>CM036534.1:6684668-7341863 GCA_020745685.1 Tautogolabrus adspersus | reverse complement strand
CTACGCTTTGCTGTCCTCCATCGCTGTCCTCACTGTTGTTCTTAACCTGCTCGTTATCATCTCCATCTCTCACTTCAGACAGCTTCACACCCCCCACCAACCTGCTCCTGCTCTCCCTGGCCATCTCAGACCTCCTCGTCGGGCTGCTGGTGATGCCGGTGGAAACGGTGCGGTTCATAGAAACCTGCTGGCTGCTGGGAGATCTCATGTGTGCTATGTCTTACATTATAGGCTTCACTCTTACCTCGGCCTCTGTGGGGAACATGGTCCTCATATCAATCGATCGCTATGTAGCTATTTGTTATCCTTTGCAGTACTCCAACCAAATCACTCGCAGCCGAGTGGAGCTGTGTGTGTGTCTGTGCTGGGCCTGCTCAATCCTTTACAACGGGCTGATCTTAAAGGAACATCTGAGGCAGCCCGACAGATATAACTCTTGCTTTGGGGAGTGTGTGGTGGTGATTAACTATGTGTCGGGAACAGTGGACCTCGTGTTCACCTTTATTGGCCCCTGCGTGGTCATCCTTGTTCTGTACATGAGAGTGTTTATTGTGGCAGTGTCTCAGGCTCGTGCCATGCAGACTCATACTACAGTGGCTGCAGTGGGCAAGGTTCGAATCACCGCAAAGAGATCAGAAAGAAAGGCGGCCAGGACTCTGGGCATAGTCATACTGGTGTTTTTGATAACTTTCTGTCCATATTACTACCCCTCTCTTGCAGGACAAGACATATCAAACGGTGCATTGTCTTGGGCCATTGTGTCTTGGATGCTCTACTTTAACTCTTGTTTGAACCCTCTCATATACGCTTTGTTCTATCCGTGGTTTAGAAAGGCGATCAAGTTCATCGTCACACTGAAGATCCTGGAGCAGTACTCGTCTCTGGCTAATATACTTTAAAGATATGACGTATATCACCTGTTTAGTCTGAGTGTAAAAATAATCAAACATCTGTCAGGTATGCAAAGTGATCAGTGCACATGCAGAATGTTTGATGTCATATGTTGGATGTCACTAAAACAAAGAGAAAGACGGCTCGCACACTGCAGAGCTCCAGAAATGTATTCCACCAGGGTGACGAAAAGCAGGTGCTGCTCAAAACGTCACCACGGTGAAATATGTTTCAGGAATATTGGAGCCCTGCAGTGTGCGAGACGTCTTTCTCTTTGTTTCACTGACTTTTTTTTTGCTGGACTCTGCAGCTGTCCTTTAGGTTTGGATGTGTGATTTCTGGATTGTTGTACATATGTTTGATATCACACTGTGCATTTGTGCCTTTCTTTATTTCCCCTTCCCTCTACTCTCTCTAAGCAGCGTGATGTTTGAAAGATTAGGGACTCAGTGTGAAGTCAAGAGCTGCAACATTTAGTACAACTAAAGGAAATTCTTAATTATCAACTTATTAAAAGTCATTTGTTAAGCAGTAATGTGAATATAAATGTTGTTTCCCCCGTTCTAAATGTGATAATGTTCCCTGTTTCTTCTCTCACATTACAGAAAACTCAATGTTCCAGTTAAAGACAGACGATAAATAAAGCTGATTCTTTTGTTACCTGAAACTTGATGACCCTGAACCATCACATACAACACACACACACACACACACACACACACACACACACACACACACACAAATGATAAATCCTAACTCTATGTTTCAGAGAGCAGGGAGAGTGTATTTAAGGGTTTAAACCACTCCTTCAGGAGACAATCATTTACTCTTATCAATATCATGTAGGGCTGAAACGAGTCCTCGAGTAAATCGAGTAACTAGATTTCTAAAATGAATAAATCCGGACTACTAAAGAGCGCTCTGTCAAAAGGCACCAAATATATTGATATATGGAATTCATTGGCTTATACGATACGTTCTGTCGTTAATTTCAGCAGACCATGTCTCTGCTCTGCCCATGTGTTCATACCAAGTTTTCGTCTTTGTCACACGCACACTGACACACATCTCCTTTATGGTTTGTATTGGCTTTTTAAAAGATATTTCCCTGAAACATTTACGAGACAGCTTTTATTCCCCCAGCGACTTTTCATATTTTAATTGACACACGCGCTGAAAGCACGCTTCTCCTATAGTATAAAAACTCTTTGAATGGGGTTGACCAATATGTCAATTTTTTTACATCCTCTTTCCCGCTCTTTTTGATGATTTGTATGGATTATGAATACAGTCGGCGTTGCATCATAGTTGGGGACGTGGCTTCCCGTGGGGGAAAATAATCCTTTCCCCCAGCCAGCAATAATGCAAACGCACAGAATTTAAACTCCGATGCTAGCGCTTACAAGCTGTCATGTCCCATATTCATTTATTACTGCACTGTTAAATGTAACTTGCTGTTTCAACGTAAAAATATGATGTAAAGGGCTGCCTTAAAATGTTATGTTAGGTCAAAAAACAAACATTATTGTTATAACATCAATAGAAGTTATCTTCATCAAATAAAATGTCTTGTGTCAACCTTTGTCTTAGTTTGGTTGATTTAGACTTGTCAGTTTACCTAACTTCTTCAGGTAGTCATTTGAAATCATAAATCTATTTTAACTCAGTTAAACTTTTTGGTCATGTTAACCTTTTGTTTTCGTTAATCTAAATTAAATGTGTTAGTTTACTGAACTGCGTATAGTAGTTTGCTGAAATTATAAATGTATTTCAACTTAATTAAAATTATTTGTCTTGTATATTTGATTCATATTTATTGAATTCATTTGGTAGTTCTTTATAACTTAAGCTGATGTAACAAAACAGGAGATAAATAAACCTGTAACTGTCTGACAACAATTTGTTTCAAAGAGAAAGATGAAAAAAAAAACAGTTAACATCCAGTGTCACTTTTATTATTGCACACATTTTAGCAAACAGTCTTTAACTGTACTATGGCTGAACCTCCGGCACTAACACTTAAATTATTCAAGTATTACAAATTGAATTCAACTCCCAATTTCAACTGGGTTCTATTTTAACATATTTTGGTGTTTTAATGAGTGATTGGTACAAAGAGTTATGGACTTGAATTCTAACATGACTCACTCTCCTTGGAGTATTGTCACATAAAAGAATATGCACTCATTGTTGCCACTTAACATGAAACCAAAAATATTAACTTAAAACAATTCTAAAACGATCTGTATTTTTTAGCAAAACACTTTAGCACACACTAATGTTGCTCACTCTGTAAACACTTCAAATAGCCGGCATGTAAACACAAAAAAAAACTGAACTGGGAAAGTTGTGAGACTGAATAATGCATACTTTAACACTTGAAATGTTTTCAGTTGGTAACTTGAAAAGATGCAGACACAAAAAAACAAATTTCAATCCTGTCTCTTTAAAAGCTCATGCACATATGAGCGATCAGAGTTCAGGGTTACAAGGCTTTCTGCAGAATTCTGTTTCATAAACAATGTAAATGTCGAGGGCAAAAAAAACACCAATCAGTATGACAACAACAACACTTGGGGAAGCCCATCTGGAAACTGTCTGCAGTAAACAGTCTGCTCATTCAGCAATATGCAAAATGGAAAAATTAGAACTTGCAAAAAATGCAAAACAGACAGTAAAAACTAAAACTTAGAACATTTTCCCTTTTAATGCTTGGGCATTTGCATGAGATGATGCATCAGAGTTCAGGGTTACATGGTTTTCCGTAGGAGTCTGTTTCTTAAACCATGCACAAGTGAGGAACACTGTCCACCACCAATGTTCATGAGGACCTTCTGAATCACTTCGAAAGTGTACCTTAGTTCCTTTGGATAGTCAATATTGAGGGCGAAAAGAAGGCCCATTAGCATGGCAACAGCGTCCAGGATGTCCTACAGACCACACAGGACCACTGCCTCCTCCAGGATAACTGATACATCGAGCACGTCTGCTCCTTCTTTCACCATCACAATGCCAACTTTCATCTTCTTGGTGAACACCTGCTCATCATCTGTAGCCTACATAAAAGTACAAACAACAAAAACAACACTTACTATTTTTTGTTAACATAGAAAGTCTGGAATTTGATTTCATATTTAAATTACTTAAAACTTTACTGGCACATCTTTTGTGTGGCATATAAATACAGTTTCTAGGTGACAATGACTCTAAACATACTGTCCTTTAAGGGTTGAACAACCCTAAAATGTGACTAATATTTCAAGCAAACGTAGTTCTAAAAGATTGATCCATTTAAAGTGGAAAAAAACATTAATTAATCAGTTTTACAGCTGTTTTGGGGAAGACGGAAGTTATTTTAAAGGATCTTTTACAGCTAATAGTATTTTGAGAATCAAGTGCATTGCTTATCTCTTTATAATTATGAATAATGGCTCTCACATATGTTTTCATTATGTTTTGAATATCATAGCTCTATGGCATTAGGCATAAGCTTGAGTGGTCAGTTTGTGACTATGTTGTTGACCTGTGTTTGTTACTTTTCTGTTTCCATCAGTTAATAACAGCTCTGTGTGTGCTGTGTTTGGATCCAGTGTGATGTCACATGAATATTGTAAGAAGTCAGCTCTGGTCTTGGGCTCTGGTTGTGGCAGTAAAACATCCACTTCAGTCACTCTCTGTGAGATGTTTGTCCATTACTCTCTCAGGACGTCCTCTAGTTTATCTCTGACTTCTGACACAGCTGCTGTCACATCCTCAAAGAACCTCAGAGGACGGATGTTGATGCTGGATGAGTGTGTAGATTCACAGAGTGGTAACAGTGAGGGGTAGTCGTGTAGAAACTGGTTGTGGTCCTGTGTGTGTGAGAGCTTCTCCAGTTCAGCGTCTCTCCTCTTCAGCTCAGTGATCTCTTGCTCCAGCTTCTCCTGAAGCTCTTTGACTTGACTCACTTCAGTTTGCTGCTGGGATCTGACCTGCTGCTTCACATCAGAGCGTCTTTTCTCCATGAGACGAATCATCTCATTGTAGATCTTCTCACTGCCCTCCACTGCTTTATCAGCAGAGCCATTGATAGCCTTCACCTCTTGTTGAAGCAGCTTCACGTCTTTCTCTGTGTCCTGGATTCTCTGCTGGATGTTTTGTCGACTCACCTCCAGCTCTTTCTGCTTCTTTGTCATCTCTGCTGCAGCTGAGACTGTGTTGTGGCCTTTATGTTCATCCACAGAGCAGTGATAACAGATAGACTGCTGATCAGTACGACAGAACATCTTCATCACCTCATCATGACGAGAGCAGACGTTCTCCTGGAGCTTCTTGGAGGGCTCCACCAGCTTGTGTTTCTTCAATGGAGCCACTTCAAAATGAGGCTGCAGGTGTTTCTCACAATAAGAAGCCAGACATTGTAGACAGGACCTTTGAGCTTTCAGTTTTCTCTTGGCACAGAAATCACAGGCCACATCTTCAGGTCCAGCATAGCAGTGATCAGCAGGAGCAGCTTTAAGTCCAGTCTTCTTCAGCTCCTCCACTAAAACTGCCAACATGGTGTTTTTCAACAGGACAGGCCTCGCTGGGAAGGTCTGTCTACACAGAGGACAGCTGTAGATTTTCATCTTCTCCTCTTTATCCCAGTGGGTTTTAATACAGTTCATGCAGTAGCTGTGTCCACAGGGAACAGTCACCGGATCCTTCAGTAGATCCAGACAGATCGAACAAGAGAAGGTTTCCCGGTCCAGTTGAACTCCTTTCTGCGCCATTTCTCCTCTCAGTGACAACGACTGTCGGAGTTTCACTTCCTGAGAACTGAAACTATTTTCCGCTTTGATTTACAAAACATGTGTTTGTGCTGTGAATGTCAGCTGGTGTTAGTCATCTGCAACCTTGAACCAGGAAGAGGAGAAGCACTGTTAATTTTAAAATGTGTTTCCTCAATTCCCAGGGAAGCCTTAGTTAAATCCTGCTCCGCATCTAAAACAATTGAAGCTTTAAATTGTTAAATTTTTCTTGACTCTTGAGGTCTCCGGTGATGACTTAATTTGAAGCTTGATCCAAAGGCATCTGGACTGGTTGAAGATCTTCAAAACGTTTCACCTCTCCTCCGAAAGGCTTCTTCAGTTCTAATCTATCTGGCGGACGGAGCTAGAAATGTAAGCCTCTGTGGATCATTAGCATGCTAATGGTCAAGGATGATTCACATCGTTAGCTGAGTCGTTACCACCCCCAGTCGTCTGTGGGTCGTTGAAGTCACATGTTCCAAGGTGGTACTGGGGACTCAGTTGTTTTGGGAGAGAATTCAAAGGAGGGTTTGTGTGTCTGTGGAGTGTTGTGTTGGTATGAAAAGGGGTGTTAAAGAAGCCACCTATGTCAAGGTGGAAATACCATCTCTTATCCAAGGTGGTGGTCTGAGACACCATCTTTCAACAACCTACAGTGCTGTTTTGATTTCTTTCCCAAAACAACTTAAGCCCCAGTCCCACCTTGGAACATATGACTCCAACGACCCACAGATGACTGGGGGTGGTAACGACTCTAGGCGAAACTAGGTTAATGACTCTGATGTGAGTCATCCTTGATCATTAGCATGCTAATTATCATTACCATGCTAATTATCAAAAGAGGCTTACATTTCTGGCTCCGTCCGCTTAGATTGTTTCTAAGGTCGCTTTCACATATAAAGTTTGGTGGACTCGGTGCGATTCAGGGGTAAAGTTGCAACATTGTTGCATTTTTCATTTGGTTTGCGTTCAGACTGCACTTTGTCAAGCGCACCAAAGCCTGTCGAATTGTGTGTACCGTAGAAACTTGTCACTAGTTGGGGCTGTAGCTGCATTCATGTGGTGTCTGACACATCTAAAAAAACAAGTTTCGGAGTTTTAAAATGTACAGAAACGCCTGCTCAAGTCGGAAAACAAGTCGGAAATTGGGGAAATACTTTGGTGCCTGACTTGCCGACATTTTCGTCATCAACTTGGGGGGCAAAATATGTTTTGTTAATGTTGAGATATGTTTTAATAGGCTAATTCACATATTTTACATCAACGTTTTGCTCAAATATTAGGCTACTTGTAACAGAGACATTACACACATCGCCTTCGTAGCATCTACGTTAACTGTTGTTGTTGTTACGACATTCCGACTTTTCAAACTGAAAACATGTGAACACACTGAATGAATGACTTTCCAACTCGGAAACTGTGACCATCCGAGGAGCACCTGAATGCAGCATGCAGCTCCGGTCAGTAGCTGCTGCTGTCATCCAGCCTGCACTACGACCTGAAAGTAAACAAGACAGTGTAAGAATGGCATCCCGTAGCGAGACACAGGTTGACAGTAACCAAATTCAACCCACAATGCACTGTATTTTGGTTCACTTCCCTGGTGTGGTCCGGAATGCGTTCTCACCTACCGCGAACCCTACTCTGGTTCACTTGGAAGCGAACCGAGACCCCCGTTTTTAAGCGGACCAGAGTTCGGTTCTTTGGTCCGAACCAGAGTTCGTTTGAGCCTTCACACCACCCCAAACCAAACGAACTATCCGACAAATCGGACCAGAGTTCGTTTCAAGCGGACCAAACGGCTTAGGTGTGAACGCACCCTAAGCGTACATGCTTTTCCTTGTTGTTAAAGTTCATCATTTTTAATAAACCGAGCAGTGAGGGTGACCAGCAGATGTGCAGACATAAGCACACTGAATGCATGTTGGAGCAGTTTGGACGCCATCAGTATGCGGCTACAATCTGTTCAAACCTGAGTTAAAAGTGGAATCATTTATTTCCACTTCAATCATTTCATCTTTAAATGACAGAATGTTTTTTTGTGGGGTTTTTTTTGTCCTTTATTTTAGCAGGGAGAGCCCACTGAGACCGAGGTCTCTTTTCCATGGGTGCCCTGCAGCAATACAAAAAATAAACACAGCACAGATATAAACATATAAACAGTTAACGATAATGGCATAGACACTGAAACAAATATTCATACTTGCAAACCATGTCAGTTTCAATGATTTCCCCTTTGTAAAACAGTTAAAATTTCTTTCTTGAGGTAGTTTAGACACTACATCTTTAAGAACGCTGTATGAAACAAGAGAGGGCAGCTTGGCCGTAATTTGAAAGTTATTCCACGTAACGGGTGCAGCAACACTAAAAGCAGTCTTTCCCCATTCAGTCCTGAACCTTGGTATTTTCAAAGTGATCCAGTTTTGAGATCTGGTTGAATGGTTTGAAAATGTTACAGACAGGAGATTAGCCAGGTATGGAGGGAGTTTACCTATGAGTGCCCTGTAAATAAACAAAATACTGTGTTGCATTCTCCGTTGACCCAACGAGGGCCAGCCTACAGATTGATAGAGGTCACAAAGATGATTGTGATATAAGGCATCCAAAGGCTTCAAGACAGAAGCAGAGGTGTGTGTAGAGTATGTCTATGTATTCCAAAACTGGCAGTATTGTAGCCTGGACAATCTTTTTTTCTGTTTTGCACTGTTAGGTAGGATTTGTTCCTATAAAGAAAACCAAGTTGCGGCCTTATTTTTCCAGTTAGACAAGAGATGTGAGACCTATAAGACAAATCATGATCTAGCCAGATACCTAAGTATTTAAACTGTTGAACACACTCAATGTTTACATTGTTTACTGTTGACAATGTAGCATTAATGGGTTCAATGTTCAGTCTTGAGAAAATCATATATTTAGTTTTTTTGGGGTTCAGTGTCAGCTTAAGTTGAACAAGAGTTTTCTGGAAATAGTTAAAATTGGTCTGTAGCAATGAAAGGGCTTGAATATTGGAGGGCGCAGTGGCATATAATATTGTATAATCAGCATACAGATGAATTTCACATTTTTCAATATGTTCTGCAATGTCATTTATATACAGTGTAAATACAGTGTAAGTAGTAAGTAAGTGGCCCAAGAATAGATCCCTGAGGTACTCCTTTGCTGTTGTTTTAGAGCAGGTCAGTTAATACTTAATCTGTGTTACAGAATACACAAGGAAGTATTTCCTTCTTTGTGAAACATGAACTGAAGTATAACTTCACACGTTTGTCATTTTTGAACAGACGGCTGCTGCTCTTCTGAAATAACTATTGACTAAAATAACAACATTCATCTCATAAATGTATGACTTTATTCTCTGACAACTTTTTCTCATAAATTTACGAGTTTATTCTCTTAAATGTGCCTTTAATCACAAAATCAACTTAAAAAATCACCTCAATGTGGCCCTAATACTTACTACTTCTACTCGTAATAACTTAAGTTAACAGTCAAATAATGAAATAAAAGTCAAAATGATGAGAAGAAAACACTTCCTGTTTCTGTTTGTTTATTCAGGATGTAAAAGTTTCAAACATCAGAGCAGTAAAGTCTGTAAAATGTCTGTCATTAATGATTACATGAACAGATTCACTTCATCCACACAATCAGTTTGTTTGATCAGAATCTCAGCTTTGAAAGAGAAAATAATAATGATCTCATTGATATCATATTTCAGAGTACATTTTTAATCCATTTAAGTTGAAACCACAAAATTCATTCTGCAAAAAGAAATCATTCTATAAATGTAATTTGAGATGTTTCTAAATCAAATGTACAAAGTGGTGAAAACATAATATCTACATGAAAGAAAAGGCCTGGTGCTTTCTCTCTTAAGACCCTTTAATGAGAACAAAAACAATCAGTACTCATTGTAAACACATTTAAAGTGAAGAAAAGTTGAAATGTTCATGCAGAGAAAACGTCAGTTCAGCTGAACAAAAATCCTCATGAGCAGTAAAGCCTCTGTGACTAAACAGAAACAGCTAAAGAGAGTTATTTAAAGAGACTCAAACATTTACAGAACAAGTGAGAAGATGTCAAAGTACCGCCCATAAAGTTTGATTGACAGGTGAACAATGTAACCACAATCAGCTCTCAGCAACAAACATGAATAATGATCAAGTTGAAGGATTAAAGTTTAACCCACTGTTCCTTTAAATGACTTCTGTCTATTTCACTTTACACAACTCAGCACTACATCTAAAATCAATATAAAGTCCGGCATGTAGAGGCTGAGTGAATGTGGTCTGGACTCTGTGGATGAGAGTCATGGTTTCAGAGATGCTGTAGAAGGACAGAATACCTGCTCTGTGATCCAGGTACACTCCTACTCTGGAGGACTGAGGACCTGAGACAGGAATGTAGACATTGTTGTACCAAAAGTTATAACTATTGTAACATTGTAACGCCCAAGATTTTTCATTGAATCCAAATCCACTTATATCGCCTCCTGCTCTGTTGATATTCTTGTATGCGACTGCTACACTGACTCCACATCCTCTCCTCTCCACCTCCCAGTAACAACGTCCAGTGAGACTCTGTGGACTCAGGGCCTGTTCATATTCAGTGAATCTGTCTGGGTGACTAGAATAAGACTGTTGTTTACCGGTGTTTGTTACTTTTCTGTTCCCATCAGATAATAACAGCCGTTTGTTTGCTGTGTTTGGATCCAGTGTGATGTCACATGAATATTGTAAGAAGTCAGCTCTGGTCTTGGGCTCTGGTTGTGACAGTAAAACATCCACTTCAGTCACTCTCTGTGAGATGTTTGTCCATATCTCTCTCAGGACGTCCTCTAGTTTATCTCTGACTTCTGACACAGCTGCTGTCACATCCTCAAAGTACCTCAGAGGACGGATGTTGATGCTGGATGAGTGTGTAGATTCATAGAGTGGTGACAGTGAGGGGTAGTCGTGTAGAAACTGGTTGTGGTCCTGTGTGTTTGAGAGCTTCTCCAGTTCAGCGTCTCTCCTCTTCAGCTCAGTGATCTCCTGCTTCAGCTTCTCCTGAAGCTCTCTGACTCGACTCACTTCAGTTTGCTGCTGGGATCTGACCTGCTGCTTCACATCAGAGCGTCTTTTCTCCACGAGACGAATCATCTCTGTGAGGATCTTCTCACTGCCCTCCACTGCTTTATCAGCAGATCCATTGATGGCCTTCATCTCCTGTTGAAGCAGCTTCACATCTTTCTCTCTGTCCTGGATCATCTGCTGGATGTTTTGTCGACTCACCTCCAGCTCTCTCTGCTTCTTAGTCCTCTCTGCTGCAGCTGAGACTGTGTCGTGGCCTTTATGTTCGCCCACAGAGCAAAAATAACAGATAGACTGCTGATCAGTACGACAGAACATCTTCATCACCTCATCATGACGAGAGCAGACGTTCTCCTGGAGCTTCTTGGAGGGCTCCACCAGCTTGTGTTTTTCAAATGTAGGTGATTTGTAATGAGGCTGCAGGTGTTTCTCACAATAAGAAGCCAGACATTGTAGACAGGACCTTTGAGCTTTCAGTTTTCTCTTGGTGCAGAAATCACAGGCCACATCTTCGGGTCCAGCATAGCAGTGATCAGCAGGAGCAGCTTTAAGTCCAGTCTTCTTCAGCTCCTCCACTAATACTGCTAACATGGTGTTTTTCAACAGGACAGGCCTCACTGGGAAGGTCTGTCTACACTGAGGGCAGCTGTGGATTTTCTTCTCCTCTTTATCCCAGTGGGTTTTAATACAGTTCATGCAGTAGCTGTGTCCACAGGGAACAGTCACCGGATCCTTCAGTAGATCCAGACAGATCGAACAAGAGAAGGTTTCCCGGTCCAGTTGAACTCCTTTCTGCGCCATTTCTCCTCTCGGTGACAACGACTGTCTGAGTTTCACTTCCTGAGAACTGAATCTACTTTCACCGTTGATCTACAAAACATGTGTTTGTGCTGTGAATGTCAGCTTGTGTTAGTCATCTGCAACCTTGAACCAGGAAGAGGAGCAGCACTGTTAATTTTTAACTTTGTTTCCTCCTTTTCCAGAGAAGCCTTAGTTAAATCCTGCTCCACATCTGAAACGTTTGATGCTTTAAATTGTTAAATTTTTCTTGACTCTTGAGGTCTTTAGTGATGACTTAATTCAAAGCTTGATCCAAAGGCAACTGGACTGGTTGAAGATCTTCAAGACGTTTCACCTCTCCTCCGAAAGGCTTCTTCAGTTCTAAACTATCTGGTGGACAGAGCTAGAAATTTAAGCTTCTGTGGATAATTAGCATGCTAATGGTCAAGGATGACTCACATCAGAGTCGTTAGCTGAGTCGTTACCACCCCCAGTCGTCTGTGGGTCGTTGAAGTCACATGTTCCAAGGTGGGACTGGGGCTTCAGTTGTTTTGGGAGAGAATTCAAAACAGCATTGTAGTTTGGTGAAAGATGTTGTCTCAGACCACCACCACCTGGGGTTGGAGGTGGCTTTGAGCAGAGGAGGTGATGGTTTTATTCCAGGGGGACAGTAGATGCTAGTGACTGTGATGGGATGATGTGAATGGATTTTGATTTTTATTGCAACATATTAATTTCCGTTGAGTTCTTGTGATGAGAGTCCAAAATCTGTTTGACTGTATTCAATGTGATTTTTGATTTAGATGGCGACTCCTCCTCCATGTCCTGTTTGGTGTTCTTTTCGGATGATGTTGTAACCTGGAATTCTGATGCGAGATTTGTTGGATAGGAGTGTTTCGTTTATGGAGTCAACAGAGATGTTTTTGTCATTGAGTAGATTGATTAGTTCTTCTTTATTTCCTCTGATTCTTCGAATGTTTATGTGAAGGAAGGTGTAAAGGAGAAAAGGTAGACGTTTATTAGACAGGTATGTTGATGGCGACGTGCTTCATATGAACTGTTGAGTCTGTTGCCTTTAGAGAATTGGTGGAATTGAAAATGACGTTGTTTGAAGTGTGTGAGTTGTCACAGCTCAATTCTGTCTCAGCAACATTGTGAACATTAGCATTAAGATTGAAGATCTCCCAAGTCAGTATAGTTACTTTAACAAAGCAATAACTCGGTTAAGAGATGTTTTTCCATCTTGACATAGATGGCTTCTTTAACACCACTTTTAAACCAACACAACACTCCACAGACACACAAACCCTCCAACACCTTGAGGCAGAAGTTGGTCCACCCCAAGGACAAAACTCCCAGGCATAAACAAAGTAATGCTGTTTATGATATCCAGTGTGAAGAGGAGTGCAGGGATTTATACATTGGATAGACTAAAGAACTACTACACAATCACATTGCACAGTAAAGGAGAGCCAGCTCTTCAGGACAGGATTCTGAGGGCCATTTACATCTGAAGGACAATGGACACTACTTTGAGAAAAGTACGTATCCTGGACAGGGAATAACGTTGGTTTGAAAAGTGGTGTTAAAGAAGCCATCTATGTCAAGGTGGAAAAAACATCTCTTAACCAAGGTGATGGTCTGAGACACCATCTTTCACCAACCTACAATGCTGTTTTGAATTCTCTCCCAAAACAACTGAAGCCCCAGTCCCACTTTGGAACATGTGACTCCAACGACCCACAGACGACTGGGGGTGGTAACGACTCAGCTAACAACTCTGATGTGAGTCATCCTTGATCATTACCATGCTAATTATCAACAGAGGCTTACATTTCTAGCTCCGTCCACTTAGATTGGTTTCTTAGCGTGCATGCTTTTCATTTTTTGGTAAAGTTGATCGTTTTTAATAAACAGAGCAGTGAGGATGACCAGCGGATGTGCAGACATAAGCACACTGAATGCATGTTGGAGCAGTTTGGACACCATCAGTATGCAGCTATACTTTTAACTCAGGTTAGAACAGATTGTATACAATCTGTTCTAACCTGAGTTAAAAGTGGAATCATTTATTTCCACATCAATCATTTCATCTTTAAATGACAGAATGTGCAACATACACTCTTCACATTTCACGCTCTGTGATAAAATGTCCTACATTTTTTTCTAATGGCTCTAGGATAATGAATCATGAAGTGGTGTTTTGGAATCAAGTTTCGATGTGGGTACACCTCTTTGAAAAGCCTATGATGATCAATGATGAGATGTTTGAGACAAATGGTCATACCCTCTGTAACAACTGGTGAAAATACAATATTAACAATTTAAAGAAGAACCAGCAACAGTCTCCAATGTTCATTTTCCTTCTGGCACTACATCTCCAAATATAAGTGGCACATTCCGTATCAGACAAAATGTTTGAATGGCATTTAGACCCAAAGAATTGCCTGGTTGCTCTAGATTTACTCTAGTGGGACGATTCTTTCTTTCAAGATATCCATAGTTGTAGGAGTATATTCTCTCAATAGCATCTTGTTTAGATATGATTTTGCTGTCTGAAAGATACTCAAAAAGCAACTTCAACTCCAGCTGCCCAACTCCCTCTAATATGTCGTGCATAATGTCAACTGCATAATTGTCAGAGACATTAAAGTACTGCAGTTCATTGAGTAAGCATGTTCGCTTAACCCCAAATGACAAAGGAACTGCTGGGTCCTGTACATCACTGCAATGCTTAGCATGTAACACTTTGTTGCGCAACATTAGACCTGGTTCATCATCAGTGAAAAGCCTCTGACAGCTTTCTTTGTTTGCTACACAAAAACGACAGAAATAGTTTGCACTGAAGGATTCGACATATCCAAGTAAAGTGTGCAGTCCCAAATTGTCCCCGGTAACTTGCACAACTGTTCCATATACTGGTTTATCAGATAAAGGAACATCAATTCCTGTGCTCTCAAGGATTTTAAGATCATGAACCAATGGCTCCAAGATCGTATTGATGCCATATTTCTTAATGTCTTGACTATGAAATAGTGACACAAGATGAATATTCATTAGAGCAGAATTTATCTTTGGAGACAAGTTTCTTAGAATGAGGTAGATGCTTCCAACTTTATGGACCCCATGCTTTGATCCAAGTGGGTTAGCAGTTTCAAACTCATCAAAGAAAAGCTGAATTTGGAGCGAGTTTCTGTCTTTGGAGAAGAGAGGGTGATCTTTAAAATAACTACCATCACAGAAATCTTTGTAGACCCCACTGGTATTGGACAGCTGAACTAAATGATTGTATATTTCTTTGTTGGAAAGAATAAACTTTAAAGTCTCCAACAAGGGAATATATACATATTTGTCTGTTACAGGAACTTGATCATATGTACCCGAGGTTTGATTTCTTCTAGTGTCATATCGTACACCAAGCGCAATCTCAACAGGCTCTACCACTCCCCATTTCTCACTGTAATATTTTTTCCATTTTGTCTCTGTGTTGACATCAGTGAATGGATTTTCAAGGCTACTAAAGTAATCTTCCAGCTGGACTTTTAAGTTCTCATTCTCAGGCAGTAAATTAAGCACATCATCTTTGATACTTGTAGGCACTTCATCTACAAACTCCTGTACATTTTCAACAACTGATTTGATAACATTAGTTGCCACACCACAGCTTAGTAGTTTTGCAATAAGGGATGCACTCATTTCTTTAGCATTCTGTCCGTTTACTTCACTACTTGATGAACTTTGTAGCGGCTCAGCAGCACAATATGTAGCTCACTTTGTTGATTAGCGGCAGCAGAAAAAGAGGGGGTTTCGTTATCACAATGATCTGCATTACTGGCCCTGTGTTTGTTGTGAAGATGTTTTCTGAAGCCTGAAAAGGTGCAGAACTTCTGACAACATCCACTGTGGCCACATATCAACTGAAACTTCTTACCAGGGTATCAGCCATGGGAAAATTTCAGATGTCGAACTCAATCTTTGACAGTGCTGTGAGTGAACTTGCATACAAAACATGTAAGCATCTTGTTTAATCAGCTAACTTAGTTAAGAAGTTTAGCTCTGAGATCCTTCACCCTGGGTCTCTGGTGGCGGAGACCTACATCAATATTGTAAATGGTGGTCTGCACAAAAGTGTACATGTTGTTCAGGGCCTGATCGTAGGAGATGCCAAACACATAATGTGCTTTAAAGAGTTCATCGAAGGCTGATAGGGAAGACTTAGCCTTGCAAGGAATGAGCTGACCATCCACAGCGATGTAGTAGTCATGAATGTTGTTTCGTGATGTCCCAACTGCAAGAATGTAGGGCTGCCTCCCCTGTCCTGAACTGGTGACCTCCTGAAGGCTACGGTTTGACTGAAATTTGTTGGGGGGAAAATATATTAGATTACAATTTTAATAACTGGATGTCAATATAATTATTTTAAAGGCTGAGAGTTCTTACCTTGTGAAACTCGACTACATGATTCACAGCTTCTCGAACAGTGATCTTCACAGCTCTCTTCTTCCCACTGGGTGGTGGGGGCAGAAGATAGATCAACAGCAACAGTGCTGCCATGTCGCTATCCCAATCTAGAAGAAGAGCATGAAGATTAAATGGCTGAAAAACATGACAAAATAACACTTCTTATTTAAAAACTTGCAGCTAAGAATCACCTGACTGTTCCTCCTCAGCATCTGGGTTCTCCTCTGCAGCATGTATTAGGGAATCCAACATCGGTGTCTTTGTGAGACTGTTTGCTTCTTTAATGACTTTTGGCTTCAGAAAGGCTCCCCACTTCTCCATAAGTTTTGACGAGGTGTCATCTCCAAACAGCAACTGAAAGTCTTGAAGCACCTTAAAACATAATGACAACAGTATTTTGGAAAGTTAAGGTCAGACAAAGTCATAAAATAACATTTGTATGACTACATAAGCAGTTTTATTCTAGAAATTTACTCACAAGGCCCTTTGTGTCAAGAAATCTGGGGAACACTGCAAGCATGCTGCAAGACTTCTCTGGATCGTGAATCAATTTCTGCCTATGCTGGAATGTCTGTTTCATTTTCATGAAGATCTGTCCCTCATCTGTGCTGTGCCTCAGTAGGGAAATGGCCTCCCTACACTGATCCCCCTCCAACTGTTGCTCTGCAGTCACCTCTCTTTCAAACTCGGGTCCTCTGTTGCTCGATGGAGACCTGCTGGAACTGTTCCTCCTACGGCCACTGCTGAGATCCCGCTGCATGTTTTTAAGTTTCCAAGCAATGTAGCCTTCATTACTTGGAGCATCGAAAAAGTGTTCCTAATGAAAATAAAGTATAATAGGTTAACATACTTCAAGTTTCAAAACAGCATGGTGACCAGATGAAAACAATATATTTAAACAGCAAGTTAAAATAGGTTAGCCAAAGTTTGAGGTGAAAAAAAGTAGCACATTTATAATATGTATTTTCATATTTGAATAAACTTTCAAATGAAGCAGAGTTAATCAAAGTTGGAGAGACAGGAGGCAAAGGCATACACAAATGCAGAAGTTCATTCTGTAGTTTGAAACAAGCCTGCGTAAGTGCACCACAAGCAGTAAAGACAAAATAAATGTTCAAATGATTTTTTTTTCTTCAGCCAGGACTACTAGTTGGGTATAAACTTATTCAACAGTATAATAATCCATATATCACAGGTCTGTTGACTAAATTACTCAATAGGTGAGATAGAGGGGGGCATAGAAAATATGTCAACATATTAGAACACAATAACTTTTTAATGTTTTTATTGTAGTCAAAGAAAAACATGGGAACTTGATTGACAAACAAACAAATCTCCAAATTCTGCTCTTTCAGAGGAATCTGAATTGATTAGTTTGGGGTGAACTGTTTGTGTGAGAGGGATAACAAAAGAGACATCAATTTAATTGTGTCATGACACCACCAGAAGTTTGCTAAACTCTAAAAAATACAATTGATCTTGTTGGCAAAGATTTTTCCTACCGGACATAACTTTATTGGCACATTTAATATAACAGTAAAGACATTCAAACAACTTATTTTTTAAGACTTGGTGAACCCAGATGCTCACATTGATATAAATCTGGTTGACATTCAGTATGGTTCCTTTATATAACAGAAATACTTACATATCCTTTTTGGGAGTACGGATCTTTAAGACAGGGGAACAAGGTCACAATCCCTGATGCATAGCGTGTCCGGATGTCCATGGGTGGAGAACTCCTGAAGGAAGTAAAAGAAAAACAATGATGTTACTTATAAAATGTTAAGACTTACATTATTAAATGAAGTTTTTTGAGTTTTACTCGTTGCTATCTTAAAAATTAGGCTTACCCATGCTTCTCAATCATTGCTGCTACAACAATGTTGACCAATTTGCGCCGTAGCGGGTCTTTAACCTCTCTGGTTTGTTCATATTCTCGAAGTATTTTCTCCCCCCTGGCTTTGTTTTGAGAAGTTGTTCGACAAGCTTTGAGAAAGGACTAAGTTTACAGAATGTTAAAATGTTTAATTTGGAATTGTTTCACTCTTAGATGAAATGACAAGGATGACTACAAGTAAGCTTGAGCAATTCAGTAGGGTTATTGGTATGTCAGTTGTGAAAAAAACTACAACACAGAACATATTAAACCACATACAGCCAAACAATACCTTTGTAAGAGCAGCTACAACTGATCAGCAAAACACAAAACCTCTGATACACTCTACATAAAGTTATAGAAATATAAATGACCTAACTAAACACTTTACCTCTTTGGCCTGTGAGGAACTGTCGTCGCTTGAGTCCCTTCTTGGGGACAACATGTAGCCGTCATCAATGCGCTGTCTCTTTGGGGACATAAATGAAGCCTCACTGGCGGATGAAAGTGCTGATGATGACAGAGAAAGCGTATCTGTACATGAGGACTGTTGAGGAGAGTCTAAAAGAAAGCAAGTAGCACAAAAAAAGAAACCAGTCAAATCAAAACATCAAGGGAACAGAGCAAAAACAGCAACACTATAGAGAGCTTAGCTTTCTTTAAGTAATAGCCTTCGATGGAAAAACAAAGAACAGTACATTAGGGGAGACATGTGGAAAAAAAATCTAATTTATTGACTAAGACTGCATAATTTATGCTAGAATTACATAACACAGAGGACATGTCATGTAGAGTCTTAGTACCAATCACTGAGGAGACATCAACAATGGTCCAAGGGATCTCTGACTTTTCCTCAAGAACATCAATGAAGACCTCTTCATCAACCTCTGTCCCTGTTTCATCCACTAGATATACGCATGTCTCACTGGAGATGCTGAACTTTTGTTTGGCTGTAAATACACAAGCATGTGCAATGTGGATACAGATTTACATTTTATAAGCATTTAAAAGCTTTCCAAATATTCTGACATTTATTTACAGTTTCAGTAAAAATGTTTTCATCAATAATTTTAGCATATCATTGTAATACTATTTTCAAATCCATCATGGGGAACCATGACTACAATGGTCTTATTCAAACAACTCCAACAGTAGTTAAACATAAACCAAAAAAACATGTGAGAGAAATGTTGAATATGAGGCCCTATTCAGTTTGACATAGCGCTTTTTTCCTTGGTATTGGACTTTGAATAGCATTGCTGCTGTTTTCTGTAAAATAAGATTACATTAAGCACATACAGTATTATCAGCAAAATACATTTTAAGACATCTACATACAAAAACAGCAACTAGTATGAGCTAAGCTCATTCATATACATGTATATTTATTTGGAAGAAATGTTTAAACTGCAAATAGAAATAGTATCCTTTAACTTATCTTTAGTTTACCTCTGTTTTTCCTGCATTATACTTATAGTGGCAAATAAAGTTATAGTTGTGAAAACGATACACATTCTGGCATCACATCTTTAATGTCAATATGACATGTGGAGTGCTTTGTGATTTATTTATATAAATTTGCCTCACTGTATGAATTATTTTATTGCTTTTATCTGTGAAGCACTTTGAGTGTTTTAAAAGTGCTATATAAATGAAGTCATACTTACTTACGTACTGTATGGCTGAATTTTAAACTACAACAATCGGAGTGGAAAAACTCGGCACATATTATAGTTGCCTGTTCAAGCGTCAAAAACCGAGTGACTAAAATATCCGTATAAAGAAAGACAAAATACTCTAACTGGCCGTGGAAAAAACAGTTCGGCTTTTGAAGGAGGGCGAAGACTGACAAAAGCGTGCGCTAGCTTGTGTGGAATTGTACGCATGAATTGACGTCATAGTTTACAACGTGGTTGTTAATATGAACCAACATTGGCGACATTTTCGTGCTGCATTTTAGGGCAGACTTAATAGCCGGAACCGTCGAAAAAAAACAATAAGTACGGCGCATATCACAGTTGCCCGTTCAGTTTGTTAAAGCTGTTAAATGTGACCGTGGAAAACTCAGTGTTCGGCTTTTAAACGAGGGCGAAGGCGGACAAGAGCTAGCGCTAACGTGTGGGGGATGGTGCAACGTTATAGTTTGCCAAATATCCACATGTTGCGACATGAAGTTCACACAGCGTGATTGTTCATATGACCGAGTTGGTGACATTAGCGTTTATTATTTTAGAGCTAAATGAATAGCTGTAACCATCGATAAAACGAAACGGTTCAGCGTATATAATGTTGCCTTTTCACTTGACCAAAGCTGTTAAATGTGACCGTGGAAAACAACGTGTTCGGCTTTGATATGTAGATGAAGGAGAGTAAAAGCTAGCTTTAGCGCGCGTAGGAAGCATTATGCTAAGTAGGCTAATGGGGGATGGTAAGATACGAGTTCAAGGTAACTCGATAACCAAATCTACACATAGTGCAAAGTTTACAACTAACAACACGATTAGTGATAATATTAACCAATGTTGCCGACATTAGCGGTACATTTGTCGGGGGCTTTTGGAAAACATTTCCACATTAACTGACAAATATAGCCTACATTTCATTTCTGAAAAAAACAGTACATGCATATATTACTTACTGTTTGTCGTCGTCCTCCTAGTAACAACAATCCAAATTGTCTCTACTTCTCTCTGAAACCGCAGTTTCAATTCCGCCGAGTATGGAGCTTAGACTGTAAGGTCTGGAGCAATGCGCGCAGGCGCCAAAGTATATCATGGAGATGACGTCATTAGGCACGTTACGTAAAATGAGAACCAGAAAGACTCAATCACAAATACACACCATGGTGTCTGTGCAGAAAAAATAAACACTACACCAACACGGAGGAGACAGTTAACACCACTCAGAGACACCGTGTCAGCACCACAGTAGTAGTATTTAAAATTCAAATAATATTTGAATGTTTTTTCACAATAATTGGTCAAATATGCAATTTTAGATCATTCAACTTTTTTATTTGGTAAGTGAAGGCATCTTGCGACCCCCCTCTCAGTGTCTCACGAGCCCCCAGGGGGTCCCAATCCCCACTTTAAGAACAGTAGAGTGTGGAGAAGACTCAGACCTGGACCCCTAAGTCCTGTGACAATGTGGAGCAGTATTATTTTTAACTAGTATTGGAGATATTAAAAATCAACATATAAAGCTACTGTAAATTTACATGTAAAAGTGGGCGTGGCCATTTTTCCACCAAGGAGTGGATTTTTTGCAAAACAAATATGTGCAATGGATTCAGAATCCTAAAGAACCCCTAGTTTGACCCCTCACAAGCTACTTAAAGCAGAGGTTAACATTTTCAATTTTTCACCCATAAGTATATAGTACCAATAAGGTACTATTCCAGGTACCCCGACTTTGAGCCGCTCTCACGGATTTTCCTACAGGAGTTGGAATTAAATGTTGTTTTTTTACATGTTATAAGACACCTTTATGAACACATTTGTGAAGAAAGCTATTGGTAAAGAATTTATTCCCAGATTTTTGCAATATTCCCTTCCTACCCCCCAAGTTGATGATGAAAATGTCGGCAAGTCAGGCACCAAATTATTTCCCCAATTTCCGACTTGTTTTTCCGACTTGAGCAGGGGTTTCTGTACATTTTACAACTCCGAAACTTTTTTTTTTAGATGTGTCCGACACCACATGAATGCAGCTACAGCCCCAACTAGTGACGCGTGTCTACGGTACACACAATTCGACAGGCTTTGGTGCGCTTGACAAAGTGCAATCTGAACGCAAACCAAACCAAATGCAACAATGTTGCAACTTTACCCCTGAATCGCACCGAGTCCACCAAACGTTATATGTGAAAGCGACCTTAGAAACCAATCTAAGTGGACGGAGCCAGAAATGTAAGCCTCTGTTGATAATTAGCATGCTAATGATCAAGGAAGACTCACATCAGAGTCGTTAACCTAGTTTCCCCTAGAGTCGTTACCACCCCCAGTCGTCTGTGGGTCGTTGGAGTCACATGTTCTAAGGTGGTTCCAAGGTGGGACTGGGGCTTAAGTTGTTTTGGGAGAGAATTCAAAACAGCATTGTAGGTTGGTAAAAGATGGTGGATCAGACCACCACCTCGGATAAGAGATGGTATTTCCAGCTTGACATAGGTGGCTTCTTTAACACCCCTTTTCAAACCAACACAACACTCCACAGACACACAAACCCTCCTTTGAATTCTCTCCCAAAACAACTTAAGCCCCAGTCCCACCTTGGAACATGTGACTCCAACGACCCACAGACGACTGGGGGTGGTAACGACTCAGCTAACGATGTAAATCATCCTTGACCATTAGCATGCTAATGATCCACAGAGGCTTAAATTTCTAGCTCCGTCCACCAGATAGTTTAGAACTGAAGAAGCCTTTCGGAAGAGAGGTGAAACGTCTTGAAGATCTTCAACCAGTCCAGTTGCCTTTGCCTCTTCCCGGTTCAAGGTTGCAGATGACCAACACGAGCTGACATTCACAGCACAAACAAGTGTTTTGTAGATCAGAGGTAAAAATAGTTTCAGTTCTCAGGAAGTGAAACTCAGACAGTCGTTGTCACTGAGAGGAGAAATGGCTCAGAAAGGAGTTCAGCTGGACCAGGAAACCTTCTCTTGTTCGATCTGTCTGGATCTACTGAAGGATCCGGTGACTGTTCCCTGTGGACACAGCTACTGCATGAACTGTATTAAAACCCATTGGGATAAAGAGGAGAAGAAAATCTACAGCTGCCCTCTATGTAGACAGACCTTCCCAGCGAGGCCTGTCCTGTTGAAAAACACCATGTTAGCAGTTTTAGTGGAGGAGCTGAAGAAGACTGGACTTAAAGCTGCTCCTGCTGATCACTGCTATGCTGGACCTGAAGATGTGGCCTGCGATTTCTGCACCAAGAGAAAACTGAAAGCTCAAAGGTCCTGTCTGCAATGTCTGGCTTCTTATTGTGAGAAACACCTGCAGCCTCATTTTGAAGTGGCTCCATTGAAGAAACACAAGCTGATGGAGCCCTCCAAGAAGCTCCAGGAGAACGTCTGCTCTCGTCATGATGAGGTGATGAAGATGTTCTGTCGTACTGATCAGCAGTCTATCTGTTATCTCTGCTCTGTGGATGAACATAAAGGCCACGACACAGTCTCAGCTGCAGCAGAGATGACAAAGAAGCAGAAAGAGCTGGAGGTAAGTCGACAAAACATCCAGCAGAAGATCCAGGACACAGAGAAAGACGTGAAGCTGCTTCAACAAGAGGTGAAGGCTATCAATGGCTCCGCTGATAAAGCAGCGAAGGGCAGTGAGAAGATCTACACTGAGATGATTCGTCTGATGGAGAAAAGACGCTCTGATGTGAAGCAGCAGGTCAGATCCCAGCAGCAAACTGAAGTGAGACGAGTCAAAGAGCTTCAGGAGAAGCTGAAGCAAAAGATCACTGAGCTGAAGAGGAGAGACGCTGAACTGGAGAAGCTCTCACACACACAGGACCACAACCAGTTTCTACACGACTACCCCTCACTGTCACCACTCTGTGAATCTACACACTCATCCAGCATCAACATCCATCCTCTGAGGTTCTTTGAGGATGTGACAGCAGCTGTGTCAGAAGTCAGAGATAAACTAGAGGACGTCCTGAGAGAGAAATGGACAAACATCTCACAGAGAGTGACTGAAGTGGATGTTTTACTGCCACAACCAGAGCCCAAGACCAGAGCTGACTTCTTACAATATTCATGTGACATCACACTGGATCCAAACACAGCATACAAACATCTGTTATTATCTGATGGGAACAGAAAAGTAACACACACAGGTCAACAACAGTCTTATTCTAGTCACCCAGACAGATTCACTGATGAGTGTCAGGTCCTGAGTACAGAGAGTCTGACTGGACGTTGTTACTGGGAGGTGGAGATGAGAGGAATCAGAGTTTTTGTAGCAGTCACATACAAGAATATCAACAGATCAGGAAGCGTGACTGAAAGTGGATTTGGACACAATGACAAATCTTGGGCGTTAGATTGTGACGATAACAGTTATTACTTTTATTACAACAATGACTACACTCTTGTCTCAGGTCCTCCGTCCTCCAGAGTAGGAGTGTACCTGGATCACAGAGCAGGTATTCTGTCCTTCTACAGCATCTCTGAAACCATGACTCTCCTCCACAGAGTCCAGACCACATTCACTCAGCCTCTACATGCTGGATTTTGGATTTATCCTGGATGTAGTGCTGAGTTGTGTAAAGTGAAACAGACAGAAGTCATTTAAAGGAACAGTGGGTTAAACTTTAATCCTTCAACTTGATCATTATTCATGTTTGTTGCTGAGAGCTGATTGTGGTTACATTGTTCACCTGTCAATCAAACTTTATGGGCGGTACTTTGACATCTTCTCACTTGTTCTGTAAATGTTTGAGTCTCTTTAAATAACTCTCTTTAGCTGTTTCTGTTTAGTCACAGAGGCTTTACTGCTCATGAGGATTTTTGTTCAGCTGAACTGACGTTTTCTCTGCATGAACATTTCAACTTTTCTTCATTTTAAATGTGTTTACAATGAGTACTGATTGTTTTTGTTCTCATTAAAGGGTCTTAAGAGAGAAAGCACCAGGCCTTTTCTTTCATGTAGATATTATGTTTTCACCACTTTGTACATTTGATTTAGAAACATCTCAAATGACATTTATAGAATGATTTCTTTTTGCAGAATGAATTTTGTTGTTTCAACTTAAATGGATTAAAAATGTACTCTGAAGTATGAAATCAATGAGATCATTATTATTTTCTCTTTCAAAGCTGAGATTCTGATCAAACAAACTGATTGTGTGGATGAAGTGAATCTGTTCATGAAATCATTAATGACAGACATTTTACAGACTTTACTGCTCTGATGTTTGAAACTTTTACATCCTGAATAAACAAACAGAAACAGGAAGTGTTTTCTTCTCATCATTTTGACTTTTATTTCATTATTTGACTGTTAACTTAAGTTATTACGAGTAGAAGTAGTAAGTATTAGGGCCACATTGAGGTGATTATTTTAAATTGATTTTGTGATTAAAGGCACATTTAAGAGAATAAACTCGTACATTTATGAGAAAAAGTTGTCAGAGAATAAAGTCATACATTTATGAGATGAATGTTGTTATTTTAGTCAATAGTTATTTCAGAAGAGCAGCAGCCGTCTGTTCAAAAATGACAAACGTGTGAAGTTATACTTCAGTTAATGTTTCACAAAGAAGGAAATACTTCCTTGTGTATTCTGTAACACAGATTGAGTATTAACTGACCTGCTCTAAAACAACAGTTTGACGAGGTCTCAACATATCAGATGAGTTGAAGTATCAGTATCAGGACCCTGAAAAGATACTGTAAGAAACTGGGGCTTTTCTGAACAAAGAACCACACTGACTTGGAGGGAATTGTCTCTTTATAGGCAGAGGAAATGTCTTTGAGGTTTCCCCTTTCATCATTTTCACTCAGGAGGATGGCTGCTCTTCTGATACAACCTTTCACAATAATCATTTCAACCATAGCTTCCTTTCAATTCATTTACAAATTTCAAATCATTAAATGAGTTTATTCTCGTAAATGTACGTCTTTAATCTCTAAAAATTAGAAAAAACATGTTTTAAAGTGTTCCTTATAATCCGTCTTAAGTTACTTTGATCTGAAAACTTCAACTTTTAAAATCACAATTTTGACTTCGATCTCAATATTTTGACTTTTCATAAAATGAAGACATTTTAATCTCCTAATTTTGACATTGTATCTCATTATTTAGATTTATTATCTCATAATTATGATTTGTAAAGTCATAATAACATTTTTATCTCATGTTTCTCCTCATGATAACTAGTTAAGAGAAGTATTTTTATCATCAATGCTTAGCTTTCATAGTGTTGTTATTTTGCTGGTGGAAACGTTTTTTCATATAGGCTAAGTGATGTTTATAACGCTTTTATTTTCCACATCACTGGTCAGCATGTTTCCCTTTTCTTCAAACATTTGTAACACCCGTTTTGGACCGAGGTGTTCAACTTGGCAACTCTCCTGAATGCATCAAAACAAACACTTACATTTGGACCAATACAAAGCTGAGCTGTGACATGTAAACATGATGTGAGTGATGGCGGCTTGGCTGTACACACGTTAAAAGACTCTCCATCGGAGCTCGAGCGGCATTCTTTGTTGGCAGAGTTTTAAAACAAGGGGAGTGAGGGGGTGAAGTTAAGGGTCACAAGGCAATTGGGGCTCTTTTGAGATTTTTGAGATACTAAAATATTCTACTCAAGTTAAAGTACTACTACTTTGATGAAATGTTACTGAAGTCAAAGTAAAATGAGCATTTTAAAAATGGACTCTAGTCAAAGTAAAAAGTAGCTGGTTTAAAATTCACTTGAAGTCAAAGTTAGGTAGTTCCTTTTTTTAACAACAGATCTCTCCTGTGTAGTGCAAAAAGGACACAAGGATTTCAATCTCAAAGTTGTTTTGAACTAAAGGCAAGTCTCTACAAATTAAAGTGCATTAACAAAATAAAACACATGGACACACAACATTTCAAACCCGTAGGGAAGTATTATGTGTCATTTGTTTCTTTAGTTTTTGATTGAGGCCAGGGCTGTACGTTCACTTTTTGTGCTCATAGCGCTGCTGCTATAAAGGATGATAGTTTTGTAACACAAGACAAAAACTTGTAGCATGATATATAAAATGTCTTTTAAAACTCAAACCAACCACCAGTAGTTCAGTTTATTCATTAAACAGGTTGTGACTTGCAAAGGAAATGAATGTTGCATACAAAACTTTCAAACTTGAACAACAAAGTGCAATCTGAACGCAAACCAAACCAAATGCAACAATGTTGCAACTTTACCCCTGAATCGCACCGAGTCCACCAAACGTTATATGTGAAAGCGACCTTAGAAACCAATCTAAGTGGACGGAGCCAGAAATGTAAGCCTCTGTTGATAATTAGCATGCTAATGATCAAGGAAGACTCACATCAGAGTCGTTAACCTAGTTTCCCCTAGAGTCGTTACCACCCCCAGTCGTCTGTGGGTCGTTGGAGTCACATGTTCTAAGGTGGTTCCAAGGTGGGACTGGGGCTTAAGTTGTTTTGGGAGAGAATTCAAAACAGCATTGTAGGTTGGTAAAAGATGGTGGATCAGACCACCACCTCGGATAAGAGATGGTATTTCCAGCTTGACATAGGTGGCTTCTTTAACACCCCTTTTCAAACCAACACAACACTCCACAGACACACAAACCCTCCTTTGAATTCTCTCCCAAAACAACTTAAGCCCCAGTCCCACCTTGGAACATGTGACTCCAATGACCCACAGACGACTGGGGGTGGTAACGACTCAGCTAACGATGTGAATCATCCTTGACCATTAGCATGCTAATGATCCACAGAGGCTTAAATTTCTAGCTCCGTCCACCAGATAGTTTAGAACTGAAGAAGCCTTTCGGAAGAGAGGTGAAACGTCTTGAAGATCTTCAACCAGTCCAGTTGCCTTTGCCTCTTCCCGGTTCAAGGTTGCAGATGACCAACACGAGCTGACATTCACAGCACAAACAAGTGTTTTGTAGATCAGAGGTAAAAATAGTTTCAGTTCTCAGGAAGTGAAACTCAGACAGTCGTTGTCACTGAGAGGAGAAATGGCTCAGAAAGGAGTTCAGCTGGACCAGGAAACCTTCTCTTGTTCGATCTGTCTGGATCTACTGAAGGATCCGGTGACTGTTCCCTGTGGACACAGCTACTGCATGAACTGTATTAAAACCCATTGGGATAAAGAGGAGAAGAAAATCTACAGCTGCCCTCTATGTAGACAGACCTTCCCAGTGAGGCCTGTCCTGTTGAAAAACACCATGTTAGCAGTTTTAGTGGAGGAGCTGAAGAAGACTGGACTTAAAGCTGCTCCTGCTGATCACTGCTATGCTGGACCTGAAGATGTGGCCTGCGATTTCTGCACCAAGAGAAAACTGAAAGCTCAAAGGTCCTGTCTGCAATGTCTGGCTTCTTATTGTGAGAAACACCTGCAGCCTCATTTTGAAGTGGCTCCATTGAAGAAACACAAGCTGATGGAGCCCTCCAAGAAGCTCCAGGAGAACGTCTGCTCTCGTCATGATGAGGTGATGAAGATGTTCTGTCGTACTGATCAGCAGTCTATCTGTTATCTCTGCTCTGTGGATGAACATAAAGGCCACGACACAGTCTCAGCTGCAGCAGAGATGACAAAGAAGCAGAGAGAGCTGGAGGTAAGTCGACAAAACATCCAGCAGAAGATCCAGGACACAGAGAAAGACGTGAAGCTGCTTCAACAAGAGGTGAAGGCTATCAATGGCTCCGCTGATAAAGCAGCGAAGGGCAGTGAGAAGATCTACACTGAGATGATTCGTCTGATGGAGAAAAGACGCTCTGATGTGAAGCAGCAGGTCAGATCCCAGCAGCAAACTGAAGTGAGACGAGTCAAAGAGCTTCAGGAGAAGCTGAAGCAAAAGATCACTGAGCTGAAGAGGAGAGACGCTGAACTGGAGAAGCTCTCACACACACAGGACCACAACCAGTTTCTACACGACTACCCCTCACTGTCACCACTCTGTGAATCTACACACTCATCCAGCATCAACATCCGTCCTCTGAGGTTCTTTGAGGATGTGACAGCAGCTGTGTCAGAAGTCAGAGATAAACTAGAGGACGTCCTGAGAGAGAAATGGACAAACATCTCACAGAGAGTGACTGAAGTGGATGTTTTACTGCCACAACCAGAGCCCAAGACCAGAGCTGACTTCTTACAATATTCATGTGACATCACACTGGATCCAAACACAGCATACAAACATCTGTTATTATCTGATGGGAACAGAAAAGTAACACACACAGGTCAACAACAGTCTTATTCTAGTCACCCAGACAGATTCACTGATGAGTGTCAGGTCCTGAGTCCAGAGAGTCTGACTGGACGTTGTTACTGGGAGGTGGAGAGGAGAGGAATCAGAGTTTTTGTAGCAGTCACATACAAGAATATCAACAGATCAGGAAGCGTGACTGAAAGTGGATTTGGACACAATGACAAATCTTGGGCGTTAGATTGTGACGACAACAGTTATTACTTTTATTACAACAATGACTACACTCTTGTCTCAGGTCCTCCGTCCTCCAGAGTAGGAGTGTACCTGGATCACAGAGCAGGTATTCTGTCCTTCTACAGCATCTCTGAAACCATGACTCTCCTCCACAGAGTCCAGACCACATTCACTCAGCCTCTACATGCTGGATTTTGGATTTATCCTGGATGTAGTGCTGAGTTGTGTAAAGTGAAACAGACAGAAGTCATTTAAAGGAACAGTGGGTTAAACTTTAATCCTTCAACTTGATCATTATTCATGTTTGTTGCTGAGAGCTGATTGTGGTTACATTGTTCACCTGTCAATCAAACTTTATGGGCGGTACTTTGACATCTTCTCACTTGTTCTGTAAATGTTTGAGTCTCTTTAAATAACTCTCTTTAGCTGTTTCTGTTTAGTCACAGAGGCTTTACTGCTCATGAGGATTTTTGTTCAGCTGAACTGACGTTTTCTCTGCATGAACATTTCAACTTTTCTTCACTTTAAATGTGTTTACAATGAGTACTGATTGTTTTTGTTCTCATTAAAGGGTCTTAAGAGAGAAAGCACCAGGCCTTTTCTTTCATGTAGATATTATGTTTTCACCACTTTGTACATTTGATTTAGAAACATCTCAAATGACATTTATAGAATGATTTCTTTTTGCAGAATGAATTTTGTTGTTTCAACTTAAATGGATTAAAAATGTACTCTGAAGTATGAAATCAATGAGATCATTATTATTTTCTCTTTCAAAGCTGAGATTCTGATCAAACAAACTGATTGTGTGGATGAAGTGAATCTGTTCATGAAATCATTAATGACAGACATTTTACAGACTTTACTGCTCTGATGTTTGAAACTTTTACATCCCGAATAAACAAACAGAAACAGGAAGTGTTTTCTTCTCATCATTTTGACTTTTATTTCATTATTTGACTGTTAACTTAAGTTATTACGAGTAGAAGTAGTAAGTATTAGGGCCACATTGAGGTGATTTTTTTAAATTGATTTTGTGATTAAAGGCACATTTAAGAGAATAAACTCGTACATTTATGAGAAAAAGTTGTCAGAGAATAAAGTCATACATTTATGAGATGAATGTTGTTATTTTAGTCAATAGTTATTTCAGAAGAGCAGCAGCCGTCTGTTCAAAAATGACAAACGTGTGAAGTTATACTTCAGTTAATGTTTCACAAAGAAGGAAATACTTCCTGGTGTATTCTGTAACACAGATTGAGTATTAACTGACCTGCTCTAAAACAACAGTTTGACGAGGTCTCAACATATCAGATGAGTTGAAGTATCAGTATCAGGACCCTGAAAAGATACTGTAAGAAACTGGGGCTTTTCTGAACAAAGAACCACACTGACTTGGAGGGAATTGTCTCTTTATAGGCAGAGGAAATGTCTTTGAGGTTTCCCCTTTCATCATTTTCACTCAGGAGGATGGCTGCTCTTCTGATACAACCTTTCACAATAATCATTTCAACCATAGCTTCCTTTCAATTCATTTACAAATTTCAAATCATTAAATGAGTTTATTCTCGTAAATGTACGTCTTTAATCTCTAAAAATGAGAAAAAACATGTTTTAAAGTGTTCCTTATAATCCGTCTTAAGTTACTTTGATCTGAAAACTTCAACTTTTAAAATCACAATTTTGACTTCGATCTCAATATTTTGACTTTTCATAAAATGAAGACATTTTAATCTCCTAATTTTGACATTGTATCTCATTATTTAGATTTATTATCTCATAATTATGATTTGTAAAGTCATAATAACATTTTTATCTCATGTTTCTCCTCATGATAACTAGTTAAGAGAAGTATTTTTATCATCAATGCTTAGCTTTCATAGTGTTGTTATTTTGCTGGTGGAAACGTTTTTTCATATAGGCTAAGTGATGTTTATAACGCTTTTATTTTCCACATCACTGGTCAGCATGTTTCCCTTTTCTTCAAACATTTGTAACACCCGTTTTGGACCGAGGTGTTCAACTTGGCAACTCTCCTGAATGCATCAAAACAACACTTACATTTGGACCAATACAAAGCTGAGCTGTGACATGTAAACATGATGTGAGTGATGGCGGCTTGGCTGTACACACGTTAAAAGACTCTCCATCGGAGCTCGAGCGGCATTCTTTGTTGGCAGAGTTTTAAAACAAGGGGAGTGAGGGGGTGAAGTTAAGGGTCACAAGGCAATTGGGGCTCTTTTGAGATTTTTGAGATACTAAAATATTCTACTCAAGTTAAAGTACTACTACTTTGATGAAATGTTACTGAAGTCAAAGTAAAATGAGCATTTTAAAAATGGACTCTAGTCAAAGTAAAAAGTAGCTGGTTTAAAATTCACTTGAAGTCAAAGTTAGGTAGTTCCTTTTTTTAACAACAGATCTCTCCTGTGTAGTGCAAAAAGGACACGAGGATTTCAATCTCAAAGTTGTTTTGAACTAAAGGCAAGTCTCTACAAATTAAAGTGCATTAACAAAATAAAACACATGGACACACAACATTTCAAACCCGTAGGGAAGTATTATGTGTCATTTGTTTCTTTAGTTTTTGATTGAGGCCAGGGCTGTACGTTCACTTTTTGTGCTCATAGCGCTGCTGCTACAAAGGATGATAGTTTTGTAACACAAGACAAAAACTTGTAGCATGATATATAAAATGTCTTTTAAAACTCAAACCAACCACCAGTAGTTCAGTTTATTCATTAAACAGGTTGTGACTTGCAAAGGAAATGAATGTTGCATACAAAACTTTCAAACTTGAACAACAAAGTGCAATCTGAACGCAAACCAAACCAAATGCAACAATGTTGCAACTTTACCCCTGAATCGCACCGAGTCCACCAAACGTTATATGTGAAAGCGACCTTAGAAACCAATCTAAGTGGACGGAGCCAGAAATGTAAGCCTCTGTTGATAATTAGCATGCTAATGATCAAGGAAGACTCACATCAGAGTCGTTAACCTAGTTTCCCCTAGAGTCGTTACCACCCCCAGTCGTCTGTGGGTCGTTGGAGTCACATGTTCTAAGGTGGTTCCAAGGTGGGACTGGGGCTTAAGTTGTTTTGGGAGAGAATTCAAAACAGCATTGTAGGTTGGTAAAAGATGGTGGATCAGACCACCACCTCGGATAAGAGATGGTATTTCCAGCTTGACATAGGTGGCTTCTTTAACACCCCTTTTCAAACCAACACAACACTCCACAGACACACAAACCCTCCTTTGAATTCTCTCCCAAAACAACTTAAGCCCCAGTCCCACCTTGGAACATGTGACTCCAACGACCCACAGACGACTGGGGGTGGTAACGACTCAGCTAACGATGTGAATCATCCTTGACCATTAGCATGCTAATGATCCACAGAGGCTTAAATTTCTAGCTCCGTCCACCAGATAGTTTAGAACTGAAGAAGCCTTTCGGAAGAGAGGTGAAACGTCTTGAAGATCTTCAACCAGTCCAGTTGCCTTTGCCTCTTCCCGGTTCAAGGTTGCAGATGACCAACACGAGCTGACATTCACAGCACAAACAAGTGTTTTGTAGATCAGAGGTAAAAATAGTTTCAGTTCTCAGGAAGTGAAACTCAGACAGTCGTTGTCACTGAGAGGAGAAATGGCTCAGAAAGGAGTTCAGCTGGACCAGGAAACCTTCTCTTGTTCGATCTGTCTGGATCTACTGAAGGATCCGGTGACTGTTCCCTGTGGACACAGCTACTGCATGAACTGTATTAAAACCCATTGGGATAAAGAGGAGAAGAAAATCTACAGCTGCCCTCTATGTAGACAGACCTTCCCAGTGAGGCCTGTCCTGTTGAAAAACACCATGTTAGCAGTTTTAGTGGAGGAGCTGAAGAAGACTGGACTTAAAGCTGCTCCTGCTGATCACTGCTATGCTGGACCTGAAGATGTGGCCTGCGATTTCTGCACCAAGAGAAAACTGAAAGCTCAAAGGTCCTGTCTGCAATGTCTGGCTTCTTATTGTGAGAAACACCTGCAGCCTCATTTTGAAGTGGCTCCATTGAAGAAACACAAGCTGATGGAGCCCTCCAAGAAGCTCCAGGAGAACGTCTGCTCTCGTCATGATGAGGTGATGAAGATGTTCTGTCGTACTGATCAGCAGTCTATCTGTTATCTCTGCTCTGTGGATGAACATAAAGGCCACGACACAGTCTCAGCTGCAGCAGAGATGACAAAGAAGCAGAGAGAGCTGGAGGTAAGTCGACAAAACATCCAGCAGAAGATCCAGGACACAGAGAAAGACGTGAAGCTGCTTCAACAAGAGGTGAAGGCTATCAATGGCTCCGCTGATAAAGCAGCGAAGGGCAGTGAGAAGATCTACACTGAGATGATTTGTCTGATGGAGAAAAGACGCTCTGATGTGAAGCAGCAGGTCAGATCCCAGCAGCAAACTGAAGTGAGACGAGTCAAAGAGCTTCAGGAGAAGCTGAAGCAAAAGATCACTGAGCTGAAGAGGAGAGACGCTGAACTGGAGAAGCTCTCACACACACAGGACCACAACCAGTTTCTACACGACTACCCCTCACTGTCACCACTCTGTGAATCTACACACTCATCCAGCATCAACATCCGTCCTCTGAGGTTCTTTGAGGATGTGACAGCAGCTGTGTCAGAAGTCAGAGATAAACTAGAGGACGTCCTGAGAGAGAAATGGACAAACATCTCACAGAGAGTGACTGAAGTGGATGTTTTACTGCCACAACCAGAGCCCAAGACCAGAGCTGACTTCTTACAATATTCATGTGACATCACACTGGATCCAAACACAGCATACAAACATCTGTTATTATCTGATGGGAACAGAAAAGTAACACACACAGGTCAACAACAGTCTTATTCTAGTCACCCAGACAGATTCACTGATGAGTGTCAGGTCCTGAGTACAGAGAGTCTGACTGGACGTTGTTACTGGGAGGTGGAGATGAGAGGAATCAGAGTTTTTGTAGCAGTCACATACAAGAATATCAACAGATCAGGAAGCGTGACTGAAAGTGGATTTGGACACAATGACAAATCTTGGGCGTTAGATTGTGACGACAACAGTTATTACTTTTATTACAACAATGACTACACTCTTGTCTCAGGTCCTCCGTCCTCCAGAGTAGGAGTGTACCTGGATCACAGAGCAGGTATTCTGTCCTTCTACAGCATCTCTGAAACCATGACTCTCCTCCACAGAGTCCAGACCACATTCACTCAGCCTCTACATGCTGGATTTTGGATTTATCCTGGATGTAGTGCTGAGTTGTGTAAAGTGAAATAGACAGAAGTCATTTAAAGGAACAATGGGTTAAACTTTAATCCTTCAACTTGATCATTATTCATGTTTGTTGCTGAGAGTTGATTGTGGTTACATTGTTCACCTGTCAATCAAACTTTATGGGCGGTACTTTGACATCTTCTCACTTGTTCTGTAAATGTTTGAGTCTCTTTAAATAACTCTCTTTAGCTGTTTCTGTTTAGTCACAGAGGCTTTACTGCTCATGAGGATTTTTGTTCAGCTGAACTGACGTTTTCTCTGCATGAACATTTCAACTTTTCTTCATTTTAAATGTGTTTACAATGAGTACTGATTGTTTTTGTTCTCATTAAAGGGTCTTAAGAGAGAAAGCACCAGGCCTTTTCTTTCATGTAGATATTATGTTTTCACCACTTTGTACATTTGATTTAGAAACATCTCAAATGACATTTATAGAATGATTTCTTTTTGCAGAATGAATTTTGTTGTTTCAACTTAAATGGATTAAAAATGTACTCTGAAGAATGAAATCAATGAGATCATTATTATTTTCTCTTTCAAAGCTGAGATTCTGATCAAACAAACTGATTGTGTGGATGAAGTGAATCTGTTCATGAAATCATTAATGACAGACATTTTACAGACTTTACTGCTCTGATGTTTGAAACTTTTACATCCTGAATAAACAAACAGAAACAGGAAGTGTTTTCTTCTCATCATTTTGACTTTTATTTCATTATTTGACTGTTAACTTAAGTTATTACGAGTAGAAGTAGTAAGTATTAGGGCCACATTGAGGTGATTTTTTTAAATTGATTTTGTGATTAAAGGCACATTTAAGAGAATAAACTCGTACATTTATGAGAAAAAGTTGTCAGAGAATAAAGTCATACATTTATGAGATGAATGTTGTTATTTTAGTCAATAGTTATTTCAGAAGAGCAGCAGCCGTCTGTTCAAAAATGACAAACGTGTGAAGTTATACTTCAGTTAATGTTTCACAAAGAAGGAAATACTTCCTGGTGTATTCTGTAACACAGATTGAGTATTAACTGACCTGCTCTAAAACAACAGTTTGATGAGGTCTCAACATATCAGATGAGTTGAAGTATCAGTATCAGGACCCTGAAAAGATACTGTAAGAAACTGGGGCTTTTCTGAACAAAGAACCACACTGACTTGGAGGAAATTGTCTCTTTATAGGCAGAGGAAATGTCTTTGAGGTTTCCCCTTTCATCATTTTCACTCAGGAGGATGGCTGCTCTTCTGATACAACCTTTCACAATAATCATTTAAACCATAGCTTCCTTTCAATTCATTTACAAATTTCAAATCATTAAATAATGAGTTTATTCTCGTAAATGTACGTCTTTAATCTCTAAAAATTAGAAAAAACATGTTTTAAAGTGGTCCTTATAATCCGTCTTAAGTTACTTTGATCTGAAAACTTCAACTTTTAAAATCACAATTTTGACTTTGATCTCAATATTTTGACTTTTCATAAAATGAAGACATTTTAATCTCCTAATTTTGACATTGTATCTCATTATTTAGATTTATTATCTCATAATTATGATTTGTAAAGTCATAATAACATTTTTATCTCATGTTTCTCCTCATGATAACTAGTTAAGAGAAGTATTTCTATCATCAATGCTTAGCTTTCATAGTGTTGTTATTTTGCTGGTGGAAACGTTTTTTTCATATAGGCTAAGTGATGTTTATAACGCTTTTATTTTCCACATCACTGGTCAGCATGTTTCCCTTTTCTTCAAACATTTGTAACACCCGTTTTGGACCGAGGTGTTCAACTTGGCAACTCTCCTGAATGCATCAAAACAAACACTTACATTTGGACCAATACAAAGCTGAGCTGTGACATGTTAACATGATGTGAGTGATGGCGGCTTGGCTGTACACACGTTAAAAGACTCTCCATCGGAGCTCGAGCGGCATTCTTTGTTGGCAGAGTTTTAAAACAAGGGGAGTGAGGGGGTGAAGTTAAGGGTCACAAGGCAATTGGGGCTCTTTTGAGATTTTTGAGATACTAAAATATTCTACTCAAGTTAAAGTACTACTACTTTGATGAAATGTTACTGAAGTCAAAGTAAAATGAGCATTTTAAAAATGGACTCTAGTCAAAGTAAAAAGTAGCTGGTTTAAAATTCACTTGAAGTCAAAGTTAGGTAGTTCCTTTTTTTAACAACAGATCTCTCCTGTGTAGTGCAAAAAGGACACGAGGATTTCAATCTCAAAGTTGTTTTGAACTAAAGGCAAGTCTCTACAAATTAAAGTGCATTAACAAAATAAAACACATGGACACACAACATTTCAAACCCGTAGGGAAGTATTATGTGTCATTTGTTTCTTTAGTTTTTGATTGAGGCCAGGGCTGTACGTTCACTTTTTGTGCTCATAGCGCTGCTGCTACAAAGGATGATAGTTTTGTAACACAAGACAAAAACTTGTAGCATGATATATAAAATGTCTTTTAAAACTCAAACCAACCACCAGTAGTTCAGTTTATTCATTAAACAGGTTGTGACTTGCAAAGGAAATGAATGTTGCATACAAAACTTTCAAACTTGAACAACAAAGTGCAATCTGAACGCAAACCAAACCAAATGCAACAATGTTGCAACTTTACCCCTGAATCGCACCGAGTCCACCAAACGTTATATGTGAAAGCGACCTTAGAAACCAATCTAAGTGGACGGAGCCAGAAATGTAAGCCTCTGTTGATAATTAGCATGCTAATGATCAAGGAAGACTCACATCAGAGTCGTTAACCTAGTTTCCCCTAGAGTCGTTACCACCCCCAGTCGTCTGTGGGTCGTTGGAGTCACATGTTCTAAGGTGGTTCCAAGGTGGGACTGGGGCTTAAGTTGTTTTGGGAGAGAATTCAAAACAGCATTGTAGGTTGGTAAAAGATGGTGGATCAGACCACCACCTCGGATAAGAGATGGTATTTCCAGCTTGACATAGGTGGCTTCTTTAACACCCCTTTTCAAACCAACACAACACTCCACAGACACACAAACCCTCCTTTGAATTCTCTCCCAAAACAACTTAAGCCCCAGTCCCACCTTGGAACATGTGACTCCAACGACCCACAGACGACTGGGGGTGGTAACGACTCAGCTAACGATGTGAATCATCCTTGACCATTAGCATGCTAATGATCCACAGAGGCTTAAATTTCTAGCTCCGTCCACCAGATAGTTTAGAACTGAAGAAGCCTTTCGGAAGAGAGGTGAAACGTCTTGAAGATCTTCAACCAGTCCAGTTGCCTTTGCCTCTTCCCGGTTCAAGGTTGCAGATGACCAACACGAGCTGACATTCACAGCACAAACAAGTGTTTTGTAGATCAGAGGTAAAAATAGTTTCAGTTCTCAGGAAGTGAAACTCAGACAGTCGTTGTCACTGAAAGGAGAAATGGCGCAGAAAGGAGTTCAACTGGACCTGGAAACCTTCTCTTGTTCGATCTGTCTGGATCTACCAAAGGATCCGGTGACTGTTCCCTGTGGACACAGCTACTGCATGAACTGTATTAAAACCCACTGGGATAAAAAGCATAAGAAGAAAATCTACAGCTGTCCTCAGTGCAGGCAGACCTTGGCCCTTTCCGAATTGCCACAGTTCAGTATGCAGTGCGTACTATTCAGTAGGGAGTTTAAGTAGACTGAACTCTCGTGGTCATTCAGTAGGCATTTTTTGTGTCCACCTCAGTATACTGAACATTTCAGTATGGATACTAACTTCCGGGATTTATGAAGTATGGATCGGATGCATGCTATCAGGAAATGAATTGGATTTTACCACCCACAATGCTTTGCGAAATTAAACGTAAAACGTCACTTCACGTGCGCCTCCAAATCAAAACAAACGAGCATGGATTCATTGAATCAAATTTTTAATCTAGAGTTAAAGTCCTCTTCTAAAATCGCTCCTTTTAATTAAGAACAGAAAATGTAACAAATGTCTGCATGATTATTAAACCTTTCCCCTCTATTTAAAGAACGATTTACATATTCATATCTGCGTCTTTATTGGTTTATCTTACTTTATATTCTGTATATTACTTTCTTTCCTGTATGTACTGTATGTTATTTTATTATTTGATCGGTTTTTAACTTTATTTACATTGTGATTTTGTTTTTGTTTACTGACTGTATATGCTGCGTTCCGTACTCTTCTTGAATAAAGCTAAAAAAAAAACCAAAAAAAAACGAGGATGGAGGCGGCCGGTTCAGGTAACACAAATGACGCTACTTCCATACTGAATGAATCAAATGAAGTAGGCACAAATATCTGCCTACTGTGCTGTCTACTGAATAGTAGGTACTAACAGTATACAGCACGTATAGTAGGTACTGTCTACTGTCTACTGACTACTGACAGATTGAGTAGGCACTTTGCAATTCGGATGCACCCCTTCCCAGCGAGGCCTGTTCTGTTGAAAAACACCATGTTAGCAGTTTTAGTGGAGGAGCTGAAGAAGACTGGACTCCAAGCTGCTCCTGCTGATCACTGCTATGCTGGACCTGAAGATGTGGCCTGCGATTTCTGCACCAAGAGAAAACTGAAAGCTCAAAGGACCTGTCTGCAATGTCTGGCTTCTTACTGTGAGAAACACTTGCAGCCTCATTACAAATCGCCTACATTTGAAAAACACAAGCTGGTGGAGCCCTCCAAGAAGCTCCAGGAGAACGTCTGCTCTCGTCATGATGAGGTGATGAAGATGTTCTGCCGTACTGATCAGCAGTCTATCTGTTATCTCTGCTCTGTGGAGGAACATAAAGGCCACGACACAGTCTCAGCTGCAGCAGAGAGGACCGAGAAGCAGAGAGAGCTGGAGGTGAGTCGACAAAACATCCAGCAGAGGATCCAGCACACAGAGAAAGATGTGAAGCTGCTTCAACAGGAGGTGAAGGCTACCAATGGCTCCGCTGATAAAGCAGTGGAGGGCAGTGATAAGATCCTCACAGAGATGATTTGTCTCATGGAAAAAAGACGCTCTGATGTGAAGCAGCAGGTCAGATCCCAGCAGCAAACTAAAGTGAGTCAAGTCAAAGAGCTTCAGGAGAAGCTGGAGCAAGAGATCACTGAGCTGAAGAGGAGAGACGCTGAACTGGAGAAGCTCTCACACACACAGGACCACAACCAGTTTCTACACGACTACCCCTCACTGTCACCACTCTGTGAATCTACACACTCATCCAGCATCAACATCCGTCCTCTGAGGTTCTTTGAGGATGTGACAGCAGCTGTGTCAGAAGTCAGAGATAAACTAGAGGACGTCCTGAGAGAGAAATGGACAAACATCTCACAGAGAGTGACTGAAGTGGATGTTTTACTGCCACAACCAGAGCCCAAGACCAGAGCTGACTTCTTACAATATTCATGTGACATCACACTGGATCCAAACACAGCAAACAAACGGCTGTTATTATCTTATGGAAACAAAAAAGTAACATGGACGGGTCAACAACAGTCTTATTTTAGTCACCCAGACAGATTCACTAGACGTCATCAGGTCCTGAGTCCAGAGAGTCTGACTGGACGTTGTTACTGGGAGGTGGAGATGAGAGGAATCAGAGTTTTTGTAGCAGTAGCATACAAGAATATCAACAGAACAGGAAGCTTGACTGTAAGTGGATTTGGATTCAATGACAAATCTTGGGCGTTAGATTGTGAAAACAACAGTTATAGATTTTGGTACAACAGGGTCAGCACTCCTGTCTCAGGTCCTCCGTCCTCCAGAGTAGGAGTGTACCTGGATCACAGAGCAGGTATTCTGTCCTTCTACAGCATCTCTGAAACCATGACTCTCCTGCACAGAGTCCAGACCACATTCACTCAGCCTCTACATGCTGGATTTTGGATTGCCATTGGATCTAGTGCTGAGTTGTGTAAAGTGAAATAGACAGAAGTCATTTAAAGGAACAGTGGGTTAAACTTTAATCCTTCAACTTGATCATTATTCATGTTTGTTGCTGAGAGCTGATTGTGGTTACATTGTTCACCTGTCAATCAAACTTTATGGGCGGTACTTCTCATCTTCTCACTTGTTCTGTAAATGTTTGAGTCTCTTTAAATAACTCTCTTTAGCTGTTTCTGTTTAGTCACAGAGGCTTTACTGCTCATGAGGATTTTTGTTCAGCTGAACTGACGTTTTCTCTGCATGAACATTTCAACTTTTCTTCACTTTAAATGTGTTTACAATGAGTACTGATTGTTTTTGTTCTCATTAAAGGGTCTTAAGAGAGAAAGCACCAGGCCTTTTCTTTCATGTAGATATTATGTTTTCACCACTTTGTACATTTGATTTAGAAACATCTCAAATGACATTTATAGAATGATTTCTTTTTGCAGAATGAATTTTGTTGTTTCAACTTAAATGGATTAAAAATGTACTCTGAAGTATGAAATCAATGAGATCATTATTATTTTCTCACACACACACACAGACACACACACACACACACACACACAGAAACCAATGCAATTGGTGGTTTAACTTCACATAAATTTTAAAGAACCAAAAAAACTGCTTATAAAATCCCAAAAGCTAACTGAAAACATCAAAGAGAGGGTACAGTAAACAGTGTACAATGTTCTATACAACCAATTCCTCTCTCCACTCATAATCGGAGAGTTCTGTGATGAGGGTGAAGACTCTTGGGTTCACATCCACTTGCTTCTTCTTCGTCTTTTCAACTTTTGTTCCCTTTTCTGGATTTATGTTGAAGAAACACCTTTTTGAACACAAGAAATGATAAGAAACCATTACATATTAGTTCGAAAGGAATAATTCTTTTTTAATCTTTTCTTTTTTTTTATTACCTCTGAATGAACTCAAGTGTTGAGCTGAGTTCCACTGGGTAGTGGATATTGAGGCAGTAATAGCTCCCAAACATCAAACAGATGGCCGAGATGAAGTTGGTGATGTGGCCATTCACAACCTTGTGGTCTACACTCAGCCTTGAGGCTATTCATGTTCGAAACTGTCGACCCAATTAGTAGTTATCACGCGGATGGGTGAAGGGGAGGCGGAGAATGCAGATAAACAGGAGCACACCGAGGAAGATGGTGATGACAATCCTGACTGGTGGGGGATTTCAGTGCTCTCTCCTGAAAATAAAAATAATTTAATTTACAAAATGTATTGATATATATATATTTTTTTAAATCTGTGGTTATACTTAGATATATATTTTATATTTTAATGTACTCACTGGTTTCAGTCCAGGCAGCCAGCAATTTTCTTGCCTGTATTGGTCTCAGCACCAAAAGCAAGTCCCCTTCTTGGATGAAGTGGAAGTCCTCAGTGGTCTCCACCCCCAAAGATTGTAGAGTCATGCAGGGCCAATGAGGACAGCATACTCAAGAGCTCAGACTTTCAAAAAGAAATTAAAATATGTGGATCCTAAGAAAATATTTTGAGGAAAAGATGAGAACAGGACAGAGAGGTTTGCCTACTATGTGCCTGTGAGAGAGACTTTGAAATGTTTGTTAGAGTCTGATCTGTGGCAGAAAGCAGGAGAGAACTCTGCCGGGTCTCCTTCAGATGTTTTAAGACACATAAGTGATGGTCAGATATTTAAATCAAATGTTTTTTTTCATCAAAATGCCTCATGTCTCAAACTAGTGCTATACCAGGATGCCTTTGAAGTCGTTAACCCTTTGGGCTCTGCAAGGACAAGACAAAAAGTATTAGCTGTCTATGCATCTGCAGCTAACTTGCCGATTCATGTTTGTTCTGACACAGACCATATGTCACTTGTTTTACTGTGCAGAGAAAAAGTCTTTAAGGGATTTGGGCATGCTAAAGTGTTCTCTGAGTTACTGACTGACTTAAAGGAATTGGAGGAGAATGGGATTGTATTATCGGATGAATCGATAGTCAAAGGTACCTTGTATTGCATTGCTGGAGATAATTTAGGCTCGCATTGCATTGGTGGCGTTACAGAAAATTTCAGTTCCCCAAAATATTTCTGTAGGTACTGGCTAATAACCCGTTCTGAATTTCAGGGTGACGATCCAAATGTCTGCGGACCTGAGCGCACCATTGAGAGGCACAATTCTGCTTTAAATCGTCTCCAGACTGCAGACACATCCTCTAAGATATCCAAAATTAAAGCCGACAGGTCTGGCAATACCTTAGTGATGGCACTGCAAATTCTTTGATGTGCTTCATCCATTTCTGGGAATAAAAGAGTGAATAATGCTCAGTTAACATCAGAATTACAGACCAGTTAATCCAGGGACTGGATAGCCATATTTTTTACTGTGTTACTTTTAAGAGCCACATCATACAGACAGACAGACAGACAGACAGACACACACACACACACACACACACACACACACACACACACACACACACAGACACTCACAGACAGACACACCCTCACAGACACACACCCTCACACAGACAGACACACACACACACACACAACCTCACACAGACATACACACAGACAGACACACCATCACACAGACACAGACAGACAGACACACACACACACAGACAGACACATACACTCACACACACACTCACACAGACAGACACACACACACACACTCACACAGACAGACAGACACACCCTCACACAGACACAGACAGACAGACAGACACACACACACGCACACAGACACATACACTCACACAACCTCTCACAGACACACACACACCACCCTCACACAGACAGACACACACACTCACACAGACATGCACTTCCAAAATATGCTCCTTTAAGTGAGCTATTACGTCTTTAGTACCGTGACACTGGCGTTCACACATCGCCATTGCACATTTAAAAGTGTTAACAGCCGTCCCGAGACTCCCGACAGTAACATTAGAGTTAGCACATACATTATGCCTTCGGTAAAAATGAGCCTTAAACGCTCCGTATCTGGTAAATGTCTGCTTGCAACCAGCTTCAATGCACTTAAATAAACAATGTGGTTCATTACGGTGAAGTTTGCAATGCAGCACATAGCCCCTCAGTGTCTTAACGGACTTGCCACAGAAATTACAGCTCAACATTTCCTTAGCCGATGGGTAACCGCTTAAGTTAGTTAGTTACTAAGAAAAAGTCCAACACGAATTCGAGACAAAAGTAAACGCTCTCAAAGTCTAAAATAATGACAATTCAAGACAATGACCATAACAAAACCACGGTAGTCTGTTTTTTAAAGTGTGCAACAAAACGCCTCGTGGCCATAGCTCGTGACCTAGCAAACTTGAGGTAACATTAACATAACGCCAATAAACGAACCTTCAAAACAACGTTTTCTCTTTGACTGTTACAAATTATGTTGACATGCTTGCTTACCTTTAGAGGGAATTTTAAGTCACCATCAGTTAGGACGTCTTGAGAAATCTTGACAGAAATAGCCGTGAAAGAAAATTTGCAGCTCAGTCGGTGTCCGTTAGGATAGAGACTGTATGCTGCGTAGCAAACTCACAGTGATAGACTCCCAATGGATGATTGACAGGTTTATCCGCGTATCTACTACAGGAAAATGAGCGGGTAATTCCTACACTCCAACAACCGTGCTATTGAGTGGTGCAAACGTACCTAGCTTCACCTGATTGGATGAAAGCTTTCACTCGTGGGTGGTCTTTTCCCAGATCTCAGACCGAACCAACATTTATTTTTTATTCTCTTATATTACGAAAATAGTTCAGATGGCTGTGTTTTGGAAGCATTTGATGCGAAAAATATACTATGTAGTTGCTAAATATGTATTTTTTTATTTCTAAAACGGCACGTAAGAGGCGGATCGCAGCGAGGATATCTGATTTGCATAAAGCCAGTGTTCAAGTGTTTGCAAAGAGGAGAGGATGACGGATCGAAACTGGCAGCTCAGCTCAAGTCATTCCCTTTTTTCTTATTTGTATCATGTTATAAACACTGACAGACACGTACATAAACTCAAGTTCCTAAACAGTGTTTTCTTTCGCTCTCCTCTCATTGCAAATAATGAAAACGTCAGCAGTTCAGAGGCTGAAAAAAACAGCAATATAGTTTTTCTCAAAGTTACCTACTAGACCAGGCCCTCACTGAATGTTCAGTAGGAAAAATATATTTTTTAACGCACCTTGGAGTGCCACAAAACTTTTATAGTAGACTCAAGTAGCCACAATCCATGTTTTCTGCAAACAGCATAGTATCTTTTTTTTTTTTTTTTTTCTTTTTTTATTTGTCTGCATTTTTTCTCATCGTTTAACACCACAAACGGGGTGTCAACTTTTTATGAGATTGAGGCATATTTTAGTCTTGCAGCCAAATATTTTCATATTTAGTGCGTGTGCGTGACCATCACCGGCCCTCTCTGGAAGCTAAGTTGACATTCTTTATTAGATTTCCCTATTATGTGCCAGGGAGGGCAGTGCTGCACCGCAGTGATCTGAGGGGGAAACAAAGGCTGGACAGGACGAGACAAGGCGAACAGGGGAGGGAATAGGCAGGCAGTGCTATCAGAATCGAAGAGTGCTGTGTTATTTCTAACCACCAGCTCCACATCTAAAAAGAAACAAGACAAGACAAAAAACAGAGAATCAGACCCAAAAAAGAAGTTGTGTCAGACGCCATTATTGTGGATGCCCTGAAAGTATAGAGTAGGCCGCCCGAGGATACAGGTGAGAAGAGGGCATGTGTTTAGTGTAGGGTCTCTGGGGAGAGACTCAGCACATTCTGGAGGGTCCCAACTTTTCTCGGCAATGGGACTCAACAGGAGCTAGTAAGCCCTGATCAACATGCAAGTGTGATGAACTCCAAAGCCTAGAGCAGCCATCACAGCACAGCAGGGCCAGGCGGGCAGAGCGCGCACCCCCCCACGGATCACAGGAGCACCCAGGAGGTATCCCCAGAGAACCACCAGAGCAACCGAGAGCCACGCGGACCCGGGGAACAAGAGGGGCAGCGACCGCCACACCCAGCGCGCCAGGACAGGCCCAGGCGGCATGGGGCACGAGGGCAAACCCATCACCCAACACCCAGCCCCCCCACCCCAGCACCCCCCAGTACCCCAGCACCCCCCACCCGCCCACACCACGCCCAATCCCCCACCCCCGAGAAGGCAGGAGGCCCCACGCAGGCCAGGAGGCCAGATGTAGGAGCCGAGCGCCCCCCCGCAGGGAGGGCAACCAGCCCAGCGCCAAACAGGCTGCCACCGGGTGTCGGCATGAGGAAATCGAAGTCAGGGCCCAATGCAAGCCCAGAGGGCAAATGTGGACGGGGCAGCAGGTGCTGGCGCCGCAAGAGGGGAGGCGCCCCGCATACCTCCCGTACCACCCCCCAGGGGGAGCGCGGCGTGCCCAGTGCCCCCGCACCCCAAGATGCGCCCCGACCCCCAACCAGAACCAAGCCACCACACACAGCCAGCCCGCGCCACAGCCACAGCGCCCACCAGGCCAACCGATCCAGCCCCCGCAGCCCACCGAGAGTCACCGCACCAGCAGGGACCGAACAGGCACGCATGAGAACCCCCCCCAGGCCACCAACCCCAAGTCCTAGGGGCCCCCAGCCGCAGTAACACAGATGATGGTCCACCCTCACTGCTCCATGCCAGGGAGGGCCGGGCCCCCCCAGCAAGGCCTTGTGTATGCTGGTGGGAGAAGAGAAAAAAAAAAAGAAAATAAATAACTTTACCCCCCTCTTACTATGTTTCCCGATCCCTGACGCAGAAACATTATCCCTACACCGTGTTCAAGTGTAACCCTGAGTGTAATGTGGTGCATTAAAAGTTGGGGAGGGAGGGTGGGTGAGCTGGCCAGGGGGTAGGCCAGAGGGTTGCAGGGGATGGGTACTCTGCCACCTACCCTGAACCAAAGTCCCCGAGCCACCCCAGACCTCCCCCCCAAGTTGTGTGTATGGTGCATTAAAAAAAATAAAATAATTGGAGAGCAGGGGAGGCAAGCAGGGGGGGGGATGGGGAGGACATAGCGCCGTATAGCCCTGCAATCCGCCCCACCGCAGAGCCCACCCTACTCAACCCCCCCCGCCCTCGGAGCCCTAATTGTTGTGTCCCTATATGTGCCTAAGAGCAACTATATACAGTGCGGTGTGAGATGTGTGAAGTGTACATTAAGAGGCAGACTGGTTAGGGGTCCGGCCCGTGAGGACAGAGCAGTGAGAGGGACAGGTGTGAAACTGGCCCTGATGTAGAGGGCTCCCCAGAACCAAGAGGCAAGGAGCCACAGAGGACCCACACGGACCAGCCCGTCCCGCCAACACTACAACCCCAGGAGCCGCAGCGCCGGAGCAGCGCCCCGGCGGACGCCATAGCCCCACCACAGGCCGGCCGCATGCAGCAGCCCGCCCCAGAGGGGTGATCGGGCCGCACCAGTAGGAAGCAAGGGCCCCGAGCCCCCACCCAACCCCCCCCAGAGCCGGCACACCGAGGATGCAGGACGCGCACCACGCAGCACCACTAAGCCTGCCCCGCTCCACCAAACCCAAGGACAGCACCAGGCCCAGACCAAGGCCCCCAGCTAGCAGTACCCAAACTCCGGCGGCAGCACACAGGCCCGGAGCCTGTGCCCGGCTGAGCCAGTGTACCCCCCCCGCAAGTAGACCACCCGGCCCCCACACCAGACCCCCAGGCAGCGGAGGGCCCCCCCAGCCCACCCAGGGGGGGAGAGGGGCGCAGCGGGGCAGGCAGGCAGGCACAGAGGCAGGAGGAGGGAAGCGAGGCGGAGAGGGACAGGGGAGCGACAGGAGGGCCGACCCACCCCAAACCCCAAGGCCAGCCACAGCGCCCCGGAAGACGCCAGCCGCCGCCCCCCCAGACCCCCAGGAGAGCGCGCAGCCCCAGCAGACCCGGAGCCCAAGGGAGGAGACACTGGGAGCACCCACCCCCCAGGGGGAGGGGCCCGAACCAAGCAGGCCCCGCAGAGCCAGAAAGCAACTCCAGGGACAAGAGGGAAAGCCACCCCTAGTGCATGCAGACGGCCTTGAAGTCCGTGGTGCCGTCATTCCTTGTTGAGGAGAGGGATAATAAGCTGAGATAAAGCAGAGGAGAGTCAGACCATATGCACAGACAAAGTAAATATGTTCAGGAGCATCACAAATTTATGAGGGGGATGGCATACGCTCACATACAGAAGGAAGCTACAGGTTAATATTTAAAGATCTAATAAATGGGGACCATTTTTCTGTAAAGGATACCAATTGTTTTTTTCGGGTAGCAGATATTTTCTCGAGTGAAATGTGTTCTGTAAGGAGGTTCAGCCAATGAATGATGTTGAGGGTTTTCTTATCTTTCCAGTTAACCAGAATGGTTTTTTTGGCAATTGCGAGAGCTGCAAGCGTGGGTTGGACTTGAGTGTCTGATAAGGTCGTTGTCGATAGATCGCCAATTAGGCAAAGGTTCGGGGAATGCGGAATCCTGCAGTCCAAAGTATTGGAAAGTTTCTGAGTGACTGTTAACCAAAATTGATAAACGGGTGTACATAGCCAAAGAGCGTGAAAATAGGTGTCCGCCGTGTTTTGAGTGCATTGAGTGCATGTGTCGGTGTGCGAAAAACCCATTTTATACAATTTAACTTGCGTTACATGTGATCTGTGAAGAAACTTAAATTGGATTAACTGTAAATTGGTGTTTTTTGTCATCTTGAATGTGTTTCTACAGATCTGGGTCCAGAAATCAGAGTCAAAAGATACGGATAAGTCTTTTTCCCATTTTTGAATTGGTATATGTATAGAGTCTGTTTTTGAAAGTAAACTATACATTTTTGAGAGATTTTTCTTATTTTTTGGAGACAATTTCGTGATGTATTTGACAAATTCAGGTGGCTGTAAATCAGTTAGCTGTAAAGTGTTCTGAGACGATGGAATCCTACTCGTAATTGTCTTTTTTACCTGTAGGTACTGAAGAAAATTTCCATTTTTTATTTCAAAGGTTCGAAATAATGTTGTATATGTCATAAGTATGTTATCATCAAAAAGGTGATGGAGGTGGGTGACCCCTTTCTCTGCCCATGTGCTGAGATAAAGAGGTATTTTGTTGTTTACAAAGTCTGGGTTGTGCCAGATTGGGGAGAGTATACCTGGTAGTAATTGGGAGCCTGTGACTTCCAGGGATTTCCACCAAGCAGACATGGTGGAGGCAATCATAGGGTTTTTGAAGCAGGAATGATGTTTAAGGGTAGAGGTGATAAAGGGTAGGTCTTGGAGTTTGATGAGGTTGCAGTCTATCTGTTCTAGTTCCAGCCAGGAGTTATATTCTTCATGTTGATATATCCATTTGGTGAGATACTGTAGTTGGTTGGCTAAGTAATAATACAAGAAGTTCGGAGCTTCCAGTCCACCTTCAGATTTATTCTTCTGGAGAGTGGTTAGGCTGATTTTAGCTTTTTTGTTCTTTGAGTAGAATTTACCTATAGCAGAGTCTAACGATTGGAACCACTTTGCTGTTGGTTTAAATGGAATCATAGAGAACAGATAGTTGATTTGAGGTAATATTTTCATTTTGACTGTTGCTATTCGTCCCAGAAGGGAGATGGGGAGGTTATTCCATCGTCTCAGATCACCACAGATTTTGTCCAGAAGTGGGGTGAAGTTTAAGTGGACAAGTTCTGAGAGTTTGGAGGAAATATTAATGCCTAGATATCTAATGTTGCCAATGGGAAAAGAATAATGCGAGATTTGGGCTGCAGGATTCCACGAGTTCTCTGTTATTGGAAGTATAATTGATTTTGACCAGTTGATGGTGTAGTCCGAAATGTGTGAGAAGGTTGTGATAAGGTTACATACTTCCTTTACTGATGTTTGGGGTTCTTGTAGGTAAAGTAAAATGTCGTCCGCATATAAATTAATTTTGTGTTCAGATATCTGAGAGCAGATACCTTTGATATTTGTGTTTTGACGTACCGCTGTTGCCAATGGTTCGATAAACATTGCAAACAATAAGGGAGAGAGTGGGCATCCTTGTCTTGTTCCCCTTTGCAAACTGAAGTTTTGTGAGGTGATCCCATTAGTGGTGACTGTAGCCTTGGGTGAGTTGTACAGAGTTGCTACCCATTGGATAAACGATTCTCCGAAGCCAAATTTGTGGAGCACAGCGAAGAGAAAGGACCAATTTACTTTGTCGAAGGCTTTTTCTGCGTCAAGCGACACAACAATAGCTTGTCTGTTGTAGCGCTGCGTTGAACTGATGAGATTTAGAAGTCTTCTGACATTGTTGGTGGAGTGTCGACCTTTAATAAATCCTGTCTGATCACTGTGAATTATTGTTGGGATAATTTTCTCCAGCCTGGAAGCAAGTGCTTTAGAGATAATTTTGATGTCTGTGTTGATTAGTGATAGAGGTCGATAGCTAGAAGGAAGCGAGGGATCTTTATCTGGTTTCAATAATAACTTTATTGAGGCTGTATTCATGTGAGAGCTTATATAACCATTATTCTTAATCTCTGTCACTGTCCTGAAGAAAAGGGGTGCTAACATTGACCAGAAATGTTTAAGAAATTCAGCGGGGAAACCATCAGGACCAGGTGCCTTGCCTGCTGGCATACTGTGTAATGCACATTGTAACTCATTGATAGTCAACGGAGCGTCTATGATGTCTCTGTGTTCAGTTGTTAATTCGGGCATGTTTAGATTATTGAGAAAATCATGAACCTCTTCTTTATTTGGGTTAACTGATGCTGAATATAAATTACTGTAATAATTGTAGAAGACTTGATTAATTTCCTGTGGTGATTGGGTGTATTTACCAGTGGGATCCTGGATTGCTGTTATGAAGGATTTTTCTTTGTTACGTTGGAGTTGATTTGCTAGAAATTTCCCTGATTTGTTGTTGTGTTCGAAGTCATTATATCTTAGTTGTTGAAGTAAAAATTCTGTTTTCTTTGATAGGATATTGTCGAGCTGCAGTTTTGCACTTTGTAGTTTAGACCATAATTGATCGCTTGGGTTTATTGCATAATCCTCTGTAAGTTGTTTAACGTTTTCCTCAATTTCTTTCTCTGTTTGTAGTTCCTTCTTTTTTTTGTACGAGGAGTACGATATTATTTTACCTCTGATTACGGCCTTCCCAGTTTCCCAAAGTAAAGATGGAGATAAATCAGGAGAGTCGTTATTTTTTAGAAAGTCTGCCCACTCCCTCCTTATTATCTGATCAAATTCCGGGTCTTTGAGTAGAGAGATGTTGAAGCGCCAAGTCTGAGAAGATTTACGGTGGGGATCGGTTTGCAGGCTTAGGGATATTGGTGCATGGTCGCTGATAATGATTGGATGGATTCTAGTGGTAATTTTATGCGCGATAGAATTATTTGAGAGAAAAAAGTCAATTCTTGAAAATGTCTGGTGCACTGGAGAGAAGAAAGTATAATCCCTCTTTTTGGGGTTTTTGAGTCTCCAGACGTCATCTAGACCAAAATCCTTCATATAATCCTGTATGACTTTGACTGACTGTGGTAGTTTAGCATGTACTGGACTACTAGATCGATCTACTGAAGGGTTCAAGACTATGTTGAAGTCACCACCTATAATAGTTGTCGAGTTAGCAGATAACTCTGCTAAATAGGAAAAAACTGTGTGAAAGAAGGCTGGGTCGTCATTATTAGGAGCATACAGATTGGCAATTGTATATAATTTATTAAAAATTGTTGCCTGGATAATAATGTATCTGCCCTCTGGATCTGTTACTGTGCTGTTTAAAGTAAATGGTACTCTCTTATGGACTAGAATGGAGACACCTCTCTGTCTATTGTTATAGCAAGATGAAAAGATAATATTATAATTTGGATCTGTAAGAGATTTCTCTTCTGATTGTAGTAAATGTGTTTCTTGTAGGAGCAAAATATCTGCTTTTAGTTTACAGACATAGTCCAGGATTTTAATTCTTTTTGTCTGTGAGCGTATGCCATGTACATTCCAGGATACAAAGTTTAACTTGGACATAGTGATAGGAGATGTTCTGTCATTGCGTATGTAGCAGAGTAATATAACTTCTGTGTGTGTCCTTGTGAGCTGTCTGTTGTTGTCTGCAAAGTGGATGTTGCTGTCTGTGAGCTGTGGATGTCAGGGTGGTGAGGAGAATGGTGTTGGGTTGAAGCTGTGTGGATGTTAGAGAGATATGTACACTGCAAGTCATGATCTATATGAATATCATTTATAAGCACAACAAAGCCTGGACAACTAACAGAGAACACATTGTGAAATATACCTACACACAAAACGGAGGGGGGACATGAGGGGTGAGTAGGGTAGGGAGGGTGAGGGGTGAGAGTGTGAGAGGGGGAGAGGTGTGAATGGAGACAGACAGAGTAAAGGAAAAGTAGGGTGGGGGTAGCCAGCGGAGGGTGTAGGATAAGGGAGTGAGACATTTACACTAGTGAGATTTTTTTTTTTTTTTTTAATTAAATTTTCGATTTTTAAATTAATAAGTAATACATTTAAACACCAAAGCCGTTTAATTGCTTACCTATCCATTATATTTATTTTTTTATTTTTATATATATATATAAATATATATATATATATATTATTTTTTTTTAGAAGAGCCAGGGGGTTATAGAGGGTTCACGGAATAACTGACCGTCTATATATAGTTTGTCCACCACCAGTGCAGTCCGCTTACCTCTCTGCCTGTGTTCTTTCATGATGGGGTATAATAGCTTACGCCGCTCGTTTATCTCCCGGGGGAACTGGTCGTTCATGCCATACGAGGTGCCTTTTAGCTCCCGACCTTTGCTTTTCACGAGCACTTTCTGCTGGAAGTGCTCGAATTTGGCTATGATGGCACGGTGGCGATTTCCTCCTCGGGGTCCCAGCCGGTGGACACGGTGAAAACTGATTGTTTTTACCGTTTCAGCAGGGATTTTGAGCGCCGACACCATGAAGTTTTTAATCAGGGTCTCTGGGTTATCCGGCGTGGACTCTGGGATGCCTGAGAAGATTAGATTGTCCCGCATGCTCCTCGACTGGATGTCCAGGACGGTCTCCCTCAGGGACGTGTTGTCTTTTTTTAATATACTCACCTCCTCGGTGACAGCTGTCAGCGTGGAGCGGAGTTCCACGTTGTCCCTCTGCAGATCGTTAATCTGCTGGTGCGTGAACTCCAAACTGGCTCTCAGGTCTTTAATCTCCTGGTGAAGCAAAGTGAGAACGTCAAGCTTTTTATTAATGGAATCTAAAACACTTACCTGGATGTCCGTGGCCTCCAGATCTGAAGTGTCAGTCGAGGAGTCTGTTTTCCTCCTCTTGCTCGGATTCTCGGGTGTGGGGCTGGAGCCTTCCATGGTGCAGCAGCGGACGAAATAGTCGTCAATAAAGTCCTCAAGATCCTCCACTGTGAGCGACACGGTAAGCGACACTTGCAGCAACTTAAACTTAGATATGATGTTTTATTGAATGAATAAAACGGATAGCGGCGATTAGTTAAGTTCTGATCTAGCAGCTGGTGGCCGCCATGTTGAATCTCGAAAATCTCACTGGCTCTCGCGTTACTACAGCATCACGTCCCCTTCCTCCTCCTATGTATTTTATTCCTCATTCCGCAGCATAGTATCATTAATAAAAATGCACACATATTTTTATAATTAGCTTTTAAACTATGTATATTTGGATTGTTTTAGAGAGCCACAATCCTGTTGTCTTTTAATTGTCCTTTGTTCTATTCAAATGTATTATAGGCGGGAAACTAAACTCCAGATGTTCAGTTGTACTCGTACTGCTCTACCCTGGAGTTTTAAAAAATGCCTTTAATGTCAATTGGAGAAGGGGGGGGGGGGGAGAGAAGGACTCACACTCACTCCTTCGCCCCGTTCAGCCGCAACCATAGACTGTAGGCCGCAACATGATACAATGTTTGCCCCACACACCTTCAATGACTTGATAAGCAGCTATGCTTGACCCGTTTCACCCTATACTGCGACCACCTGGCTGGCTCCTGGCTGGCACTAATGAAGCTCTAGCGCAAGTTCAGTCAGGAAGACTATAAGTGATTCACGATCAGGTCTTTCTCATTCACCTTCTTCTTTTTTACAAGCGCACCTACTTTCCGCTGTCATCCTCGAGCTGTCATTTTCTTGGGCTATCATTGGGTAATCAGCTGTCTAGTCAGCGGTACTCATCTAACTAATGGCACGGCGTTCCTCCCTCATTTTCAGCCTATCATCGTTCTGCTCCCCTTTTAAATATGATTCTTTCTCTGCCCTAGTTCTTTCATGCTGATGTTTCGTGCGCTTGTTACGAGCAACTGATCCCATCTGATGCGAGAGCAGACATTTTAGCTTTTGAATCTCGGGGGACCCTCAGCTGCAGTCACAACGCCGATCTCCACCTCATACTCTGTGGCTAACTCCATACAATCAATCCACCCGAGCAGCCAGTCGTCGGGAAAAACAATGCTGCAGCCTCTCACTGGTAGGGAAACGTCCTCAGCCCGCAGGCTATTCCATCGGAGGGTCGCAGCTCTTGTGATTTCAGATCCGGCAAATTTTAAGTATCCACCGGCTAATTCCTGGTCATTGTCGCATTGTAACATGATCAAACCATGTTTTTCGATGATGTTTTATCGTTATTTAACATCTCAAATCAAAGTAACCACGCATAACTCTTTGGAAAGTGCTAAAGTCATCCTGCATGTCTTCTTCTGTTTACAATCTCGAAACTCACGAATTACCAGATATACAGTGTCATCCTTCAAAATAAAACCGGAAATGAGCTACAATGGCTATAGTAATACCATTTTCAAAATAAGAGCATTGCAACATTACGTACTTCAAGAAATTCCGCCTTTAAAGCTGAATCTTGACAAAGTAACTTTAGTCATAAGGTAAGTCCCTGTATGTCAGGCAGCTCTCATTTCAGAAATGTTTTTCGTCATGCGTTATTTACCAGGCTACACACCAATTTCAGGTGCACTGGTAAACCTTTAGCACCATGTCATCATCAACCAGATCAAGTGATAATGTTTTACCTACTGACAAACTATCAGTTCTGCATATATGCATCTCTTCTTTATCAGTTCAACTTCAATAACCTGAATGCTTTGTTGGGTTTAGTGAGTGAATCCATTCGATCTCAGGTTGACCTCATCGAGAATTTATTCAGGCTTAGCCTATATATTTAACTTTCAGTAATGCTCATGGTTCATTCTCAGCCATTCTTTGTTGCTTAATCATAACAACCACCTTGTACTTCTTTTAAGTATTGTCTGGTCTGGGAATTGCGTTCATTCATCTGCAATTGTTCATTGGCCTAATAGTTAACCAAGCATTTTTTTTTCATCTACTCTACTAACCCTAACTCTTACCCTAACCCTAACCCTAACCACATTTTTGTATTTCTTCTCTTTCAGTACAGAGGATTTAATATTTTCTCATCTGTCTTGCAGTAGGCTACATCTCAACTAAAGTTGGGGTTCGCGTCTCTGCTCAAGGAGGCCATGGATGCACTAAAATTGAGCAACAACAAGTCTACAAGTAAATTGATCAATTAATTAAGAAAAAAAAAAAAAATCAATGCTGGCAATGCATGTCAACCCAAGCAAACGAGGCAACGCATCTCAGCGCAAGCAAAGGGGGCATAGCTGTTTCTGAATTATGCTGGCAACGCATCTCAATGCAAGCAAACGTGGCATAGCTGTTTTGTATCACTGCTGACAACGCATCTCAACCCAAGCAAACGGGGTATAGCGTATATAAACCAATGTTGGCTACACCATAGCTGGGTGTATGCTATGGAATCTGTGGTTATGCTTCTTGTATTGATGCTGATGATGGAGTCATTTATCAATGGGTATTTCTTTTACCGTTGCTCTTGTTGTTGCTTAAACTCTTGTTTTGTTTCATTTTAGCAGATAATACTATTCCTTTCATTAATAACGGCCCATTGAAACCTGCTCTGTGAGTATCAATCTATCATTTTTAGGGGGACTCCTCAGGCTTAGGGACTTAGGGACTTTCACCCCATCCATTTTGGGGGATTTATTTTGCTGACACTCATTGTCATTCTCAATGCAAGCAGGTCATAGCTGTTTCTAAATCAATGCTAGCTTTGTATCTCACCACACGCTAGCAGGGCGTAGCTGCCCAGAGCATCTGCTGGGAGTAATCCTAGGGAATCCGTGTTTTTTCTTTTGTTTCATATACGTGTATTGTCTGCTTGTCATGTAGCCTTCATTTGTCAGCGAAGCATTTGGTGTATCGTGTTATTCGCCCAACCCATGCATGTTTGTTTGTTTTTAGCAGATTTAATTAATCTGTTCACTCCGACTTAATCATTTCCGGGAATACCTCACACAACCAGTCCCTGCAGACCATTAACATGGATACTCATGGAATTGAGTGGTACACCCAAAATGTATTCGTTAATTCCTTCAGTTCAGCATATTTTGCAATCTCCTCAATCCTCTCAATCAGCAATTCGTTTTAATACAGCAATCACTAACGGCTACATGTTTCATTCTTTGTCATGCTGATTTTCTTTGCTCGAATTTCACACCGTTCGTTTGGTCTCGTGACTTTCATTTCATTTTCAGCAATGTTGAATGTTTATGGAGTCATAAGTTGGCAAATGTACAAATTATTTCATTAATTGTCATTCTTTTAAAAAACAAATGATATAATCTATCTATGCTAACATTCATTTTAATCTCACAAATGTATTGTCAGCACATCTCCTTTTCATCTGCTGGCTCCTCTCTTTCTGACTCCTAATAATATTCCCATGTCCAAATCTTCGTTCAGTTGTCATTTAAGTCAACCCTTAAGACAGGGTTGTTTTTCTCTCTACGTGGATTCCCTATTGGATTGTTGTTTCTTGTTAGCTTTTATGGGTTTTTAAGGATTGGGGAATTTAGCACTCCTTCATTATCTTTTGATCCTTCAAAAGATGTCACACTGTCAGATATACAATTCCACCCAGAGTTTTAGTTTGTTTCTAAAACACTCTAAAGCAGGAGGCGCCTGCTCCGTAGTTATTGCTAGCATCGATTCTGTGTTCTGTCCTTTCAAATCCATGTCTCCTTGTCATCCGCTGGCTCCTCTCTTTCTGACTCCAAATAATATCCCATGTCAAAATCTTGGATCAGTTGTCATTTAAAGCAGACTCTTTAAAAATGTAACAAAGCATTATTCAGGCCATTCATTTAAAATAGGTGCTGCAACCTCCGCAGCAATGCAAGGCCTGTCTTCAGCTTCTCTTCAACAACTGGGCCGGTGGTCTTCATCTGCATTCACCTCCTACGTGCGTCCAGAAACAACGGCTATAATCCAAGCTCAAAGATCTCTAAAACCTTGACAGCTCATGGTAAGCAAATGCAAATACTTGGTGGTGGTGGTTTACTGAATTACCATCCATTCAGATCCTTGTTCTAGTTCGGGATATTGTTTCAGGCTCTCTGTAGTAAATTATTACAATCAAGGACGAGCTAAGTATAAAGTGTGTTCGTTGTTTTAAAAGTTTAACCATATTTTTCCCCTTACAAGAGGTTTAATATTTCTCGTATTTATGTTGCAGTGCATCGAAACTAAAGTGGAGTTTACTTCTCCGCTCAAGGAGGGTATGGACGGCCCTAAAACAAGCAGCATCATCAAGTTATACAATCATTGTGGAAATAAATAACGCAAACTCAATGCAAGCAACTGGGTATAGCTGTTTACTGTTGGCAACGCAATACAAGCAAACTGGTTCAGCAGTTTTAATGCCAGCAACGCATCTCATCGCAAGCAAAAAATCTGCTGGCAACGCATTCACGTGGCATATCTTTTTCTGCTGCAACGCATCTTTACGGGGCATAGCGGTTTTGTGCTGGCAACGCATCTCAACGCAAGCAATTCTGGTTAGCAGTTGCTTAATCAATGCCAGCAACGCATCTCATCACAAGCAATCTTTCTGCTTACAACGCATCTTTCACTGGGTATAGCTGTTCCGCTGCCAATGCATCGCATTGCAAGCAAACTGGGCATAGTTGTTTCTAAGTCAATGTTGTCTGTCTACACTTCTGCAGGAATAAACCATGGAATCTCAACGCAAGCAATCTTTCTGCTGGCAACGCATCTCAACGCAAGCAATCTTTCTGCTGGCAACGCATCTCAACGCAAGCAAACTGGTTAGCAGTTTCTAAATCAATGCCAGCAACGCATCTCAACGCAAGCAATTTCTGCTGGCAACGCATTCACGTGGCATATCTTTTTCTGCGGCAACGCATCTTTACGGGGCATAGCGGTTTTGTGCTGGCAACGCATCTCAACGCAAGCAATTCTGGTTAGCAGTTGCTTAATCAATGCCAGCAACGCATCTCATCACAAGCAATCTTTCTGCTTACAACGCATCTTTCACTGGGTATAGCTGTTCCGCTGGCAATGCATCCCATTGCAAGCAAACTGGGCATAGTTGTTTCTAAGTCAATGTTGTCTGTCTACACTTCTGCAGGAATAAGCCATGGAATCGTGTTATGATGTTGGTAGGTCATTTATTTGCTGATGGTGGAGTCATTTATCAGCGGGCATTTCATTTAACGTGCTCTTGTTGCTTAACTCTTATGCTTTGTTTCATTTTAGCAGATAATGCCATTTCTCTCATTTATTCACGGCCGTTTCAATCCGGATCGGTAAGTATCAAAATATTTTTGGGGGGACTCTATGGGCTGAGCTGTCTTCAGGGGCTTGCGCCCCATTCTTTTGGGGGGATTATGTTCTAATGACGTTTAGAATTCATTCTCAACACATCAACCACCCCATAGAGTCCAAGCGCCAAAGACTTTTTCTGTCAAGTCACATTTTCATATTATTCATTGTAATAAATAATTTTCTTAAAATCACTTGTCTCTCCTGATTGAAATGAAGCTCTAGCGCAAGTTCAGTCAGGAAGACTATAAGTGATTCACGATCAGGTCTTTCTCATTCACCCTCTTCTTTTTTACAAGCGCACCTACTTTCCGCTGTCATCCTCGAGCTGTCATTTTCTTGGGCTATCATTGGGTAATCAGCTGTCTAGTCAGCGGTACTCATCTAACCAATGGCACGGCGTTCCTCCCTCATTTTCAGCCTATCATCGTTCTGCTCCCCTTTTAAATATGATTCTTTCTCTGCCCTAGTTCTTTCATGCTGATGTTCGTGCGCCCCTCCACCTCCCCATCACCGCCATCTTCATCAGCAGATTCATCATCTATCAATTCTTCACCCATCCAGTCTCATCAAATCATCAGCTTCACCACCACCAGGGTCTGGACTCCATGGGGGATTTTATTCTAATGACGTTTAGAATTCATTCTCAACACATCAACCACCCCATAGAGTCCAAGCGCCAAAGACTTTTTCTGTCAAGTCACATTTTCATATTATTCATTGTAATAAATAATTTTCTTACAATCACTTGTCTCTCCTGATTGAACTGCAAAGTCTGCAAAGAATAGGCCTACCTTAATTACATAAATTGCATTATTAGTTCATGGTCTCATATGGTTGTGTGTTGTTATAACACATTCATCCATGCACAACATGCATCATATTCAGACTAATAAGACATTATTTTCATATTCATGTTCTTTCTGGAAACCAACTTTTAAGAGACAAATTTACTACTTATTTAACATCTTGTTTCTGTAGAAATTAAGGTATTCTGGTGCTTAATGTTTAACGGTTTGATAGTGTAAATTTTAAGGTACACTATAGCAATATCTGAAATTTAAAACCGTATATTATAGGGTTATTACATGATTATGACATTACGGAATTTTTTAATTAAATTTACTTTTTTTTTTAATTTTCACGGTAAAAAATGTGTGTTTTCAACAAGTTATGACTGTAAAAATAACTTTTTTGTACTTTTTCTTGATTGACGGTAATTAAATGTTTTTACCACGGTGATGAACCTTTTTAGATTTTACGATCTTTTTCTGTTGCCATTTGACAGTATGTTACCGTATTTTCTACGGACTTTTTTTACAGTGTGAAAGAGAATCAGAATTGGTTTTATTGCCAAGTACATTTACATATACAAGGAATTTGTCTTGATGTATTAGTGCAAAAACAGTTAACAAGGGAAATAAAGCCAAAACAGCAAGAACTTAAATTAAATAAAATATAAGAAGCAATTACCAATATATAAAAAATAATTTAAAAAATGTCAAATATAAAGAATAATAAAAAAAACCCCACAGTGACTGAAAGAGGTGTCGCTGGTGTGTGGGGAGAGAGGGCTGTTAGGGCAGACAGTCGTTGAGAGTCCTGAGTCCCTGCTGTGGTGGGGGAGGGGAGTTGTGAAGTGGAGTCGTTGGTTTCCGGGCTGTCCCATTGTCTTTCAAAGTAGCCCCGTTTCCACCAAGCGGTCCGGTTCGGTTCGTCTCGGTACGGCAAGCATTTTGTGGCGTTTCCATTGACCAAAGCCAGAAAAGGCCCCCAAATTACCGATGATTACTGATTATCCGTACCGTCCTACTTTTTGTTACCCTTCTGTTGGGGTGCCAAGTCTATCGATCCGACCCTAAAAGGTGGGGCTAAACACTGCAGTCCGTTGATTGGCCGAAAGAATCGTCACTTCCCGAGCGACAGCGGCATTAAGGGACAAACACAACCCCGCCATGTTTAAATACCCAGTCGACTTCGAGAACGTTACTTACAAGGCTTCTTTTTTTTAAGAATGTTCCATGGTCGACCGTGGAGGTGCAGACCTTCCTCGGCATTATCGGGGAAGAGGAGACGCAGAGGGAACTGGATGGCGCAGTGAGGAACGAGAAGGTTTTCAAGCTTGTTTCACAGCGAATGGCCGCAGAGGGGTTCGTGAGGACTTCTGAGCAATGCAGGTCGAAATGCAAGAAACTCCGTGGAGAATACAGAAAAAGTGGTGTTCAGAGGAAAACGTGGAAGTGGTTTGACCTCATGGACTCCATCTACGGCAGCAGACTGGCTAGCAGGGGCAGAGAGGGTGGACTCGACACGGCAACCTGTCTGCTGGAGGCTATGGCTGAGTCTTTCGGTAAGTGTTTTTGGTTTTCGTTAAAGAGTTAAATTTGTGCTTAGCACGTAAGTTGACTATCTAATTGGTGCCTTATATTTTTTGGAAAGAAGTAACGCAGACTTAGACAAAGCTTATTGTTTGTCTTCTAGCAGGTTAGCAACCATTGTTAGCGAGCTAACGCTAACTAGCAAGATGCAAGCTTTAATAACCATTCAATGCTGTTTTGTACCGCCGTTTTCTGTTTTCTGGTACTTTTACTTCGTTTGAGTAGCATGGCATTTGTGTTGCTTTTCAGTTGAAGATCCTAGCTCGAGAAGCGAGCTCGAGGACCATGACGAGGACTCTTCTACCCCTGTGCCCACTGGGAGCTCCACATCGCCGTGTCCGTCGCCTGCACGGACATCAACACCGGCCCCAGGAACAGTGGAAATAGTTTGGCCAAACCACACCACAACGCCCCGTGGTAAGAAATTAAAAGCAGAGCAAACTTGTATCACTGAAATGAGATACCATTATGAAAAACAAGACTTTGTTTTTGTTACAATGATATATATGATGATATGTTATACTTAGTAAACAAACTCCTATTCTTGTCTTTTGTGCATTCCAGGAAGGAGAACAACAAGGGGGCAGAGTGATGTCGCCGCGGCCCTGTAAGCGATGCAGGCGTCGGACGAGAGACAGCATAGTACTGCAGTGGAGCAATGGAATAGACAATTCGACCGGATGTTGGAGGAATTCAGCGAGGCAAGGAGGCATGAGGCTTCGATGACTGATTGGCACATGGAGCAGACTGCAGCATTTAATCAGGCATTCCTTCACATACTCAGTCGGATGGCGGAGGGGATGATGAGCAGGAACGCTGGGGCCCCATCCAACCAATAACGTACATCACCGGACATTAAACACTCTGGAGGGTTTCCCCTCCTTTTGCACATTGCATTTATATTGTTAGCCCTTCTTTTTGTACACTGTGGTGTTACTGTTTGCCTTTTTTTGCACTTTAACTGTTTGCATAGCGTGTACACTTTTTTGTAAATAAAGTAATTTTTTTCAATAACAACATGCTTTATCCTTTAAAGGCTTCCCCTACCTTATCTTTGCAGTTTTGCACTTCACATATATTCAGACTGATTACTTAATGACATTCTTCTAATGACTCGTATATTGTATAAATATTTCAGTACCGTAGCAGAACTAAGATATTTACAAGCCATACAACTACAATGTAATCTAAATAAATGCTACTGTTGAGGTTAAGTGCATATAATTTACTGATTTTCAATAAGAGTTGGCCTTTACCCTGTATAGCCCAAATATGCTACCTATCCTATTTACATTGTACACTTAAGTCACATAATGCAACCTGGTTTAGCTTATTATCATAGTAAAGGAATGCATGCACCACCCCCTCCCAGGTGTCCCGATGCATCGAGCATCTGCCAGATGCCAGAGAAGGGTTAAATGTATTTTTTAAACTGATAAGATACAGAGAAGACACATTTAGAACTTAGTTATAGTGAATTATCAATGAAATTATATTCGTATTTGTGTTGTCCCCATGTAATGTGTAGTTAGGTGACTACTGTATTATCTGTAAACATGATTTATTTTGTGTTATTTATAACACGTATGTGACAGCAAATTAAACAGGCGGGTATTCTGCACAGTGTCAACAGAGAAAATACTATCTGTTCAGATACAGCATCAGACCCTCACGTACATCTCTGCCCTCCTCCTCCTCTGCCCCCTGTGCCAGTGCAACCACAGGCTCAGCTGCAACTGTTGTGTCCCATTCATTCTGGCAGTCCTCTCCATGGCTTTCACAAAGATTGTGAAGTGCACAGCAAGTCACCACCATTGATTTTACCAGTTCAATGTCACTGTCATTTCTTTTCAGAAGACAACGCCACCTCCCCTTCAGTCTACCAAAAGCATTTTCTACCACAACCCGTGCCCTGCACATTTTCTTGTTGTACATCATTTGTTCTGCTGTCAGCCGGCCATTATCAGTGAATGGTTTAACACTAGGACCGCCAACATTCTAGACCCCCCTCCAAGCGCTGCAGCCGTCTATCAGACGGCATATGTAATTTTAATATTTTGTACTCAGAAGCACACAAATAATGCATTTTTTTGATGAAGTTATGGAAATAATTATAAATACAACTTACTTTTATGTACAAACCAGGCAGGATTCGTAACCTTTTAAATGTCTCATGTCAATTTACGATATTTTTCGTCTTTTTTAGAGCGCTGTTTTTTACTGCTGCTCCACGTCTCCCGTTGCTAAAACACATTCTTCAAAAATGGAAAATACATAACTTTTAGTCTATTATATTGTTGGCTATATTAGGCTATGCATTTTAATAAAAAACACTGCAAAAAGAGAGAGAAACACCGAGATAATGAGAGGAAACTTTTTTTTTATTGATGCGCCTCCTCTCTGCAACTGGGTTTGTTTCCCCGACAGGAAATTGAACAACACACACACGCATGCACAAAGCATGCACGCCCCCCCCCCCCCACACACACACAAACACACACACACACACGCACCCAAACACACATACACACACGCGAATGATTGAATGAACAGGTTGTCGCCACAAGGCTCTGGCAAACAACAAAAACAGCAACAAAACAAGGCTATATATTGGCATGACAAACTATATACAACAATAAGTGCAGAACTTTATAACAGGCGAACAAACAAACTGATGAACAAAGGCACGATCAGCACCTTGGACAGCGCCGCGGCACCTAAGGCACACACCTCGGGCAAACGTGCTCAACCTTTATGGTACACTTTCCACACACGGGGCGCTTGCATCCCTTGCAGGTGACAATGGTCATATTTTTTTTGCAGTTCTTGTTAGTCTGACACTGCCTCCTTTTCAGCTCTTGTGGCTGCTGTGGCTCCATGGGCACCGACGTCAGAGTGGCCTTGACACGAAGGTGCTCCTCTCTCAGCTCCTTTGCCAGGTCAAGGATGAAGGCTCTTCTGGGGATGGTGGTCGCGGTGCATGCCTTGAATAGGACATGGGCGTTTATCGCAGCCATGTCCAAAAGGTTATAAAAGACAGCGACAGGCCACCTTCTAGTTCCCCCTTTTACAGTGTATTGACGAGCCATCCGGTCCAGCACATCAACCCCGACCTGTAATGATGGTAATAAGCGGACAATGAGTACTTTTGTAATGATAATAATAATAATAATAATAATAATAAAATAACAACGTAAAATGATAAAATAGCTTACCTTCGTGACGTTATAGAAGGTGACAGTCTCCGGCTTTCTCTTCCTGTCACTCCCAATGGAGACAGTCCGGTGCATCGTGCTGAGGAGTGCCACATTCTTTTTTGGTTTTGCCTGGTAAGCCGTGAGGGTGGCCCGCTCATGCTTGAGCACCCTCGTGGCATACAGCTCCCCTCTCTGCTCCTGGACTGAACGTGGCAGCTCTCGTCTGGCCTTGTTTACGGTGCCAACCAGGCTGGTGTTTTTACGCTGCAGGTTTTTGGCCAGGGTAAGGGAAGTGAAAAAATTGTCTGTGGTGACATTCCGTCCCTTTCCCACATATGGCTCCACCAGCCTCATCACCACACTCTCTCCCAGACGTTGATTCGCTGGTCTCGCCTCGTCTTTTCCCAGGTATGGGAAACCATTTAAAAAGTATTTGGTCTCAACATCAGCTGCCAACCAAAACTTTATACCAAATTTGTCTGGCTTATTAGCCATATACTGGGTGAAGCGGCACCGTGCTTTAGTGGGGAATAACTGTTCGTCCACCGTTATACACGCCCCAGGTTTGTAGCATGCAATGCTGTTGCCTACAAATGCACCCCACACATCAGACATCAGGGCAAATTTGTCACTGCTGAGACGGGCATGCCTGTCGTGCTTCTTGTCAAAGCGCAGGTAGCGCATAATTTCCCTAAAGCGGTTCCTCGGCATCGTGGCCCTGAAGAAAGCAAATCCCCATTCCTCGGACCAAAAACTCTCCATCTCTATGTTTTTGTTGTACGCTCCTCTCACGTACAGCAGGGCAATGAAGGCCTTCAGCTCGGCAACGGAGAGATCCCACGAGCTGTCCTCCTCAATGCGACGTGCCTCTGCCACAGTGCAGTCCTGTATGTGCTGCAGCATTTGCCTGTCCAGCAAGCACAAGAAAGCGCTCAGAGGGTCCTCAATATTGCGCCTAGCGTGAGCTGTGGGGCCCGCGGATTCGGTGAGGACATTTTGGGACTGTTGCCTCCCCGAGTGTCCTCCAGGCTGGATGGTTTCCCAGTTTGTCCCATCTTTCCCCTGCTCACATGTGCTCCAGACTGCAACACATAAATAATTGCACATATACCTAATAAGATAGGCTACACGATTTTCAAGATTTCACAAAATAAAGACACATTATATTGATCATAAATAATAATTATTTTATCAGGCTTTAGATTGATATTTAGGCTTTATATATGTATGGGTGTACCTTATATATGTAGGCCTACTTATTTATAGAAATATTTTCGTTTTCTAATAAATATTTGGAAACGAAAATTTATGTTTTGGTGTACTCTGGCAGAGTTTTGCAATATGTATACCTGTATCTGCAGGCGGTGCTTCTGGAGACGGTGTCGGCGCACTCCTGTCTGCTGGCGCTGTCACTATTGAGATTTATCAAATTAGTTTTTTTATAATTAACAAAAGAGGTTACATCCTTGACAGCCACGTTTTACAGTATAATAACTTTTCTACCTGGAGATGAGGTGTGAGCTCTCTCAGAGACCTGTGTGTCCTCTGCACCGGACTGGACAGCAGCTGTTGGCAGGGCATCAGGTCGCGCTGTTGAGATATTATATTCAGCTGCATTTTAGTTTCTTTTTCGTAGTTAGTGAGGATAATTTTGGATATTTTTTTACTAACTCAAACTTTTCACAACATCAAGATATAGTTTGTAGACCATAGTTTGTCAAGCGGCTGCGCTGCGCTAGCCTATAACTTTTCTATGCTTTATCCCACACAAAATAATTTATAAAACGAAGAAATTAATAGAAATGAACGAAGAAATGTAATAACCATTCCTACCTTGAGTGGACACGCCAACCGATGAGGCAGTGAGCACAAACTTGTTTTTTTTGGGCCGTGTTGGTTCAGGGTCCGAGTCTAAACTCTCCTCTTCACTCCAGTCCACATCGGACATTTCTCCGCCATCAGACTCCCCCTCGTTCATCTCCTGAATCTTCGCCAAAGCCTCTTTCAAAGAATACCTAATTGCTGATCCTCTCTTCATCGTTGTTCTGTCTATCTCTGTCTGTATCTATCGTGCTGTATCTATCGATCTGTCTGTATCTAGCTATCTGTCTGTCTATCTGTGTGTATCTAGCCTATCTGATATCTATCTAGCCTATCTGTATCTGTATCTATCTATCGATCTATCTATCTATCTGTATCTATGTTTGTATCTATCATCTATCTATCTGTATCTATCGTGCTGTATCTATCTATCATCTATCTATCTGTATCTATCGTGCTGTATCTATCTGTCTGTGTTTGTCTATGGTCTCTATCTATCTGTCTGAATATCTCCTATCGATCTGTCGCTCTTTGTTAAATTCCCGCGCATAAATATAAAATCTACAAATACAAACAATAACTAATAGAAGAAGAAAAAAGACCCGCGAAAACAATCCAGGGAAATGTATCATTTTCAGCTGCCGTCTGTATGACGGCGGACGGCGGTCTTAGGTATAAATGCGCAGAAATCTTGTGTGTTTTATTTTAGTAACACATAAGCTTCAGAAAACATACAAGACACATATTTAGGAAAAGTCATAGCATGAGAGGCTTGTAGGTTTTATTTTGACAGAGTTATTTGTATTATAAAAACCCAATCCGTTTGTTAGACGGTCTTGGCGGTTCTAGTGTTAAGGAGCCAGTTTTGTAAAGGATACGCGGAGATTCCCAATATGTAAAAGCCAGCATTCACCCAACCGATGTTCCTGGTGCAGGCTGGGTAAAGGCCTCCATGCTCAACTAACTCCCATAACGTGGAAAGTCTCAGGACTCGAGCGTCATGCATACTCCCAGGCAGTCCTGCATTTACACTCCAAAACAGACCTTTTCCGTCCACAACTCCTTGCAGGATGATGGAATGCCAGCCTTTTCTGTTGAAGTAGTCACAGTGGTACTCCTGCGGGGCTATAATGGGAATGTGTGAGCCATCAATGGCACCAATACACTGTGGAAGCCCCCACCTGTTCTCAATGTAGGCCGCCATGTCTTTGAGCTTGTCCCGGTCTGGAAAACAAATCTGTTCTGGAACCAACAACATGCACGCAGCCTTGCAAAAATCCTGCACACACCTGCACACAGTTGTTTTGCTGACACCAAAAAGATGGCCTATACTTCTGCACTCGCTGTTGGTTGCCGGCTTCCATAGTGCGATGGCAATCCTTTTCTTCAGGGGAACACACAGTCTGTAGTTTGTGTCCTGCTTTTCCATCTCTGGACGCAGCTTGTTACAAAGGTACAGAAATGTTTCTTCAGACATCCTGAAGTTATGTACCCATTGTGTGTGTGTGAATCCTGGGACGATCACATCCCACCACTCATTGGCTCGGCTGAAAGCCCAAACTGTTGGTCTGCGGCGATGATTATCCAGCAGTTGAGTTATCTGGAACACACAAGTTATTAGTACTAATAATAAAACATCAATAAAAGTCAATGATAATGTAAAATCATATTAACAATTTAATAAAACCTTGCAGTGTTGAGGAGGTATTTTTCAGTTAGTTTACTCTGAAAATTACTCAAATAAAAGTGCCACTGCTGCAAAAACATACTGTATTTTAGTATAACTGTTGCTCGAAATGAGAAACACTACATAACAGTGAACAAAAACGTAGTTTAATAGTTTCGTATTGTATAGTTCAATTGAACATACATCAGGCAGACAGAACATGAGTACAATTACATCAGAAATACATTGTAACACACGAAATGAAAGTTGGCTTACCCTTCTGTGTCGTCGTTTCTGTCGAGCTAATGTGCTTTTGTTATTAGAACTATCAAGTACCATCTCCAACAGCTTTCTTGCTTTTTCGGCTGTATTTCTCCTCGCGGCACGCAGCCTTCTCTGAAACAAAGCTTGATTGCGTCTTGTAACAAAGAGCCACATGCCAAGGAAAAAGTAGATGAATTGCTGGATGTCTTCCATCGTTGGTCTTTGTTTACTGTGTCGCGTTTTCTTCTTTGTTGATTTTATTGGCGGGGTACACTGTGTCGCGCTGCTATGATGTCACGCTATTACGTAGCTGACGCGGCTATCGGCATCCGGCTTACCAAATAGGGCACGGTTGGCTGTGGAAACGCAAACAGGATCAGGCTTTACCGAACCAAACCGTACCAAACTGTACTGATCCATACCGGACCCCTTGGTGGAAACGGGGCTAAAGCGACAGTAGAACTCGTTCAGGTTGTTGGCCAGACGCAGGTCACTTACAGAGTGGGGGGTTTTAGGCTTGTAGCTGGTGAGCTGTCTGAGACCCTTCCAGACTGAGCCAGCTTCTCTATCTGAGAACTGTTGTTGTAGTTTCTCAGAGTAAAGACGCTTGGCTTCTCTCACCGCCCTGCTGAAGGTGTATTTAGCCTTTTTAAAACTCTCCCTGTCCCTTAATTCTTCCACAGCTTCACTGGTCCACTGCTTTGATGTCCTCACAACAGTCTTACAGAGCTTTAATTTCTGCCTGTATGAAGGGATCAAATGGACCATGACGTGGTCAGAGTGGCCCAGTGCAGTGCGGGGGACGGCGTGATAAGCGTTGCTGACTGTGGTGTAACAGTGATCCAAAACATTTCCCTCTCTGGTCGGACAACATAATAAACTATATGATTTTTGTCTTGTAACTTCACGATCGGGTCTTTCTCATTCACCCCTTCTTTCCCCTTCGTTTTTTTTGCACGCGCACTCACGTTTCCGCTGTCATTCTCGAGCTGTCATTTTTGGGTTGTCCTTGGGTAATCAGCTGTCTCGTCAGCGGAGCTCATCTAAACAATCATATGGCGTTCCTCCCTCATTTTCAGCCTATCATCGTTCTGCTCTCCTTTTAAATATGATTCTTTCTCTGCCTTAGTTCCTTCATGCTGACGTTTCGTGCGCCCCTCCACCTCCCCATCACCGCCATCTTCATCAGCAGATTCATCCTCCATCAATTCTTCCCCCATCCAGTCTCATCAAGTCATCAGTTTAACCACCACCAGGGTCTGGACACCATGGGGGGATTTATTCCTATGACGCTCAAAATGTTCATTCTCCAAACACATCAATCGCCTCATAGAGTCCAAGCGCCAACGGCTTTCTGTCAAGTCACATTTTCATGTTTTTTCATTGTATTAAATAATTTTCTTAAATTCACTTGTCTCTCCTGGCTACAAGTGTATACAATCAAATGTAGCCTACAATGAAATAATCATACAAGCACGCTGTTCATGGTTTTGGGTCTTTGTAAATAGTAGGCAGGCCTAGGATCTTTAAATTGCTCTTTTGTAACATAATTTGGTTAACAAAGAGTAAGGCCTTTTACCTGCTCTTTTTTTAAGTGTCTCTTTTCTTTCAAAGGTCTTTTTATTGGAAGACAATAACAGAAAAGAGCTTTTATTGTACAGTGAAATATTTTCCTTTTCTTCCCCCCCACCCTTAACAGAAACACTCATACAGGTCACAAAACATCCAAACATGAGACAAGTCTAATCTAGATGACAAACAACCACAGCTGCACCTAGAAGTCACATTCTGAATAATAAAAGGTCAAGGTCAACAATAAACACATCTGTACAGATAAGGACGGTCCTTTCTGCAAACTCTAAAGGAAGCCGAGTTGCATTTAAGAACTATGTTGGTATATAGGATGCAGTAACACACCCCAAACTAACCCCCTCCCCCCCACCCCCACCCACCCATCAAAATACTTGGGAGAAAAAGAAAGAAAATAAATAAAGAAAAGTACAAAAATAAACAAATCATAACAAGCAAACTAAGGAAATAAAATAAAATAACTAAAACACAGTAATAGGCTACTCAGATATGACAGTAGTGGGTCTCTCAAAGAATTTCAGGAAGGGGATCCACAATTTATGAAATTTTCTTTCCGTTCCTTGGGTAGTGTAACGTATTTTCTCTAGATTCAAGCAGGTCATTGTATCTCTGATCCAGTGCGAGAAGGACGGCGGAATAGGGTCTCTCCACTTAAGTAAAATTGCTCGCCGGGCCAGCAAAGACGTAAAGGCCAGGACATTGAGTTTTGCTTTTGGCAGGTCCGAATCTGGAGATATGCCAAAGATAGCGGTCAAAGGGTTTGGCTGAAATTGGGGGTGAAGTATCTCTGACATAGCTTGGAAAAATGATGACCAGAATTGAGCTAAAGCGGGACAAGACCAATACATGTGAAAGAGTGAGCCAGGAGCACCTTTACATTTATCACAAGTAGGGTCAACATCAGGATACATGCGAGCCAATTTGGTTTTAGATAAATGAATGCGAGTAACTACTTTAAACTGCAAAAGAGCATGACTTGCAGGGAAGAAGAGTGCACACGTTTAAGGGTTAAATCCCATATGTTGTCCGAAAAAGTAAAGCCTAGGTCCTGTTCCCAAGCTGTTCTAATAGCAGCCATAGAGGGACAGTGCAATTTAGAAATAAGGTTGTACAGGTTAGACATTATCCCTTTTGACATTGGTTTGACAGACAGATATGTATCGACAGGATTGACAGGTGGTTTAGAAGGGAACTGTGGAATTAAACCCTGTACATAATGCCTAATCTGTAAAAAACGAAAAAAATGCGTTCTAGGGATACCAAAGGCATCACTTAGTTGAGAGAAACTAGCAAACTGATTATCAAAGAACAGATCATCAAAACATCTCAAGCCTTTATTGTGCCAAATCTTGAATACACCATCAGATGTCGAAGGGACAAAAAGGTGATTAGCTGCAATCGGGCTTTGCAATGAAAAGGTATGCAGTCCGAAATGTTTTCGAAACTGGGTCCAGATGTGCAAAGACTGTTTTACTAAGGGATTACTATTAGGACAACCAGAGGCTAGTGGAAATGCAGCACCCAGAAGGGCGGGCAAGGATACTGGAGCACTAGCATAGACCTCCATCATTACCCAGACAGGACGTGACGGTTCCAGATGAAAGTGCACCCAATACATCATACAGCGAATATTAGCTGCCCAGTAATAATACTGCAAATTAGGTAGAGCCATTCCACCAGTCTGCTTTGGTTGTTGAAGAAAAGCTTTACGTAATCGAGGGTGCTTGCCGTTCCAGATGTAGGACGTGATTAAAGAGTCAAGAGATTTGAAAAAGGTCTTTGGGATAAGAATCGGGAGGCATTGGAAAAGATACAAACATTTTGGTAGAAGCGTCATTTTAGTTGAATTTATTCTACCAATGAAAGGGGACCATTTGGACAAAATCTGTTTAGCTTGATCAAATAAACATAGGAAATTATATTTAAACAGATGTCTCAATTGTCTTGTGACACAAATTCCAAGATAGTAGAAATGATCTGTCACCACCTTAAATGGAAGGTTAGTGAGGTTAAGTCTCTGGGCTTCTTTGCTAATTGGAAAGAGTTCGCTTTTATTAAAATTGATTTTATATCCTGAAAACTGACTAAAAAGCTCAAATAAGGCGAGGGCTTGCATAAAGAGAGACCTTGTGCTCGACTCCTCCCCTGTATATCCCCTTTATTTTCCTATTGTTACGAATAGCTATCGCAAGCGGCTCTATGGCGATAGCAAAAAGGAGCGGGCTAAGAGGGCAACCCTGCCGAGTCCCCCTGTGTAGGACGAAATATTTTGAGTAATGGTTATTAGTTAATACAGAGGCAGAGGGAGAGGTATAAAGTAGTTAGATCCAAGAACAAAAAACAGAGCCGAAACCACATTTTTTAAGTGTCAAAAAGAGATAGTCCCATTCTACTCTGTCGAATGCTTTTTCAGCATGGACAGAGAGAAGACATTCTGGCTCACCATGTTTGGGGGAATACAAAATGTTGAATAGCCGACGAATATTAAAGAACGACTGCCGATTCTTTATAAACCCAGTTTGGTCGGGGGATATGACGGAGGGGAGAACATCCTCTAACCTGCGAGCCAGAGCTTTAGCAAGGATCTTTACGTCCGTATTTAACAATGATATCGGCCTGTAGGAGGCACAGTCTAGCGCGGGGGTGTCAAACGTACGGCCCCCGGGCCAGAACCGGCCCGCCAAGGGGTCCAATCTGGCCCGCGGATGATTCAGGAAATCATGAAAATTTCACGTCATTATTGAATTCATTTTCCATAAAAGCAATGCTATTCCTGATTTGTCCGTTAGGTGTCGCATTCTCCTCATAAGGGCAGCCTGAACTCTCATTCAGTGGGCGAGGCACTGTCAAGTGTAGGCTGCTCCTCGCGTGAGACGTCACGCAGACAGACAAGTGTGTCGTCTTCTGTTGTCGTGAGTCACCGGCAAACATGTCTTTGTCAAAAAGGAGGAAAGTCGATGCGGAGTGTCGGGTTTTCCACGAAAAATGGACCAGTCAATACTTATTCATCGAGATAAGAGGGAAGCCTGTGTGCTTGGTGTGTACACAGCAAGTTTCAGTGTTCAAAGATTACAATATTAGGCGCCACTATCAGACTCAACACGGAGAAAAATATAACCACTTGCAAGGACAACAGAGAAAAGAGAAGATAAATGAATTATTGGCAGGTTTGAAGAAACAGCAATCTGCGTTTAGTCTCAGCAGGGAGACCAGCGAGGCAGCGGTGAAAGCTAGCTACCTTATTGCTAATGAAATAGCATCCTCGTCAAAGCCGTACTCCGAGGGTGACTTTGTAAAAACGTGCATGCTAAAGGCTGTAGAAATTGTTTGCCCCGAAAAGCGACAGGCTTTTGCCAACATCAGCCTGTCAAGAAACTGTGTGGTGGATAGGATTTCAGATCTTGCTGATGATCTGGACAGCCAAATTAAGGACAAAGTTAAGTCATTTGCTGCATTTTCAGTTGCAATTGACGAGAGCACAGACATTTCAGATGTCGCTCAATTGGCCATATTCATTCGTGGTGTTGATAAGCATCTGACTGTTACCGAGGATTTCCTTGAATTGGTGCCGATGACCGACACCACAACAGCGAATGACATTTTCAGCGCTGTCGTTGGCGCACTAGATAGGGTCGGAGTGGACTGGGCATGCGCTGTCAGCCTGGCCACGGATGGCGCACCGTCAATGATCGGGAAAAAGGCAGGTGTTGTGACAAAATTCAGAGAAAAAGTGCAGGCTACAAATGGAGGGCAAAACTTTTGGACTTTTCACTGTATTTTGCATCAGGAAGCATTATGTTGCAAGACGTTAAAAATGGATCACGTCATGAAGGTGGTTGTCCGAACCGTTAATTTTATCCGATCCAGAGGACTGAATCATCGTCAGTTTGACAGCCTTCTTACAGACAAAAACATTACCCATGGCTTGCCATACCACACTGAAGTAAGGTGGTTAAGTCGAGGAGCTGTGCTGATGCGCTTCTTCGAATTACGAGAGGAAATTGGACAATTTATGGAGCAAAAGAGACAACCTGTGGCGGAATTACAAGACATTGAATGGCTGCAAGACCTTGCATTTATGGTTGATATTACAGAACACTTGAATAATCTGAACAAAATGATGCAAGGCCGCAAAAAAGTGGTCACACAGTTCTGTGAAAACATACACGCTTTTCAGCTGAAGCTGAAGTTATGGGAGACGCAACTGTCAAATGGTGATGCTGCTCACTTTCCCCGTCTAAGAAGTGTGTGTGCCACTGGATCTGATGCTGACATGGATCGGTACAAGACCAAGATTACAGCATTGCTGCAGGAGTTCCAGAATAGATTTAAGGTATTTGATGAACTTAAGACAGAATTCAAAGTGTTTCAATTGCCATTCACCGCCAAGGCATCCCAGCTGCCAGTTGACATCCAACTTGAGATAATTGACTTGCAGTGTGATTCGGATTTGAAGGAGAAGTTTTCCATGGTAGGCTTGGACACATTTTATCAATATCTGTTTCCTGGATACCCCAAATTGTCAGCCTTGGCTGCAAAAGTTCTGTGCATGTTTGGAACTACATATCTTTGTGAACAAGCTTTTTCTATAATGAACATCAATAAGTCAAAAATGCGTTCCAGGCTCACACACAAACACTTAAATGACATTATGAAACTGGCAACTGCTCATGATTTGAAGCCAAATATTGATGCACTTGTGAAAGCCAAGCGGTGCCAGGTTTCTGGACAAACTTAAACAGTGAAGTACTTCATGTAAAATGCTGCTTCAGAAGCTTTCACTTTGATCTGACTTAACAGTTGTGTTATTTGTAGTCATATTTGTTACATTTGAACATTATTTAACATTTTGAAAAATATTGTTAATCAGCAGTTTTACTACAGAAATGTGTATCAGATGTCTTCTTAATAGCTTCTATTTTAGTTTGTGTGGTGCTGTCATGCAGTACTACTAAAAGGGATGCTGTTCATGGCACTGTGGATCTTGTCAAGTTGTTTGAGTGATACAGAAATCAAATACTGTTTGAAATGTGAATTTTGCACAAATATGAGAGCATACTGAATGAAGGTGGAAAAACTGAAATATTTTGCAAATTGATGCACTTTGAAGGCCAAGAGGTGCCAGGTTTAAGGATCAAGTTAAAAAGTTATAGCTTCTTCATTTACTTTCACTCTGATTTAGTTATCTGAAAAGCAATGACTATGAAATTGCACTCATTTTTCATATCAGGCTGTTCATTCTCTGTTTTGCAAATGGATAGTTCATTAAAGGTGGATGTTTTCAGAATATCTTTGTCCTACTCCTTTATCCTAAAAAGGGAAACATTTTGAAAAGTTGTTATTTACAGGTTATTATAGAGGGGTATTTGTGGTGCGGCCCACTTGACATCATTTTGGACCCAATGTGGCCCACACACCAAAGTGAGTTTGACACCCCTGGTCTAGCGGGTCCTTATCTTTTTTCAACAAAAGAGAGATGCAGGCCTGGTTAAATGAAGGAGGGAGTTCGCCTGAGTCAAGTGAGTCAGAAAACACTAAGCACAAAAAAGGAGTAAGCTCAGCAAAAAACTTCTTGAAAAAATCTGATGGGTGATAACCTTGGGTGATAGGTGCTTCTAGATTGTTCCTCACTTCTTGAGAAATGGATGGTACATCCAAATTACTAAAGAAGTTATCCATGATATCTTTATCTGCTGTACAATCTGAATTATATAAATTGGAGTAAAAAACTTGAAACTTTTCATTGATTGCTTTCTGATCAGATGTTACACACCCATTGTCTGTCTGTACCCCAGCAATAAGCTGCTTCGCCCTCAGACCTCGCAGTTGATTGGCTAACAATTTGCCTGATTTCTCACCATGTTCATAAAAGTTGCTTCTGTTCCTAAGTAATTGGCTCTCAACCAGATGAGATGTAAGGACATTACATTTGGTCTGGAGTTTTAAACGTTTCTTATACAGTTCAGGTGAGGGCGAATTTGCATACTGTTTATCAATTTAAAATCTGACTAGCAATTTCAGTTTGCTTTTGAGCACTTTTTTTAATATGCTGCAAATGATATAATCTCGCCTCTCAGATACGCTTTCATGGCCTCCCATATTGTTTTATTGGACATTCCCGGTGTTTTATTGGTGCTTAGAAATGTTTTGATGTGGTTGGATATGTGTGTCAAGAAACTCTCATCCGTAAGCAGCAGCGGGTCCAGCCTCCAGTGCTTCCTTGCTATAACAAAGTCTTGGAAGGCCAGGGTAAGAACAACAGGTGCATGATCAGAAATAATAATGCTCTCATAGGTACAGGATTTGTGATACGAAAATTAAAGAATTATCTACGAAAAAATAATCAATCCGGGTGTAAGTATGGTGAACGTGGGAAAAGAAAGAATATTCTCTTCCAGTGGGGTACAAAAACCGCCAGGGGTCAGAAAGGCTAAAGTCAGAAAGAAAAGATTTAATACAACTGGCAGATTTGCTAAGAGCAGCGAGCTTTGGAGAGGAACGGTCTAGCACTGCATCCAGGAAACAATTAAAATCCCCTCCAAGGATTAACGAATGAGTATTTAGATCAGTGAGATGGGAAAAAAAGTTTTTAAAGAATTGTGCATCATCAATATTTGGAGCATACACATTAGCCAGTGCCACTGACTCATTATAGAGTTTGCCTGAGACAATAATGAAGCGTCCGTTTTTGTCTGATATAACATTTATGGGCTCAAAAGGAATATTTTTATCAATGAGGATAGCCGCACCCCTTGACTTTCCCTTAAAGTTTGAGTGGAAAAACTGCCCGGTCCAGCCCCTTCCCAAACGCCAATGGTCAGAGTCACGTAAGTGAGTTTCTTGGAGAAACACTACCCCAGCTCTGAGCTGTTTTAGGTGAGTAAAGACTTTGGACCTCTTCACTGGATGGTTTAACCCCTTAACGTTCCAGCTATTGAAATTGAGATTACCTTTCATTTAGTGCCAATTTAGAACGAGTGACTGAGATGAGTAGCTTTGAAAGAAAACAAAAATCAATGCAAAAGTAAAAAGTATTTGAGAAGCAAAGACGAGAAAACGAAAATAAAACTAAAACAAACAAAGAATGACCTCCCAAAAGCCCGTTTCCCACATCTGTCCCCACATATAGCTCTGAACACCGAGTGACAGAAACCTTACCAGGTCCTAAAACAACCATTCCAAAAAAGTACTTCCTAACTTAACTATTTCCCACTAATGCATTAGACGGATAACCCTATAACATCAGAATACCACAAGATAAACGCCTGAATAAGCTAAGTAAGCAACAACAATAAAGCACAGGTTAACCTAAATTTGAACCTGAACATTACCTGTTAACTTTGATTATAACGCCAGAAAATTGTACTTGCACTGTACTGCACTGTACTTTGACAAGTGTTTATCAAGATAAAATGTGTGGCAGGAAACCGAACATGTGCAGCCAGCTATATTAATTGGTATATAAACCAGACTAGATCGTGAAAAAAGAGAAATGGACAGCTCAAATGTCCAATTATTTACTAACAGGTGTCCGTTTATTTCTCTAGTCTCTTACATGTTAATCATGGCGGAGTAGAGGAGCTCTGATCCAAATTCTGGATGAAGCGGGCGGTTTCAGACACAGACGATAACCACTTTTTCTCACCATTCCGGAGAGTAATGCGCAGCTTCGCTGGGAAGAGCAGTGATGGTCGGAGTCCTCTTTTAAAAAGTTCGGCCATAACGTCCTTATATTCAGTCCGTTGCTTCACAACATCCGCCGTGTAGTCCTCGTAAAAGCGGACTTTGTGGCCATCATACTCCAGGTCACCTCGTTTGCGTGCCTCCCTCATGACCATGTCCTTCACCTGAAAGCGATGAAAGTGAATGATGACGGGACGGGGTCTCTCCTGAGGTCCAGGTTTAGGTGCGAGGCTACGGTGGGCTCTGTCGAGCTCTGGGGCAGAAGTGAGCACCTTCTCGCCAAAAATGTCGAGGAGAAGCTGTGAGAAAAAGGCGGTGGGCCTGGGGCCCTGGACAGACTCTGGTAAGCCCACAATGCGAATATTCTGTCTCCTGCTTCGTCCCTCCAAGTCGGAGAGCTTAGCTTTCAGCCACTTGTTGTCCCCCTGAAGTGATGCGCATGTAGCTTCTAGTTGCTCTAGACGTTAGCTAACCTCCTCCTCTTGGACTCGAGATCGGTGATACGCCGTCCCTGCCCCGAAACCGTGGCCTGAATCTGGTCAAGTTTCGTGTCCAAGTTAGCAAACGATGTTTTAAAGTCCAGGTATATTAGCTGCTGTTAAGCTAGCGTCACCCTTAGCACTAGCCACGGAGCTCTCTGCAGCTGGATCTTTCCTTGTTTGTTTCACGGACTTAGACATATTTGTGCCGTATTATCCGCTGCTTTAAATTATATCTCGGATACAAGATGTTTCAGCACTAGAAATAGGGTTTATGGTAAGAAATGAAAGGTTAAAAGTGGGAGCTAGAAAACCACGCGCCTACTCCATCCTCCGCAAAACCGGAAGTCCCTTTTGAAGTGTCTCGAGATTACATTTGTTGTGAATACGTGCTATAAATACTGATTGATTGATACCACTGTAAATACAAAAGATCAGGCACATGCAGCCAAATTAAAACATTTTACTTAAATTTGTGCACATAAATGTATTCAATCTATTGATAGTAGCTAGGCTACTACTTTTACGCATGACTTCAAATATTGACTTACCTTTGAAATTTAAGGTGTAAAATCTAATCTCCGTGGGTTTTTTTTCCTGCTAGTTTTCGCTTTCTTCCGTTCCCCGCTCTTCTGAATTTTTTCCGCTTTTTCTTTTCCTGTAACACTGTCTCGGAAACATCGCGACGGCTAGTGGTAGTAGTTGATAGGCTTATTCCAGGTCAAAGGTCCAGGTTGCGCGGTTGCGTGCCCACTATATAAGATGTTATCCGCACAAATCTTTCAGACATCAGAAGATTTCAGGACAAAAAGAAAAATGTTGCAAGAGAGAATTACCGTTTGGCGCGGAACGAGGTCCATAAATATCAGGGAGGTGGACTTCACAGTAGAGAACCTCGCACGAATATTTAAGGTATTTAGTGATTATTTATAGCGTATTTTAATAATGTTACTGTAAATGTATGTCAAATTATTACCTAACATAAAATAATTAAATTAAATATATTGACATGTAGGTTACTTATTTTATTGAGATATAAATAAATAAAGATAATCTTTATAGGCTAGTTATCACATTTTTAGATAGCCTACTTCCATTATTTGGTAACATTAATGTTAAGCTTTATCCTTGTCAGGGCCTTAACATGTAAGCCTAGCAGTAGCCAGACAACAGCAAGTGATATGTTGAATATTAGCCTGCTTTTAATGACCACAGTTTGATGAAATAAAAGCAAATTCATTTATATTTCACTTACATGTGCAAACTCAACCCAAAGTGCTTAGCAAAAAACAAATGTAAAAATATAACAGCCCCCTACATGCACTGTGCATTCCTCCATCACATGCACAGATGATTTCTAGAACCCTGGAAAGAGCACAAGACTTTTGAAGCCACACATTTTAGCCCGTGGACTACATAAAGGGAATTAAGTTTTGATGATATTATCGGGTAATACATTTTAAACAATTCTGTGGAAATGTTTTTTTGGATTGTATTATTTTGCATGGATGTCTGCTAAGGACAAAACACATTTTTTATATTTATGCTTGGATATGATACAGTTCGATTAAATTACCCTCAATTTCCAGCTTGTTTAAAAATTACTTTAAGTAAAAGTTACTTATTTACTTTGTGTTAACAGCAGCGCTCTCCTGTGTAGTGCAAAAAGGACACAAGGATTTCAATCTGAAACTACTTGTTTTTAAATAAAGGGAAATCTTTGAAAATTAAAGTGTAATAAAAAAAATGTAGGCCCACACATTTTTTACTTAGTAACACAGGGGTGTCAAACTCATATTGGGTCAGGGGCCGGATTTGTTCCAATGAGACCTCCAGTGGGCCGGACTAATTTTGCCAACTTCACTATAACTCAGAACATGTATATATAGGCGGCTGTATGATTAAAAACAAATCAAAATAAGCTACTTGTACTGATGACCTTATGTTAACACTAACAAATCAGGTCAGGCATAAATCATTATGCTATCCTTGCATCATGTGATAAAAAGTTTGAAATTTGAATTTTTTTTTGACTTTCACTAAAGATGAATTTATAAGACTGCAGGAATCAGATTTAAAACACAAAATCTCTGTCATTGCAAACTTTCTTTATTAGGTTATTCTACCTGCCCTGGGATCAATGCTTTAATAACGCAGAGTACAGTGGAGGGAGAGAGGGAGAGAGAGAGAGAGAGAGAGAGAGAGAGAGAGAGAGACTTTAGATGTGTTTGTGTCAGGCCACAGCACAGTTTGCACCCGTTAAGGTTCATCACAGACAAAACCTGCTCACATGTTGTCACAAACACACTGAGTGTCTCTGATGCAAACATCTTCGGGTATTGTAGGGCCAGGCATTATAACATGATCAAATGTTTCCAAACGAACAGACGGGGAAGTATCCGTCAGCGTTGGGCACTGCGGTCTGATCAGCTCCGTGTTGAGTTCCACTTTCTCAACTGAGTACTCAGTGAAGCGACTTTTAATATGAGCCCGGCAGTCCGTTCTGCTAAGTGTCCGTACCATCGTAATCTAACGCTGTCACTGACTTTTTATGCGCCATGAATCTGTGCCATCTCCGTGCGTAATTCAAGGAAGCATTTTAGCGCTGCTCCGCGGCTAAACCAGCGGAGTGTGTGTATGATCGGGCCTCCTGTGCGTGATATCGTTTTCGGATAAGAAGGAAATGTTCAGTAATAATGACATATTTACAGCCGGATGAGAGCTGGTGGTAAAGGCGCAACAGCAGGCTACTCTATTTAGAAGTGATGTCGCACTGAAACTGAAAAGTGATCATCAGCACACTTTCACCTCTCGGTGACCTAAAAATGAACCTTCTGTAAATAAAATCAGTTAATATTCATTTTAATTAATGATTTTTACCATAATCAGAAGTAAAATAAGTCTAGAGATGTATCAGGCTCAACGCCGGTGTCCGCAACTATACACTTACGGATGTGTGGAGACGGTCTGGGCCGTTACGCATGACGCAGTCCCATAGCTCTGATATTCTGGCAACTTCTGAGCAAATAAAACTAAAGAAATACCTCTCCTTCAATCTCTCTTGAACACCTGCATTCAGTGTCACCTGCTGACGTAATGCAGCTCGTGTACTCGGCCAACTCGTCTTTTTTATGTTACTCACTGCTGAGAAGATATTTCAAAGTGCCACGTTTAATTAATTTTCGTATCATCATATTACCCTTTATGTTGCTAAATATACAGTGTTTTACTATTTGGTGAAAACATATTAAAAATATTTTTCAAAAATGTCTCTCTTCTTCCCAAAACGTCTCGCGGGCCAGATGAAACCTGCTGGCCAAATCGTCTCGCGGGCCAGATGAAACCTGCTGGCGGGCCGGATTCGGCCCGCGGGCCTTGAGTTTGACACATGTGTAGTAACAGATGTGATCTAAAATGTAGCAAAGAGCAATACTTCAAACAAAACCTACTTCAATTAAAGTAAAAGTAGAGATTTTAAAACTATACTCAAAAAGTACAAGTACACCACAAACAATGCTGAATTACAGTAACTTGAGTAAATGCAATTTGCTACACTTTCCAACTCTGATAATAAGTTAAAAAATGTTCTTGTGTGTAATGCTTACTATATTGTAAAGTTGTTAAACCAAGCTTGAACTACTGATGCTACACCATTTTGAACTTCACTTCTCTGGCATACATATTTTGAAAAGCTAGTTGGCTGTGAGGGATGATAAATGAACATAAAAAAGTTTAGTTAGACGTTGGTGTGTTTTTGAGAGAGAAAGAGAGAGAGAGAGAGAGAGAGAGAGAGAGAGAGAGAGAGAGAGAGAGAGAGACTGAAAATAGAGGTAAGACAAACTTTAAAAATGAATGTCATGCTCATACTTTCAGCTGATTCCATCAAGTATTTACTTGATAAACGACAGCGGGGACGTTGTCATGCCCAGCCCTACAGGCTACATAAATGATGTAGCGGAGGGCAGTAGATGTGAGGTCTGTGGGGATGAGGAGGGCCCTACCTCTACCGCACCTGCAAGTAAGGCTTTAAATCATTGTTAGTTCTATTTTCGTTAAATCTGTAAATTGTTTTATTCGATTATCAAGTGTCACGAGATTGTAAGAAATGTCGATCAGTGCTTCCCAAAGCACAAGATGACATCCTCAAAAACCTTGTTTTGTCCAAAAGTCAAAGTAATTCAATTGTCATAGAGCAGTGAAGAAACAGAAAAGATTCAGATATGAGCTCTAATCAGAATATCTGTAAGTTTTGAAATACAATTACTAAAACATGGTAATTCTGAAAATAGTCTGTGATTATTTTAATTGTTGACAACTTGTCAATTTTTTGAATCTTTGCAGCTCTTCCAACCAGACAGCCCCCAGGAACTTTTCAGTTTCAAGCAAGAGCCTCAGCCTCTGCAGCTTATGCTGGACCTCCACGTCCACGTCCAGCCAGGATGTTCACAAGGTATGTAACAAAAAGATTATAATAATAACAAAACTGTAAATGGCTGTGTTGTATATCTCGACCAAAGGTTATTGAGAAATGTCCCCATCATGCAGCTGGTAGTTCAAATCCCTGTTGGGCCGTGTTCAGCCACTGCTGGAAGTGCACAGTTATATGAGCTTGCATTTAGTGAACCCTGTAGAATTGCATATATAAACAGGAAACATTATCCGTGTACCATAAGTTAATTGGTTTAAAGTCTTTTGTACAAACTCAACACTCTTAACTGTGTCTCTCTTGCTCTGACCCCACCACCACCATGTGTTTTTATCTGTCTCTGTGAAAGGAGTATCGCAATTGGCAGGGTGGAAAGGGGACAGCTGTGCTGTGATGGGGCCGCCTTGTATGTAGAGGCCAGTCACAGTGAGGCAACAGTGGCTGGCATGACTCAAAGAGTAAAAGCAGAGCTCAGGGCGGAGGAGAATGTTGTGCTGTGTGATGGACAAGGCAACCGATTGGTTGACTCCAGTGGGACATCTGGTAAGATCTAATATTTAAGACGTTTGTCAGTTACAATCTGGCATGAATCTGAATCTTAATAGTTTAAATTCTATTTCAAACAGGTAGTGAGGGGATAATTAGAAATGTGATCTTTATTGGAGACCAAATTGCTTTGTGTGTGTGTGTGTGTGTGTGTGTGTGTGTGTGTGTGTGTGTGTGTGTGTGTGTGTGTGTGTGTTAGTATAACTGTCCAAAACTTAGATCGACTTTATGTTTGACTCAGGAGTGTGTATCTCCGTGTCTGTCTGTGTGTGTGTGTAAATTAGTCTCCCACATCACTCTTCCATAATGGTATTTCTGCTTAATGAACTTTCAAGCCTTGACAACCACCACATGGGATGAGAGGAAATTGGATAAACACTAAAGTGGTTATTTGACTCCTATCTTCTCCCTGACTGGTTGAACTGTTGCTGGTTAAACTCTGCCCTTGTTACAACTACACTCGCTCTCCCCTACATCTGGAAGCCATAGCAGACATGTACTTGTTCAAGATGGGACAATTGTCCTCTTTTAAAATGCTTGTGTCTTTTGAAATAATATGTGAGCCAATGTGAACATGATAAGTCTGTTAATTTATGGAACAAATTCAAAGATGTTACCCAGCATTGGAAAGTTGTTAAATGAAGTCAAATGTTCCTGCTATGACTTCAAGGTGTTTCCTCATCTTAGTTGTTGCAACAGAAGATGTGTGACTGACGACAGATAACTGACTTACTAGACATGGTTTATAAATGAAAGGGTTCTACTTCTTCTTTGTATGACTAATGTTGTTTTCTGTTCATAATTGATCTATCTTTATTGTCAAGCAATGACTCAGACTTATTTATGTTGCGTACTAACAAAGCAAGTGTGCAGCAATGTGTTGATGTGGGCAGATAAAGTGAGAAGACAAAGACAAACAGGAAGAGCAGCTTCAGTGTACGCTATCAAAAATAGGACTTGCTTGCACTTCTTTCTTGTTGCCTTGGTATTGCACATACAGTAGATATGCAATGACAGACAACATTCAAAGACGGCCTGACTAAGGTCCAGTCCTTTCATTAGTAACAATGATAGTTACAGAACATGTGTTTTCATCTGGGCAGATCAGTCCTGGATCATTAGAGTCCCTTATTAAAAGTATAATAATGATCTTTTCATGTGAATTTGAAGGCTGTGTTTGGGGGGTAAAAACTGTCAACTTAATAGGTAGAGCTCTGATTGAAAGACCTGACGCCCATGTTATTTATATAAGAAAGAAATACTTTGAGCTAATGCTTTCATTTAGAACAAAATCACAACAGGGACTAAAAGACTTTTATATTTTGGGATATGATAGGTGAAGAGATGTCAGGAGGTTTTTGAAGTGATAAAGAAACCAACAGATTCTCTAGAGGTGCCAGTTAAAGGCTTGAGCTCTCTCTTTGAAACCTAACATCAATATCACTTGTGTTCCAGTATCTTCTCTGTAGGCATCAAGTTCTGGAAGCAGAACTGAGAGCTCTTTGAATGAGCTGCAGAGGGGGACGAGGAGGAGCACAAGGTAATAAGCATTTATCCAAAAAGAAACATTTCTTAAAGACATTTTGTGACTGTGTTTGTACGCCATAACCCAGATAAGTGTTCTTTAAATGTGACCCTGTATGCACATGGTTCAAAGCCTCTCCAGCCATGATAGGCAGGTTTATGGCTGACATTAAAACTCCATCCATGTTGGTGTCACATAAGTGTAGGCAGATGCCCACTGATCTAAAAGTGTATTTTAAAAAAGAGCAGTCACGAGCCCCACCTGGCTGACTCATTATACGAACACAAGAGACCTCACTGAACACTTCTGATTCAGAAACGTTGTAGTGTTTAGGTTACACAAGAAAGTGGATGAATCAAAAAGTCACAAAACAGTCACATGAATGACCTCATGATGGCAACAGTATACAGAATGCATTTCATCAGGATACATATTTAAATGTTAACAACAAACTTGTTCACTTGTTTTTTTAAAGGTTGATTTTTCCTGAATGAAACATGTAAAGAGTGTGAACAATGTCAATAATTCACATCTAGTCTACTTTAAAGTGATAGTTCAAAGCTCCAAACACAGTAACTGTTGGGTTATTGACTCATCACTTCTCTGAATGTTTGGCATTGACACTTTGAGAGTTGTTGACACACCTTTCTTGCTTGGTCCGGTTTTTACGCGTGGCATCTTGTAGCTGGTGGGAGTCCAAAAAGTATCATCACTAACATAAACGTTCATGAAGTTAAAATGAACAATTTATCAACAAAATGATATCAATTACACATTTTCTACTACTATCTTGCCACCATGTGCCACATTATTGCTATGGAAAAAAACCATTGACCTCCTGTGTGTAACACCGGCCTATCAGCATCCTTTGAATATCATTTGGCTCTCTGGGCTCACAGCGCCACCAGGTGGTCAACCAAAAAAAAAATCCAATAATGGCTTCTACAATGGCGCATTTTCTTAATTGACTGTTTTCTTCTTTCATACTTTCTTTTTGTCTTTTGGGGCCTTTAGATAGATAGGAACTCAATAAAGTTCCTATCTATCTATCTATCTATCTATCTATCTATCTATCTATCTATCTATCTATCTATCTATCTATCTATCTTTATGCTTTTTATAGTAGAATCAGTGGAAAGAGCAGGAAACTGGGAAATGACACGCGGTAAAGGGCGAAAGGTTCGAATGTAACTTGGGCCGCCTCCTTTGAGGACTATAGCTTCTTTGCATGGGGCACGCAATGTTTAATAACTTTTTTTTCTAACAACTTTATTCCCACAGTGTCTTCAGTGATGAAACTAAGGACAAAATTGAAGAGCTGTTGCTGGCGGCAGAGGAACTCCCTGCAATAAGCCAGACTCTGAGAGACCTGGGACAGTATGCCCGGGACAACAAAGTATCCACTGTGGCCTTGACAGAGGCACAAATTGCCTCTGTCAAGGCCACATTCAAGTGTGTTATATGCAGAGGTTAGTAAGCTTATTGATACATCTATTGCATTAATCCGATTTCCTTAAATACTTTTAAGAGTTTTTTTACAAAGTTTGAAAAAAGGAAACCCGTCTTCACTGACAGAATGTGTGCTGCATCATTTTATGACAAAACTGATCAAACTGTTGTTCTGATCTACAATTACTGTGACTTTTGCAGATGTTATGGCCAGTCCTGTTGCGACGCCGTGCTGCCGCAGCCTTATTGGCTGCGAAGTATGTGTGCAGCAATGGGTGCTGAATGAGCCCAGCTGCCCTAAGTGCAGGGACCCTGGATTCAAAGATACCGTCTTCAAGATGACTGGGATGGGGGATGTGATAAACATTTTGAGGGACACAATCAGGGACTAATTTTTAAGTTAAGTGTTATGTTCATGTTGTTAAGTGTTATGTTCATGTGTGAGTCCGAGTAACAACTTCACAAGCTGGGGACAAATAAGTGTTGTATTGTTGTTGTAGTGGCTATCTGTTCTAAATAAACTAATGTCAAACATAATCAAACGACCACTGATGCACCATGGGGATGTGATGTACGCAGGCAAAAGAAGTCCAATGTCCAAGCAAGAGATCTGCAGTTTTTTGGTGGTTTCTTTGGTTCAAAAGCAAACAAAAGAAGATAAACGTGTCTCCTGCTGCCTCTCTTGCGCTGGTAAAAAACCATAGGCCCACCCAGATGCATGCTGGTCCTCTACCTACTCTTACCTAAATAACCTCTGGTGCCCACAGTGTTACCCAAATACCTAACAAAAATACTAGTGCAAAATCTCAATTTACTAAACAAATAACTAGCAAAAGAAAAGATGACCCCAAATCTATTCTAAATAAAGACGACGTGTAGAATAATTAGATAAACACCACCACCCAAATATCAGTACACTAAATACCAAAACTAATTCTAACAACAAATAAATAGCTCCAACAGTTGTAAATGATATGACTGACAATCAGTGCATGTACATCCAGGTTCACTGTTTCAAATAGTGTTGAATTAATAGGAACTCAACCATCAGCTAAATGACCCTTGAAAAAGTCAATAAAGTATTGTATGTGTACTCAACATTTTCTTGACTACAGTACATGAATGAAATACTAATGTCAAATGACATTAACTTATTATCAGAGTGCACACATTGAAAAAGTATCTTAGCTGTCCTGATCAGGTAACTCAATAGACTACCAACCAAATTCATACACCACAACACATTTGTCACATAACTGTATGTCACTAACTTTATGTGTTTCCTTTTTCATGATACAGTCAACAGAACCTAAAAAGGACAACAGCTTTGCTAACAGCAAGCTCAGCTTGTCCCAGCCGCGCTCGTCTGAGATAAACAGCTACAGTTACAGCACATTAAAAAAAAGTTGCATTTAAAAATACTTCTTACTTAAAAGTAGATAAATAAACAACATTTAAAGACATATATGACATTTGGTTTCAGCATGTTAACAAAACACGTTAGTTAGGTTTTATTTATGTTGAGAACCATGCAGCCTAACTTCCATCTGTAGTCCGGCAGGTTCATGTGTCGTCTCTTTCCTTAAAACAGTAAGGAACATTATCGAACCTCATCATAACTTCAGTATTATATGAACACAGGACATTTTCTGCCTCTTCCAAATACCAGACTGACCAGACTGACCAACTGTTAATGTTAATAAATGCAGGCCAGCAGGCAATTGTTCTGTTCAATATGGTCTTTTATTGCTTTAAGATACCGTAACACATTATTTTAGCTTGATTAAAATAAGTTAAAATAAAGTAAAGACATCGTCAGTGATTAACAACTATAAGCTGAATTGTACCCTGGTTCTGTTTTTTTTAATACCATGTCCAGAACAGTAACCGTATATCATAAAGCAGAGCAAGTACGTTTATAAGGATTTCCCCCTCGATTGTTTTCTCAAATAAAAGATAAATAATGTCAAAGCCAGCCATCAGTAACATATCATAACAACACCAACACGTTAGCCACTTTAGCCTACTTAGTGTTGCTAGCTAGCTAACAATCATAGGGTACCCCCTGTCACGAGTTGGAAACTGGAGACTGGACCCAAGTGCAGTTGAACGAAAAATTGATTTATTTTAACTAAAAAAGGCAAAAAGGCAAAACGTACTAAATCCAAAACGTCAAAAAACAGGTAGCCACAAGGAAACACGAACGAACATCCAACACTGACACTTGACAAAACAACATACAACAATGATCCGACACAGAAGGGAAGACACACAGAGACTAAATACACAGGGTAATCAACACAGGTGAGACCAACAAGACACAGGTGAACACAATGAGGGCAATCAACAATGGAGGGAAACACACAGACAGGAATTAACACACGACAAGAAACACTGAGGACAAATACAAAGTAAATCAAGAACCACTTAAGACACACAGAGAAACAAGAATAAGAAATTACAAAATAAAACAGGAAACACTTAAGACTAAACAAAGGAAACAAGCAACACTAGGGGAAAGTAGAACTAAAACAAGAATAAGAAATCAAAACTCTGAAATACAAAACTAAAACAAGACCAAATCATGACACCCCCGAAAAGTACATATAATACACACTTAAACTTACCGAGTTAATGCAAAGATCCTTAGATCCCACAGGTCAGTTAGAAACAGGAGAACATCTCAATATGTCAATTCAAGAGAGACAAACAAGGAGAGCAAAAGTTCAGTCTTCTCGGTCCACCGTTGATTACGTTTGAAGTCAACACCAACAAACAGACGGGTGTATGTTCATCCATCAAAAAATATTTTCTTCTTATGTCCCTTTAGGGGCATTTTATGTAGTTTTTGTTAGCTTTTTTAATGATCTATCACCCTCTGCTGTTACTGTGATAGATCGTCTGCCTGCCTAATATTCTCTCTCCCTCTATGCTTTTATTCTGACACTTTCACTTCCGCATGCCGGCTGAAAAAAACCCAGACCACGTGACTTCGTATCACGTGACTTTTGTTTTTCTTTCTAAATGGAAAAACGAAACAGCTGATTTCCAATATTCAATTCTGAAAGGAAAAAACAGAAAAGGAATAACGAAAATCGAAAAACGGGTCAATATTGGTTGGTTTTATGGTTTTTTGATTGAGACAGTAAAACGGTTCTCTTGTTTTTCCGTTGAAAACCAAAGTAAGAAGAACCGTTAATTTGTATCGGCTCACAGATGAATTACGGATTATCCAATGATGCCCGGACCGTTTCCCTCCAGTGATTGCCCTAATTGTCTTCCCCTATGTCATTAGTCTCCCCTGTGTTTGATTACCCCTGTGTCTATTTAGTGTTAGTGTTCCTTCCCTCTTGGCGTCACATCATTGTTGTATGTCCGTTCATGTCAGATGTTTTCCGTGCGTCCTTGTGACTCGTGGCTCCCTTTGTTACCTTTTGGATTTATTATTTAAGTAAGTTTTTGTTTAAAAAAAATAAATCGCATTTAGTTCTGCAATTGGGTCCAACTCCTTTGTTTTTCAACGCTCGTGACAACATAATCAACTACTTTGTATACTTGTATGCTTAGTATGAACATAAAGAAAGGCAATTTGTTTAAACTAACACATTTCAGAAAAAGTGCCGCTGTTGGCTGGTGTTTTATAACACAAGCGCCCTCTTGGATAGCCTAGCACGACTGTCACACTCCAGTGTGAATGACATTTCCATATGTGTGAAAAGGGTTTATGCATTTCCATGACGGCTGACTTCCACCAGATGCATGTTCGGTCCGTCTCTGCTCTGTTACAGCAGCGGAGCTGGTAGGTTTTCGTTTATTCAATGTGTGTGCTTCGGAGCATGACGCATCAATTTAGCAGAGAAAAGAACAAGTGGGACAGGAATTCAGACAACATTAAAAGATCCAGTTTATTTTCAGAGTAAAACACTTCGTTTTGACGGAGCAGAATAATGTCCGTAGGCCTATGTGTTTATAAGGTTTATATAGAGTTTTATACCACATACATCGTATTATCTCGCGCTGTTGCAAGTGAATCTGTAAAATTACTGCATGAATTCCTTTGTCTCTGTGCTCCAGCTGTCTGGCTGTGCTCTCCGTGCTGCTGACGATGGTGGACGGAGCCGTAACGGGACTAAGAGGACAAGTGTTAGCAGGTTAATATTAATTGATGATTAGTAGAAAAATAAACTGTCATCCGAAACCAGGGCTGTGCAGAAATATAGGCATGTTCATTTCTGCTTAACTTGAAACTACTGTGACATAAAAACAGAACAGAACCAGCAAAGAATACTTTCTGTGACAAACATTGTTTTGAACAAAACTAAATAATATCAGACATTTCCATGATGGGATCCCATGTTGTTCTATCAATGTCTGCTAAGTCTGTTTTAATGGTGAAGCTGTTTGTTTTTTGGTGCACATTTAAGAAAGATCTATTCATGTGATACCAGGGTCCACTTCTGGCTGCTCCTCTCAGACCATTTATGTAAAAAGAAACCATTTCAAGTATGAAAATTCATTAAAGTTAACAATAAGTTCTTTAATAGCTAAACTGAAAACATAGGTCTGAGTAGAAATGTAATGGTCAGCAGCTAGACACTTGTTTTCAATTTAAATTTGTTGCTAAAAGAACATAACTTAACTTCAACTGGTTCAGAACTCTGCTACTCACATCATCTCCAGAACCCCCTCTGTTAATCACATCACTCCTGTCCTTCAGCAGCTTCATTGGCTCCCAGTTAAATATCACATTAACTTCAGAATTCTGCTCCTCACCTTTAAGGCCATCCATAACCTCGCTCCTCAGTACCTCTCTGAACTCCTGCACATCAGCACTCCCACCTGCACTCTCAGGTCTTCTTCTTCCATTCAAGTCACTGAACCACCCTCACGCCTGTCCACCATGGGGTCCAGAGCTATGGGGCGTGGATTGTGCCAAAGAAGAGCTCAATGAGCTCAGACAGCTCACACAAACAGCTCAATAACGTCCGTGACTATGTGTTGAAAAAAAAAATAATATTTGCATTGTATTCAATGTATAATGAGACATCACATGTGACGTAATGGCGTTGAAGAGGTGGCGGCGTCCCAGACGTTAATACCATATACACGCCGGCGTAGCGGCGACGTACCTGTGACTCTGTAGTATTTTACTTAGGTCTTGGATAACGTGCGTGTGGAGCAGCGTCTGGATAACATGCGTTGTGGAGCAGCGTCTGGATAACATGCGTTGTGGAGCAGTGTCTGGATAACGTTTGGTGGAGCAGAGTCTGGATAACGTGCGTGTGGAGCAGAGTCTGGATAACGTGCGTGTGGAGCAGCGTCTGGATAGCGTGCGTGTGGAGCAGCGTCTAGATAACGTGCGTGTGGAGCAGCGTCTGGATAACGTGCGTGTGGAGCAGCGGATAACGGACGTACATATGGACGTTTGCCGGCAGACATTGGGTAAATGTGGTTGTAAGAGGTGCTAGCCGCTAACCGAACAACAATTAGTTAGCTAATTACTTTATAATCCATTCACTGAAAAAACGTATCGTTATTCTCTGTTTCCTTCGGTCTGTTTCTGTGTAGAATCTGTTTGTTATTCAAAACAATGTCTCATGAATATGATATCCCTATGGTGGTATAAAATACAAAGAGTGTTTTTCAGGTGATATTTTTGTAAAACTTTACAAAAAGTGTTTACGGGCTTTGCAAATAAGTAACTGTATCTGCAGTTGTGTTTACATTCAGTATAATCATTTATCTTAACCCTTTCAGATCTGTATTCTACAGAGTCAAATCTGTGTTGTAGACTTCATTATATTGTCAGTGATGTGTAGACAGATCAAATTTGAACTTTAGATTTTTAAAATGAAAGTATATATATTATCTGAAGTAAGATGTAAAAACGGATGGAAACATTGGCTGGCAGGAGTACGGTAAGTGTCAGAGCCTCATTGAGTTTTAGAGTTGTATATAGATGGATAGATAGACTCTTTATTGTCATTGTATAAAGAATACAACAAAACTTTGTTTGCAGCAATCCTGTACAGCAGCGTTTGCAAAATAGGTTTACATAAAGATATATTGGTAGTTATGTACATTATCAGTGAATGAGCAAGTCAATAAATAAACAGTTGTGGTGGCTGAATGAATATACAAGTATTTATGTGCAGTGCCTGGGTAAGTGGACATAAAGAGAGAGATGTAGGGCCAATAATTTAACAGTTATAGTGCCTCCAATGAATATGTACAGTTATTATTGAGCAATGAGTGAATGAATAAATACAACAGATATAATCAATAAAAACAGATCATGAGTGTTGAATATGACCTTATTGAGTCTGGAAGATAAGATTTTATATCTGGATTAAAAACGTCAGGCAGCTGATTTGACATATTAGACATCTTTTAGTCCAAAAACTGATCACACATTTAACACTAGGACCGCCAACATTCTAGACCCCCCTCCAAGCGCCCCAGCCGTCTATCAGACGGCATATGTAATTTCATAGTTTGTACACAAATAAAGCATTTTTTTTGATGACGTTATGAGAAATAATTATAAATACAACTTACTTAAACCAGGCAGGATTGTAACCTTTTAAATGTCTCATGTCAATTTACGATATTTTTCGGTTTTTTAGAGCGCCGTTTTTTACTGCTGCTCCACGTCTCCCGTTGCTAAAACACATTCTTCAAAAATGGAAAATGCATAACTTTTAGTCTATAATATTGTTTGTTGTATTAGGCTATGCATTTTAATAAAAAACACTGCAAAAAGAGAGATAAACACCGAGATAAACGCCGCCCCGCCCCCCCCCCCACACACACACACACACGCACTCACACACACGCGAACGATTGAATGAACAGGTTGTCGCCACAAGGCTCTGGCAAACAACAACAAAAAGAAGGCTATAAGTGCAGAACTTCATAACAGGCGAACAACACGATCAGCACCTTGGACAGCGGCGCGGCACCTGAGGCACACACCTCGGGCAAAAGTGCTCAACCTTTACGGGGCACTTACCACACATGGGGCGCTTGCATCCCTTGCAGGAGACAACGGTCATATTTTTTTGCAGTGCGTGTTTGTCTGACACTGCCTCCTTTCTAACTAATAGAAGAAAAAAAAAAAGACGCGCGAGGGAAATGTATCATTTTCAGCTGCCGTCTGAATGACGGCGGGCGGCGCTCAGAGGTATAAATGCGCAGAAATCTTGTGTGTTTTATTTTAGTAACACATAAGCTTCAGAAAACATACAAGACACATATTTAGGAAAAGTCATAGCATGAGAGGCTTGTAGGTTTTATTTTAACAGAGATATTTGTATTATAAAAACCTAAACCGTTTGTCAGACGGTCTTGGCGGTTCTAGTGTTAAACAAACTCAACCATCCCATGTGATAACATGCTGTTTAATATTTATATCAAATAATGTTATAACCTTATTCTACAAGCTCGTTAGCTTCATTCATCAACTACTGCATTTAATCCTGTTATATTAGTTGCATTGTGAAATACATTTCTATAGATGATAATCATTGAGCACTTTTTTGCTAAAGCAGCTGCTCTGTAATGATCACATGATGCTCTCTATAGGCTACGTTAAAGGAGATCATTTCATGAATCACCTGGTGGCTGGTGATGGATAAGCAACACATAGATCACTCAGAGAGGACAGACATTTCTTATCATTATTATATTGTTTCGAGCCACGTCTGAAGAATATCCCAGTGCTCTGCACAGACAGCGTGTGTGTGTGTCTGTGTGTGTGTGTGTGTGTGCGTGTGTGTGTGTGTGTGTGTGTGTGTGTGTGTAAATTGTCCGCTCGTGTACAGTGATTACTCTCATACAGTGTGTGTTAAGTTGTATGCTACACTCCACGTTTTTTCACAAAGTTGAAGTTTTCCTGACTGTTGATAAACTAGAACCAGAATTTCCCCTCGGGGATTACTAAAGTATATAAAAAAAATAAAAAAAATGTAGCCTAGAACTCTACAGGTTCTTCCTGAAGCCCTGTGCATTGTTGTAAAAATTAAAGTTACATAAAAGGTATTGTTCAAAGTATACAGCTCGCATTTCAACTTAATATTTACAGTCTATGATTTCAACCTGCAGCAGCTGTTGAGGGGAGATGTCACTGCAGTAATAGCAGTTTGTCATTTTCGTTTTTTTTCCCTTGATGGTCTGCCAGACGCAGACGTCACGTAGCTTCTCATGTGAGTTCTCTGGCGAGTGGTGTACGGACGTAAGTGTCACGTTTGTGCTCTAACGTCACTGGTCACGGTCTTAATTCACGTATGGTAGGCGGCGATCAACCCGTTCCTCTGCTCAGTGAGGTTAAGGATGGCACAATCCACGCCCCATAGTGCCGAGCAAGTGCTAAGCAGTATGTCGTCACATGTGCTGCTACACCTGAGAGTTTTTCTAGCTAACCCCTCTCTCTCTCTCTGCGCTCTTCTTAGACTTATCCAGAGAAAGAACAGGATATTCAGCGTTTCTTATTAAAGATTCAGAGTAAATGTTTATATCGTGTTATATGTTTAAGAATATAGATAAACTAGAACTCGTTTTCTGTCAAATAGGATTTGGTAATGTGAATATGATGTAGTTCCGTTATCATCCAGTAGAGGGTAGTAGCCTATCATAGTCATTGCTGGATAAAGCGGTTTATTTAAATAAAGATTATTTTGGAAGTTGATAAGATTGTCAGAAAGCTTTTATTAAGCAGATGGGTTAACAACGGTCTTGCGTTCAAAAGATACAAGGGTAATCATTTATAGTTATTTCTGCTGGAGCTGCAACACAGAGTGACATCAGCACATAAGTGTCTGATGAATGATGGCTCGAGTGTTTCAAAGAAAACAACGAGTAGGCCTATTGTTATTGAAACATGTGTATGCCATAAATATGTGAACCCAAATATTCCACTGTTGTTAAAAATGGTATGAATGGGTTTCAAGCGGTATGATGATGAATATGGCCGAGGTTATAAAGGCAGGATGTGGAGCAGCGGAATCAGAGTGCCGAGGGAAAAATGAATGAAAAGTGTAGCGCCAGAGAAAAGTTTGTGCAGCTGCAGTTATTGTCATAGTGTGTGTGGTGTACAAGTGATTTAAAACAAGATAAGAGCGCTGCGCGGCTGTGACAGTGTCTCAAAGAAAGATGACAGATTCCCTTTTGCGTCTCCTCTCCTGCGACGCATGGTAAGGCTGAAACAAAGACGGTCAGGCTGAAACAAAGACGGTCAGGCTGAAACAAAGACGGTCAGGCTGAAACAAAGACGGTCAGGCTGAAACAAAGACGGTCAGGCTGAAACAAAGACGGTCAGGCTGAAACAAAGACGGTCAGGCTGAAACAAAGACGGTCAGGCTGAAACAAAGACGGTCAGGCTGAAACAAAGTCGGTCAGGCTGAGACAAAGACGGTCAGGCTGAAACAAAGTCGGTCAGGCTGAGACAAAGACGGTCAGGCTGAAACAAAGACGGTCCGACTGACTGGGATAATCATCTCCTGATTCCCCATGAGATCTTTTTCTTTTTCTTTCTGGTATACCAGCCATCGAGGGACTTTTTGTTGGATTATTTCGATTACTTTTTTGGGACGAACTGAGTTTTTCTTTGGAGGAGCGAACGGCCGCGTTTGCGGATTATTTGTTTTTGATTAAAAAGAGACTAAAAGATCATTTAAACTGAACTTTCGTGGCTCATAATGTATATTTTGTTTGTTTGTGACTTTTAGTTTGTTTAGGATTTATAAAGGGGTAAATTAAGGGATATTACTTAACAAACTATTATAAAAGAATCCTTGTGTGTTTAATGCCGATTATAAAAGGTCGAGTGTTACAACAGGACCTTTAGTCTGAAGTTATTCTGGCCAATATTAGCAGGGACTATGGTTACAGTTTAAACATGACGTACATGATTTCAGCCAAATAATCCATTTACATTCTAGCTATGCTAATGATGCAGCCTATCACGTTAAGTTCCTCAACATTAGGTACAGTCAAATAATTCACTGATTATTGAACAGCACATAAACTATAACCTTAAAAGACAAAATCGTGCGCTGTCTTTGGGTACAATCAAAATATTGACAAAACTGCCAGTTCACAAAAACAAAATGTCATTGATTTAGGTTTGTGGATGGGAAGGGTTCTCTTGTCACCCGGCGGAGAATCCAGGTGAAGTATGGATGTCCTGCAGGCAGGCAACACTAGAAAGACTCATGTGGACCATATCCCAGAGCACGTTAGGGAAAACAATGAATGTATATAAAATGTGGCAATGAAATAAATCCACAAGAATAAACAATTAACTAAAGTCCTGAACGTGATTAGGTAAAAGTATTGCTTTAACAAAAGAACATAAGAAGCAGTCAACATGACAATTGTTGGCAGTAAGTAGACTAGGACATGTTTGTCAATCTTGGCATCTGTTTGAACATTTACCTATACTATACCTGTGTAGTGTCAATAACGTAGGTTTCAAGAATGAAATATTTTCTTGACCTAACTACACCTGCTCAGTTCCTACATGGAACTCCTCACCCCCAAGTTCTATGAATTACTTGAACTGGGTCATTATTTCTTGAAAGATATATTACTGTGAGTTTTTCAAATGTATTTGTTGGTGCTTTGAGCACTACAAGCAAAGTGCCATTGCTCCATCATATTTGAGAGAAGGCAGACTTCTCTACAGTCAATATCTCCAAGACCCTAAACTGCTAAACTCTACACCAGGCATGGCAAGGTCTTCTGGGAGGCAGCAGCTTCTTGGCTCCATCTGCTACGAGGATAAGCAGCAAAGAACGTAGGTTACAAGGTGTAACCATGGTTCTCTGAGTGAAGAGACTATCTCTCCACTACATATTCCATATGTATGGGGCTGACCACGGGGTCAGGTGACGTTGTGGACAATTAGGTTTAAGACAATCCACCTGTGAGGTGGCTAATGACAGTACAAGAGCACCTGTGCACCACACTGTCACTGATTAAAATGTTGATGGAACAGATCCCTGAGCGGCCTCGAGCCGGAGAGATAGTCTCTTCACTCAGAGAACCATGGTTACACCTTGTAACCTACGTTCTCTATCGTATCGAGACTATCTCTCCACTACATATTCCATATGTATGGGGCTCTGTAAGACACACCGCGAGGGGATAGAGCAGCCCCCGCCCATAACATGAGCCGAACTGTGTGTCCTTCGAATTAGACGTTGCCGCCACCAGGAGTGCTCCAAACAAAACAATCACCAACGTGGATGTCAACGAACTATATACAAATGTACAAAATATACACACCCCACAGGCCAGCAAGTACCGCTGACTGCAAGTTACTGCTGCTTGATGCCAAGGTGCCAGACGCTACCAAGGCCAGCCTGCCCTGCAAGACGCTAAGGCTCGACTAGAGAGGTGAAGTTGCCACTCCGAACAGCCACGCCAGGCTGACGGACAAGGAAACCTTAAAATGACGCTACTGCTGGGCTACACCAAGCACCCGTTCGCCGAACGACATGTTCGCAGCCACATTAATCTGGTAGAATCGAGCAAATGTAGACGGGCCAGACCAAGTAGCAGCAGTGCAGATCTCGCTCAGAGACGCACCACGCCACAATGCCCAGGAAGCTGCCATGCCCCTGGTAGAGTGCGCCCGCACCCCCGAGGGACAAGGGACCCCAGTGCCCACATAGGCCTGCTGGATAGCCTCCACAATCCAGTGGGAAAGACGGGCTTTTGACAACGGTTTACCAATAAGCTCGGGCTTAAAACAGACAAACAACTGATCTGTCCGCCTGTTCGTCCGTGTCCGGTGCACATACACCTGTAGTGCCCTTACCGGACATACCAGTGAGCGTCTCTGCTCCCCGTTCTCTCTCTGCGTGGAGTAGAGAGACCGGAGCTCAACCCTCTGACTCGTCCGAGATTCTGAAAGAACCTTGGGGAGAAATGCTGGATTCGGCTGCAGGACCACCCCTGCACCCTCTGGTAGGAATCTGCAGAGGTCTGCATGAACGGAGAGAGCCTGAAGCTCTCCAATCCGCCTAGCTGTGGCCAGCGCTGTCAACAGGGCAGTCTTAAGGGATAGCCACTTCAAGTCGACTGAATCCAGGGGCTCGAACGGAGTCCGTTCCATAGCCTTAAGAACCAGCTCTAAATCCCAAGGCGGGAGAGAAGGTCTACAATGACGGCCCATATGTCTTCTGGCCCCCTTGAGGAATTGGGAAACAAGGTTGCCGACTTCCTCAGGCAATTGGCATCATCCGATACGGGCCGCCTTGATAGCCGCCACCATACCCCTTAGGGTGGAGGGCGACTTCCCTGCATCCAGGAGCTCCTGCAAAAACTGCAGAATCTCTGGCGCCGAGCATGCCAGAGGATCTACATGATGTTCCCTGCACCATGCCATAAAGACCCTCCATCGGTGACCATAGAGCGCCCTCGTTGATGGCGCACGAGCCCCCTGCAGTGTTTGGACCACCGACTGTGACAGCCCCATGGCTAACAGTTCGGTCCTCTCAGGGGCCAGGCCCAGAGCCTCAGTTCCTGGGGAAAGGGATGGAACAGAGTCCCCTTTTCCTGCGACAGCAAATCCTGCCGCACTGGAAGTTCCCACGGAGTCCCGTCCAGCAGTGGCGGGATGTCCGCGAACCATGTCATGTGAGGCCAATATGGGGCCACTAGGACCAGCCTCATCTCCGTCATTCGCACTCTCTGCAGGAGAGGTGGAAGGAGCATGAAAGGGGGGAAAGCATAAAGCAGGGCCCTTGGCCATGGATGAGCCAGGGCGTCCACTCCCAGGGGAGGGCTGTCTCTCCCTAGCGAGAAAAACAGGGGACAGTGGGTGGATTCCTGTGATGCAAACAGATCGACGGCTGCCTGTCCAAAGCGGCGCCAGATGCCTGCAACCACCCGAGGGTGTAGCCTCCAACCTCCGGGGTCTGGACCCCCTCTGGACAGCCGATCTGCTGCCAGATTGTTCACCCCTGGCACATGAACCGCCCTCAGGGACCGAAACCTGGGGTACGCCCAAAGCCACAGCCGGTGTGCCAGTTTGCACAGGCGTGGGGAACACAGGCCGCCCTGCCTGTTGATGTAGGCTGCTGCGGTCACACTGTCTGTCCTCACCAGCACATGCTGACCTCGAAGGTGCGGGAGAAAATGGTGAAGGGCAAGGTGGATCGCCTTCAGCTCCAGAATGTTGATGTGCTGGGCTGTGCTGGGACCATGCCAGCGACCACTGACACCATTCCCCCTGAGCACCGCCCCCCAACTTGTCAGTGAAGCATCTGTTTCCAGAAGCCGACGATGCGTCACTGGACCCAGTATGCTCCCCCGGCCAATATTCATACTGCTCTCCCACCAACGGAGGGCCAACCGCAGCCGTCTGGTGACAAGCACGGGGCTTTGCAGACGGCTTCCTGGGCTCAACCCTAGACCCAGGAGACACCTCTGCACTGGGCGCATATGCAAAAGGGCCAACGGCACAGCCTGGACAGACGATGCCATAAGCCCCAGGAGGCGGAGACACAGTCCCCATGTGACCCTGGCTCCCAGTCTGAAAAGTGAGAGACATCCCCTGAGGGCCACCTGTCTCTCCTGAGTCAATGTCAGCAGTGCAGTCTGGGAATCCACTATCAGGCCCAGAAACTGTGTCCTTTGTGATGGCTCCAGCCTGCTCTTGTCCCAGTTGAGACGCAGACCTAGGTGCTGTAGGTGATCCAGGAGCAAGGACAAATGTGCCCGACATTGCTCTTCCGAATGTGCACACAGGAGCCAGTCGTCCAAGTAATTTAAAATCCTGATCCCTTTCAGTCGCAGCGGCGACAGAACCGCTTCCATGCACCTGGTAAAGGTGCGGGGAGCTAGGGAGATCCCGAATGGGAGGACCTGGAATTCGTATGTCTTGCTTCTGAAGACAAATCTGAGGAACCGCCAATGCCCTTCCCAGATGGGAATCTGGAAATAGGCATCCTTCAGATCGATGGTGACGAACCAATCTCTTCTGCAGATGGACTGTTTCACCCTCGGGACAGTCAACATCTTGCATGGCAAATGTCTGAGATATTTGTTTAGCCCCCTCAGATCTAAAATGGGACGGAGATTCCCATCCTTTTTGGGGATGAGAAAGTACCGGGAATAAAAGCCTGCTTGCTTGTTGCCTGGTGGAACCACTCTGATGGCCTCTTTCACCAGCAGAGCGGAAATTTCGGCCTGGAGCACAGTCCTGAATTTCGGACCCACTACTGTGAATACAGTTGGGTTCCTTGAGGTCGGAGGACGGCGGGCAAATTGAATACGATATCCATGGGTCATGGTCGAAATTACCCAGGGGCTCGTACCCAGTGTCCTCCAAGCTGTGAGACGTGCACCAGCCAGACCGCGGCAGGCCGGACCCGGACCGGCGTCAGGAGCGAGGAGGGGGCTTAGGCCGTCTTTTGACCTGGGCCCCCTCACTCTGCTTGCCTTTACCTTGTCCCCTGCCACGGCGAGCGTCCAGGGTAGCTCTCAGGTCTCCAGAGTCCCAGCTTGGCCCCTGGATTGGGGCAGGGGGCCTGCTGGACGGTCCAGTCCCCCGCCACCTGCGACGCTTTACCAGTGCCCCCGAAACCTCGTGGGCACAGCGACGTGCTTCTTGGGCCTGTTGTAGCATAGCCTTAGCATCGGGTCCAAACATGGCTGAGGGATCCACGGCCAGTTTCAAAAGGCTGCTTTGGTCCTCGGGCTGCAATGCAGACTGTGACAACCAAAGCTGGCGTCTCGTCACCCAGAGAGACGCTATGCCCTTCCCAGCAGCTGCCACCTGCTCCTTCATCAACTGTGCCATGACAGATGAAACAAGCTGCAGTTCTGATACGATGCGCATATCAAATCCTGCACCAAGCTCACTCGCCAGCCGCCGATGATACAGCGCCAATATGGACCCCGTATTAGCCAGCTGCGTCTGCACTGCCATAGCCCTGTGTATCTTAACTAGAGAAGCATCCAACATTCTGCACCCTTTAGTTGGGCAGCTAGGCTTCCCCAGCACTGAGCCGGAAGGGAACATGAGGGCTGCAATGGTCTGGTCCAATGGTGGCAGTGCCGCACAGCCAACCTTTTCTCGACCCTGCATAGCAGACAACCGTCTACTTGCGGTAGAGAATTTCAAAGGTCCTGCTGGTTTGGAAAACCCAGCCTGCATCAGCTCCTCCACATCTGGGAGGAGAGGCACCAGAAATGGCACCGGCCGTGTCTCCATGCCCTCATCAAAGCGTGATGGTGCAGGTGCCTGGCCTATTGTGGTATCTACCCCTAATGCCTGGGCTGCCCGCCCCATCAGCTCTCTGAATAGGCAGAGCTCACTGCCCCTTTCTACCTCCTCAGGGGCCGGGGCAGCCTCCTCCTGCCACGGAGGAAGGTCGTCGACAAAGTGCCCCAGCACATCTACATCGACCTCTTCATCTTCCTCTTCCCCCTCAGCCTCGATATTGAAATCAGGCAACATCACCCGAAGAGGGGGGACAGGAAGGGGGTTCCTGGAGCCGCAGCCAGGCTCCGCCCCTCTGAGGCGCTTAGCCTGCCGGGACTCAGTGGGCGGAGCAACCTGCTCCGTCCTTCCAAACACCCTGTAGCGGGCCTCCAGGGACCGTACCGGCAAAATAAAGCAATTCATGCAAGAGGAAGGGTTCTCTCTCGCCAAAGTGGCGTGGTTAACTCCCAGACACAATACACATTTATCATGTCCATCCTCAATGGGCATCCGCACACCACAACCCTCACAGTTATGGCCGCGGCTCGTCATCTCGCCAAATCTCGCGAGAGGTCGACCCCCGATTGAAGACGAGGAAGTAACAGCCGGTTAGCTCTAGCTAAAGTTGTAGCCGCCTCCTCGCGGTTTAGATGGACAGTTTATTCCTCTGGCGCGTGAACCCCTTGCCAGAGCAATACGCCAGGAACGTCTGTTCCGGATTACTCACAATGAACCGCACTACCGCCTCCCCCGCGACCGGGATAGGCGGATAGGCTGCGTACCTATGGCGCGTCAGTCCCTTGTCAGAACAATACGCCAGGCACGGACTGTGAGAAACGCTGATCAGCTTCGAGAAACAGCTGATATAAGATATGTGGAGTAAACAGCAACCCCGAGAGGAAAACCCCCCTCTCTCTTACACTTGGTAAGTGGCAAATACTGTCTCCTCCTAAATAACACACAGTTTTAATTCACACAAACGCCAACCTGCTCTCGTGGAATCAAAATGATCAGTGACAGTGTGGTGCACAGGTGCTCTTGTACTGTCATTAGCCACCTCACAGGTGGATTGTCTTAAAGCTAATTGTCCACAACGTCACCTGACCCCGTGGTCAGCCCCATACATATGGAATATGTAGTGGAGAGATAGTCTCGATACGATAGAGAAACCATTGTGTGTGCATTCAAAACAATAGAGACACTGGGTGCAGAGACCTTTACTCAGTACGCGTCTGTATATAAACTACAGGCACATAGAGTGCCAGATGAGGGGCTCTGCTTCTCGGTGTAGATGAAGTCCTTCCTGGCTGCAGTCTGTCTGGGTACTCGTCACTGGCAAAACATAGCCGGAAGCGAGATAACCATTTATTAAGCACGTTTATAAAAATATCCCCTTCTACAAACAAATTCAACTAATAATAAGTAGGCCTAATATCTCAACATAAAAATAAAAAGCGGTGGACAGTTCAGATTTTCTTTATTCATCATTAGTGGATGTTAAACTTCATCCTTCAAATCACTGACTTGACATTTTTGTAACCGTTAACGGCTTCCTCGTGGCCCCCCACAAGAAGACAAAAAAACAAATACATAATAATCCAACATATGTGCAAATGACATCATTATATATTGAATCACACAACACAAGGATGATAATTGTGTTATGAGACGCCAAATGTTGGAGACTGGATTATGCCTAATATCATATGGCGGCTGAACTCCTCATAACCGTCATGGATGGTATCCTTATTTTAATGACACAGGTGTTAGCCTCCGGGTTCACCCGCCTACCACCATTCACAACCTCAATAAGAAAACTGATAGAAGGCATTTCTGCGAAACCAAAGGGCGGGATGGTGGACGCCCCGGAGGTAAACACCAGTACATCTTCCAAGCTGACCAAGGGTGGCTCCCCATCATCGACTTCACTCTCAGTGGCAGCATCTCCACCTGTAACACATTAGAGTAATTAAAACTTTATTTATATAGCACCTTTCCAAACATAGCGTTGAAGAAAATGTAAATCAATTTAGCGCTAGACTATGCGTTTACCGGTACTCCGTTTTATTTGATTTCCTGAAAGAATTCTGTAAAATGATTACAATATAGGATATCAATAAAGATTCTGATGTGTGCAGGCATTCAATAGCTGTATTTTCAGTACCTTTAAGATCCATCCAAACTTGAAAATATAGTCCACAAAAGACTTAGCTTACCATTTATAGGGTATCTGCAAGTTTAGGCAAGTTAGATTTACTACTTCAAGACATTTTGAATTCCACCCAAAATTAAATTTCAGACCAACTTAATGATTATAAAAAATCACTCGATACCAGTGTTTGAGACACTTTTTTGGGGGGGGGTGAAATTTTAAATGTCAGGGTCAAAGACCATAGAAACACAACCCGGAAATATATTTGAACTTGTCGTTGATTTGATTACCTGGTAGAAAGGGCAGCAAAGTGTTGGTTGACGTATCATACAAGAATGTAAATAATGCTTTTAGACCCGAACTGTGCTGTGTTTCATTGTCTTAGCAATGACCTCTAGGTGTTCAGATCTAGGTCATCCTACTTGTAATTAGCCCAAATAGTGATAACTTAACCCTCAGACTAGCCACTAACTCGAGCTCACTTCCAGGTATTCCATCCAAAAAATGGATGGCTTACACAAAAAGCAATAAAAATGTGATACAGTAACATTTTTTCCCACTTTGATTGATTTCTTTTTTTTCACCAGCTCCAGATCTATTGATTGATATAAAGAAAGTATTCATTTTCAGGATTTTAACCCTTTAAATGCCAGTTTGAGTACATAGCCCCCCTGTAGTTTTTTATGTAAAAAACACAAAAAGTTGATTATTTTTCATAAACTTAATGCAAATTGGATTTCCTTACATGGGGTTATGGCAGCCGTGGATATATGAAAGATGAACAAATAAGATTTCAATGCATTGTTATATTTTGATAGGGTGAGATTGAAAAAAAAAACACCCTTTAAGCGTCTTCGTGGCAAAAAATGGACGCTGTACACAAATGCCTTAACATTTAAATCTAGTAATATTTTTCCCACTTTGATTGAGTTGATGTTTTTAACCAACATCAGTTCTGATGATTAATATAAAAAATAATTTATTTTTAAGATTTTAACCCTTTTAAAAGCCAGATTGAGTTCAGTAAAATTACACTTAACTACCCTTCATACACTAAAACCTTTTCTTTTTTTGCAAATAAAGCAGATACAAGTAATCAATTTGAAATGAACATTTTATTTCAAAAATTTCAACTCAACAGAACTGAAAGAACTTAACAGGATGAGCGAGCAAGAGAGAAAATGAGATTGAGATTGCGTGTGTGTGTGGTTGTTTGTGTGGGATTGTGTGAGTGGGTGTTAAGGGGCAGCAGGAGTTGCAAACTGTGGCAGTGTGCTCCTTGCAAATGTGCTTCCCACATTTGCAGCAGGTGTTGAAAACTCTTTTTGTGCAAAACTCACACAGCTTTCTTCTTTTCATGAGGGGTTGGGCTGGGCCTTGCTCTTCTTCTGCCTCCATCTGGGCAGATTCAACCATCGCAGCAGCAACAGGTGTGCGGGGGAGGAATTTTCTGCAGGCAATCTGAGGGGTAACAAGGGATTTCCCAAGGTCTTGGAGGAAAAGCCTCCTCCTGCACGTTTTCCCCTGCTGCCAAGAGAACTCCACTGCATTCCACAGTACGAACGCATTGTATGCAGACACATCGATGATGTTTGAAAAGATCACCATCGGCCACCGACGGGTCTTCTTCCGGCACCTGTATGTGCCAACAAGCTGAAACAGAAAAAAGAAAGAAAAATGAATGACTGAATACAAATATCCCTCATCATACACAAATAAATCATTCATTCTGTTCATAAAGAAAATTGATGAATACAAATAACAACAAATATTGTAATGCAAGACATGCTGTAATAAATGTGCTAAATATATTCCAGACAAGTGCATCAATTTAGTATTATAATTTGTCAATATAGAATATGTGAGTAATTGATTTGTAATGGTACATACCTTATCAAGATTGTCAACAGCCCCCTTTGAGCTGTTGTAGTCCGTGATGACCACTGGCTTGGCCTTCTCCCCATCGTTCAGCTCTGGGCTGTGGTGTTTGGAGCTGAGTAAAAAGACATTTTTTCACCGCCTCGGGGTGTAGGAAACAAGTGTGTGGGTGCTGGAGAAGCAAAAAATGGAGGAGTAGGCCGTACGGTGACGTGTCTTGAGCAGTTCTGGAGGAATTTCTGGCTTGTTTCGACAGATGGTACCGACCAAGGCAATTTTCCTCCGCAGCAGCAGCTCCTCGGATAGGTCGTATGATGTGAAAAAATTATCACAGCTCACAGTGTGGCCTTGTAGCCCTTTGGTCATGTCAAGGATGATCCTCTTCCCTTGGCCTACCTCAGGACGAGCTCCAGCCGCTTTTCCAGTGTAGATATGCATCCTCCATGCGTATGATGTCGAAACATCACGTGACCCAGATTTTTATTCCGTATTGTGCCGGAATTATCCCTGCAACCACCCACTCCTCCAACCAGCCCCCCCTATCCTCAACCACAAATTTTTTCCACACACCACTCTCAGACATCTATGTCAAGTCACACAAATCTATTCAGTTAAAAAAAAAAAACTTTATTGGCTCCATTATCAGTGAACAATGCCCCTACAAGAAACTGGGGAAATAGCATGTTTTTTGGCTCTATGCCAAACATAGAAAAATGCTGACATCTGGTGGTGAATAAGAAAATCTAAAAGTTTGAAGCAAAGACTCCATAATTAAAGCATAATATCATAAAATTAATGTTTTAAAAATGGCTCTGGGATCAAAAATTGTGATTTCAATGGGTTTCAATGTGCCATTTTTTGCCACGAAGACGCTTAACACTAGAACCGCCAAGACCGTCTGACAAACGGTTTGGGTTTTTAATAATACAAATAACTCTGTTAAAATAAAACCTACAAGCCTCTCATGCTATATGACTTTTCCTAAATATGTGTCTTGTATGTTTTCTGAAGCTTATGTGTTACTAAAATAAAACACACAAGATTTCTGCGCATTTATACCTCTGATCGCCGCCCGCCGTCATTCAGACGGCAACTGAAAATGATACATTTCCCTCGCGCGTCTCTTTTTTTTTCTTCCATAAGTTAGAAAGGAGGCAGTGTCAGACAAACACGCACTGCAAAAAAAATATGACCGTTGTCTCCTGCAAGGGATGCAAGCGCCCCGTGTGTGGGACGTGCACCTATAGGTTGAGCACTTTTGCCCGAGGTGTGTGCCTCAGGTGCCGCGCCGCTGTCCGAGGTGCTGATCGTGCCTTTGTTTGTTTGTTCGCCTGTTATGGAGTTCTGCACTTATTGTTGTATATAGTTTGTCATGCCAATATATAGCCTTGTTTTTGTTGTTTGCCAGAGCCTTGTGGCGACAACCTGTTCATTCAATCGTTCGCGTGTGTGAGTGCGTGCGTGTGTGGTGTGTGTGTGTGTGTGTGTGTGTGTGTGTGTGTGTGTGTGTGTGTGTGTGTGTGTGTGGGGGGGGGGGGGGGCGGGGGGGACGGCGGCTGCGTTTATCTCGGTGTTTATCTCTCTTTTTGCAGTGTTTTTTATTAAAATGCATAGCCTAATATAGCAAACAATATTATAGACTAAAATTTATGCATTTTCCATTTTTGAAGAATGTGTTTTAGCAACGGGAGACGTGGAGCAGCAGTAAAAAACGGCGCTCTAAAAAGCCGAAAAATATCGTATATTGACATGAGACATTTAAAAGGTTACGAATCCTGCCTGGTTTAAGTAAGTTGTATTTATAATTATTTCTCATAACGTCATCAAAAAAATGCTTTATTTGTGTACAAACTATGAAATTACATATGCCGTCTGATAGACGGCTGGGGCGCTTGGAGGGGGGTCTAGAATGTTGGCGGTCCTAGTGTTAAGGGGTAGTAAATGTGTACTGAGCTTATTATAGTCATTTTTTAGGTTCTGAAATTAGAATTCCAAAATTTTCTTAAAAAAAAAACTTTACCATTGAAATTTTACATTAATGGCATTAACAAAGCCAAAATCAGCAAAAGACGAACGGTAAAAAACAGCCAAAAATCCGTAAAATGGATCGAAGTAAGTCAGAGGGTTAAACTATGTACACAAATGCCACATTAACATATGAAAAAGGAATGTGTGAGGGAACGCTCAATGCGACTCACAGAGCGGTGCAAAGAGACTTGTTAACTATCGAGGAGAATTGCTCTGAAATATGTGATATTGATGTTAGCAATTACAATAAAGGGCCATTGCAGGTTATTACGCTTAAAATAAGGGTGAAGCCTGTTTGGAAGGGGTTCTTAGGAAAGGTTGAGAGGCTATCACCATGGGCATCGGGTCAGAATGCATTTCCACAGGAGACTTGATTGAGGGTGAACAGGTTTATTCTTATAAAGGAGCAACAGAAAACACACATAGGATGATTCATGCTGAAAGACAAATAAATTAATATTAGAAAAATAAACAAGTCAACTTAGATTTACTTTCTAAAGGAAATGATGATGTATAAAGTACTAAAGATAAATTAAAGTGGACTAGATAATAACTAAACATAGTAGTAAAAAACACCTTACCAGTGTTGCCGCCCCATGTGAAGATACAAACGTGAGTGCAATGCAGTGCTGTCTTAAATAAGGAGTGATCAGGTGAATTCTATCTAACTAATTAGTGACAGAGTGCAAACCATAACCAATCAAGGGGGAGGGGAGAAAGGGAGAAACCAGGAAGTGTACTAAAGGAGGTGAGGTAGGAAAAGAGAGGAAGTGAAAGGAAACAAACTAATGATCTTTGCTACAAAGCCGGTAAAAACAAGAGTGTTAAATTACATTTAATAGCATTCCCTTTGAGGTGCGGCCCACAAGGGTTTTGGATAATGTAGGTGTTGACTATGACACTCTTAAAACTTAATCATACGTAAAATTATTCCAAACGATTGACACTGCTCTTTTGTAAAAGTAATAATACCTCCTCCTGTAAGCTGCTTTAGTTTTTTGGGGCTACTGTAAACACGAAAACTCACAGCACACAGGAAGATTATGAGAGAGCTTGATTTGATTTAAAACAAGGCATTCAAACAGGAATGCATCAATATCAAAGCTCTCATTACCCGTTCTTCAGCTCTCCAAGTACAACACATGAAAAAAGTCTTATAACCCTGACTGTGGCATTTTTTATGACCTTTAATAGAATTTAAAGTATATTAAGGGCTTTTAATTCAATAAGTGAAACCAATACTTTGTATGACTTAATGAACTGGGAACAATCACACAAACTAACCTTCAACGTCTATTAACCAGTCCCACCACTGGCCAACAGCCACCTCCTCCAATCTCCTCCGAGTGCTTCCTGTTGGTGAATAGTCGACCCGGAAAAGATCCATTAGACAGGCAGCAGGTAATGGGGGCGTTCCACCACAGAAGATGTTTTAAACACTGCCGGGTGCATCTGCAAAGCATCAAGTACACCCAAGGCTCTCATTCCCTCCTTCAGCCTGTCCATGATAAATTACACAATGAACAAACAAAATAAAGCACGCACACCAGTTATGCCCCCTTGAACATTTAATTATCACCTTGTGTATTTACAGCCAATGTAGCGTTGGTGAGCATAACTAATGTGCGGACACTATTTAGTTTGTTCATATGGTCTTCTGTCCAGCACCTAGGATTCAGCATTGGATGTGCATGCTTTAGTTTAACTTTCTACATTTTCAGAATGAAAGTCCAGTTTGTCAATATGCAGTCAAATTCAAGTTCATAAGGAGTGGATGATAAGTTCTTTGCATTGAGAGGGCTTACTGTGTCAATGCAGCCTCCTGGCATCTCTCCAAATAAAATTGCAGAATCGACTGCACAAGGTCGTCCCTGTCCTGCATGCCTCGAATTGGTGCCAAGGCGCCAAGCAAACTCAGCATTGCGGTTGCGTCCACAACTGCAGTGCGGTCCTCCAAGGATTCTGCATTTTGAATCTATAAGTTGAGAAAGCGAGGTTTATGAGCTTTTCACTTAAAAAAACTTAATTCCCCACTTGAGCACCCATTACTGTTTAAACAATCTTACATTCTAACAAAACAAGCAATATTCATATAACTTTTCTACTCTTCCATTTTCCTGCCCTTGCCTTTAATAATAATAATAATAATAATAACTTAGATTTATATAGCGCCTTTCACGAAACCCAAGGACGCTTTACAATAGAAGGGGGGAGAAGGTAACACAAAACAAACAGATTAAGGTGTTAACTGAGGCCAAATGCTTTGGTGAACAGGTGGTGTTTGAGCAGATTTTTGAAAATGTCCAGGGAAGCAGCAGTGCAGATTTTAGCAGGGAGAGAGTTCCAGAGGGTTGGGGCGGAGGCACTGAAAGCTCTGTCACCAAAGGAGCGCAGTTTGGTGTGGGGGGTGAAGAGCAGGCCTGAGGCTGAGGATCGCAGCTGTCGTGACGGGGTGTAGGGATGGAGGAGGTCGGTGAGGTACGGTGGGGCTAGTTCATGAAGAGATTTGTAGGTGAGTAAGAGGAGTTTGTATTCAATGCGGGACTTGATCGGGAGCCAGTGGAGGTGAATGAGGGTGGGGGTGATGTCCTCACACGTACCAAGCCCTGGCAGCAGATTTCTGTACACATTGGAGTCTGTTTAGGGCAGTGTTTGGAAGCCCGAACAGAACTCCATTGCAATAGTCCAGACGTGAAGTGATGAAGGCGTGAATGAGGGTCTCTGCCACGGAGTCGGGGAGTGAGGGCCGGAGGCGTGAGATGTTTTTGAGGTGAAAAAGGCGGACTTGGTGATGGACTTGATGTGCGATTTGAAAGAGAGGGTGGAGTCCAGAATGACGCCTAGGTTGCGGACCTCGGGTGAGGGGCGGATGGAGCAGTCGTCCACAGCGAGGAGGAGATCTCCAACCTTCCCGAGCAGTGCCATGGGGGCCACAACCATGAGCTCAGTCTTGCTGCTGTTGAGTTTGAGGAGGTTAGAGGACATCCAGGTTTTGATATCGAGCAGGCAGTTGACTAGAGACTGGGGGGGAGCTTAGTGGATGGCGGGGTGCTGAGGTAGAGTTGCGTGTCGTCGGCGTAGGAATGAAATTGAGACCATGTTTGCGGATTATCAGACCAAGGGGGAGCATGTAGATGGTGAAAAGAGAGGGCCAAGCACAGAGCCTTGCGGCACGCCCTGGTTAACTGGGGTTGGGGAGGAACTAGAGTTGCTGATGGTGACAAACTGATGCCTGTTTGAGAGGTAGGAGTGGAACCAGGAGAGAGCTGTACTGGAGACGCCAAGGTGTTCAGATAGGCGTTTGAGGAGGATGGTGTGGGAGACTGTGTCAAATGTTGCAGAGAGGTCTAGGAGGATGAGGATGCTGATGTAGCCAGAGTCTGCAGCGATGAGGAGGTCATTTGTGATTTTGATAAGGGTGGTTTCTGTGCTGTGGTGGGGTCTGAAACCGGATTGGAAGGTTTTGTAGAGCTCATGGTTGGACATGTGCTGGTGGTGGGCAGCAACTGCTCTTTCCAAGATTTTACTGAGGAAGGGAAGGTTGGAGATCGGCCGGAAGTCATTTGGGTCATCTGGGTCCAGACCTGGCTTTTTCATGATTGGTGTGACAGAAGCAGTTTTGAAGCTGGAGGGGACTGTGCCAGATTCCAGGGAGGAGTTGATGATGTTGGCCAGGGTGGAGCAGAGAAGGGGCAGGCAAGTTTTAACCAGAGGAGTGGGCATGGGGTCCAGGGAACAGGTGGAAGCCTTGGCCTTGGTGATGAGTTTGGTTACCCGAAGGGCATCCACATGTTCGAAGGAGGTGAAGTGGCACTGAGGCCGATGTGGAGTGGAGGGAGCAATGGCCAGAGGTGGTGATGATGAATGTGAGGGGGAGGGGGCAGTTGACCGAAGTTGCTGGTGAATGGAGTCCACTTTGGCCTGGAAAAAGGCAAGAAATCGTTTGCAGAGGTCGGGGGCATTCGAAGGGTGAGGGGGGTCAATGGGGCGGAGTAGGCGATTTATGGTGGAAAATAGCTTTCTGGGGTGGTTTTGCTGGTTGCCAATGAGGGAGGAGAAGTGCGAGAGAGCTTCCTTGTAGGATCTCACATAGTCTCTGTAGGCCTCCAGATGGACAGTGAGGCCAGATCTTTTGTAAAGCCGCTCTAATCGGCGACCAGAGGCTTTCATGGCACGGAGTTCGGCGGTGTACCAGGGGGCTGGACAGGTGAAGGAGACCGTCCGGGTTTTGAGGGGGGCAAGTGAGTCGAGGGTGAGGGACAAGGCAGTGTTGTAGTGGGTTACCTGTCATGATCCATATCATGGCAGCTCCTTCCTTTCCTTTTATGTGTTGTTTGTGTTCCCTGTCTGTGATCCTCATGTTTCTGCCCCCTGTCAGTCTGTGTGTGTAGTGGGCGTGGCTAGCTGGCTGCAGGCAGCACCAGGTGTAAATCATCATCATCAACCCTGGCTGTACAAAACCCCCGGATTCTCTGTGACTCGTTGCCAGATCGTTCCGTCAGACTAGTGTGATCGCTTCAGTACGTGTGCTCACCTGCTAGTCGGTCTACCTGCCTGCCTGCCTGCCTGCCTGCCTGCCTGCCTGCCTGTCTGCTTCTACTCAGGAGACTCCGTCACACGCCTTCGCGGCACACCACGGTGGAGGACAGCACATCGGGTTTGGAGATCACTCGTCACGCTCGGACCGAGCGCGCGCACCACTACTCACCGGGATCCCAGGAAACGTCACCCCCCCCTCACGAACACCACTCACTAATCATTAAAACACCTGAACTTAAACTGGTTTCTGAGTACTGCTTTTGGGTCCAATCCAGTAGAGATCGTAACATTACCCAGCCATTGACTGTAGTGTCAGGGGGATCAGAGGCCAGATGGGTAGCTAATAGGTTTGTCAGGGCTGGAGCGCTTACTGACTTTGTGTTTCGGAAAGTGATGGTGCATTTTATAGGCTTTCTGGGCAGGGGGAGAGGAACAGTGAAGAGGATGGCGTGGTGGTCGGAGATAGCCAGGTCAAGACACTGCAGCTGGGAGGGGGTTGTGCCAGTGGAGCAAACTAAGTCCAGTGTGTGACCTTTGGTGTGGGTGGGACCTTGAACATGTTGACTTAAGTTGAAGCAGTCCAATAGTGACAGGAAATCGGAAGCAAACGTGCAGCTGGGGGAGTCCACATGAATATTAAAATCACTGAGGAGGAGAGTGGCTGGAGACATAGGGCAGAAGGAGGTCAGTAGCTCAGAAAGCTCTGATATGAAGGTGATGGAGGCTTTGGGGGGGCGGTAGATGGGGACAACCTGGAGCCAGATTAAAGGCAACACATTCAAGTGAGGTGGTGTTGGGTACAGGGAGCTCTTTAATGGTGTAATCTGCCCAATGTATTACAGCCCCCGACCCGTAGAGCGGGGCTTCTGGATGTAAACATAGCCTGGGGGAGTGGCTTGATTGAGTGTCAAGAAGTCCTGCTGATTTTGCCATGTTTCGGTGAGACAAAGAAAATCTATTTTCCTGTCAGTGATGATGTCGTGGATGAGCAGTGCTTTGTTGTTGAGGGAGCGAGCGTTCTGCAGCATAAATGATGCAGTGTTATTGGTAGATTCAGAAGCAGAGGGGGTGAGAGGAGTGGTGCAGTCAGCACACACAACAGGTATCAGATTGCTGGTGTGCACGTGTGGTTTGTTGTGATGACGTCGTTGCAGTGAGACAGGGCGCCGGTCAGATGCTACCTTCATTACATTACAGAAAGATTAGACTCTTCTGAACAGCATGAAGACATTATTTTAGCAAAATCAGGCATCTCATACTTGATTAACAATAAGAGACCAAACAGGCCAGATGTGTTACTTGTCCAGGACCTCACGGAGCTCTGAGTAGTCCACGTCTCTAACATCCATAGCAGGTGTGGGAAGCCCTGACAGCTGAGCAAAAAGCTGATCTGACAGCACAAGAGGCCCCACCCCCCATGAACCAGAGACACCGCCATCATGATGCCTAGCACCTTATAAGTCCCTTTAGAAAGTCCTGAAAAAGTTGGCATTACAATTAATTCAACAAATAATACACATGCACTTCTCTACCATTTTATACAGCATGGAACATACCCAGAGAATCGAGTGCAAGGCTCTTGCTGCCTTGGGGTCCCACAAAAAATCCGAGAGGATGGCAAGGATGGCCTTCATCAGAAGCCTCAGAATTTCTCTTGTGGGACCCCCATCATCCACAGACCCCTCCCCATAGCCACATGTGTCTACAAACACAATGTCAAGTCGACGTAACGGATTGAAGGACCGCCTTCCGAAGGCCCTCAACCCACTCTCCAAAATGTTGGTCCTAACGGCATTTACTGTGTTGGATAAAGGGGCAGCCTCCACAAAGGCCACAGCTGACCGCAGGGTCTCCAGCAATCCCTTCAAGTCAGGGCTGGGAAAACAAGTAATCACAGCACTGTCATCAAGCTAGTTGTAAGTGAAGAGTTCAACAAATGTTACTGCTAATCATGGAGAAATCATGCACTTCCAAACAATCTTCATAATCCAACATTATCTCTGTTCCAAATTACACAAAATCCAACTGCTGTCCAACTAAACTAACAGGTTGAAATGCATTTCCAGTCGGAGGAACAAACACTATTGTAGTTCCATCACTAGGAGTATAGTCCCTTTGTACCCCTTGGAGTGAACTGACACCATTTCCTTCAGCAGACATCACTTTTTTTTCGCAACACCTATTGATAAAATACACTCCAGAATGATGCGTTTTGCTTTTCTTTTCTTTTTTATTGGGGTTGGGGGGTTGCTTATTGTTATTGCTACAGATATTGTGATATTTTTAGGCTATAATCGGGAGTCGCAATAATATGTCTTCATATATCCCACTGTAAGATACACCTACCCAGTATTACTATTTGCTATGGTGGCATTTGAAGAGGAGGCCGGACACAGGCAGACACGTCTGCTGGGATAGTCAGTGAGTACACATTCCCCAAAGACTCCTGTAAATGAAAGTAAATTATTAATATACGTCTTATTTTGAATGGCACTCAATTATAATCTAAAAGGATGGTATAAGCATAGACTTCGTAGGTCTAAACATCGTTTCAGCAGAACTGAAGCGTTATTCCACTATCTGAAGTAGGCATGGTCTCCACCAGAGACATCCTCTCACTGATTACCTGTATAAACATGGTGATTTTCTGTTACTTTTAAAAATCCAGCAGTGCCATAGTGGTCAAATATATTCTATAAAGAAAAAGGTGCAGTGAAAATTACAATGATGACATTGTCATGATTATGGAAAAATCAGGAACTGGACCCAAGTGTAGAATCAAACAAACTATTTAAACAAAAAGGCAAAAGGCCAACAAAAATGTACCTAAAATCAAATCCAAAAAGTCCAAAATAAGAAAGCAAGCCACGAGGAAACTACACAGGAGCACAAGGAACATCTGACAACTGGAAAATGTAACATTGACTACGTTTACATGCACACCATATTCCTGTATTAATCGGAATAATGAATATTGATGAATATTCCGATTGCGTAGGAGTCATGTAAACACCTTATTCCAATTGTCATAACCCGATTAAGCTCATATTCCGATTATTAAAAACCCGAATAAGACCCCTGGCATATGCCTGTATCAACCTGAATATTGGGTCATGTAAACGCGTTAGTCGGAATATGCTCCTGAATATGCTACTTCAAGGATTTTGTTATACAAGTAGCGTATGTCTGTCTGTGAAGGAGCTCAGTGCGCATGTGTGTGGGTGGGGGAGCGAGTGAGGAGAGAGAGAAAACGAGGCGAGTGTGTGTGTTCTGCAGATGTGTGCGAGAGGCGCGTTATGATGCCGGGGGCCGGAGCAGAATTAGGCACGTATTAATGAGAAACGTTAAGCTCAATGGTACTGTTATACAAGTTCGATGTGTGCGAAATAAACGGCCCGACACCTCAAGCTAACAACCGGACTCTCCGTGTCTGTTTTACAAGTTGCTGCACCGGGGGTTAGCCCCGAAGTTGAGAGATACTTCGGCCCTGGAGCAGACAAATAAGTCTCCCCTGTGCGCTCTGACCACGGTCGGAACGCCGAAGCAGGACAGGTTAACAATTTGTTTACGCCCCTAGATGACGTCTTGTCATGACGCTACTACTACTACTACGGTTTATTCGGAATATGCTGATTAACACGTAAACGGGAATATTCCAGTAGCTCAGCACTCTGCAGAGCATGTAAACACCTTATTCGGAATATTGCCTTAACCAGAATATGGACCTTAATCGGAATCTGGTGTGCATGTAAACGTAGTCACTGATCTGACACAGAGGGGAAGGAACACTGAGACTAAATAGACAGGGTAATCAAACACAGGTGGGACTAATGACACAGGTGAAGACACTGAGGGCAATCAGGACTGAAGGGAAACATACAGAGGCAGGACAGATTACAAGACAAGAAACACTGACTACGTTTACATGCACACCATATTCCTATTAAGGTCCATATTCTGGTTAAGGCAATAATCCGAATAAGGTGTTTACATGCTCTGCAGAGTGCTGAGCTACTGGAATATTCCAGTTTACATGTTAGTCAGCATATTCCGAATAAACCGTAGTAGTAGTAGTAGTAGTAGTAGTAGTAGTAGTAGTAGTAGCGTCATGACAAGACGTCATCTAGGGGCGTAAACAAATTGTTAACCTGTCCTGCTTCGGCGTTCCGACCGTGGTCAGAGCGCACAGGGGAGACTTATTTGTCTGCTCCAGGGCCGAAGTATCTCTCAACTTCGGGGCTAACCCCCGTCACCTTTACTGGGGTGCAGCAACTTGTAAAACACACGGAGAGTCCGGCTGGTAGTTTGAGGTGTCGGGCCGTTTATTTTGCACACACCGAACTTGTATAACAAAATCCTTGAAGTAGCATATTCAGGAGCATATTCCAACTAACCAGTTACATGACTCAATATTCGGGTTGATACAGGCATATGCCAGGGGTCTTTTTCAGGTTTTTAATAATCGGAAAATGAGCTTAATTGGGTTATGACAATTGGAATAAGGTGTTTACATGACTCCTACGCAATCAGAATATGTGACGCAATCAAAATGAGTCGGATGTCGGATGTTTGTGTAGAAACACGTTTTTACAAGAAAATAACATTTTGGGCTGTTTTCAGTTTTTACAAGTTTCTAATTAAATAAAGTCTCAGCTTTAATAAAATGTCAACATTAATGTAAAATACGAAGGATAAATATAGCTAGCATAAATAAAACGAAAGAGGTGTCAGATTTGACGAGGAGGAAGATATTCCACTCATGACTGACCCGATGGTAGCGTACAGTGTCTCTGATTATAATTACATAAATGAAGATAGTGTAAAGGAAGTGGAGATAGCTAGGGAGTAGGCTACAAGTGTAGCTGCAAACTCCACAACAGCAGCGCTTGTTACAAGCTCTTCACACCGGAGGAGATGGTGAGAAGACGGGACCAAATCAAAGAAATGACCAATGGTAAGTACTCAGCTTGCTTGGCGACATGATACTTGTTTTCTGTTTGTAAAGGCTAGGAAGCCTAATAAGAAAATAACTTGCTATCAGTGCCTTATAATGTCTAGTCTGTGTGTGTGTGTGTGTGTGTGTGTGTGTGTGTGTGTGTGTGTGTGTGTGTGTGTGTGTGTGTGTGTGTGCGTGCGTGTGTGTGTGTGGTTGGGTTGGTATGTGTGGGGAGCTGGATGTTAGTATATTTAAATGGTTGTGTCTTTAGGCTATGCATTTGTGTTTCCTGTTGTAATGTTACTCTTCTTTGGCTTTATTCTCAGTCTTCTCATGACAGAGCTCTGAAGTTCTGAGAGGAGTCTGGCTGCAGACCGCCACTGTCAGACCCTACCTCTGCAGACCGCCACTGTGAGACGCTGCCACTGTCAGATCCGGAAGTGACGTATTTCGTGAGACCATTAGACTCTTGGACAACGGTAGGTGACTATTCTTTATTATCCATAACAGCGAAAAACTTATTTATGCAACGGAACTTGCATTTGTTCACCTTTATATACTTTAAATAATTGTAGACTTCAATCAAACAAGTAACCGAATGTGGCACGAGCGACGTATTTAGTCGTTTTAAAAGTAGTTGCGCGTAAGGTGGTTAGCGTTAGCTATGCTAATTTTATTGAAGAGCGATCTTATTTCGCGAGAGGGGAGAGGAGGAGAGGTGGAGGATAGGGGGAGCTTTCAGGAGTAGGCCTACTGTGTATTTGGCTTATTAAAGCTTTTTGTGAAGAGATTTTGCTGTAGAGAAGAGATAACAGTTTAGTTATTTGTGATCTGAAAGGGTTCAAAGTTTGTCATAAAGATGAAAAGTTTTACTATCGTTAAAGCCGTTCAGCGGAAATATTTGCTGAAATGATCAGTTTTCACATTTAAACTGCATAAACACATTGCTGTGCTGCATGAGTAAATTATTTTTAATATGAAGTTTGTCTACCAAGTGGGCATTAGTTGTGCTAAAACCTTTTTCTGTCTCTCGTAGATGCATCATCCAATTATTTCTGCTGGAGCAAAACTCAACGTCGAACGCTGCTCATCTTACTGCCCACTGTGCAATAAATTTAAACCGTCTAAAGAATACAAGATTTAGATTCACCTGGACATCCACACTAAAGATGCCATTCCGTTCAAAGGTAAGTCTGCATGTATATAGATAGCCCATATGTGTATAGGTGGATTCCTACAAACAATATATATGTGTGTGTGTGTGTGTGTGTGTGTGTGTGTACACTTAATTATTATTTGTCACAGACTTTTTATGGTGCTGCTTGATAAAGTATTGGGTATCAACTTTTTTTAAATGTACAATTTTCTGTGGTCACTTAAAACAAAATAATAATTGAAACCAGCAGCTGAGTTTATACAATAGTGTTATAAAAAGCCTCCTGAAAGGGCAAGTGTGTGTGAATGCATGAAGAGTTTGTTCCTGACTAAATTGTGTGCTGTGCATGAAAGAGGACCATACTTATCAATATTGATCAATGATTTATCTGTCTTTTGAATATCAGAAATCTCTGCCAGTCTGTCAATCCTGGGACATGGAGAGATATGACTGGACTGGAAATAGAGGTCATTTTATAACCATACATTAAATGATTTTGTACAACTGGAAGGAAACCACTACCTCCTTTTTTATATGCTAGGGCTCTCCAGGACAGCCATATGGAAATGACTGTAGCATCTTCATGTTGATGGTAGGTGAGATTATTGGTCTTAAGTCTTATGTGTGCTTTGAATATATGAACATTATTATGTTTTTATTCATAGTATGCCCTGTAAAATAAAAAATAAACTTTCCTTGCCTGTACACAGTTCTGGATGATGTCACCATTGTAAGTTCACCTGCTCATTCAAAGAAAGCTCAAAATCTCTTTGTTCTAATCTTTTATGTGCCTTTTTTTTCTTTTTTAGACTGATATGTCGGCTCTGTGAAAATGGTTGTGTGTCATGCGTATGGAAAATGTTGACCTTGGAAAGTGAGACTTAACTTATTTTGACTTCTTTTTTTTTTTACTGATACATTTTTTCCTAGGTTGTTTTTGTTTGTTTTTAGTTTACTCATTTGCCAATAATAATCATAATACTAATATTCATACTTATAAAGCACCTTTAAAAGACTTTATAAAGTGATTTTACAACCAAACAAATTCCACCAAACAAACAGGTAACTCAAAAAGCAACAAGCAAATCACAGTCTCAGTTTATGGGCCATTCCACACACCATTTGTTCCTCCATTCAGTCTTTAAAACCAACTATTTTAACTCAAATTAGGGGTGCGCATTCTTTCCATGTTAACCCCTAATGGAGTGAATGTAAAGAAGATGATGGTTTAAAGATAAAAAATGCCTCTTTTTTTAAAAGGAGGAGGGGCAACTCGAGGCTGTGCAAGCCAACAGCTCTCTTCAAACAGATGTGAATGCAACAGAGGAAGAGGTAGTATTTTATTCCAGTCTATACTTCTTACCCAAGTGGGATACCCATTCTATGGGGTGTGTCACTTTGCTATATTCAATACTCCGATAACCCTCTTTTTTTCCCCAAAGATCTGGGAAAAGATTGTACACCACTGCAGCCTTTGCATCCACAGTGGACCTGCCTGATGTCCTGCAGATGGGCGAAGAGGCTGTAAAGCAGTTTGCCAAGCTCTGGGTTGAGGAAACGCGAGAGACCATTGAAGAGGATGAGAGGGAAGAAATCTTGGAGCCATTCAAGTTCGCCTTTCACAACATGGAAGACATGTTTAAGTTCTGTGAAGAAATTGTTGACAAAAGAGGGTATATGGCATACTGCGAATGTAGCATAAATGACGATCTGTAAAATAGGTACTTGGTGATCATGTCATAACTAACCTTTAATAAATATACTGTAAATAATTATGTAAACAGTGGCAGTCATAAAGAATAGATTTACAGTTACTGAAAGAACTTTACAGTGGTTACACTAGAAAACATAAGTTAGCAGTTGTTTTTTTTGAAAAGAATTGTAGAATGCTGCAACCTTAAAAAAAATAAACAGTTTCTTAAGTACTGGGGGAAAAGCTGTTCCTGAGTCTGTTTGTTCTTGTGAAGATTGTTTTGAGCCTGCCTGAAGGGAGTGGGGGTAAAGGGATTGTCCAGGATGTTATAGGTCCCTCATGATGTTTGAGGCTCGGCAGAGTCAGAATAAAGTTGAACAGAACCTTTTATAATTTGTAGTATTTTTGCTAAAAAAATTTTTTTTTAAAGAAATTAAATAATGTACTCTGAGCTCACGTAGAACTGAGTTTGAAAACATATTTGAGTTGGTGTATTTTAAAATGAGCCCCCTCATTGACACAGGTGGTCCAATGGCACAAGGTAAGAAAAGAGCACAATATGACAAATAAAGCTAAATATAGAAAAATAATAATAATCTTTACTCTAAATATTGAATGATGGTGAAGAGTAAAATATAAAATTGAAATGCACAAGGTTAGCTGAAACAATGTTCATCTCCCGTCTTTACTAATAAAAGTGTGCAACTGGAAACAAAACACAATGTTCAGTAATCTGTTACTCATAAAAGAATAAAACGCTTTAATATTACTATCTAATTTTATTTTAAAATATTTTACATGCATTCATGTCATCGGACTATACGTAAAACGCTAAACCGGAAGTGCACGCCGATTTTATTTGCGTGTATTTTCCGGTATTTCCGGATCTGACAGTGGCGGCGTCTCACAGTGGCGGTCTGCAGCGGTAGGGTCTCACAGTGGCGGTCTGCAGCCAGACTCTCTTGTGGAAGTTCTTGGGTTGTCCACTGCTTTGGCAATTGACTATCTATATGCCTGTAAATTTGTTTTTCTCCTTGTGTCACTTGTATTGTTATCACACCAATAAAAATAAATTGGTGAAACACGTTAAGTGCAAACTGTGTGAAGTCAAACTCTCATTCCATGGCAGCACTACGATAATGCACGAACACCTGAAACGCAGACACCCTGTAGCTGCAGTGTCTTTAAATACCGCGAGTGGGTGAGTTTGCAAGTTACATGAATATTAATTAATTAAAAGATTAATTCAAGTATCCTACTTATAACGTCGGTGCCGTACGTTAATCAGTTGAAAAACCCTCTTTGATACTTGCTTGGTTATGTTTTGTTCAGTACCGCTATTTAGTGTGCAATTAGCTTTAGTTATCAGTACAATACGTTTATAGAGGAAAAACAAACCTTGATGATGTAGCAACTTGACATGTCAATGCTAAACCCTTCATTTTTTAATTCCTGTTAATACTTGCGTTCAATCTGAATTGTAAACCTCCACTTAATGCACATGTGTCAAACTCAAGGCCCGCGGGCCGAATCCGGCCCGCCAGCAGGTTTCATCTGGCCCGCGAGACGATTTGGCCAGCAGGTTTCATCTGGCCCGCGAGACGTTTTGGGAAGAAGAGAGACATTTTTGAAAAATATTTTTAATATGTTTTCACCAAATAGTAAAACACTGTATATTTAGCAACATAAAGGGTAATATGATGATACGAAAATTAATTAAACGTGGCACTTTGAAATATCTTCTCAGCAGTGAGTAACATAAAAAAGACGAGTTGGCCGAGTACACGAGCTGCATTACGTCAGCAGGTGACACTGAATGCAGGTGTTCAAGAGAGATTGAAGGAGAGGTATTTCTTTAGTTTTATTTGCTCAGAAGTTGCCAGAATATCAGAGCTATGGGACTGCGTCATGCGTAACGGCCCAGACCGTCTCCACACATCCGTAAGTGTATAGTTGCGGACACCGGCGTTGAGCCTGATGCATCTCCAGACTTATTTTACTTCTGATTATGGTAAAAATCATTAATTAAAATGAATATTAACTGATTTTATTTACAGAAGGTTCATTTTTAGGTCACCGAGAGGTGAAAGTGTGCTGATGATCACTTTTCAGTTTCAGTGCGACATCACTTCTAAATAGAGTAGCCTGCTGTTGCGCCTTTACCACCAGCTCTCATCCGGCTGTAAATATGTCATTATTACTGAACATTTCCTTCTTATCCGAAAACGATATCACGCACAGGAGGCCCGATCATACACACACTCCGCTGGTTTAGCCGCGGAGCAGCGCTAAAATGCTTCCTTGAATTACGCACGGAGATGGCACAGATTCATGGCGCATAAAAAGTCAGTGACAGCGTTAGATTACGATGGTACGGACACTTAGCAGAACGGACTGCCGGGCTCATATTAAAAGTCGCTTCACTGAGTACTCAGTTGAGAAAGTGGAACTCAACACGGAGCTGATCAGACCGCAGTGCCCAACGCTGACGGATACTTCCCCGTCTGTTCGTTTGGAAACATTTGATCATGTTATAATGCCTGGCCCTACAATACCCGAAGATGTTTGCATCAGAGACACTCAGTGTGTTTGTGACAACATGTGAGCAGGTTTTGTCTGTGATGAACCTTAACGGGTGCAAACTGTGCTGTGGCCTGACACAAACACATCTAAAGTCTCTCTCTCTCTCTCTCTCTCTCTCTCTCTCTCTCTCTCTCTCTCTCTCCACTGTACTCTGCGTTATTAAAGCATTGATCCCAGGGCAGGTAGAATAACCTAATAAAGAAAGTTTGCAATGACAGAGATTTTGTGTTTTAAATCTGATTCCTGCAGTCTTATAAATTCATCTTTAGTGAAAGTCAAAAAAAAATTCAAATTTCAAACTTTTTATCACATGATGCAAGGATAGCATAATGATTTATGCCTGACCTGATTTGTTAGTGTTAACATAAGGTCATCAGTACAAGTAGCTTATTTTGATTTGTTTTTAATCATACAGCCGCCTATATATACATGTTCTGAGTTATAGTGAAGTTGGCAAAATTAGTCCGGCCCACTGGAGGTCTCATTGGAACAAATCCGGCCCCTGACCCAATATGAGTTTGACACCCCTGACTTAATGTCAACTTATTAAACAGATTTGGAGCACATTCATATTACTTTGTAAGACACAACATTTTGGAGAAATCAGTGATATTTGTTTGAGGTATTGATAAGTGTTAAACATAATATTTGTTACATTTTTGCTATTTCTTCTCTCATTTTGTGAAGTGCCAAGCAAAGGTGTGTGGATGAGTTTGTCATGAGGAAAGGCTCATGCTCCCCAAAAATGTCTGAGGTCTTCACAGAAAGCATCCTCAACATGAACGTCATGGACATGAGACCATTATCTATGGTTGAGGATGAAGGCTTCAAGCAGATGATCCAGACCTTCCATCCAGGCTACACCTTGTCCTGTAGAACACATTTTACAAAACTGATGGAAGGGAAATATGAGACAACTGTCGGTAAAAGTAAAAGTGCTCTTAAATGAACTAATAGCAAGATTGCCCTGACAGCTGATGCCTAGACCAGTGTTGCCACAGAGGCATATCTTGGCATCACTTGTCACTTTATAAATGATGAGTGGGAGCTCACAAGCGTCTGCCTTACCACCATGCCGCTGGAAGAACGACACACTGGACCCAACATTGCTGCGTGGCTTTAGCAAGATTTAAGATCTCTGCTAGCAAGATTGTGGCAATTGCCCATGACAATGGTTCCAATATTGTTCTGGCAGCAAACATTTTACTAGAAAAGCATGGATGGATGTCAATCCGCTGTGCAGGACACACTTTGCAGTTGGTGGTCAATCATGCCCTGAAACAAACTCAGATTACAAAAACACTAGGAGCAGCTAGGTGTCTCGCGGAGCACTTCAAAAAAAGTGAACTGAAGTCAAGCAAACTGAAAACTAAACAGCAACAGATGGAGACCCCGGAGCATAAACTTATCCAAGATGTCTCGACTAGATGGAACAGCAGCTTTTATATGGTGACTCGTCTGCTGGAGCAGAGATGGCCACTGACTGCAACACTGTCTGACCCAACAGTAACACAGAGTGAGAAACAATACCTCGACCTGAAACCAGATCAGTGGGCCCTGCTAGAGGAACTGGCTAAAGCTCTTCAGGCCTTTGAATGCACCACCGTCTTCCTGAGTGGTGAGAGTTATGTGACAGTATCTGCCCTGTCTCCTTTGGTCAGAGGGCTTTTAAAGTCCACTCGGGTCAGCTATGACACAGCTCCTGTGCAGGCCTTTCAGGCAATTGCTTCAGAGGAGACCAATGCACACTGGTCTAAAGAAGTCACAGGCACAGGTGATAATCCAAGCAGACAGATCATTGCAGCTGCATTAGACCCACAGTTTAGAAAACTGAAATTCCTCACACCTGAGGAAATGTTTAGTGTTCAAAATAAAGTTCAAGCTTTAGCACTTCAGTCCATGCAGGGCAGTCTGAGGAAACATCATGCCAGTGAGAAAGACAAAGACATCTCCTCACCTGAGAGAACTGTTTCAGCTTTTGATTCACTGCTTGGGTTTGACTCCTCAACAGACAGTGAGAATAAAGAACAGGAATCATAAAACCAAGCCCATGAGGTAACATTTATTGAATAAGAATAGTTCTTATTTATTAACACATGAAATAAATGATGACACACCAGACTTATTTAAAAGGATCGGTAACACTTTATAATGACCATCATCTATAAAGGGTAAATAAGGGTAAATAGATAGTTAATTAACCCTTAGTTAATAGTTATTTACTGTTAACAAACAATGAAATGATAGTCAATAATGTTTCTTAATGATTTGTAATGCTATAATTGATGTTTTATTAACTGTTTATTGATGCACACATTATAACATTTTATAAAGTGTTTGTTAATGATTGACAAAGGATTAGTAAACCTTTAAGAGATGGTTTATAAAACATCTATAAACATTACAGAGACACATGGACCAGATATTTGTTAATGCTTTATAAATATTTTATAAAGCATCTATAAACATTATTTGGATGGTTATTATAAAGTTGGAACTGAAGATTATAATCCCTTATTAATACTTTATAAAGCATCTATAAAAATGTTTTAGATAGATAATTAATACTTTACTAATGGTTAATCATTGGTTTATAATCCGTCTACAATCCTTATCTGGATGGTTATTGTAAAGTTGGAACAGATGTTTATAACACTTTATAAATGGTTCATAAATACTGTGTAGAGCATATATAAACATTATTTGGATGGTCATTATAAAGTTGGAATTGATGTTTAGAAAACTTTAACAATTGCTTTAGACATGGTTTATAAACCATGTATACATATGTTAATGAATATTATGAAGTTGCAACTAATGCTTGTAATATTTATAACTAATTAATAATTAAGTGGTTTATAAAACATCAAGTAACACACATTTATAAACAGAAAGTCATGGAACTTCAAAAAGAGTTGACACAACTCAGAAATGAAAACTTTATTAAAATGCAACCATTTTTTCCTCATTTCTTGTAACAGCAAAGTTGACAAACAGCATATGGGGCCAGAGAGACACAAACAATCAATGAATTGGCAAAGTCAGATACATGGTTGCTGCTGCTACTTCACTTTTTCAGTGCTTCATACTGTACATCTACTAATGATGCCTCAATGCTTCCGCTTCAATGCGCAAGTGCTTCAACCCCTACAATTGTCGCTTGCGGCTATATTTGACTTGCATCTATTTGTATTGCTTAGCAATATCATCAAGCAGGCGTCCTAAAGAACCATTATAGTGTTTTTTACCCAGCCATTCGTTCCACTCTATCACAACCAGGTGATCTCTTAGCAGGTCCTCGGTGCGATTCCCCCTGAGTCTTCCGATGGTCTCCTTGTAGCTCCTCCAGGCCCTCTCAATGTGCTGAGTGTGGCAGCCTGTTACAGCATTAACATATGCCACACTGTGGTTGACTGTATAATGTCTGTAGCCAAATGCAGGCAGAGCCTGACGGTAGGCACGCCACTCGTCACTCAATATTGTGGATCCTGTCCGAACATGGTGCACAATCAGTGGGACCAGCTCCTGTCTGGTCCTTCTTTCCACCAAGCGGAGAACAGGCACTGACTTCTGTCCTCTGTGCTTCACGCCCAGCATCCCAAACACCCACTTTTTTCTTTTCCAGCCACCAGCCATTCTTCCACGTCCGTACTGTAAAAATATGCAAATAGAACACATATTCCAGATGGTAATGATTAACATGATGATGTAAAAATAATATTTGTATAGTACAAATTTGACTGTTAAAACAATAACATTTAACTAATTTGATTTACTTTAGTTAGGGTAGTTGTAAAAGTTATTGATGTGTTATATAAGTATGGATTCACCCCCTGCAGATCTTTCCTTAATTTGTCTTGCATATCCATATCTCCAAACTTTATGTGCTGTGCCAGCGCTAGAGAAACGTCTTGACGAATCTATAATCTTCGGCTATAGGCTCTGGCTTGTTTGTATGTCTTCAAAACAATCACAGTCATATTGGGCGGTCCAGGTTGCAGCAACAGTGAAGGGGCGTAGAATGCCATTTCAAATGTTTTAATAGTCACATTTTCCCCTACTCCTCCTGTTAGACTGTTGATCTCGTTCAAATATAATATAATAAAAAACAAAAATATCTATCCGACCAGGTTGTTTTGGTATGATTTGCTGAGTTGTGGACATATCTGCCATAGAGATGTCTGCTGTCACTCGAATACAATGGAGCTGAATGGCACTGGGTTTGTGGCGGGATTTCCTACAGAATTTTTATTTGATGCCGTTTGCACTCACCTTTCTTTTGTGTCTGAAGTGGCTTTCATCGATAACCACAAACTCTCTCCGCCCTCCCAGGCTCTGTCCTTTTCTTCTCCTCCTTCTCTCCATTGCCCAAACACAGACATTTCGGAGCTTTTTGGCCATCTTTGAAAGTGTAGTTGAGCTTGCGGCAATGTCATCTGTCATCATGTCGATTTGTCTTAATCGTAGGCCTTGTGCAAACCTGAAAATACATAAAAACATAATTGGTGAAAATGTTGTGGCCTTATGCAGACAATACTTCAGCAATTACACCTGTGAGGGCTTTCTTTACTATGATTACGGGCTTGACATGGATTCAAGGTACAGTGTACTGTAGCACTGTTCAGTTCAGTTAAACTTCTCAGTTATTCTCAGCATATAAGCCGATGGTCATATTTTAATATTCTTTCTGAATAAACTAAAATGATAGGACCCAGAAGCTAGGTTAAATGTATTCAATACATATGGACCATAGACTGTAAATATTATGGACAGGGGCCAGGGCCATAGCTGCAAAGATGAGGCCTAGTCGATTAGTCAGTCACCAGAAAATTTGTCAAAAACTATTTGAATTATCAATTAACAGTTGGAGTCATTATTTTGAATAAAGAAGTGCAACATCCCTGGTTGCAGCTTCTTAAATATGAATATTTTATGGTTTTGTAATGACAGTAAACTGAAGATCTTTGGGTTGTGGGCATAACAAGAGGACATCATCTTGGGCTATGGGAAACTGACATTTTCTGACATTTTATATATCAAACAAATAGACAGTGCTATTATCTCCTTTGGTCCAGCACTTCACTGTATCTGTCAAAGGCATTTCATATGCCTTTAGAATATTGTAAGAATAATTAAAGTTATATGGAATTTTTATATAAATAAGATGGTTTTGGTGTTATAAAAAAACAAAACCACAGGTACTGTGATTCTTTCTATTCATTCAGGCATATTATATGTAATTTCTGAAACATTCAGTCAATAATTTGGTATTATTTCCATACCTGTACAAGAATCTCATCCAGTTGAAAAGAGATACCTTGGATCGGTTGAAGATTGACTTGTGCCGGATTGATTTTCTGACAATGCCTCTGTGGTTGGACCTCCGTTGACATGCCCTATGGACAACACCACAACTTGTCATCCAATGGAATTCAATGATACACCAAAATTGTCATTATCTTTGTTTAAGACCTTTCCAAAAATATTTGTTTTAATGCGATATACAAATCTAAAAATTTGCATTTTAGCCGGATAAACAAAAACATGTAGATAGATCGATAGAACAACAAAGTAACATTAATCCTATTCAGATCATCTACTTTAAAAAGAAAAAAGAAAAATTTGATTCAAACTGATTGCTCTGAAACATGCTTGAAGGGAAGAATTTGATTTTTTAGTGCATTAAAAAATGACAAGCAACTAGGCCTAAACGTATTATTATAGATTAATGTAACTTAACCAGGGTCTTTCAGAGGGCTTAGGTTACAGCGGGTAACTAACCAAGCAACATGAATAATGCTTTGACAATTTTTATGTTTGTTTTACCAGTATGTATAAAATCAATTTAATATTTTTAAAGTTTTCACTCTCAGCCCACTTAGCTATCCCCGCAGCTAATGTTACCCCACATAAAGAATTTCTGTAATTTACTAACATCACAAACAACCTATCTGAAGAAAAAAAATAAGAAACAGAACGACTTGGCTACTGTGATGTACAATTCTTTAGATTGTGATTGAATAACATGTCTTAGGCCATATCATAGGCCCAAGACAAACCGTTTACATTACCTACCATTCATAGAGGTCTCCACGACTGCTGTCCTTCATCTTCATTTTGTGGTGGCAAACATTGCATTACAGAAGTTTTCTTTTTTGTAGCCATTTTATTAGTTTCTTGTAGTGTTTTCTTTTAGATCGGCTACCTTCAATTAACTCCCGCAATTCACTTGCTAAACCAGGCATTTTCCATCAAGTGCTAAGTCACGTCAGCCTTCCTCATACTTATTAGACTTCCTGTTTGCGCCAAAAGTGGTACTTCCCCTATCTGCTGCGCTTGTCCTCTGACCTGGCACCCAGGGTCGCCAGATCCGCGGGAAAACCGCGGAATTGGGCTGGTTTTGATCATGGTTTTGATTGGCCATTGAGCTTGTTTTGTCACACAGACCTGGCAACCCTGCAGTGACATGTGACCACAAGAGTCACTTATTGCCTCTTAGCTAATGACGTGCAGACAACAGGGAGAGCTCGATAACGTTACTTGTAATTCATATTAAACAACATTTATTCAACCATGGCAGGTAAAAAAAGACATTTTACCAGATCAGGCAAACAATTAGCGACAACGACGCCACCATCAAAGAAAAAATCTGAAGTTATTAACCTGACCGTGATGGATGATGAAGCGGGAGCTAAAGTTTGTGATGAATCCACGGATCTGTACATCACCAGCAGCAGCGAAGACACATCTCAGACAACTGGTAAGTTAGCTAACCTGTTGGCACGTGTGTGTGTGTTTAGTTTCTGTATGTTTACCGTTTTCCAACCGAACCAACCCCAGCCCGTGCACGTTCTGTCCGACCCGGACCAGACCATCTCAATAACTGTATTTCTGGGCACGAGCCCGACTTAAACGCAATAATTATTATTTTAAATAAATTGGCTTTACTGATGTAAGTTTGAACTTCTCTGAACACCGGGAATCTGTTCAGATGAGACCTTAAAGATCCCATATTATGCCCTTTTTGGGGAACTTCATATATCTAATTTATGTGCCTACTAAAGACTGCGGTCAAGCCAGCCGTGGTTCGCGTTTGCTTGGTCAAATCAGCCGCAGGTTTTTTTCCAGTGCGCGAATCTACTAACATTTACGGTAATCGTAATGAAACCGCTCTGAAGAGCTGCTGGTAGTGACTGTGGGGCAGACTGCAGTCTCACAATCAGACCCATGACACATACGATACTTTTTACAGAAATTATTCCCGGTGATACTAAGTACTTCCTAGACTACTTGCATGAATAATATGAAGTACTTTTACTGTGTACTTTTTGAGAAATCCTGTGTCAAAATCCTAAAAAGAAGATAAGATTAAGGATATTTCATCCAACTTTGATGTGGAATAAAAAACGTTTTTTCCATAAGTAGTCCATGATTCATATACCGCTGAACTTAGTACTTCCTAGACTACTTGCATGAATAATATGAAGCACTTTTACTGTGTACTTTTTGAGAAATCATGTGTCAAAATCCCTTATAAATCACTATCAAGCCTTTTTTTCTGACTTTGATGTCATGTAAAAACATTTTCTTCCATAAGTACACAATGGTTTCAGATATGGTTGGACTAAGTACTCTTTAGACTACATGCACAGGTACTATGAAGTACTTTTACTGTGTACTTTTTGACAAATCCACCATCAAAGTCCCTTATATGTCATATTATAGAGTATTTTTTCTGACTTTGATCTCTTGTAAAAACACATTATTCCATAAGTACACCATGATTCTGATATGGGGAATAGTAACAAACAACAATGAACTAAACACCTTATCAGTGATTTTCCTCATGGATCTTTGGTTTTTCTTTGTGGATTTTGTGTTGGATTTTGATGAACGTTGTTTGGACACTTTTTATAAGTAGTTTTGGTTTTGCCTTTGGAATTAAATAAATAGTTTTTTTATTCTGCACTTGGGTCCATCTCCTCCTGTTTTCCGGAATCGTGACACCTACAGGGTTTGGCCCTAGGTTCCGTAGGGCTCGGGACGGGTTTCAGACCTCTAGTGTGAATCATGTTAAAACTATCTCCCATTCATTTTATATACTAATTATATTTTAACCTCCTTAACCCGCAGTTCACATAATAATGACATGTGACGTTACTTAACATTATTGAGAAATTGCTATATGTGCTGAAGTTTATTTCTGTTATTTCTTCCAGTCTTGACTACCAACATGTCTCCGACATCACCAGTCCTGCTCCAAAAGGCTAAGAAAACAGAAGGTTTGCTTAAAAGAAAAATCATGAAGTTGAACAAGGAGGTGGACTCCCTTCGCCAACAATTAGCAGGTTGGTGTTTTTCATTTTCCTCTAAAAGACTTTTCAGTTTACGTACCTCAACTCAGAAATCAATGAAGCACATGCAGGAAACATAGTAACGTTAACTATAAAACTCTTATATAGGCCTAGCTATATATGTTCAATGCTCTTATATGCCTTTTACGTCTGCTGCCCTGTTAATTGTTCTGCCACCTGTCTTGGCCTGGATGCTCTTGTAAAAGAGATTCTTAATCTCAATGAGACTTTTCCTGGTTAAATAAAATGCAAATAATATAAATAGCATATGCTGCTCATTAAATAGGGTTGGGTACCATTCATGATTAAACTATTTCTGATACCGGTAACTGACGTTCAGTACCAGTAACCAACAGTACCTATTTTTGGTACTTTACTTACTGTAAAAACTGTGCAACACCAACAAAGACAAGCGAGATTCTCAGTGGGAAAAATCTAGCACCGTTTAGTACAGTGGGTGATAATGACATCGTTATCGCTATATATTGTTGTTTGCTTGAAGTAGTGACCCTCTAGTGAACAAAACAAATATATGCACTGCACTATAGACCAATTTGGAGTGTCTTAGGTCCTAGCAGTTGCACGTTGTAGTGGCAGACATAAAAAAAAGTGAAGCTGAATGAAACGAGCAAGATCTTAGCCGACATTAGAACATGAATTTGATGTAAACAATATTCATATATGCAATTCATAGCGGGTATACTGTATTAGCCCTACAGTTAGAGCATGAAATATTATTTAAGCCTATTACTAGAATTTTTTTTTTTACATACACCTACCTAGATAGTGGGTCCTCTTGAGAAACACTCTCATTGCATTTTCCAGTATTACCATGCCTCTGGAACCCCAAATTGAGACTACTGGGTCAGATTCTGTGGTAATATTACTGTGGTGATGATCTGAAAGCGAAGCTTCGTTTACCCCTTAAGTAAATAGCTAAGAATGAAAGCATTTTCATTCTTGATATTACATTTTCTCCCTCACCAAAAATATTACAATCGTATCATAGATTCAATAAGAACTGGATTCAATAAGTAGAATTGGAACCAGAATCAATAAAATGCAAACAATACCCAACCCTACTTGAGCAGCCCATATAGTGTCTGTTTTTTTGTTATTGTTAACAGTATTTTCTCTTCCTTTTAGCCCAGGCTAGTGCTGTGGTCCCGGAGTCTGAATCTGAATCCCCTTCTTCTACTACCACCTCCTCTTCGTCTACCTCCTCCTCTTCATCTTCTTCAGAGGATGAGAAGAAAAGAAAACGGTACAAAAAGAAGCATTTCAAGAAGGACCAAAAAAAGAGCCGTGACAAAATGAAAAGAAGACATAAGAAAAAGAAGGTGGCAAAAGGGAGGACATCACTTGGTAGAAGAGGTGAGTCATGGAAAGAGCGGCTGTTTAAAAATGTTTTAATTTACATTGTGTAAAATTTGTGTTTAGGGGTGTAAATGTTAGTCTAAATATTAGGATTGGGTGATGTGTAACAAATTGGCATATGAAGATGTCCACAATGGAACATCGAAATGGGGAGGGGGGTGGGGGTTGAGTATATACTTTCTTGGATATTAATTACTTTTTGTGCACATTTGCGCCCATTCACAGCCAGGCTTCATCTACTCACCCGCTCTTTCCTTACTTTTTCTCTCCATAGCCTGAAAGCTACCTCTATGGAAGGTGCAGTGTGTAGGATTAAGTGGCATCGCAGAATGGACTTGACAAAAATGGAATATAATATTCATATTTATATATATATAGTTCAATCAAATAGCGGATCCTCTTCCACAGAGGCTGCCTTTTTAATATCAATGGGTCAACACTAGATGCCATTAAATTCTGCACACTGCACTTTTAATCAGATAATGTGATTCTTAAGAATATTTAAAATATGTTGTAGTGAACACTGCAAACCTTGGCCCCAGGGTTGCCGTGTGACGGCCCAACTTTACTTGAATTGCAAATTGTTTCTTTGACAACGTAGTTGTACTCATTTGGCGAGGCTTGGAGATACCAGCCATACAGTAGTCTGATATCACCCCATACAATTGAGCTGTATAGTATTGGGTTTGTGGCGCTCAAAGGAAAAACTCAACAGCAATGTTTCTTTCCAGAAGGTCTGTGGATTATCTCATTTGATTCTGGAAAATGAAATGTTGTTGATTTTTTCAAATGTAATTCTTGACGCATTGAGCTACATTGTATTTGGGTGATGGCAGACATCACTATGGCTGATATTTCCCAACCTCTGCAAATCACACTCAAGCTAGCTGGATAGATAGATGACACTCTCGATGAGAGGAACCTTTTTTTTTTTTTTGGGTTGAGCTTCCCTTTTAAGTCCATTGCTTTCTCACTATACTACACCCAAAACTACATTACTGTACACCCTAACAGGCCTTCTAATCATTTAAGAAACCAGTCACAGCTGTACAAGTAGAAGTACAATTGGATATGGCGAATTATCAGCTGTGCTGTCATTTAAGTTAATGTATACAGTTTAATCAAATCTCTACAGGGTTAAATGCATTTTTTTTTCTCTTCACAGGCCGACCATGCATGGAGATGCGTATGCATCGTCTCAGTGGGAAATGTACAATAGAAGTTGTAAAATTCATTGATCATTCAGTTCATCTTTATTTAATAACTTTTCTCTTATTTTTGCAGCCTGTAGTCCCATGGAGATCATCAAGAGATACAAGAGGGTGTTGAGGGCATACAACAGTGGAATGAAGTTGGGGGAAGCATGTGCACACGCTGGTGTGACAGAGCTGACGGTGAGGTCTAAAGCGGCAATCCCGGAGCTTGCCATAGCTTCCCCAGATAAATTCGAGGAACTACTGGCAGGATACCACAACACAGATAAGATAGCTGACTTTGTCAGCAGATGTGAAGACATCATTCAAAATGATGCAGAAGTCAAGGCCAGTATAGCTAAAAATAAAGCGGTGGGTAAACTGATACCATACAACAAGAGGGAGCTGAAGTAATCCTCTGGACAGCGTCTGGTGTGATGTTTTACTGTAATAGAGAAAGTTCTACTGTGATGCAAAAAGGGCCGTGCAATGTATAGTGGTGAGTTATCAGCATTTGGGTGGGATGAGCCACAGTTTAAACTTACAAATAGTATTTATCTTTCTGCTTTTAGGCCATTGTTTAAAGGAATTTTTCAATATTGTATAGGCACGATCATTCATTGTTAACGTGCAGTATTTTTTATTTTTTTATTACATGCACGGATACAACTTTTTTCCAAGTACTATAATGTTCTTCGAAATTGTGATCTTGTAATAAAGATTTTATTACTTATCTATTTTCTTGACTTTTTTTTTTATTCCATCTTTCTCATATCATATCAAGCTATCAAGCATCTCATATCTCAATTTGTTTACTTCTGGTGCAATGCTGCTATTCAACACCGACTTAAAGGTTTGTAAAATATACAAATGAAGTGTTTTCAATATTGTTATTGGTGTGCAAAAAATACATTTCTATGAGTCATCTGTAAAACATTTAATGGGGTGCACAAGTATTTGTTTGTTTTACAAAGCAGTGATCCATTTACAAAGTAGTAACACTAGTTATAACTAGTCATTCACATAATGTTTATAAACCATGTCTAAAGCAATTGTTAAAGTTTTCTAAACATCAATTCCAACTTTATAATGACCATCCAAATAATGTTTATAGATGCTCTACACAGTATTTATGAACCATTTATAAAGTGTTATAAACATCTGTTCCAACTTTACAATAACCATCCAGATAAGGATTGTAGACGGATTATAAACCAATGATTAACCATTAGTAAAGTATTAATTATCTATCTAAAACATTTTTATAGATGCTTTATAAAGTATTAATAAGGGATTATAATCTTCAGTTCCAACTTTATAATAACCATCCAAATAATGTTTATAGATGCTTTATAAAATATTTATAAAGCATTAACAAATATCTGGTCCATGTGTCTCTGTAATGTTTATAGATGTTTTATAAACCATCTCTTAAAGGTTTACTAATCCTTTGTCAATCATTAAAAAACACTTTATAAAGTGTTATAATGTGTGCATCAATAAACAGTTAATAAAACATCAATTATAGCATTACAAATCATTAAGAAACATTATTGACTATCATTTCATTGTTTGTTAACAGTAAATAACTATTAACTAAGGGTTAATTAACTATCTATTTACCCTTATTTACCCTTTATAGATGATGGTCATTATAAAGTGTTACCAAAGGATCATTTTCAACTGTTGTCCCATGGCGGGGGTTGATGTACTTTGGAGAGCAGCCTCTCCCAAAGTCAGACAGTCCCCTTACTTGGTGGAAGTTAAATGAGGAAAGATATCCATCACTTGCATCACTAGCCAAGTCATTCTTGTGCATCCCAGCTACTTCTACGCCCTCTGAGCGTCTCCTCTCAGCAGCTGGAAACATCGCCTCAAAGAAGAGAGCCAGCCTCACACCTGAATATGTTGACATGCTCACGTTCCTGCACTGCAATTTAAAGAAATGAGAATCTATTGTTCAGTCACTCGGGCTGGAAGGTTGATTAGTTTACATGAAGCTTTATTTGTCCTTTTGTACTTTGGGTGGGCTATTTGCTTTATTTACTTTTATGGACATACCAGTCACTTTAAAGAAAGCCATCCTTTAGTTCTTTTTATCCTGCAAGGCAGGTGTACTGCTTCTATTCTGAGTTCTTTATTTATACATCAAACACTACTTGCACTTTTGTTTGCACACAAGTTTGTATTATTTAGTTTATTTCCTTTTCATTGTGATCCAAAAAATATACTAAAAAACATACTTACTCTGTTCCAAACTCATGTTTCAGGTGCCATTATTCTAATTTACTTTTGCTGGTTGAATATCACAGGTGTGCATGCTTAAGGTGAAACAGGGATCCAAAATAATATGCCAAGTAATCGTGATTAATCGACTACTCGAAATAATCAATATATTAGTCGACATGAAAAAGTAATCGTTAGTTGCAGCCCTACCTTAGTTCAAAACAACTTTGAGATTGAAATCCTCGTGTCCTTTTTGCACTACACAGGAGAGATCTGTTGTTAAAAAAAGGAACTACCTAACTTTGACTTCAAGTGAATTTTAAACCAGCTACTTTTTACTTTGACTAGAGTCCATTTTTAAAATGCTCATTTTACTTTGACTTCAGTAACATTTCATCAAAGTAGTAGTACTTTAACTTGAGTAGAATATTTTAGTACTCTTTCTACCTCTGTCAGTTTGTTTGATCAGAATCTCAGCTTTGAAAGAGAAAATAATAATGATCTCATTGATTTCATACTTCAGAGTACATTTTTTATCCATTTAAGTTGAAACAACAAAATTCATTCTGCAAAAAGAAATCATTCTATAAATGTCATTTGAGATGTTTCTAAATCAAATGTACAAAGTGGTGAACACATAATATCTACATGAAAGAAAAGGCCTGGTGCTTTCTCTCTTCAGACCCTTTAATTAGAACAAAAACAATCAGTACTCATTGTAAACACATTTAAAGTGAAGAAAAGTTGAAATGTTCATGCAGAGAAAACGTCAGTTCAGCTGAACAAAAATTCTCATGAGCAGTAAAGCCTCTGTGACTAAACAGAAACAGCTAAAGAGAGTTATTTAAAGAGACTCAAACATTTACAGAACAAGTGAGAAGATGTCAAAGTACCGCCCATAAAGTTTGATTGACAGGTGAACAATGTAACCACAATCAGCTCTCAGCAACAAACATGAATAATGATCAAGTTGAAGGATTAAAGTTTAACCCACTGTTCCTTTAAATGACTTCTGTCTGTTTCACTTTACACAACTCAGCACTACATCCAGAATAAATCCAAAATCCAGCATGTAGAGGCTGAGTGAATGTGGTCTGGACTCTGTGGATGAGAGTCATGGTTTCAGAGATGTAGAAGGACAGAATACCTGCTCTGTGATCCAGGTACACTCCTACTCTGGAGGACTGAGGACCTGAGACAGGAGTGTAGACATTGTTGTAATAAAAGTAATAACTGTTGTTGTCACAATCTATCGCCCAATATTTGTTATTGTGTCCAAATCCACTTTCAGTCACGCTTCCTGTTCTGTTGATATTCTTGTATGTGACTGCTACAAAAACTCTGATTCCTCTCCTCTCCACCTCCCAGTAACAACGTTTGTCCATTTCTCTCTCAGGACGTCCTCTAGTTTATCTCTGACTTCTGACACAGCTGCTGTCACATCCTCAAAGAACCTCAGAGGAGGGATATTGATGCTGGATGAGTGTGTAGATTCACAGAGTGGTGACAGTGAGGGGTAGTCGTGTAGAAACTGGTTGTGGTCGTGTGTGTGTGAGAGCTTCTCCAGTTCAGCGTCTCTCCTCTTCAGCTCAGTGATCTTTTGCTTCAGCTTCTCCTGAAGCTCTTTGACTCGACTCACTTCAGTTTGCTGCTGGGATCTGACCTGCTGCTTCACATCAAAGCGTCTTTTCTCCATCAGACGAATCATCTCATTGTAGATCTTCTCACTGCCCTTCGCTGCTTTATCAGCGGAGCCATTGATAGCCTTCACCTCCTGTTGAAGCAGCTTCACATCTTTCTCTGTGTCCTGGATTCTCTGCTGAATGTTTTGTCGACTCACCTCCAGCTCTCTCTGCTTCTTTGTCATCTCTGCTGCAGCTGAGACTGTGTTGTGGCCTTTATGTTCATCCACAGAGCAGAGATAACAGATAGACTGCTAATCAGCAGACGTTCTCCTGGAGCTTCTTGGAGGGCTCCATCAGCTTGTGTTTCTTCAATGGAGCCACTTCAAAATGAGGCTGCAGGTGTTTCTCACAATAAGAAGCCAGACATTGCAGACAGGACCTTTGAGCTTTCAGTTTTCTCTTGGTGCAGAAATCGCAGGCCACATCTTCAGGTCCAGCATAGCAGTGATCAGCAGGAGCAGCTTTAAGTCCAGTCTTCTTCAGCTCCTCCACTAAAACTTGGTGTTTTTCAACAGGACAGGCCTCGCTGGGAAGGTCTGTCTACACAGAGGACAGCTGTAGATTTTCATCTTCTCCTCTTTATCCCAGTGGGTTTTAATACCGTTCATGCAGTAGCTGTGTCCACAGGGAACAGTCACCGGATCCTTCAGTAGATCCAGACAGATCGAACAAGAGAAGGTTTCCCGGTCCAGTTGAACTCCTTTCTGCGCCATTTCTCCTCTCAGTGACAACGACTGTCGGAGTTTCACTTCCTGAGAACTGAAACTATTTTCCCCTTTGATCTACAAAGCATGTGTTTGTGCTGTGAATGTCAGCTGGTGTTGGTCATCAGCAACCTTGAACCAGGAAGAGGAGCAGCACTGTTAATTTTAAAATGTGTTTCCTCAATTCCCAGGGAAGCCTTAGTTAAATCCTGCTCCGCATCTGAAACAATTGAATCTTTAAATTGTTAAATTTTTCTTGACTCTTGAGGTCTCCGGTGATGACTTAATTTGAAGCTTGATCCAAAGGCAACTGCACTGGTTGAAGATCTTCAAGATGTTTCACCTCTCCTCCGAAAGGCTTCTTCAGTTCTAATCTATCTGGCGGACGGAGCTAGAAATTTAAGCCTCTGTGGATCATTAGCATGCTAATGGTCAAGGATGATTCACATCGTTAGCTGAGTCGTTACCACCCCCAGTCGTCTGTGGGTCGTTGGAGTCACATGTTCCAAGGTGGTACTGGGGACTCAGTTGTTTTGGGAGTGAATTCAAAGGAGGGTTTTTGTGTCTGTGGAGTGTTGTGTTGGTTTGAAAAGGGGTGTTAAAGAAGCCACCTATGTCAAGGTGGAAATACCAACTCTTATCCGAGGTGGTGGTCTGAGACACCATCTTTCAACAACCTACAGTGCTGTTTTGAATTCTCTCCCAAAACAACTTAAGCCCCAGTCCCACCTTGGAACCACCTTAGAACATGTGACTCCAACGACCCACAGACGACTGGGGGTGGTAACAACTCTAGGCGAAACTAGGTTAATGACTCTGATGTGAGTCATCCTTGATCATTAGCATGCTAATTATCGTTACCATGCTAATTATCAAAAGAGGCTTACATTTCTGGCTCCGTCCGCTTAGATTGTTTCTAAGGTCGCTTTCACATATAAAGTTTGGTGGACTCAGTGCGATTCAGGGGTAAAGTTGCAACATTGTTGCATTTTTCATTTGGTTTGCATTCAGACTGCACTTTGTCAAGCGCACCAAAGCCTGTCGAATTGTGTGTACCGTAGACACTTGTCACTAGTTGGGGCTGTAGCTGCATTCATGTGGTGTCGGACACATCTAAAAAAACGAGTTTCGGAGTTTTAAAATGTACATAAACGCCTGCTCAAGTCGGAAAACAAGTCGGAAATTGGGGAAATAATTTGGTGCCTGACTTGCCGACATTTTCGTCATCAACTTGGGGGGCACAAAATGTTTTGTTAATGTTAAGATACGTTTTAATAGGCTAATTCACGTATTTTACATCAACGTTTTGCTCAAATATTAGGCTACTTGTAACAGAGACATTACACACATCGCCTTCGTAGCATCCACGTTAACTGTTGTTGTTGTTACGACATTCCGACTTTTCAAACTGAAAACACGTGAACACACTGAATGAATGACTTTCCAACTCGGAAACTGTGACCATCCGAGGAGCACCTGAATGCAGCATACAGCTCCGGTCAGTAGCTGCTGCTGTCATCCAGCCTGCACTACGACCTGAAAGTAAACAAGACAGTGTAAGAATGGCATCCCGTAGCGAGACACAGGTTGACAGTAACCAAATTCAACCCACAATGCACTGTATTTTGGTTCACTTCCCTGGTGTGGTCCGGAATGCGTTCTCACCTACCGCGAACCGAACTCTGGTGCACTTGGAAGCGAACCGAGACCCCCGTTTTTAAGCGGACCAGAGTTCGGTTCTTTGGTCCGAACCAGAGTTCGTTTGAGCCTTCACACCACCCCAAACCAAACGAACTATCCAACAAATCGGACCAGAGTTCGTTTCAAGCGGACCAAACGGCTTAGGTGTGAACGCACCCTAAGCGTGCATGCTTTTCCTTGTTGTTAAAGTTCATCATTTTTAATAAACCGAGCAGTGAGGGTGACCAGCAGATGTGCAGACATAAGCACACTGAATGCATGTTGGAGCAGTTTGGACGCCATCAGTATGCGGCTACAATCTGTTCTAACCTGAGTTAAAAGTGGAATCATTCATTTCCACTTCAATCATTTCATCTTTAAATGACAGAATGTTTTTTTGTGGGTTTTTTTTGTCCTTTATTTTAGCAGGGAGGACCCACTGAGACCGGGGTCTCTTTTCCAGGGGTGCCCTGCAGCAATACAAAAAATAAACACAGCACAGATATAAACATATAAACAGTTAACGATAATGGCATAGACACTGAAACAAATATTCATACTTGCAAACCATGTCAGTTTCAATGATTTCACATTTTAAAACAGTTACAATTTGATTCTTGAGGTAGTTTAGACACTACATCTTTAAGAACGCTGTATGAAACAAGAGAGGGCAGCTTGGCCGTAATTTGAAAGTTATTCCACGTAACAGGTGCAGCAACACTAAAAGCAGTCTTTCCCCATTCAGTCCTGAACCTGGGTATTTTCAAAGTGATCCAGTTTTGAGATCTGGTTGAATGGTTTGAAAATGTTACAGACAGGAGATTAGCCAGGTAAGGAGGGAGTTTACCTATGAGTGCCCTGTAAATAAACAAACTACTGTGTTGCATTCTCCGTTGACCCAACGAGAGCCAGCCTACAGATTGATAGAGGTCACAAAGATGACTGTGATATAAGGCATCCAAAGGCTTCAAGACAGAAGCAGAGTCGTGTGTGCAGAGTATGTCTACGTATTCCAAAACTGGCAGTATTGTAGCCTGGACAATCTTTTTTCTGTTTTGCACTGTAAGGTAGGATTTGTTCCTATAAAGAAACCAAGTTGGGGCCTTATTTTTCCAGTTAGACAAGAGATGTGAGACCTATAAGACAAATCATGATCTAGCCAGATACCTAAGTATTTAAACTGTTGAACACACTCAATGTTTACATCGTCTACTGTTGACAATGTAGCATTAATGGGTTCAATGTTCAGTCTTGTTTTTTTGGGGTTCAGTGTCAGCTTAAGTTGAACAAGAGTTTTCTGGAAATAGTTAAAATTGGTCTGTAGCAATGAAAGGGCTTGAATATTGGAGGGCGCAGTGACATATAATATTGTATAATCAGCATACAGATGAATTTTACATTTTTCAATATGTTCTGCAATGTCATTTATATACAGTGTAAATAGAAGTGGCCCAAGGATAGATCCCTGAGGTACTCCTTTGCTGTTGTTTTAGAGCAGTTAATACTCAATCTGTGTTACAGAATACACAAGGAAGTATTTCCTTCTTTGTGAAACACTAACTGAAGTATAACTTCACACGTTTGTCATTTTTGAACAGACGGCTGCTGCTCTTCTGAAATAACTATTGACTAAAATAACAACATTCATCTCATAAATGTATGACTTTATTCTCTGACAACTTTTTCTCATAAATGTACGAGTTTATTCTCTTAAATGTGCCTTTAATCACAAAATCAATTTAAAATAATCACCTCAATGTGGCCCTAATACTTACTACTTCTACTCGTAATAACTTAAGTTAACAGTCAAATAATGAAATAAAAGTCAAAATGATGAGAAGAAAACACTTCCTGTTTCTGTTTGTTTATTCAGGATGTAAAAGTTTCAAACATCAGAGCAGTAAAGTCTGTAAAATGTCTGTCATTAATGATTTCATGAACAGATTCACTTCATCCACACAATCAGTTTGTTTGATCAGAATCTCAGCTTTGAAAGAGAAAATAATAATGATCTCATTGATTTCATACTTCAGAGTACATTTTTAATCCATTTAAGTTGAAACAACAAAATTCATTCTGCAAAAAGAAATCATTCTATAAATGTCATTTGAGATGTTTCTAAATCAAATGTACAAAGTGTTGAAAACATAATATCTACCTGAAAGAAAAGGCCTGGTGCTTTCTCTCTTAAGACCCTTTAATGAGAACAAAAACAATCAGTACTCATTGTAAACACATTTAAAGTGAAGAAAAGTTGAAATGTTCATGCAGAGAAAACGTCAGTTCAGCTGAACAAAAATCCTCATGAGCAGTAAAGCCTCTGTGACTAAACAGAAACAGCTAAAGAGAGTTATTTAAAGAGAGTCAAACATTTACAGAACAAGTGAGAAGATGTCAAAGTACCTCCCATAAAGTTTGATTGACAGGTGAACAATGTAACCACAATCAGCTCTCAGCAACAAACATGAATAATGATCAAGTTGAAGGATTAAAGTTTAACCCACTGTTCCTTTAAATGACTTCTGTCTATTTCACTTTACACAACTCAGCACTACATCTAAAATCAATATAAAGTCCGGCATGTAGAGGCTGAGTGAATGTGGTCTGGACTCTGTGGATGAGAGTCATGGTTTCAGAGATGCTGTAGAAGGACAGAATACCTGCTCTGTGATCCAGGTACACTCCTACTCTGGAGGACTGAGGACCTGAGACAGGAGTGTAGACATTGTTGTACCAAAAGTTATAACTGTTGTAACATTGTAACGCCCAAGATTTGTCATTGAATCCAAATCCACTTATATCGCCTCCTGCTCTGTTGATATTCTTGTATGCGACTGCTACACTGACTCCACATCCTCTCCACTTTACCTCCCAGTAACAACGTCCAGTGAGACTCTGTGGACTCAGGGCCTGTTCATATTCAGTGAATCTGTCTGGGTGACTAGAATAAGACTGTTGTTTACCGGTGTTTGTTACTTTTCTGTTCCCATCAGATAATAACAGCCGTTTGTTTGCTGTGTTTGGATCCAGTGTGATATCACATGAATATTGTAAGAAGTCAGCTCTGGTCTTGGGCTCTGGTTGTGACAGTAAAACATCCACTTCAGTCACTCTCTGTGAGATGTTTGTCCATATCTCTCTCAGGACGTCCTCTAGTTTATCTCTGACTTCTGACACAGCTGCTGTCACATCCTCAAAGTACCTCAGAGGACGTATGTTGATGCTGGATGAGTGTGTAGATTCACAGAGTGGTGACAGTGAGGGGTAGTCGTGTAGAAACTGGTTGTGGTCCTGTGTGTTTGAGAGCTTCTCCAGTTCAGCGTCTCTCCTCTTCAGCTCAGTGATCTCCTGCTCCAGCTTCTCCTGAAGCTCTTTGACTCGACTCACTTCAGTTTGCTGCTGGGATCTGACCTGCTGCTTCACATCAGAGCGTCTTTTCTCCACGAGACGAATCATCTCTGTAAGGATCTTCTCACTGCCCTCCACTGCTTTATCAGCAGAGCCATTGATAGCCTTCACCTCCTGTTGAAGCAGCTTCACGTCTTTCTCTCTGTCCTGGATCCTCTGCTGGATGTTTTGTCGACTCACCTCCAGCTCTCTCTGCTTCTCAGTCCTCTCTGCTGCAGCTGAGACTGTGTCGTGGCCTTTATGTTCGTCCACAGAGCAAAAATAACAGATAGACTGCTGATCAGTACGACAGAACATCTTCATCACCTCATCATGACGAGAGCAGAAGTTCTCCTGGAGCTTCTTGGAGGGCTCCACCAGCTTGTGTTTTTCAAATGTAGGTGATTTGTAATGAGGCTGCAGGTGTTTCTCACAATAAGAAGCCAGACATTGTAGACAGGACCTTTGAGCTTTCAGTTTTCTCTTGGTGCAGAAATCACAGGCCACATCTTCGGGTCCAGCATAGCAGTGATCAGCAGGAGCAGCTTTAAGTCCAGTCTTCTTCAGCTCCTCCACTAAAACTGCTAACATGGTGTTTTTCAACAGGACAGGCCTCACTGGGATGGTCTGTCTACACTGAGGGCAGCTGTGGATTTTCTTCTCCTCTTTATCCCAGTGGGTTTTAATACAGTTCATGCAGTAGCTGTGTCCACAGGGAACAGTCACCGGATCCTTAAGTAGATCCAGACAGATTGAACAAGAGAAGGTTTCTCGGTCCAGTTGAACTCCTTTCTGGGCCATTTCTCCTCTCGGTGACAACGACTGTCTGAGTTTCACTTCCTGAGAACTGAAACTATTTTCACCTTTGATCTACAAAACATGTGTTTGTGCTGTGAATGTCAGCTGGTGTTGGTCATCTGAAACCTTGAACCAGGAAGAGGAGCAGCACTGTTAATTTTTAACTGTGTTTCCTCCTTTTCCAGAGAAGCCTTAGTTAAACACATCTGAAACGTTTGATGCTTTAAATTGTTAAATTTTTCTTGACTCTTGAGGTCTTTAGTGATGACTTAATTCAAAGCTTGATCCAAAGGCAACTGGACTGGTTGAAGATCTTCAAGATGTTTCACCTCTCCTCCGAAAGGCTTCTTCAGTTCTAAACTATCTGGTGGACGGAGCTAGAAATTTAAGCCTCTGTGGATCATTAGCATGCTAATGGTCAAGGATGACTCACATCAGACTCGTTAACTGAGTCGTTACCACCCCCAGTCGTCTGTGGGTCGTTGGAGTCACATGTTCCAAGGTGGGACTGGGGCTTCAGTTGTTTTGGGAGAGAATTCAAAACAGCATTGTAGGTTGGTGAAAGATGGTGTCTCAGACCACCACCTCGGTTAAGAGATGGTTTTTCCACCTTGACATAGATGGCTTCTTTAACACCACTTTTCAAACCAACGTTATTCCCTGTCCAGGATACGTACTTTTCTCAAAGTAGTGTCCTTTGTCCTTCAGATGTACATACACATACAGCCAAACAATACCTTTGTAAGAGCAGCTACAACTGATCAGCAAAACACAAAACCTCTGATACACTCTACATAAAGTTATAGAAATATAAATGACCTAACTAAACACTTTACCTCTTTGGCCTGTGAGGAACTGTCGTCGCTTGAGTCCCTTCTTGGGGACAACATGTAGCCGTCATCAATGCGCTGTCTCTTTGGGGACATAAATGAAGCCTCACTGTCGGATGAAAGTGCTGATGATGACAGAGAAAGCGTATCTGTACATGAGGACTGTTGAGGAGAGTCTAAAAGAAAGCAAGTAGCACAAAAAAAGAAACCAGTCAAATCAAAACATCAAGGGAACAGAGCAAAAACAGCAACACTATAGAGAGCTTAGCTTTCTTTAAGTAATAGCCTTCGATGGAAAAACAAAGAACAGTACATTAGGGGAGACATGTGGAAAAAAAATCTAATTTATTGACTAAGACTGCATAATTTATGCTAGAATTACATAACACAGAGGACATGTCATGTAGAGTCTTAGTACCAATCACTGAGGAGACATCAACAATGGTCCAAGGGATCTCTGACTTTTCCTCAAGAACATCAATGAAGACCTCTTCATCAACCTCTGTCCCTGTTTCATCCACTAGATATACGCATGTCTCACTGGAGATGCTGAACTTTTGTTTGGCTGTAAATACACAAGCATGTGCAATGTGGATACAGATTTACATTTTATAAGCATTTAAAAGCTTTCCAAATATTCTGACATTTATTTACAGTTTCAGTAAAAATGTTTTCATCAATAATTTTAGCATATCATTGTAATACTATTTTCAAATCCATCATGGGGAACCATGACTACAATGGTCTTATTCAAACAACTCCAACAGTAGTTCAACATAAACCAAAAAAAACATGTGAGAGAAATGTTGAATATGAGGCCCTATTCAGTTTGACATAGCGCTTTTTTCCTTGGTATTGGACTTTGAATAGCATTGCTGCTGCTTTCTGTAAAATAAGATTACATTAAGCACATACAGTATTATCAGCAAAATACATTTTAAGACATCTACATACAAAAACAGCAACTAGTATGAGCTAAGCTCATTCATATACATGTATATTTATTTGGAAGAAATGTTTAAACTGCAAATAGAAATAGTATCCTTTAACTTATCTTTAGTTTACCTCTGTTTTTCCTGCATTATACCTTTAGTGGCAAATAAAGTTATAGTTGTGAAAACGATACACATTCTGGCATCACATCTTTAATGTCAATATGACATGTGGAGTGCTTTGTGATTTATTTATATAAATTTGCCTCACTGTATGAATTATTTTATTGCTTTTATCTGTGAAGCACTTTGAGTGTTTTAAAAGTGCTATATAAATGAAGTCATACTTACTTACGTACTGTATGGCTGAATTTTAAACTACAACAATCGGAGTGGAAAAACTCGGCACATATTATAGTTGCCTGTTCAAGCGTCAAAAACCGAGTGACTAAAAGATCCGTATAAAGAAAGACAAAATACTCTAACTGGCCGTGGAAAAAACAGTTCGGCTTTTGAAGGAGGGCGAAGAATGACAAAAGCGTGCGCTAGCTTGTGTGGAATTGTACGCATGAATTGACGTCATAGTTTACAACGTGGTTGTTAATATGAACCAACATTGGCAACATTTTCGTGCTGCATTTTAGGGCAGACTTAATAGCCGGAACCGTCGAAAAAAAACAATAAGTACGGCGCATATCACAGTTGCCCGTTCAGTTTGTTAAAGCTGTTAAATGTGACCGTGGAAAACTCAGTGTTCGGCTTTTAAACGAGGGCGAAGGCGGACAAGAGCTAGCGCTAACGTGTGGGGGATGGTGCAACGTTATAGTTTGCCAAATATCCACATGTTGCGACATGAAGTTCACACAGCGTGATTGTTCATATGACCGAGTTGGTGACATTAGCGTTTATTATTTTAGAGCTAAATGAATAGCTGTAACCATCGATAAAACGAAACGGTTCAGCGTATATAATGTTGCCTTTTCACTTGACCAAAGCTGTTAAATGTGACCGTGGAAAACAACGTGTTCGGCTTTGATATGTAGATGAAGGAGAGTAAAAGCTAGCTTTAGCGCGCGTAGGAAGCATTATGCTAAGTAGGCTAATGGGGGATGGTAAGATACGAGTTCAAGGTAACTCGATAACCAAATCTACACATAGTGCAAAGTTTACAACTAACAACACGATTAGTGATAATATTAACCAATGTTGCCGACATTAGCGGTACATTTGTCGGGGGCTTTTGGAAAACATTTCCACATTAACTGACAAATAAAGCTTACATTTCATTTCTAAAAAAAACAGTACATGCATATATTACTTACTGTTTGTCGTCGTCCTCCTAGTAACAACAATCCAAATTGTCTCTACTTCTCTTTGAAACCGCAGTTTCAATTCCGCCGAGTATGGAGCTTAGACTGTAAGGTCTGGAGCAATGCGCGCAGGCGCCAAAGTATATCATGGAGATGACGTCATTAGGCACGTTACGTAAAATGAGAACCAGAAAGACTCAATCACAAATACACACCATGGTGTCTGTGCAGAAAAAATAAACACTACACCAACACGGAGGAGACAGTTAACACCACTCAGAGACACCGTGTCAGCACCACAGTAGTAGTATTTAAAATTCAAATAATATTTGAATGTTTTTTCACAATAATTGGTCAAATATGCAATTTTAGATCATTCAACTTTTTTATTTGGTAAGTGAAGGCATCTTGCGACCCCCCTCTCAGTGTCTCACGAGCCCCCAGGGGGTCCCAATCCCCACTTTAAGAACAGTAGAGTGTGGAGAAGACTCAGACCTGGACCCCTAAGTCCTGTGACAATGTGGAGCAGTATTATTTATAACTAGTATTGGAGATATTAAAAATCAACATATAAAGCTACTGTAAATTTACATATAAAAGTGGGCGTGGCCATTTTTCCACCAAGGAGTGGATTTTTTGCAAAACAAATATGTGCAATGGATTCAGAATCCTAAAGAACCCCTAGTTTGACCCCTCACAAGCTACTTAAAGCAGAGGTTAACATTTTCAATTTTTCACCCATAAGTATATAGTACAAATAAGGTACTATTCCAGGTACCCCGACTTTGAGCCGCTCTCACGGATTTTCCTACAGGAGTTGGAATTAAATGTTGTTTTTTTTACATGTTATAAGACACCTTTATGAACACATTTGTGAAGAAAGCTATTGGTAAGGAATTTATTCCCAGATTTTTGCAATATTCCCTTACTACCCCCCAAGTTGATGATGAAAATGTCGGCAAGTCAGGCACCAAATTATTTCCCCAATTTCCGACTTGTTTTTCCGACTTGAGCAGGGGTTTCTGTACATTTTACAACTCCGAAACTGTTTTTTTAGATGTGTCCGACACCACATGAATGCAGCTACAGCCCCAACTAGTGACGCGTGTCTACGGTACACACAATTCGACAGGCTTTGGTGCGCTTGACAAAGTGCAATCTGAACGCAAACCAAACCAAATGCAACAACGTTGCAACTTTACCCCTGAATCGCACCGAGTCCACCAAACGTTATATGTGAAAGCGACCTTAGAAACCAATCTAAGTGGACGGAGCCAGAAATGTAAGCCTCTGTTGATAATTAGCATGCTAATGATCAAGGAAGACTCACATCAGAGTCGTTAACCTAGTTTCGCCTAGAGTCGTTACCACCCCCAGTCGTCTGTGGGTCGTTGGAGTCACATGTTCTAAGGTGGTTCCAAGGTGGGACTGGGGCTTAAGTTGTTTTGGGAGAGAATTCAAAACAGCATTGTAGGTTGGTAAAAGATGGTGGATCAGACCACCACCTTGGATAAGAGATGGTATTTCCAGCTTGACATAGGTGGCTTCTTTAACACCCCTTTTCAAACAAACACAACACTCCACAGACACACAAACCCTCCTTTGAATTCTCTCCCAAAACAACTTAAGCCCCAGTCCCACCTTGGAACATGTGACTCCAACGACCCACAGACGACTGGGGGTGGTAACGACTCAGCTAACGATGTGAATCATCCTTGACCATTAGCATAATGATCCACAGAGGCTTAAATTTCTAGGTCCGTCCACCAGATAGTTTAGAACTGAAGAAGCCTTTCGGAAGAGAGGTGAAACGTCTTGAAGATCTTCAACCAGTCCAGTTGCTTTTGCCTCTTCCCGGTTCAAGGTTGCAGATGACCAACACGAGCTGACATTCACAGCACAAACAAGTGTTTTGTAGATCAGAGGTAAAAATAGTTTCAGTTCTCAGTAAGTGAAACTCAGACAGTCGTTGTCACTGAGAGGAGAAATGGCTCAGAAAGGAGTTCAGCTGGACCAGGAAACCTTCTCTTGTTCGATCTGTCTGGATCTACTGAAGGATCCGGTGACTGTTCCCTGTGGACACAGCTACTGCATGAACTGTATTAAAACCCATTGGGATAAAGAGGAGAAGAAAATCTACAGCTGCCCTCTATGTAGACAGACCTTCCCAGTGAGGCCTGTCCTGTTGAAAAACACCATGTTAGCAGTTTTAGTGGAGGAGCTGAAGAAGACTGGACTTAAAGCTGCTCCTGCTGATCACTGCTATGCTGGACCTGAAGATGTGGCCTGCGATTTCTGCACCAAGAGAAAACTGAAAGCTCAAAGGTCCTGTCTGCAATGTCTGGCTTCTTATTGTGAGAAACACCTGCAGCCTCATTTTGAAGTGGCTCCATTGAAGAAACACAAGCTGATGGAGCCCTCCAAGAAGCTCCAGGAGAACGTCTGCTCTCGTCATGATGAGGTGATGAAGATGTTCTGTCGTACTGATCAGCAGTCTATCTGTTATCTCTGCTCTGTGGATGAACATAAAGGCCACGACACAGTCTCAGCTGCAGCAGAGATGACAAAGAAGCAGAGAGAGCTGGAGGTAAGTCGACAAAACATCCAGCAGAAGATCCAGGACACAGAGAAAGACGTGAAGCTGCTTCAACAAGAGGTGAAGGCTATCAATGGCTCCGCTGATAAAGCAGCGAAGGGCAGTGAGAAGATGTACACTGAGATGATTCGTCTGATGGAGAAAAGACGCTCTGATGTGAAGCAGCAGGTCAGATCCCAGCAGCAAACTGAAGTGAGACGAGTCAAAGAGCTTCAGGAGAAGCTGAAGCAAAAGATCACTGAGCTGAAGAGGAGAGACGCTGAACTGGAGAAGCTCTCACACACACAGGACCACAACCAGTTTCTACACGACTACCCCTCACTGTCACCACTCTGTGAATCTACACACTCATCCAGCATCAACATCCGTCCTCTGAGGTACTTTGAGGATGTGACAGCAGCTGTGTCAGAAGTCAGAGATAAACTAGAGGACGTCCTGAGAGAGAAATGGACAAACATCTCACAGAGAGTGACTGAAGTGGATGTTTTACTGCCACAACCAGAGCCCAAGACCAGAGCTGACTTCTTACAATATTCATGTGACATCACACTGGATCCAAACACAGCTTACAAACATCTGTTATTATCTGATGGGAACAGAAAAGTAACACACACAGGTCAACAACAGTCTTATTCTAGTCACCCAGACAGATTCACTGATGAGTGTCAGGTCCTGAGTACAGAGAGTCTGACTGGACGTTGTTACTGGGAGGTGGAGATGAGAGGAATCAGAGTTTTTGTAGCAGTCACATACAAGAATATCAACAGATCAGGAAGCGTGACTGAAAGTGGATTTGGACACAATGACAAATCTTGGGCGTTAGATTGTGACGACAACAGTTATTACTTTTATTACAACAATGACTACACTCTTGTCTCAGGTCCTCCGTCCTCCAGAGTAGGAGTGTACCTGGATCACAGAGCAGGTATTCTGTCCTTCTACAGCATCTCTGAAACCATGACTCTCCTCCACAGAGTCCAGACCACATTCACTCAGCCTCTACATGCTGGATTTTGGATTTATCCTGGATGTAGTGCTGAGTTGTGTAAAGTGAAACAGACAGAAGTCATTTAAAGGAACAGTGGGTTAAACTTTAATCCTTCAACTTGATCATTATTCATGTTTGTTGCTGAGAGCTGATTGTGGTTACATGGTTCACCTGTCAATCAAACTTTATGGGCGGTACTTTGACATCTTCTCACTTGTTCTGTAAATGTTTGAGTCTCTTTAAATAACTCTCTTTAGCTGTTTCTGTTTAGTCACAGAGGCTTTACTGCTCATGAGGATTTTTGTTCAGCTGAACTGACGTTTTCTCTGCATGAACATTTCAACTTTTCTTCACTTTAAATGTGTTTACAATGAGTACTGATTGTTTTTGTTCTCATTAAAGGGTCTTAAGAGAGAAAGCACCAGGCCTTTTCTTTCATGTAGATATTATGTTTTCACCACTTTGTACATTTGATTTAGAAACATCTCAAATGACATTTATAGAATGATTTCTTTTTGCAGAATGAATTTTGTTGTTTCATCTTAAATGGATTAAAAATGTACTCTGAAGTATGAAATCAATGAGATCATTATTATTTTCTCTTTCAAAGCTGAGATTCTGATCAAACAAACTGATTGTGTGGATGAAGTGAATCTGTTCATGTAATCATTAATGACAGACATTTTACAGACTTTACTGCTCTGATGTTTGAAACTTTTACATCCTGAATAAACAAACAGAAACAGGAAGTGTTTTCTTCTCATCATTTTGACTTTTATTTCATTATTTGACTGTTAACTTAAGTTATTACGAGTAGAAGTAGTAAGTATTAGGGCCACATTGAGGTGATTTTTTAAATTGATTTTGTGATTAAAGGCACATTTAAGAGAATAAACTCGTACATTTATGAGAAAAAGTTGTCAGAGAATAAAGTCATACATTTATGAGATGAATGTTGTTATTTTAGTCAATAGTTATTTCAGAAGAGCAGCAGCCGTCTGTACAAAAATGACAAACGTGTGAAGTTATACTTCAGTTCATGTTTCACAAAGAAGGAAATACTTCCTGGTGTATTCTGTAACACAGATTGAGTATTAACTGACCTGCTCTAAAACAACAGTTTGACGAGGTCTCAACATATCAGATGAGTTGAAGTATCAGTATCAGGACCCTGAAAAGATACTGTAAGAAACTGGGGCTTTTCTGAAGAAAGAACTACACTGACTTGGAGGGAATTGTCTCTTTATAGGCAGAGGAAATGTCTTTGAGGTTTCCCCTTTCATCATTTTCACTCAGGAGGATGGCTGCTCTTCTGATACAACCTTTCACAAGAATCATTTCAACCATAGCTTCCTTTCAATTCATTTACAAATTTCAAATCATTAAATAATGAGTTTATTCTCGTAAATGTACGTCTTTAATCTCTAAAAATTAGAAAAAACATGTTTTAAAGTGGTCCTTATAATCCGTCTTAAGTTACTTTGATCTGAAAACTTCAACTTTTAAAATCACAATTTTGACTTCGATCTCAATATTTTGACTTTTCATAAAATTAAGACATTTTAATCTCCTAATTTTGACATTGTATCTCATTATTTAGATTTATTATCTCATAATTATGATTTGTAAAGTCATAATAACATTTTTATCTCATGTTTCTCCTCATGATAACTAGTTAAGAGAAGTATTTTTATCATCAATGCTTAGCTTTCATAGTGTTGTTATTTTGCTGGTGGAAACGTTTTTTCATATAGGCTAAGTGATGTTTATAACGCTTTTATTTTCCACATCACTGGTCAGCATGTTTCCCTTTTCTTCAAACATTTGTAACACCTGTTTTGGACCGAGGTGTTCAACTTGGCAACTCTCCTGAATGCATCAAAACAAACACTTACATTTGGACCAATACAAAGCTGAGCTGTGACATGTAAACATGATGTGAGTGATGGCGGCTTGGCTGTACACACGTTAAAAGACTCTCCATCGGAGCTCGAGCGGCATTCTTTGTTGGCAGAGTTTTAAAACAAGGGGAGTGAGGGGGTGAAGTTAAGGGTCACAAGGCAATTGGGGCTCTTTTGAGATTTTTGAGATACTAAAATATTCTACTCAAGTTAAAGTACTACTACTTTGATGAAATGTTACTGAAGTCAAAGTAAAATGAGCATTTTAAAAATGGACTCTAGTCAAAGTAAAAAGTAGCTGGTTTAAAATTCACTTGAAGTCAAAGTTAGGTAGTTCCTTTTTTTAACAACAGATCTCTCCTGTGTAGTGCAAAAAGGACACGAGGATTTCAATCTCAAAGTTGTTTTGAGCTAAAGGCAAGTCTCTACAAATTAAAGTGCATTAACAAAATAAAACACATGGACACACAACATTTCAAACCCGTAGGGAAGTATTATGTGTCATTTGTTTCTTTAGTTTTTCATTGAGGCCAGGGCTGTACGTTCACTTTTTGTGCTCATAGCGCTGCTGCTACAAAGGATGATAGTTTTGTAACACAAGACAAAAACTTGTAGCATGATATATAAAATGTCTTTTAAAACTCAAACCAACCACCAGTAGTTCAGTTTATTCATTAAACAGGTTGTGACTTGCAAAGGAAATGAATGTTGCATACAAAACACAAAACTTTCAAACTTGAACAAGAAGTGTTTTCAGAGAAACATTTTCTTTACTTGACCAAAGAGGACAAAAACATCAAAACAGACAATATGACACTTTTTTGACACCTTTTTTTGAACCAGCAGCATGTTTAATAATGTCTAATAATCGAGGTTTATAATGTTCAAGTAATCGGCTGATTTATGAAGAGAAATGTTGACACTATTGAAGAAAATACTGACAGGGTCTTTGTCTCACTCATAAACTGTTTCAAGAGTATTGTAGTGATTTGAGTTGATTATTTTGAGGCCGGTTAGTTTCCAATGTTTAGCTGCAACTAATGACAAGAGTTACATGTTTGGTGTAAGTGAATTTTCAGCAGAGTTCATTATACTCTGGATGAAGTCAAATCCTCTTAAGGGGCTTCAACACACCAGAATCCTCTTGATGGGACTCCCACTGCTATGGGTTGACAACTTTTTCAGCAACAAATTAGGGACAAAAGATTTAGTTTGGAGCTCAGTGCCACAGCAGTGTATGATGTGTGAATGTAGTGTATGATCACCAGTGTTGGGCACGTTACTGAAAATGAGTAACTAGTTACAGTTACTATTTACTACTATCAAAAAGTAGCGCACTTCAAATAACGTCATTTTCAATTCCACCAATTCTCTAAAGGCAACAGACTCAACAGTTCATATGAAGCACGTCACCATCAACATACCTGTCTGTCAGTCTATAGACTGGCTTACAGAGTTTCTTCTCCTTGATCTGCAGAGCTAACGTGAGCTGCACCTGGGTCTCCGATGTCTGCAGCACCGTGCTCTCTTACAGCTAGTTTAATAGAAGCGTGTTGTTGTTGAGCTCTGTGCTTGTGAGAGAAGTTTTCCTTCCTGCACACAGACTACAACTGACTGCTTTATTCTTATCGTTTAACTCGAACAGGGAAAAATAATGTTGTTTTTGAATCTGGAAAGTTACTAATTCATTACTAGTTCCCACAAATAGTAGTGGTGTTACAGCAACAAACACTGATAAGCACAAACTGTGTATTTGATCTGTATAGTTTTACTAAAAATGTACTATTTAGAGTTCTTCCTCCTTAACTCACAAATGATACCACAGATCTCCTCTGAGAATACTTTAGGACATTTTATCACAGAGCGTGACGTGTGAAGAGTACGGAAGAGGATTAGGGCCACTGAAAAAAAGTTTTTTGGTTCTGACTTTTTTTTTTTTTTCAGAATTCTGACTTTAATCTCAGAAGTGTAGGCTACCTGTAAGGGACCGACTTTGGCGAGTGTCACTGAGGCATCTAGGTGGTGAACCACAGACTGGGAGAAAATGGTGGAGGTTAGCGATTTTCTACGTGGCCGAGGGCTGTCAGAGGACACTATTATGTCATTAGAAGAGCAAAAGGTGAGTCAAAATGGGATATTTGTTGGTTTGGTGCGGTTTTTTAAATTAAAAACTAATATAAGGCAATGGACATGACAGATGTTTCTACACACAGAGTAAACTAATAAGCTAAGTTGCATGTTGTTTTGCTAATATAGTTTGGCAGACGCATGAACGTATGAGCAGAGCAGCAGACGGCTGACTAAATCTGCCTTTTTTTGAGGGCCGTGTGTTTTTCCTTTATTTGATAATGCAATGCCTCTGACGAACGAGTGACAGGCGCTGGTACTGGACCGGTTCAGGGTACCGGCCCCCGCAGCTGGCACTTGCACACCAATCCACCTGCTTGAGTAGACGTGGCGATCATCATCGCCCGTTGTCAGGCTGTAAATCATTTTAACATGTCATGTCTCAACTATGTCAGCAAACATTACTGCAAAGTAGCGTTGTGTATGAACTAGTGTAGTTTTAAAAGTACAGTGAGTGGAGATTCTTGGCTAATAAGCCAGCTCCAGATAAGCGGGTGATAAGACGCCCAAAGGTGCAGTTCTCTGGCTGACGCTGCCGACGCCATCCTCCCTTTTCAGGACTGCGAGGGTGTAGCTCAAGGAGCCCGGCTATTTACCTCATCACCACAGGAATATTATCCAATATTCGCCACAATTTCCCAGTTTGGGATCAATAAAGTACATCTATCTATAAGTACATCTATCTATTGTCACTGTCCGGGGGGAAAGGGAAATCCAAGTTTGGATAGATCAGGCCTGTGTTTACATTATAGCTGCCCCATTAACACTCATATTGCATCATCTAAAAGTCTTTCAGAAATATTTAAAGTTATGCACAAGTAGACACAACATCTGTTTCTTTTAAGTATGCTATGTGTATCATCATACTAAACAATATGAAATGATATATCGTGTCTATCAATCACTTAGATCAAATGTTTCCTTTGCTGCAGGTCCACGGCCACCGATGGCTACTGAAGCATAACCCGCATCTTAAATCGACTTGCTGCCCACAACTCAGCGAAGGAGATCATCTGGGTTAGGGAGACCTTCACGTCCTACTTCTCTGCAGAGGAAAGCGTCCCATGGCCAGAGAACATGTAGTGCACAAATACATCCAAACATCTCTTTTAAGAGCTACCCAAACATACTATTGAACACAGTTCCTGTAATATTACAATATTGTACATCAAAATGATGCATTACCTTTATAAACAGAAAACATTAAGCATCTTGTTTTAAACTGAAAGCATAATAAAGAAATGTGAAGCCATCTGGTATTGTTGTCATTGGTTTATTATGGATCAAATACATACGTTTGCACAGAAATTTGAAATGTTAATTTAGACCACCTAAATGCTGTGCCTGTTTTTAATGCAACTGATACTGTGATAGCAGTGTAGTGAGGAAGTGGGTACAGATGAGGCCTCCTCATAACTTGGATAAGTAGAATCTCTATGTGGCTCTCCCTGGCTCTGCTCCTTTTCTTTGTCCTCCTTTTCCCTGTATGAGAAAAAATGACATTGTGTGAAACCACAGCATTACATGGACTTAATAGACAGAATATTATTATGAATGAATGAATGTTTTTATTTTGGTCCGTCATCAAAAAAGAATAACACGAGTTAAACATATTTGTGTAAATGGTCAACTTGCAGAAACAAAACACTTTACATGCTTACACTCGTCCATTTTACACAGTCAGATTATCAATGACCAAAAAAGGAATAGGCTGAAGCCCAAGGCTTATTTCTGCCTATCCTGTAAAATCCTTTACATAACTCAAAACATAAACAATCCAACAAAAAAAAAAAAAAAAGCAGATCAACTCTAAATTGTTTCTTATTTCTTTATCAATTTACGTTGTAATTATTAATTAACTTACATTTTAAGGTTTTTTTGAAACTCCCCAGAGAACTAGACACTTTCAACTCCTCACTAAGGCTGTTCCATAATTTGACTCCCCAAACTGAAACACATCTGTATTTTATGTTGATTCTTGCTTTGGATGTTACAAACATACATGACTCTCTTAAATTATAATTACCTTCCCTTAATTTGAAAAATTGTTGAATACCAACAGGAAGACATTTATTTGTTGCTCGATAAAGTATTTCTAAGGTTTTTAAATACAAAATATCTACAAATTTAAGGCTAGAAGAGCTTATGAATAATAGATTAGTAGAATCATAGTAGCCAGCTTTGTTTATGACTCTTACAGCTCTTTTCTGGAGTTTAATAATGTGATCAATATTTGATTTATACACATTTCCCCAGACCTCAACACAGTAACTCATATATGGCATGATAAGTGAGCAATACAGTATGTGCATTTCTTATTTAATAGATCTTTTATTTCGTGAAGAATGCCAATAGATTTAGACACTTTTCATTTGATGTACTCTATGTGCTGCTTCCAACAAAGTTTATGATCTTTGATCACTCCAAGAATTGTTGTTTCATAAACTCTATCTATTTCAATTCCATTTAGTTTCAATTTTATTTCAAAGTCATATCTACCACCACCAAAATACCATAAATTTAGTTTTTTCTTCATTTAGTGATAACTTATTAATATCAAACCAGTTTTTTAACTTTCCCAGTTCTATTTCTACTTTTTTCAATAATTCACCCAAGTCTTCCCCAGAGCAAAATACATTGGTATCATCCGCAAATGAAACACATTTTAACAAATTAGAAACTTTACAAATGTCATTTAAATAAAGTATAAATAACTTGGCTCCTAATATCGATCCTTGTGGTACGCCACAAGTAACTTTTCTAAAGTGAGATTCAGTATTATTAATTTTAACGTATTGTAACCTATTTTTTAAATAACTTGCTAACCAATGTCTTGCAACACCTCTTATACCATAGTTTTCTAGTTTCTGTAAAAGTAAGGTATGATCAATTGTGTCAAATGCCTTACTTAAATCAATAAATACACCCACTGTGTGTAGTTTTTTATCAACTGCTGTAGCTATATTTTCAACAAAATCAATCACCGCTAAAGATGTCGATCGATTTTTCCTGAACCCATATTGATGGTCACTCAACAAGTCACATTTTTCAATAAAATCATCAAGTCTATTTGCAAATAGTTTTTCAAGTATTTTAGAAAATTAAGGTAGCAGAGAGACAGGTCTATAGTTTGATATGCTATGTTTATCACCATTTTTATATATTGGGACCACCTTAGCTGTTTTCATTTTGTCAGGAAAATGACCTGTGACAAAGGATTTATTACATATATAAGTAAACGGCTTGAGTACACAATTTATTACATCTTTTATAAGTGACATGTCAATCGTGTTTCCATCAGTCGATGTTTTTTTCTTAAACTGTCTGATCACTTCTAAAACATCACTTTCACAAACTCCACCGAGGAACATTGAATTAATATTAGTAAATGGAAAATCTACATGTGTATCTTCATCTGTAGGAGGGTTAATTTTGTTAGCCAAACTGGGGCCTATATTCACAAAAAGATTATTGAACTCATTAACAATGTCCTGCATGTTTTCAATAACTGAGTTGTCATTCATTACAAAATATGTTGGAAAATCTTTTTCTTAGAGTTTCTAATCATGCCATTAAGCACTCTCCAGGTAGTCTTGATATTATTTTTATGTTTTTGCAGCAGCTCATCATAGTAATTTCTTCAGTGTAATCTCAGAATAACTTTCAATCTGTCTTTATATTTTCTGTAGTTATCCTCCTTTTCTTTAGTTCTATGCTTTATAAATTCCCTATAGAGCCTATTTTTCTTTTTACAAGCTTTTTCCAGTCCCCTTGTTAACCATGGTTTTTTTCCTCTTTTTTGGATTTTGGCTATATTCTTTTAAAGGACAATATTGGTCATAGAATTTCAGGAATGTATCTAAGAAAGCGTCATATGATTCATTAGTGTCCTCCACATAGACTTCCTTCCAATCATGATGCAGAAGTGCTGCTTTAAGAGCCATAATGGATTCAGGAGATTTTATTCTGAAATCATTTTTAACATGTCTCTTTGTTTTTACCTTTAACTTACTGTTCATTTCTAATAATGTGAATACTGGCAAATGATCACTGACATCTGTCACCAACAGACCACTTTTTACCTTCCCTCTAATTTGATTTATAAAAATATTATCAATCAATGTTGCAGTGTCCTTTGTAATTCTACTTGGTTTTACAATTAAGGGAAGTAGACTTAAGCTGAACATAGTATTAAAGAATTCATTAGTTTTCGAATGTTCATTTGCTTTCAGCAGATCAATATTAAAATCACCACAGACCACAATTATCTTATTGTTCAGTTTTTCATATAGTTCAGAAATCTTCTTCATAAATTGTTCCATGCATGACCCTGGTGTTCTGTAAATGCAATTAATTAATATGTTTTTGGATCTTTCCAAATTGATTTCAACACTTATACATTCCATCACATTGTCAATAACAGTTGTCATATCACCTATCACCTTACATTTGAACTCCGACCTCACAAACAAGGCCACATCCCCTCCCCTTTTATTTGCCCTGTTTTGCCAAAACATTTCATAACCCTGAAGTTCATCCTGTAGTTCTTTATCATCACTCAGCCATGTCTCTGAAATTGCTATGACACTAAACCTTTGTTGAAACTGTTGAAGGTAATCTTTAATTTTCAACAAGTTACTGTAGAGACTCCTACTGTTGAAGTGAATCACCGAAAAACCCTCTTCTTCCCCCATGGAATTGAACTCATCTACAGAATAATATTTACAATCTGAATCAATATTTTGGTAGAAGTGGATCTCAGGATCTATGTCATTATCTAACTCATAAGGAGTGTGATCTTTTAAGTCAACAGACTTAAAATTTGATATTCACCCATATTCTTAGACAAAATTATTCTTCCACTTTTCCACCATAATAGGCCTCATTTTCATTTGAATTGTTCCAGCTCTTTCAAATCTCTGATGGCTATTACTTTAGCCTGTTCTGGTGAACCATTCAATCTTATCATTACTTTACAGTTCCTTGTCCACGTGTCCTTAATTCACTTTTCCTTTTTCAGGATTCTGGCTTGTCTTGCAATTTCTGCATTTCTCTTTGTAAGGTGATCATTTACATAAACCCCTGTACCCTTCCATTTTTTTCCAAGTTTAAGCACCTCTATCTTGTGTTTCCTGCAAACAAATCGGACAATTATTATTGGCTTGTTGTTAAGTTTTTGTTGTATGGTATGACAAGCAGCGATGTTTTTACCGTCTATAGGAATGTCTTTGTTGTTGAAGAACTTGATGATCTGCTGCTCCAGTGTGTGCAGTTCATCTCTTGGTGCATCCTCTCCCTCCTTGTCACCTGATGTAATCCTTGCATACAAGCGGTGGGTTGTCTGAAGACCAGATATAAACAGGTCATCCATCCTGGAGTACTGCTCCAAATCTTCCACTTTTCTTTCAAGTTCTTAAATTTTCTTATCTTTTTCTTTAATGACAACCTTCAGTTGTCACACTTCCTCAATTAAATCCAGTAGGCCCACTTGCTGTTTGGCAACCTTGCTAAGTTCCTCTGACATGAAGTTCAGTGACTTTTTGACTTCTTCCATGTCTTCTGCTAGTTTCTTTGTAGCCATTTCTTTGATAAACAATGATGAACTCTAAACAAAACAGTTTTCTTGCTGAGATTCCAGGTAGTAAAATCTTCTGGTATATCAACACACATTGTCACATGTCCATTAAAGGTGCCAAAAAAAATGTAAAAAAAAGCAGAAAATAGCTCCACAAATTGAAACCTTATCGACTTGTAAAGGTATAAACATTACTTAACTGAATGGATGTCAAGTTATTTTCATGATTTTTTGAAGGATTGAATGATGGTTTGTTAGCTCCTGCTGTTAGCTCCTGCTCAGCCTCAAAGGAGTGTCCTTTGTCCTTCAGATGTAAATGGACCGCAGAATCCTGTCCTGAAGAGCTGGCTCTCCTATACGGTGCAATGTGATTGTGTAGTGACTGTTCACTCTCTCCAATGTATAAATCCCTGCACTCCTCTTCACACTGGATAGCATAAACAGCATTACTTTGTTTATGCCTGGGAGTTTTGTCCTTGGGATGGACCAACTTCTGCCTCAAGGTGTTGGAGGGTTTGTGTGTCTGTGGAGTCTTGGTTTGAAAAGGGGTGTTAAAGAAGCCATCAAAGTGGAAAAACCATCTCTTAACCGAGATGGTGGTCTGAGACAACATCTTTCACCAACCTACAATGCTGTTTTGAATTCTCTCACAAAACAACTGAAGCCCCAGTCCCACCTTGAAACATGTGACTCCAACGACCCACAGACGACTGGGGGTGGTAACGACTCTAGGCGAAACTAGGTTAACGACTCAGATAACGACTCTGATGTGAGTCATCCTTGATCATTAGCATGCTAATGATCCACAGAGGCTTAAATTTCTAGCTCCGTCCACCAGATAGTTTAGAACTGAAGAAACCTTTCGGAGGAGAGGTGAAACGTTTTGAAGATCTTCAACCAGTCCAATCACCTTTGGATCAAGCTTTGAAGTAAGTCATCACCAGCTTGAAATGTTTCAGATGCGAAGCAGGATTTAACTAATGCTTCCCTGGGAAATGAGGAAACAAACTTAAAAATTAACCGTGCTGCTCCTCTTCCTGGTTCAAGGTTGCAGATGACCAACACGAGCTGACATTCACAGCACAAACAAGTGTTGTGTAGATCACAGGTGAAAATAGTTTTCTCAGACAGTCGTTGTCACTGAGAGGAGAAATGGCGCAGAAAGGAGTTCAACTGGACAGGGAAACCTTCTCTTGTTCGATCTGTCTGGATCTACCGAAGGACCCGGTGACTGTTCCCTGTGGACACAGCTACTGCATGAACTGTATTAAAACCCACTGGAATAAAAAGCATAAGAAGAAAATCTACAGCTGCCCTCAGTGCAGGCAGACCTTCCCAGCGAGGCCAGTTCTGTTGAAAAACACCATGTTAGCAGTTTTAGTGGAGGAGCTGAAGAAGACTGGACTTAAAGCTGCTCCTGCTGATCACTGCTATGCTGGACCTGAAGATGTGGCCTGCGATTTCTGCACCAAGAGAAAACTGAAAGCTCAAAGGACCTGTCTACAATGTCTGGCTTCTTACTGTGAGAAACACTTGCAGCCTCATTACAAATCGCCTACATTTGAAAAACACAAGCTGGTGGAGCCCTCCAAGAAGCTCCAGGAGAACGTCTGCTCTCGTCATGATGAGGTGATGAAGATGTTCTGCCGTACTGATCAGCAGTCTATCTGTTATCTCTGCTCTGTGGAGGAACATAAAGGCCACGACACAGTCTCAGCTGCAGCAGAGATGACAAAGAAGCAGAGAGAGCTGGAGGTGAGTCGACAAAACATCCAACAGAGGATCCAGGACAGAGAGAAAGATGTGAAGCTGCTTCAACAGGAGGTGAAGGCTATCAATGGCTCAGCTGATAAAGCAGTAGAGGGCAGTGGGAAGATCTTCACTGAGTTGATCCGTCTGATGGAGAAAAGACGCTCTGATGTGAAGCAGCAGGTCAGATCCCAGCAGCAAACTGAAGTGAGTCGAGTCAAAGAGCTTCAGGAGAAGCTGGAGCAGGAGATCACTGAGCTGAAGAGGAGAGACGCTGAACTGGAGAAGCTCTCACACACACAGGACCACAACCAGTTTCTACACGACTACCCCTCACTGTCACCACTCTGTGAATCTACACACTCATCCAGCATCAACATCCGTCCTCTGAGTTTCTTTGAGGATGTGACAGCAGCTGTGTCAGAAGTCAGAGATAAACTAGAGGACGTCCTGAGAGAGAAATGGACAAACATCTCACAGAGAGTGACTGAAGTGGATGTTTTACTGCCACAACCAGAGCCCAAGACCAGAGCTGACTTCTTACAATATTCATGTGACATCACACTGGATCCAAACACAGCATACAAGCATCTGTTATTATCTGATGGGAACAGAAAAGTAGCAAACAACGGTAAACGAAAGTCTTGTTCTAGTCACCCAGACAGATTCACTCGATATGAACAGGCCCTGAGTCCAGAGAGTTTGACTGGACGTTGTTACTGGGAGGTGGAGTGGAGAGGAAGTGGAGTCAGTGTAGCAGTCGCATACAAGGATATCAGCAGAGCAGGAGACAAAATAAGTGGATTTGGATTCAATGACAAATCTTGGGCGTTACAATGTTACAACAGTTATGAATTTTATTACAACAATGTCCGCACTCCTGTCTCAGGTCCTCAGCACTACAGAGTAGGAGTGTACCTGGATCACAGAGCAGGTATTCTGTCCTTCTACAGCATCTCTGAAACCATGACTCTCCTCCACAGAGTCCAGACCACATTCACTCAGCCTCTACATGCTGGATTTTGTATTTATTTTGGATGTAGTGCTGAGTTGTGTAAAGTGAAATAGACAGAAGTCATTTAAAAGAACAATGGGTTAAACTATAATCCTTCAACTTGATCATTATTCATGTTTGTTGCTGAGAGCTGATTGTGGTTACATTGTTCACCTGTCAATCAAACTTTATGGGCGGTACTTTGACATCTTCTCACTTGTTCTGTAAATGTTTGAGTCTCTTTAAATAACTCTCTTTAGCTGTTTCTGTTTAGTCACAGAGGCTTTACTGCTCATGAGGATTTTTGTTCAGCTGAACTGACGTTTTCTCTGCATGAACATTTCAACTTTTCTTCACTTTAAATGTGTTTACAATGAGTACTGATTGTTTTTGTTCTCATTAAAGGGTCTGAAGAGAGAAAGCACCAGGCCTTTTCTTTCATGTAGATATTATGTTTTCACCACTTTGTACATTTGATTTAGAAAAATCTCAAATGACATTTATAGAATGATTAATTTTTGCAGAATAAATTTTGTTGTTTCAACTTAAATGGATAAAAAAATGTACTCTGAAGTATGAAATCAATGAGATCATTATTATTTTCTCTTTCAAAGCTGAGATTCTGATCAAACAAACTGGTGGTCTGAGACACCATCTTTCACCAACCTACAATGCTGTTTTGAATTCTCTCCCAAAACAACTGAAGCCCCAGTCCCACCTTGGAACATGTGACTCCAACGACCCACAGACGACTGGGGGTGGTAACGACTCAGCTAACAACTCTGATGTGAGTCATCCTTGACCATTAGCATGCTAATAATCCACAGAGGCTTAAATTTCTAGCTCCGTCCACCAGATAGTTTAGAACTGAAGAAGCCTTTCGGAGGAGAGGTGAATCGTCTTGAAGATCTTCAACCAGTCCAGTTGCCTTTGGATCAATGGTACGTTCCATTTACCTCTGAAGTGGGAAGTCGGACTGGGAATGACGTCACACCCGAGTTGATCGGTCCTAGTTGCACAAATCGTAAATCAAGATGGACGCGTCCAGGAAAACCTTTGTTGTGCTCCCTATTTCGGAATACAGACAGCTACTGAACCAATATGAGGTCAAACACAATAACATCGTAGAGGAAGAAAGAAGGCGCAGAAGGTACGTTTGTCTTTCATCTTATTGTATTCTGTAAACACTTTTCACTGCGTTTTAATCGGTCTATCCGTAACCAATAACGTGAACGTTCCACAAAGGGCGAGGGCTCTTCAGAATAGTTCACGTTGAACAAACATATTTTTTCTAATACAATTTATAATAATAGTCTTAAAAATGTGATATGTATAAGGTACGCAATTATACACATGCCTAAGATTTCAAATAAGATGAGAAAACTGCACTCATCCCGTTCGAACTTTGTCTTAAGTTAAGTGCTTTGTCAAACAAATTAAATAAATCGGATTTAACTTAAACGGCTGATAATCCTAACTGGAATACAATTTTTCTCTCTTTCTTTCTTTAGGATACTGATAGCCACCATGCTGCGGCCTACACAGCGAGTCATCGTGAAAACTGGAACAGAGTGGGAGGTCATGCTGGACATGGATGACTACACTTTTGCACATCATTTCCGAGTCACCAAGCCACAGTTTGACTATCTCTTTATGAAGTTGCAGGAGAACGGCATAACAAAGGAACACAGTCAAGGTCTACCACCTGTCCCTGTGACAAAGAAGGTGCTGATGTTCCTGTGGTACATGGCCAACCAAAACAGCTTTAGGGAGATGTCAGTTAAGTTTGATGTCTCACAGTCTTCAGCACACAGGGTCATCCTGGAGGTGCTCAATGTCATGAGTACAATGGGACAACACTTCATCTACTGGCCAAATAGTTGTGAAAAAGCAGCATCTGCTGCTGCTTTCCAACGCCTCTGTGGACTCAATGGAATCATTGGTGCAATTGATGGGTGCCACATCAGGGTGGAGAGGCCAGCAATAAGAGGAGGAGACTACATGAACAGAAAATCATTCTACTCCATTCTCCTTCAGGGGATTGTAGACGAGAGAGGGCGATTCATTGACATTTTTGCTGGACCACCAGGCAGAGTTCATGATGCCAGGATGTTAAGGTCCTCCAACTTCTACACAACATGGCAGGAGAAGATGGGTGCGTACAGCTTGCTGGGAGACAGCGCATACATAGGACAGGACTTCACATTTGTCATCACTCCGAAACGTGACAATGGGGCTCTAACGGAAGAAGACCAACAGCAGAACGCCAACATCAGCCGTGGGAGGGTGATTGTTGAAAATGCCTTCGGCAGGATGAAGTGCAAGTGGAGGCGTCTTCGTGATCTGCAGAACACTCGGATTGATGCTATGGTGATGATAGTAATGGCAGCCTGTTTTCTACACAACATGTGCTTTGGTACCTCAGAGATGTGTCAGGAACACCCACATGGCTGCCCAAGGCAGGGCGATGAAAATGAGTAGACCACTATCTTGTTAAGTGCTTAGTTTTCAGAAAATGCTATGCTATATGCTGTACCCTGCTATTGATTTCTTAATTGTTATGATTTCTTTCTGTGTACCAGTAAAGAATCATTTTCCTCATAACTGTTTCATTCAGTTTTGCTTATTTGTTATTTGATGAATTTAATGCAAGTATGTACTCATAAGTTTCAGATTGAAGCATTTAATAATGTTTTCTACCAAAGTTGGATTCTTGATCTCGGGGTTGTGCGGTTCTGTCGAGTTTCCGAGTCGTAATTCCGACTTTGGGGACTTTTTTTTTCGACTTTGGTCTAAAATGTTAGTTTTGCCATTACTTCTGCATCATTACATTAAGACATGAGTGTCTGTAGTGACCCATTTCACACTCTCTGACCATCCAGGTGGTGTGATATGTCCCTCTAGGTCAGGGAGTGTGTAAAAAGTATTTATTTAAATCAAAGGACAATCTACACATTATTTAGAGCTGTTTATAAAAAGAGCACAGATCTACTGATACTAGAATAAGCTTAATAGGATGAATCCATTCAAAACAGTTCTATCTTTCATATTTCTGTGCTGAGAGCAGACTGTGACGTCTGTTTAAGGACACACTGGCTTCTCATTGGCCCTTACATTTCAGCTGATCGCAGATACAGCCTCTGATTGGTTGACAGGCCAAACCAAGATGGCATAGCAAAGTGAGCTAACAGAAATGACACAACTTGACTAAAATGTAAACATGACTCATCAGATTTCATTCATTAGTATGAGGATTGGATCCGGATGGTGACTGAATAAACACTGATCTTCTCAGTGGAATAAAGAAGCACCTGAAGGTCTCATGAACACACAGAGTTTATCACCGAGCTGACGAGAGAGTGGATTTCACAGTCAGTGGCTTTGTGGTAACGTTTCATTTTTAGAGCTGATGATGTAAACACAGCCCCGTTATGTTGACAGCGTCGACCTCAGAGGGTTACAGAAGATTTTATTTTCAGGTGAACCTTCAGCATCAACAATTTTCTCAACAAATATTTCAATGGTTTGATGAAATGATTCAGTATTTAGTTTGATCTCTTTTGATTACCTGTGAAAAAACTTAAAGGACACAAAATAATTGAATGAAGTACATATTTTGAGACTTCACTTTGATAACTTTATTCTCAGTCAAATGTTTTTAAGCATTAAAATAAATGTGAGCAGAATTCAGAAAGAATTTGAGAAATATGAAGTCATCAGAAGAAAGAGAGAGAGGTCTGCACACTGTTCAGCTGCCAATGAGCAACTGTATTAAGAGCAGGAATCCTTAGTTGCTCATTGGGAGCTGAACAGTGTGCAGACCTCTCTCTCTTTTTTCTGCAGTTCATACTTTTTTTCTTCCTGCACCTGGATGCATTTTGCTTGGATGTTGCAAACTTTCTTTTTTTCTAAATATGAAGTCATCTCCAAAGACCTGAAGAGTCAAGAAGTATTTAACAAGTTAAAGCTTCAAATGTTTCAGATGTGGAGCAGGATTTAACCGAGGCTTCATTGGGAATGAGGAAACAGTTAAACATTAACAGTGCTGCTCCTCTTCCTGGTTCAAACCAGAGCTTGATAACCCCTCCCTCTCCTGCTCTCAAACACAGCCAGCTCCACTCTGACCGAGTATTTCCTGGTTCCCTCCCCTTTAGATCTACAGTTTGCAGATGGGTGTGACCAACACAAACTGACATTCACAGCACAAACACATGATTTGTAGATCAGTGGTGAAAGTAGCTTCAGTTCTCAGGAAGTGAAACTCCGTCAGTCGTTGTCAGTGAGAGGAGAAATGGCGCAGAAAGGAGTTCAGCTGGACCGGGAAACCTTCTCTTGTTCTATCTGTCTGGATCTACTGAAGGATCCGGTGACTGTTCCCTGTGGACACAGCTACTGCCCGAACTGTATTAAAACCCACTGGGATAAAGAGGAGGAGAAGAAAATCTACAGCTGCCCTCTATGTAGACAGACCTTCCCAGCGAGGCCTGTCCTGTTGAAAAACACCATGTTAGCAGTTTTAGTGGAGGAGCTGAAGAAGACTGGACTTAAAGCTGCTCCTGCTGATCACTGCTATGCTGGACCTGAAGATGTGGCCTGTGATTTCTGCACTGAGAGAAAACTGAAAGCTCAAAGGTCCTGTCTACAATGTCTGGCTTCTTATTGTGAGAAACACCTGCAGCCTCATTTTGAAGTGGCTTAATGGAAGAAACACAAGCTGGTGGAGCCCTCCAAGAAGCTCCAGGAGAACGTCTGCTCTCGTCATGATGAGGTGATGAAGATGTTCTGTCGTACTGATCAGCAGTCTATCTGTTACCTCTGCTCTGTGGATGAACATAAAGGCCACGACACAGTCTCAGTTGCAGTAGAAAGAACCAAGAAGCAGAGAGAGCTGGAGGTGAGTCGACAAAACATCCAGCAGAGGATCCAGGACAGAGAGAAAGATGTGAAGCTGCTTCAACAGGAGGTGAAGGCTATCAATGGCTCCGCTGATAAAGCAGTGGAGGGCAGTGAGAAGATCTACAATGAGATGATTCGTCTCATGGAGAAAAGACGCTCTGATGTGAAGCAGCAGGTCAGATCCCAGCAGCAAACTGAAGTGAGTCGAGTCAAAAAGCTTCAGGAGAAGCTGAAGCAAAAGATCACTGAGCTGAAGAGGAGAGACGCTGAACTGGAGAAGCTCTCACACACACAGGACCACAACCAGTTTCTACACGACTACCCCTCACTGTCACCACTCTGTGAATCTACACACTCATCCAGCATCAATATCCGTCCTCTGAGGTACTTTGAGGATGTGACAGCAGCTGTGTCAGAAGTCAGAGATAAACTAGAGGACGTCCTGAGAGAGAAATGGACAAACATCTCACAGAGAGTGACTGAAGTGGATGTTTTACTGCCACAACCAGAGCCCAAGACCAGAGCTGACTTCTTACAATATTCATGTGACATCACACTGGATCCAAACACAGCAAACACAGAGCTGTTATTATCTGATGGAAACAGAAAAGTAACACGCAGGGATCAACAACAGTCTTATTCTAGTCACCCAGACAGATTCACTGGATGGTGTCAGGTCCTGAGTTCAGAGAGTCTGACTGGACGTTGTTACTGGGAGGTGGAGTGGAGAGGAAGAGGAGTTTGTGTAGCAGTTGCATACAAGAATATCAACAGGACAGGAGGTGGGAAAAAATGTGGATTTGGAGGCAATGACAAATCTTGGGCGATAGATTGTGACAACGACAGTTATACGTTTCAGCACAAATATGTCGCCACTCCTGTCTCAGGTCCTCAGTCCTCCAGAGTAGGAGTGTACCTGGATCACAGAGCAGGTATTCTGTCCTTCTACAGCATCTCTGAAACCATGACTCTCCTCCACAGAGTCCAGACCACATTCACTCAGCCTCTACATGCTGGATTTTGTATTTGTCCTGGATCTACTGCTGAGTTTTGTAAACTGAAATAGACAGAAGTCATTTAAAGGAACAGTGGGTTAAACTTTAATCCTTCAACTTGATCATTATTCATGTCTGTTGCTGAGAGCTGATTGTGGTTACATTGTTCACCTGTCAATCAAACTTTATGGGCGGTACTTTGACATCTTCTCACTTGTTCTGTAAATGTTTGAGTCTCTTTAAATAACTCTCTTTAGCTGTTTCTGTTTAGTCACAGAGGCTTTACTGCTCATGAGGATTTTTGTTCAGCTGAACTGACGTTTTCTCTGCATGAACATTTCAACTTTTCTTCACTTTAAATGTGTTTACAATGAGTACTGATTGTTTTTGTTCTAATTAAAGGGTCTTAAGAGAGAAAGCACCAGGCCTTTTCTTTCATGTAGATATTATGTTTTCACCACTTTGTACATTTGATTTAGAAACATCTCAAATGACATTTATAGAATGATTTCTTTTTGCAGAATGAATTTTGTTGTTTCAACTTAAATGGATTAAAAATGTACTCTGAAGTATGAAATCAATGAGATCATTATTATTTTCTCTTTCAAAGCTGAGATTCTGATCAAACAAACTGACAGAGGTGGAAAGAGTACTAAAATATTCTACTCCAGTTAAAGTACTACTACTTTGATGAAACGTTACTGAAGTCAAAGTAAAATGAGCATTTTAAAAATGGACTCTAGTCAAAGTAAAAAGTAGCTGGTTTAAAATTCACTTGAAGTCAAAGTTAGGTAGTTCCTTTTTTTAACAACAGATCTCTCCTGTGTAGTGCAAAAAGGACACGAGGATTTCAATCTCAAAGTTGTTTTGAACTAAAGGCAAGTCTCTACAAATTAAAGTGCATTAACAAAATAAAACACATGGACACACAACATTTCAAACCCGTAGGGAAGTATTATGTGTCATTTGTTTCTTTAGTTTTTGATTGAGGCCAGGGCTGTACGTTCACTTTTGTGCTCATAGCGCTGCTGCTACAAAGGATGATAGTTTTGTAACACAAGACAACGTCACAAACTCTTTTTTTTTCCCAAAAGATCAAAGGTTGAATGTATAGCCTACGTCACAGATCGTTTACACAGAAAGCTTACACCAGAAGGCTAGCTTCTTATCATATGATCGGATCTTTTCAGCTTGCAGCATTCACAGCGAAACTTCACATTCATTCTCGTCGTCTCGTTCAGTTAAGGAAGCACAAGAGCCAATGACCTTTACCAAAAGGGATTTTGAAGTTGAAAGATGTGGAAAAAGAGAGCCTGGAAAAAATTCTTCCAGAAAAGGATAAAGAAATTGCTCGCCTAAAGGAGAAACTTAAAGAATCCCAGGAACAGATTGCCCACCTTAAAATGGGTCTTAAAGAAGATCTGAAAACCACCAAGGAGGACTATAAGAAACTGTTCCAGGACATGGATAACATTTCCAAGGTGTATGATTCACAGATCAAACACAGTGATAAGGAAAAAAATACTTGAAGATGCAGGCGAGTAAAACTGAGGAAGACCGCAATAAAGCGTTAACTAAACAGAGGGTTAGGGAAAGCATGAAAAAGATCAAGAAATCATGCTGGCAGAGTGTAACAAAAAGTGTGAGCAGGAAGTACAGAGACAAGTCACTCTATGCAAAGAGCAGGGGAAAGATAATGTTATCAAGATGGAGACAATGGAAAAAGAAAAAAATGAGCTGCTTGAAAATCACAAAAAGGAAGTGCAGAGCTTGAATGATGTTATAAAAAATCATGAGAGGTTCATTGCAGACGAGCCAGGCAGAACAAAGAAAGCAGTGACAGACAGACTTTATACTCCGGTGGCCGAGAAATGAGATGCTGAGAAACAGGTGAAAGAGATGAAACAAGAACTGGACAAGAGAAACACAGTGGATCATCTCATACAGGAGGTTGACGTTTTAAAGAAAGATGTAGCAGAGAAAACACTCACAATCAAAGACCTCAGAAGAACAATAAGCTCTCTTAAAAGGGAAAAAGAAGAGAGTATGAAAACAATGAAAAACGAGGTGAAAATGCAGGCTGCCTTACAATTCCATTATGATTGCCTTTGCAAAAGAAACAAGCAGTTACAGGACGACTACAAAAAGAGTCAGACCCATCTCAAAGAAACAGATCTGAAGTGGAAGAGTGCATTACAAGAAACCATGAAGCTGCGTGAAAAGTTGAAACTCTGCAAGTTAGAGAGAAAACCAAAGAGGTTGAGATCCGCAGACTGGAGATGAAACTGGCCTTAAATAAGAGCATCATGACCGACATAAGTTCATGCATGCTTCATTTGAATGATCCAAAGATGCTGAGAAAAAGATTCATCGCTCTCCATAGGCGCTACATTGACGGAGATAAAACAGTGGACATGGATGAAGACACCAGAGAGGTCAACACGTTTAAAATGGATTGTCTCCAAAGTAAGCTGGATGCCAGTCAAAGGAATATTATGATCCTGAAGACGACCATCAAAACTAAGGAGCAGCAAATATTTGAACAAAATCAAAAATCTGAAGCTGATAGAATCTACCACATGAATCAATGCAGTCAGCAGAAGATAGTCATCAATCAGCTAAGAGAAAAAGTGGAGAAGCTAACAAAAAGTCAAGCTGAAACCAAAACGATGCATGCAATGTCAGGAACCAAAAAGTCGTCCCTTTGAAGCCTTAAAGAAAGTGTGACAAACATGTTCAAGCCAAATCCTGGACCGCTTACAGAGGCAGAGACTTCCATCCAGGAGGATGCCTCTCACTCACCAGACTACAAACAAGACAATTATATGTCATTTGTTCATTCCTATAAAAGTGACATTGAATCTACATCCTGTGGGCAACAGGTTAAGATCATTGCCATACAGGTGAAGCCCTATCAGGATAAAGATGATCTCCCACGAGTTGACATCTGAATCTCCCCCCAAAAACTGTGAAGCTCCTCCACTCATTGAGTTCTTTATCCAACCTTGACCCCGTGACACCAAACAACTCCCTAAAGACTCCACAAACGTCTGAGTGCAGCATGTGAAGACGCTGCGGCGACTCAGTGGTTACCTCTGTCTTCTTGCTCTCACCACTTCTGCAGGGGTTTACTCCGAGTGCTTCGGTTTCCCCTACAATCCAACACTGGACACCCTAAGTTGTTTTAAACCAATCAATCAATAAATCAATAATTAGATCAATAAATGTGAAGCTCAAGTGTATTGTGTTGACCCTGTCCTACAAGACTGTCACTCTGATGAATGCTCAACAGTCACAGAGCGTCAGACCTGTCGCTGTGAAATAACCCTGGAACAAAGCTGTCACTGTGAATGTACACGTATATATATATTATTTTATTTTATTTAAATGATCATCTACACACACTCTTTAATGTAAATACTGTAAAAACCCCCTCGTGTTTACTTCAGCATCTTTGCACTACTCACCACTGCACTATTATCTTATTTAGTCTTGTACATATCAGTCTTTGCTCATTTGTTTATTTTGGAGTTTATTGTTGATATTTAATGTTATACCTTTGTACAAAGAGAGAAAGGACGAATTGAAATACTTGTGATGATTTTGGATTTTATTTCTCGAGCTGTAGTTACTCGTTTACACCACCAGAGGGAGTAAACTCCTGAAGTGAGCACTAGTTGTGGTAACCATTATTCACTGTCCAGGTTATCTCACGGACACGGTTTAAGTTTATCGTAAGAACATTAATCATGTCAATACTTTTAGAGATCTATTGTCTTGAAGGCTTTGAAAGTTCAGATGTTGATTATTGTAATGTTGATAATACAAATGCCTTTCCTGTTTGTATCTCATCATCCGAGATGCATCAGTGTTTCACCTTTGGAACCACATGGACACACAGCCCTCAATAAAGGTACTCATTTTGTGACTCTGTTTTAACCTTTAGGTTTAGTTGAGGTTTATTTATTTAGCACACATTACCAAAATTGGTGCGAGGAGGGAACGAAGCCCGAAGTGCTCGTACAAGAGTTCCACCCCTTTCAATAATCACAGACAATATATATTTACAAGGCTAACAAATAAACATTTAAAAAATACGGAGATAAAGTAGTAACATAATCAATGATACATGGACAAAAAGAAGAAAAAGGAGACAAAGTACAGAATAATCATTAACAAGTGGAAGACAACAGAGACAAAATAATCATTGTTAATCCAAAAAATAAGGAGACAAGATACATACTGTAAAGAAAATCAACGAGGGATTGTCTTCATGGGAAACAAATGAGAAAATAAGCATAGCATAAAATGTAAGACAATGTAGAGGACAGGAAGTGACTAGATGATTCATGAAAGGAAAAGATGTTTTTGAAGCTGCTTTTTAAAGAGTGAGTGGTCATTCATATGGAGCTGTCTCTCTTGTCCTCTTCATGAGCATGTGCTTTTTTGATAGTATTTGTCTTTTGCAGTTCTGTCAGGTCCAGTCCTTCCTGTTCAGCACCTCACAGCCATCGTCACAGCCACAACTCGTAATTCATCTGTGATCCAATACTAATCCAATTGTAACGCGGCTGGTACAGGAGGTGAAGCTAGCTGGCAATAAGTCCTGGGATAGCTGGTTAGCATCAGTTAGACAGACGACAAAGTGGAGGAATTCCACACGGCACTTTTATTCTGTATTACTAAATGGACCATACAAAGCCAGGTCAGCACGGCACTATATATCCTGATCACACATGACAGGTCAAAATAGGCTAATATCCTGCACCAACTCGTCACTAGAGTTTGGGAGTCCTCTCACGATCAACATACAAGAACAACACTTCTCTGGTGGGGAAGGAACTGAAGTTGGTGGAGTTGGTGTGGTGGGTGGAGTGTAAAATAACAACAGTGACATGAGTGCGTTCACATGAAGGGGGGGGGGGGGGGGGTAAGCTTCCTATAACTTATCACCATCATGAACGAGTCTGACGACATCTGATCGTCATATTCAACTGACTCTGAGTGAACTATGTTAAAAGAAAGAAGAAGAAGTGACACAGGCTGCTACAGACTAAAGTCAATGATCTGGAGCAGGTTAGGTGTTCAGCCTATGTTACCATGATGGCCTCCCCCAATCAGGGTTAGGGCTAACCCCTGAAGTAACCTTGATGACAGCAAATCAAGCTTCGTACTGTAACCCCGCTGGACTGATGTCACTGACATGTTAAATCCTACAGTGCATTGCTGCAATAGCAGGATGTTTCTGCTGCTGCACTCAGTGCATCTTAGATGGTCCATTTCTTCAGGTTTATTTGTGTGTGACTAATCAGACATGAATGCAGCGTTATCTGGAAGGATTGTCAGTCAATTTTCATGTTTCAAATACAAAGCAGATGGTAGAGGTGTTTTCTGTTCAGTTTACAGTCTGGATAAATCAAAAACATCAAAAACATTAAAAAAAACATACTTGGATTCTTTTGGTTTATTCTCTTTGTGCTCTGGTGAAACAAAAGTCTGACAAAACAACATCTCCTCTTCATCATCTTCGTCATATTCACTACACCTTAGAGAGGAATCAGAGTTTCTGGGACTTAGACAACTTTATTTATCCCAGAGGGCAATTCGGTTCCACAGTCCACCCAGACCATGCATACATTTACAAACAAACAACAGAAGGAGATTAATCAGAGACGACAAACAAATCAGTACTTGACAAAAAAGAGCACTGTCCCCCTCGTGTGGTCTCTTAGGGCAATGACATCAACAAGGGCCAGATGAAAAGAACGGTTTAAGGACAACAGTAATAAATAAGTCAATATAAACATAATCAAGACATTCTAGGAGGCACCGCCGTCACATGGAAGACTACATTCACTACAGGACACAAGCTGCATTTAAAGCAGGCTTGTAAATGTACCAAAACATGGAGAGTAAAGTACTTCAGTTAGAAACATATGATTCTTCCTTAAGCCCTGTATGACCTCTCTCTCTTCCCGTCAGTGTCCTCTTATCCCCTGCTCATCCACAACTTACATGAATTGCTTTGAAAGCTCCACAAATACTTTACTGGTGAAGTCATTACCACAGTTTAGCCGTATTCACGGGCAGAAATGGCAGAAAATCCGAGCAACCACCATTAGCAGTAGCCAGCTGAGATTCCCTTCTGAGATTGTTGGGTGCCAATAATGTAATGCTGCATGATCAGAGATGAGATCAACTTCATCTTTAACCAGGACCAAAACAAACAGAGATGCTCTGATGATGTTTGATAGTTCTCTTGTGCCTTAACACTTGTTGACTTTTTCTGTGATTCCTAAAATAACTCAAGTAGCTTGAATACCCTAAAACAGCTCGGGGTTCACTTACTTTACTCTGATATCTATTACAAATTACCCATAATCCCACTTTCCATATGTCTCTATTTAATCCCACCACTTTAACGGATGTTCAGACTGATATTTTTGGATGATTAAGTGAACCATTTAGTAGTATTTAGTGGTAGTTCTATCAGGTAAGGTGAACTGTAAATGTTTGAATACTGAAACAACTATACCATGTAAATGAACCCACCTATTACATCATCACCTTTTTCAAACAGATATATTTCAGCATCATTTTCACTCCTCTGTAGACAATATGTGTTAATGAACAAGTGATAACCCTGTTAATGGAAAATCTTTGATCTGTATCAGGATGGGAAAAATGATCGGTTTTCGTGGAGTGGAACAGACCAAAAGATCTTTTCTTTTTCCCCTCTTGTACTTTCAAACTGAGGAGTGTCTTTGAAAATAGCAGAGTTCACTGTCTGACTTTATAAAATGCCAATGTTGTTTAAAAACAGATCTTGGTATACTTACACAAATCTGTTTTTCATACCAACTGCCTTTTCCTAAAAGTCCTTACAAGAATAACAATCCAAGGTTTTTCCTGCATCCCAAATGTGCAGGCAGCCACCTCATTTTGCAATTGAAGGGAAAACGGATGGTGCTAAAAGAGCTGCTCAGAAACTGCACGTTGTGGACTTCACAGAACACAATAGAAATAGTCATGCACGTAGATAGTTTCAACCTTTTCTCTTTCTGGGAAACCTCCCAAAAACAGACTGCGTCTTATATACCGGTGCAACCTATATTCTGGATTTCACGGTATGTTCACGTAGAGGCTTGTGATATCATGAGTTAACAAAAGGACACTGGCTAATCACTCAGATTAGAAGTTTTTCAATGAAATCCGTGAAGTCCTTTTAGTAGACTGGCCTGTTTCGACAAAGGGCTTAACAAAAAATCTACAAAATGAGACAGTGGAGACCAAAGGGAGTCTGTCTGTGCCACTATTGAGCGACCTGAAGGGTTGGTACTTTGGGCAAAGTGCATATCACAGGTTGTATCGGGTTCTTACAGCGTAAAAAAAATCAAGGAGAAACTTTTTGGTGAACTTTCTGTCATCCTTTATACAGAAAAGATAACAGGAAGGAGAGAACAGCAATCAGACTTTGATGCTTTCCTTTTATGACTCAATCAAGTGAATTGTCACTGTTGAAAACATTCATATTGCTCAGCCTGAAACATGTTGTTGTGGATTTTTCTGTTTGGTAATAAAGGATCTCAAGTCAATGTCTTTTGTCTTTGTGTATTTTATTGCATAAAGTCAAAGTTCTTTGCAAAGGGGCAATCAGCTACAGAAGTGACATGAATCACAAATGCATCAAAGATTCCCGGGGCAGTCCCGGTTGCAGAACATATTTATACATTCACAGGATATAGGTATAGTGCATATACATGAGTAACAGTTTGTCGTTGGTCTCGGCTCGCCCTTGTGGCTACGCCTTCTGCATAGATGAATCTCTTTTGGGGCAATAGAATCAGAACCGGGTTTATTGCCAAGTACATTTACACATACAAGGAATTTGTCTTGGGGCCTGATTTAGTAAAGGTTTGCGTGTCTTAAAACGTGTGCAAACTTGATACCACCAGCAAAAAATGTGCTATCTGATCTACTAACAGCGTGCAGTGAGGATTGCGTCTTTCATATGAGCAAAACAACACGCATTGTCCATTTAGCACGTTTGCCTTAATGAATATGCAATATGGGGCGTTTCTGCCGTAGCGTGCAAAATACTGGGAGGAGAAAATTCAAATAAGTTAAGTTAGTACACGCATTGCGATTTACCAAGCCAGGCAAAAATTGCGGTGATTGTGACGGTGTCTAAATTTAACACCTTTGAAAGGCAGGTGCTAATCCAGGATCCCAGTGTTACGCACAACAGGCTGCAGTTAGGAGGAGACATAGGAACAATAAAAGAACGTATAAAGATCACATTTTTCTCCCAACATGTTAACATGTTTTCGATTGACATAGAAATAAATGAAATGCATTATTTTTAATTTCGATTCAATAATAGTTAATAAAGAGAAACACCATGATTAAACTAATATAACTGAACATTCACCGCCTCTGCATTCTAAAGAATTTACACATTGACATTTATGTCTTCCTATTTCCCTCTTTTCTGCAACATTACATTTTAAACTGGGCATTTCCTTTTTCTCGGGTTGCGCGTCTCTCCAGCTCGTCTCCTCCGGTGCGCTCCTCTCCCTATCGCGCTCGTTTCCAACCTCTACAGCCCCCTGCTGCCAAGCTGTAGGCACTTGGATTGGGGGACCTCACCACTGCTTGTACCCCCGTATTCGATACCTCTTGCCAGGGCAATTATGTCCGATCAGACACAGCGCTGGCCAGCAGTCTGGTGCGCAACAATAGCCCGAGGGGCGTGCCTGAGCGCCGGTGCCACATAGGTCACAGCTCGCACCTCCTGCGCAATGTATGACAATTCATTCAAAGGAGCGAGGGAAGAAAAGAGAGGCCCTGTTTAATGCCGAGGTTTTCTTATAAGCCAAATGTTCTTTTTGTTATATTCAGATGTATCTGCTATAACTCGAAAATACCGTACGTTCATTTGCCTCTCTCACTAATACCTATTTTGCGCTTGCAGTCATTCTGCTTTCCGTCCAAACTCTCCGTGACGTAACCCAGTAGAACACGCAAAAGCCTGACTTAAATACAACCGCCCCCTCAAGGTTTGCACCCGTTATCATTCACGCAAAGTTTCTTAGTAGATCACCCGCAAAACGCCCACAAGCCAAACGCGCAATTTTTTGGAGTGATCACGCAATTTTGTACTCTTTAATTGGGATCTTAGTAAATCAGGCCCTTGGTGTATTGGTGCAAAAACAGTTAACAAGGGAAATACAGCCAACAAAGCAAGAACGTAAATAAAATAAAATATAAGAAATGTACCAATATAAACAAAAGAATTTAAAAAATGTCAAATATAAAGAATAATAATAAAAAACACAAAATGTACAATAGAGTGCATGTAAGAAAATGAATGTAAAGTCCAGTGAGCGTTAATGTAACACATAAAAACAGTTTCAGCCTTCACATTACTGTGATGTTTTCTGACTGTGGGGCTGATGAGAGTCTGTGTTATGTGGGAGGAGGGGGGGGGGGGGGGCAGGGACATGTTCATCAGGCTGACAGCAGAGGGGGAAGAAACTGTTCTTGTGGCGAGAGGTTTTGGTCCTGATGGACCGCAGCCTCTTGCCAGAGGGGAGAGTCTCAAACAGGCCATGTGCGGGGTGAGTGTAATGGACAAATAGACAATAGTATCAGTTTGTTAATAATGCAAGCTGGCACAGTGGAATAACATTGACTCCTTTTTAAGGAGTGCACAAAGTCTGCTGTGAGAAGCTTCTATGCTCATAACAAGAAGTATGTACATGTGTGAGGCAGCCAAGGCCAGACAGAGAAACAGGTGCCAAATGACGCACCAACATCTGAGTTGTCTAAGTTCAAATGAGAACAATAGACAGACAGTATTTTTCTCTTTACATTCAAACATCACAGCTGCTCCCAACTTACTGGTTCATATGTCAGCAACAAAACATCAATGTCAAAAAGTAGAGACAGATTTCTGTCAATAGAATTGTCTTATATCCCTTTATAACAGCAGTTATACATCTGTTAGTCAATACACACTTATGAATACACATTAGTGATGTTGTTCACTTGGATTCCTTTGGATCACTTTTACCATTGAACAGGAGTTTTAAATCTCGGGATGGTACGGTTAGAATTCTTGACAGCAACATTTATAGATACTGCTTTCATTTTATCATGTAAAAAAAGAAATGACATGAAAGATATTAAACGGTTGAACACTTTTGATTGTGGTTTCTCTGGACACACTGCGGTCTGGTCTCTCTCCTGTATGACTTCTCATGTGGCTGTTAATACTGAGGACTCATTAGCAGTCCGGTAGTCCATACGTACATACACATCAGAGAGTAAGAACAACACAAGCAATGATCTAGAAAGGAGGAAACAACGTCAGTAAGTGCAAACAAACAGCTTTAATTCTGATCAGACACACAGGTGCTGACAGGCAATGTGCAGAGACAAAACCATCGTCATCAATAATATCATTAAATACGTAGGTATTGTCACTGCTGCTGACAGACAAGAGTTTTGGTTCTCTGCATCATAGCCAAGGCTCGGTTGGATCTCATTGGTTTGGTTCTATCAAAATAAACTTAGGCAGGACACAATAAAAGTAGACAGGAGATAACGGTCTACAGAAGAAGAATCTGTAGGTCAAAAATAGAAAAAATGAAAGAGTTCACACATTAAAGACAAAATGTCAAGACTTTAGACATAAGACAGAATAGAGACAAACAAGAGACTGAAAACCAAGAAGAACTCCAACAAACAGCACACCAGAAACCAAGAGACGTTTCCTGTGCTCATGAGAAGGTATTCTTATTGTCTTCTGACCCATGTCTTCTGAAGGCAGTGGTTCTTAAACTTCTCCTGGTTTCCCTTGGATGAGACCCCCCCGCCAAACAAAAAAGTGACTAAAGGGGCCTTGTTTTTTTTTTTGATGCATATTTTTATTTAAGTAAAAAGAGGAGAAAAAAAGCATTGGTCAAAAACATTTGGCACGCATTTCCTATTTGTTTGTTTTTTGATCCAATGCACATTTTTTTGTAGGTTTGCTGCCCAGTAAAAGTACATCAAATTGGGTAGGGCCAATCCCCCCTCTGCCCTCTGCCTCTGGAGAAGCGTCTTACAAACTCTAGGATGTTTTTTGCTCCACAGAAATGAGGATATCAACTTGTCAATAAATCTAAAAAAGGATTTTGATAGGAAAACCGGGATGTTCTGAAATAGATATAAAAATCTGGGTAGTATATTCATTTTAACACATGCAATTTTGCCTGTAAGGGACAGATTTAGCACATTCCATTTCTGTATGTCCATTTTAAGGCTATCAATCAAGGGTGTATAGTTCTTGTCGTAAAGGCCAGGTAACGTGCGGGTAATACTAATTCCCAAATATTTAAATCCTGACCTGGAGAGAGGGAAAGGTAAGTCAGTTTCTATAATTTGAAGGGCTGAGTTGTTAACTGGGAAACACTTGCTTTTGGAGAAGTTTAATTTATATCCTGAAAAATTGCCAAATCGAAGTAGCATATTCACAATTTTGGAGGCACACAGCACAGGGTCCGAAATGTATAGGAGTAAGTCGTCCGCATATAGAGACACTCTATGTTCTATATCTTTCCTTCGAATTCCCTTGAAATGTTGTGAGTCTTTTAGCATGATAGAGAGTGGTTCTATGGCCAAAGCAAAGAGGAGTAGACTGAGAGGACAGCCCTGTCGCTCACCCCTCGATAGTGGAAAAGGCTTGGAACATAACCTATTAGTTATTACTGATGCTTTAGGTGAAGTATATAATAAAGTAATCCATGATATAAGTTTTGGTCCAAATCCGAATTTTTTCCAGTGTTGCAAACAAATAAGGCCACTCGACTCAGTCGAACGCCTTCTCCGCATCCAAGGAGAGCACCACCTCTGGAGTCTCCGAGGATGGGGAGGAGTGGACGACCCCAAGGAGCCTGCGTATGTTGGTGAAAGAGTGACGACCCCTGATAAAGCCTGTTTGGTCCGTTGAGATTATGTCTGTCACAGCGGTTTCTAACCTAGGAGCGAGAAGCTTAGCCAAAATCTTTACATCTCCGTTAAGGAGCGAGATCGGCCGGTATGATCCACATTCATTTGCATCCTTGCCGGGTTTTAACAAAAGTGTAATGGTAGCTTCCGAGAGTGTTTGTGGAAAGGCCTGATCCAGAGAGTGCTTGATCATTTCAAAGAGGAGAGGGGCTAACTTGGATGAACATTTTTTTATAAAATTCAATTGGATAGCCATCTGGGCCAGGGGCCTTGCCACTTTGCATTGCTGCGATTGAATTGATTACTTCCTCTAGTGTGAGGGACTCATCTAGGTCTTCCCTTTTTTTTGGATCTATAGAGGGAGCATCTAAGTTGTCAAAAAATTCGAGCATATCCGAGTCATCCTTCGGAAATTCTGATGTATATAAATTAGAATAAAATATTTTGAAAGTTATTTATTTCAACTGGGTTTACTGTTCGCTCACCAAGAGCGTTTCAGATCTGTGGTATGAGTTGAGCAGCAGATCTACATTTCAACTGATGGGCCAGGAGTCGACCTGCTTTTTCACCGTGTTCATACACAAACCCTCGGGATCTAAGTAAATGCTGTTCAGTTCTGTCCGTTGATAGAAGGTTATATTGAGTTTGTAAACCCAGTCTATCTTTGTACAATTCAGGTGAGGATGATATGGAGCATCTATGGTCTAGTTCACGTATCGAATCTATGAGTTGCTCCTGTCTAAGCTTTCTGGTTTTGTTGCGTATTGCAGTGTATGCTATTACTTCTCCCCTGATTACAGCCTGAAGCGTCTCCCATAAGATGGATGGTGATACTGAGTCTGATTTATTTGTTTGAATAAAATTATCTATAGCAATGGATATCAATTTACAGAAGTCTTTATCTGACAGTAGAGTTGAATCCAATCTCCAATTGGGACGTTCTGTACGGTTAAGGGAAAAACACAAGTCAAGCAATACTGGTGAATGGTCTGATTCTACAATGGCTAAATATTCAGTTTTTTTATCAGAGGGTAACAAGGTTTTATCCATGAAGAAATAATCAATTCTTGAATATGAATGGTGTACATGTGAAAAATATGAAAATTCTTTTTTGTGTGGAAAAAGAAAACGCCAAGGATCTATGCAACCTACTTCATTCATAAATGTAGACAGAGCACGAGCCATCTTAGATGGGGAGACTGATTTGGAGCTTGAACGATCTATGGCCGGATCTATAACACAATTCAGGTCACCCCCAAAAATCAGATGATGCGAGTTCATTTTGGGTAGTGCGGAGATTAACCCACTTATAAAACTGGAATCATCCCAATTAGGAGCATAACCAGAAGCAAGAATGACCTGAGTGTTAAAGAGGGAGCCAGTCACTATAATAAATCGTCCCTGTGGATCCCATATTACCTCGTTAGTAGTAAACTGTATCTTTTTATGGATTCATATCGCTGTTCCTCTCGCCTTAGTATTAAAATGTGAATGATAAGCCTGTCCCACCCACGGCTTTTTAAGTTTGATGTGGTCTGTTGTAATTAAATGTGTTTCTTGCAGAAATGCTATTTCTGTTTTCAATTTTTGAAGGTGAGTAAATATTTTAGCCCGTTTCACCGGTCCCCTCAGGCCTTTAACGTTCCAGCTTATAAAACGAACTGCAGATCCTCCTACTCCTGCATTACTCTTTGACACTTCAGTCATTATTGTTCAGAGTAGTGATGATCATTTTCAGATCCAGCAATATTAATTGACAGCCCTTCAATTGATAGAGTGTAGTATTATCCACAACTTGAGAAACTGTTCAATAAAAAAGTAAACACACATAGACTACATAATCCCCTATGACAGTTATCATCCCAAAACCCAAAAAACCACCCATTCTGTAGGTTTGCCTTCCCAGCTGAGGCAAACTGCTTTCTCCTGTTTAAATCACGGCTCTCCCGATAGACTATACTCTCAATAACTAACTTTCTTGGGAGGGTTCCCGATTAACTCGATATACAGAAATGTCAATGTATAAACCCAACAAAAAGGTACCAATGAGTGCAAATAAATAGGCGCCCTGTGCACATAGACGTACATGTTGTATTAATGCAGTGTTTCCCAAAGTGGGCCGTGGGCGCAATGACAGGGGGGGCACGAAAAGTTTTGAGGGAAAAGACGAAGAAGAAGAAAAATTCCAAACAATGCACTACGGTTGTATGTTGTATACTTATGTGAAGCCCCGTGTCCACCTAGCGTTTTTTCTGGGCAGAAAAGCGCTGGCTGTGCGCTTGGGAGTGTGTGCATGAAGCATTTGTTCTCTGAGAAGAAAAGCGCTGCATGTCCGTCCTGTTTCTATGACAACAGTATGTTGACAACGGCCGCTGTATGACCGACACTGCTCCGTTACTTTAAGATCGTTTTTTTACCCCAGCAGACACGGAGCAAAGAGGATGCGGAGGATACAAGACACGATCCGTAGGAGGCTAAAATACGGGGAATATCAAACATTTTGAAAAGAGCGCCGATGACATAAACAGCCCCTTTCTGAAAAGTTGAAAGATTTTCATCCTCAACTCTCGGAGCAAAAAACGGCAGAGCGCTTGTAAAAAAGACGCTAAACGCTGCGCTTTTCATCCAGGTGGCTGCTTTCTGCTGCAAATGCTCTCTACTCATTGAACACAACTGGAAAAAGATGCAGGCGCTGAGAAAAAAACGCTAGGTGGACACGAGACCTAATGTTGAATCTTAAAAAAGTGTTCAGTTTAATGTTGCAGTTATACTCTTTATTGCTACTTTAGATTTGGCTTGATATTTTTGTTTAAGTTTAATATTCACACATTGATGCTGCCATTCTTTTTCTGTTTTGGCAAATCTCAAATAAATTGTAAAAATACAGATATTTGACTGAAAAATATGTTTTTGTCAGTATTTTTTGTACACGCACGCACGCACGCACGCACGCACACGCACACACACACACACACACACACACTGTATTTGGTGGCAGTTCTAGTGGGTTGACATTCCCATAGCTGAGGCAGTGGTTGTTCAAAAAATCAACTCTTTGTGTACATATGACATCATTAACTGAACATATAGCTTACCCTCTATATCCCAATGAGGAGACAGTTGAAAATCAGTCGTCTCCAAGAAATAATTATAAAATAAAAGACACTGAACTCAGACCTCCTCTACTGTCCATCTGAAATCCAGGTTAAATAAACCATCCATAAACATAAAAGAGAGTAGTATAAAGATCTATTATCTGAGCTGATCATCTGTAGATTAACGTTTCCGTTCCAGCCGTCAGCCAAGGGAGAGGGGAGGGGGGGTCCACTCACACACGTCTCAGTCTTTGCTTTGTGCAATATAGCCAGACAATCAAAAGTTGGCTCTCCCGCATGTAAACAAAGCGGGGAGTTTCTGAGGAGAGAGAGGAGAAAAAAAAAGAAAAAGAAAAAAAGACAAAGGGTGTGTGCGCGGCTGGTTGTATCCCCCACTTTGTGATGGTGCTGGCCAGTGGGCTACAATTTACTTCCCAATGCGGCGATCATAGAAACCCTGGGCCTCCTCTGGTGTCTCAAACAGGAAACTTTCTCCTTCAAATGTGACTCTGAGACGGGCTGGAAAGAGCAGACGGAATTGTACTCCGTTTTGATAGAGGGCCTGTTAAACCCCATTGAATGAAGATCTTTTCTTTGCAAGGGTGGTACTAAGGTCTGGATATATTCTCAGTGTAGCACCCTTATATATCACTTCGTGCTGTCTAGACCATTTCATAGCGAGCTCTTTCTCCTGGTAGCGATGGAAGCACAGGATGAAGGGTCTTGGGGGTCTTCCTTGTGCGGGCTTTGGACCTAGTGAGCGATGCGCTCTGTCGAGTTCAGGGGGGGTCGGAAAAAATTCCACTCCCATGGTTTCTCTCAGCAGCTCGGACACAAACGGGCTAAAAGGGCCTTGTTAACTTGGTATCTGGGTTAATGCCATTACGAAGTTAAACAGGCATTCAAAGAGTCTTCACAGTGGAGATCCCTCACTATTTTCTCTCTCTGGTTACCTACAGAGTATCCAGACCTGCAACCTTTATTCAAGGGGTACAGAGCTAAGGCGATCAATCGTCTACTAGTTTGTTTTAAATGCTGATGGTAAAGGCGGAAGACATACCTGGGCAGCCTGCCAAGGAGGGATACATGTGAAGTGTCAGATTAGACTTTTTTTACTTTCTCCCGTTTGTGAACTTTGTTGTGTTTCTTCAGACACCCCTTCTGTCTAAAACTTTTACCACACTCAGAGCAGCTGAAGGCTTTCACTCCACTGTGAACTAACATGTGTCTGGCCAGATGTCCTCTTTGGGTAAAACTTTTACCACACTCAGAGCAGCTGAAGGCTTTCTCTCCACTGTGAACTAACATGTGTGTGGCCAGACTTCCTCTTTGGGTAAAACTTTTACCACACTCAGAGCAGCTGAAGGCTTTCACTCCACTGTGAACTAACATGTGTCTGGCCAGACTTCCTCTTTCGGTAAAATGTTTACCACACTCAGAGCAGCTGAAGGGTTTCTCTCCACTGTGAACTAACATGTGTGAGGCAAGATTTCCTCTTCGGGTAAAACTTTTACCACACTCAGAGCAGCTGAAGGCTTTCACTCCACTGTGAACTAACATGTGTCTGGCCAGACTTCCTCTTTCGGTAAAATTTTTACCACACTCAGAGCAGCTGAAGGGTTTCTCTCCACTGTGAACTAACATGTGTGAGGCCAGATGTCCTCTTCGGGTAAAACTTTTACCACACTCAGAGCAGCTGAAGGGTTTCTCTCCACTGTGAACTAACATGTGTCTGGCCAGATTTCCTCTTAGGGTAAAACTTTTACCACACTCAGAGCAGCTGAAGGCTTTCTCTCCACTGTGAACTAACATGTGTGTGGCCAGACTTCCTCTTAGGGTAAAACTTTTACCGCACTCAGAGCAGCTGAAGGGTTTCACTCCACTGTGAACTAACATGTGTCTGGTCAGAGGCCCTTTTCGGTTAAATCTTTTACCGCACTCCGAGCACCTATGTGGTCTCTTACCAGTCTTTAGTTTCTTATTTTTCAAGTTTAATTCTGACAGATCTTCTCTCGTCTCTCTCCAATCATCACTGTCATTAGTCTCAGGTTCATCAGAGTCTTCAGTCTCGACCTCAGTCTCTGGTTCATCAGAGTCTTCAATCTTGACCTCAGTCTCTGGTTCATCAGAGTCTTCAGTCTCGACCTCAGTCTCTGGTTCATCAGAGTCTTCAATCTTGACCTCAGTCTCTGGTTCATCAGAGTCTTCAATCTTGACCTCAGTCTCTGGTTCATCAGAGTCTTCAATCTTGACCTCAGTCTCTGGTTCATCAGAGTCTTCAATCTTGACCTCAGTCTCTGGTTGTAAACGTCTCTCTGGATCTGAGTGCCTCTCTGGTTCTGCTCCTCCGCAGTCCTCTCCATCAACTCCTGTTTCCATCTGTTCAGTTTGTCTCTGATGAAGCTGTGAGGACTGAGGTTTCTCTTCATCATCTTCACTCTTCACAGAGACAGGAGTGAAGGGGAACTTGGTGGTATCAGCCTCCTCCAGTCCTTGTAGCTGTTCTTCCTCCTGATTGCTCCACAGTTCCTCATGTTCTTCTTTAATGTGTTGGGGCTTAGTGTCCTCCTGGTCCAGAATGTGGCTCCACTCCTGCTGTTCAGGTGGAAGCTCTTCTTTACTCACCAACAGCTGCTGGACATCTGCAGGACACAGTAAACAAACATTAACCGTACTTAGACTGCTTTTTGAATATTAATAAGGGCTGTCAAATGATTTCATTTGTAATGACTGAAAATCAATAGTTAATTGGAATTGACTTTAAAACACTTGCATTCATTTCAGACTCAATCTCACTGTGATGAACACGTTCACGTTTACAGCCCTGCTTTTAATATTTTAATGGACATGATCAAGAAAAGCATGATAAGTTGATGCTACATTTCTATCCTGTCCTGTGTACTTGTTGCTATGGATGATGTCATTTTAATTCTGTTGAAGAAAATGAATGGATTATCTGTTACGATAGTTGGGAGAGAGATTGCTGTTGGGCGAGCTGAGCTACAGTGAAGCTGGCGCACTGCGCTGTCAATGAGGTTGAAACAGTGTGCTTTCAAATGAATTCAGAGACCATCACCCCGACAGGAACCTCCTGACCTTTCTACCTTGGTTTCTAGGATTGTTCTGTCTCTATTTGAAATGCTTCTACGGCTATGAAATGAGTAGTAACTCTCTCAGCAGAAGCAGTGTCAGTCACAGTGGATGCGATCAACGAAGGAAAGATGGACATCCTTCACAAGTTGTCTGGCTTTTACCTGGGTGAAAGTTGACTTCCTGTCTTTCACTTGTTGTCCCCTCTGTCAACAGAACCCTCTGACCCGCATAGATCCATCTGATGTTGAGTTAAGTAACACGACGTGCTGCAAGTTTAACAAACAAGGACAGATCCAGATTCTTTGACTCGGGCCCTGACTTATGCAGAGGGTGGCCTGAAGTTTGTGTGCACAAAGATACTAATGAATAGCATGTATTTAACGTTTCTAAAACTTATCTCCAATAATCATATCTACTTTAACTACTCAAATGAACACCAAAGATCCGTTGCTGGATTCAATAGGTCCAGACCAAAGAGTGTTTAAAGGGATACTTCAACCGTTGAAACATGAATCTGTAGTGACATTGGGTCATATATGTAGTAGAAATGTGAAATAAATTTTGAAATTGGTGCCTTCTTGACCGAGAAAAAGGCAAAAAGTGTATTTTTGCGTTTTCTCTGCAAAGACACATCTCCCAGAATGCACAGCACCGCAGGACACTCCCGCTGAAGGAGAGGTGCATTCATGTGGTATCGGAAAAAATGAGATTCCGAGTTGTAAAATGCAAATGAAACACCTGCTCAAGTCGGTTTTGTGTTTTGTTAACATACTTTTTATTCAGGCACGTATTGCACATCAACTTTTTGCTTAAATATAACTTGACAATAAGATTTCTCCGAGTTGGGAAGTCGGAAGAATGACTTCCCAACTCGGAAACTTAAACCACCCGAGCAGCACCTGAATGCAGCATTACTCGCGGACAATAATACAGCAGTTTCCACAACTGATTCAGAGATTTCTTCCATAAGGAATTGGCATCTTGGAAATTCCTGACAGAAAACAGACTCTATGTCTGTGTCCATAGGCAAACAGTGACAGCACCGACAACACAAGTCTGCCCCGGCTCCTTCTTTTCTCTCACAGCCGCGGACCTAGCATGCTAGGCTAGCTAGCCTGTCTGTCGGCACTCAGCAGCCAGCTCGCCGCTATATTGCGGCTCGTAGAAAGAGCCACACACATCCGATTCAAGCACAAGACCTTCAAAATCCCCTTCAGTCATATCAGTTTGAAGTTGAAACATACTTTTTTCTTCATTCTCGGTCCATATTAGCTTATCCGTAGAGACACCCAGCTTGAGCCCGGCTCAGGCTCCCTGTCTCACAGCCGCTGTGTCTGCAGAAGGCACCTGGCAGCAATATTGCGGGCGGCTCGTAGAAAGAGCCACGAACATCCGATTCGAGCACAAGACCTTCAAAATCCCCTTCATCCATATCAGTTTGAAGTTGAAACATACTTTTTTCACCATTGTCGGCAGATATTAGATTTCTGGTAGCATAGCCTTCAAGCAAGATGGCGGATGTTAAGTTTCGATTCTGGCAGTGAAGCCCCGCCCACTGATCTGTGATAGGTCTGTAGCTTCAGTGGTTGAAAACATGAGGAACTAGCAATGTAGTTTTACCCTGCTAACCCGTGCTAACCACAGCCTCCGCGAGTGACACAATATGACGATTTTTGCGTCTATTGAGGAGGCATCTCAGAAAAGAAAATACAGATTTTTCCCGTCTCAGGGGGAAATGAGGGCTGGATGCAAGACCATTCAATAAAAACACAAGTTTACTACTGATACAAAGCTTAATGCAAATGGGTGAAGTATCTCTCTCTTTCATAGATATGATTTCATACCACCTTAGTTTATACAAATATTACATCGCGGTAAAAAAGAGTCCACTTTGGAGCGATAGTTAGCGTCTTTCCCAGCGAGCTACAGTAACATCTCTGATATCAACAGATTCATTATAAACTGTTCATTTATATGATATCAATGTTGTCGCGCTAGCATTACAATTGATTCCGCTACGTCTGCCTAAAAAAAACTACATTTTTAACGTCAGGTGAGACAAATGATAATGCAGAATAAAAGTGAACTCAGAACTGAGAAGAACTAATACAGCCTCTTTTTAAAGTCATGTCGACAAGTGGCAGCATCTCATTCACATTTATTGTATGTTTACAGTTTATCATGAATGCCAGTAGAATGTTTCATTCAATAACCAATAAGATCACGTTTAGAACATGAACTATAGCAAGTTAAAAAGTCAAACAATGCTGCTAGAAATGGTTCAAATGTCTGAAAGGTGCTTACATTACAAAGTTTACATGATTTTTAAACTATGAGGAAATATATCTCACATTTTCAGGGTGTAAAACAAAGCAGAGTGGTTTCAAGTTTGTACGGGTCATTAGTGATGATTGTTTACAAACACCGGCTGAAATGTCGGCTTCTTCTTCTGATGTTTCCGGCAGATAAGACAGGTGGGACCAGTCTGCGCATGTCACAATGGTTTTATTCTGATTTAATGCTGATGCATGAACACGCACGGCATAATCTGATCATTTTATGTAGCGTTTTTAGCAGGAGCTAGCTGCGGCTAACACTGTGCTGTGTGCGTCTATGGACGTTAGCTAAAGGCTCTGCTCCCTGAAACATGAGCAGGAAAACTGCGTTCAAGCCATCCGTGGTTCGCGTTTGCTTGGTCAAATCAGCCGCACGTTTTTTTCCAGTGCTCGAATCTACTAACATTTACGGTAATCGTAATGAAATCGCTCTGAAGAGCTGCTGGTAGTGACTGTGGGGCAGACTGCAGTCTCACAATCAGACCCATGAAACATACGATAGGGTGAATTCAGGTATATTGGGACATCAGGTATATTGGGACAACTTAAGAAAGCAGCACAGTATGTCTGCCCTGAAAAACACATGTCAAAGCAATTGGTGCTGAGATGTTCTAAAGAAGCATATGATGAAAGTCACATGACAAAATGTATGTGACAACACATGGGAGGGTGTGGCCAGCATCAAACAGGAAGTTGATATGTAAGAGATATGAGAAATGACATCTGCATTAGCTTTATTTTAATATAAGTAGGCCTGGGCGATAAAACGATAACGATAATTATCGCAATATAATTTTTCTTACAAAAAAAATAAATATTATAAATGTTCGATAGAATTTAACCTGTAATTACACAGCCCAACCACTGGGAAACGGGGGGGGGCGCTAATGCGCATTGAACGCTAGTTGCCACCCGACATTAAAGAGAAGAAGAAAACGACGTCGAACAGCCAATCATGTCGCAGGGATATGGGTAGGCGGGCTTACAGACGATCGGAGCGGAATGAAAACATAGCCGAAATTAGCGCTAGTGACACAGGGGAAAGCGCTGAGCCTGCCGGCTCAAAGCAGGAGGAAACATTGTCGATAACACGACAAGACAGACCGCTCAGCTTCAGGAGTTTGGAGACATATTGGATATTTACAGTCCGACAAAAAACGAGTAACATGCTCTGTTTACTGTGCCGAAGACGAGCGCAGCTAAAACGTGCAACATACAGACCCTTCACTGTTTGACACAATATGACCCGTTAAAAACACGCTGAAGGAAAGAAATGACCAAACGTCCCAAACCAGTGTTAGTGTGGACCGTATTGTAAATAATATAAACAGTGTATGGTGTGGACCCTCAGCAAGCAGCGGGCCAGTAGGCTAAGTGATAAGTCATATCAGCGTTTTCAGCTCCGTGCACTGAGCTTATGATGGTGAAATGTTCTTCTTTTTAATTATAGTTTGTCATGTTCTGATAATAAAGAATAATTAAACCATATTTAACCATCTGGTTTCCTCAACTTTCACTCAGGAGCAAAAATCAGCTTTTAAATTTGAAAGAAGTAATAATTTAACATTTATCGTGATAATTATCGATATCGACTGATATGAAATTTTTTATCGTGATAACATTTTTAGTCATATCGCCCAGGCCTAAATATAAGGTTATACATTTTGACTGCAGAATCTACTTAAGATAAAAATGATCTATAAGCATGTATGATGCAATAGTGTACTAAAATAAACATACATTGATTTGAAAGTGAGTTTATATTTTTGAAATGAGGACATTTTCTTAGTGTCCCAAATGAGCAAACTTGGTTTAGTCATTTGGGACAGCATGTTTCAGGTCATTTGGGACACTGATGCTAATAAAATGATATGTAATATTAATGTGTTACATATAATTGTGTGCAAATTACATGATTAAAAAGACAAACCTCACATGTATATCAGCCTAGAACCAAGATGCACTTTGCAATAAATAAAATGGAGATTTTTCATGATTCATGAACAGACTTTGAATTGAAACTGATCTCCCAAATGCTATGTAATGTTAGACAATACAATACGGTCAAATACCCCCTTAATACATTGTTTTGAATGGAAAACAATAAAGTTTAACCCACATATGGCTATATGTTTGGTATATAAAAATATAAACATTTAAACCAGAACAGCAATATTGGTGCCTGTCAATGTTGGTTTTGCTGGTTTGTGTTTTGATTACTTTGTCTAATCCCTGGTTTAAGCTCCATTCATAATCAATATACACTGCTCAAAAAAATGTAGGGAACACTAAAATAACACATCCTAGATCTGAATGAATGAAATATTCTTATTAAATACTTTGTTCTTTACATAGCTGAATGTGCTGACAACAAAATCACACAAAAATTATCAATGGAAATCAAATGTATCAACCCATGGAGGTCTGGATTTGGAGTCACACTCAAAATTAAAGTGGAAAAACACACTACAGGCTGATCCAACTTTGATGTAATGTCCTTAAAACAAGTCAAAATGAGGCTCAGTAGTGTGTGTGGCCTCCACGTGCCTGTATGACCTCCCTACAGCGCCTGGGCATGCTCCTGATGAGGTGGCGGATGGTCTCCTGAGGTATCTCCTCCCAGACCTGGACTAAAGCATCCGCCAACTCCTGGACAGTCTGTGGTGCAACGTGGCGTTGGTGGATGGAGCGAGACATGATGTCCCAGATGTGCTCAATTGGATTCAGGTCTGGGGAACAGGCGGGCCAGTCCATAGCATCAATACCTTCGTCTTGCAGGAACTGCTGACACTCTTCAGCCACATGAGGTCTAGCATTGTCTTGCATTAGGAGGAACCCAGGGCCAACCGCACCAGCATATGGTCTCACAAGGGGTCTGAGGATCTCATCTCGGTACCTGATGGCAGTCAGGCTACCTCTGGCGAGCACATGGAGGGCTGTGGGGCCCCCCAAAGAAAAGCCACCCCACACCATTACTGACCCACCGCCAAAACGGTCATGCTAGAGGATGTTGCAGGCAGCAGAACGTTCTCCACGGCGTCTCCAGACTCTGTCACGTCTGTCACGTGCTCAGTGTGAACCTGCTTTCATCTTTGAAGAGCACAGGGCGCCAGTGGCGAAATTTGCCAATCTTGGTGTTCTCTGGCAAATGCCAAACGTCCTGCACGGTGTTGGCCGGTAAGCACAACCCCCACGTGTGGACATCGGGCCCTCATACCACCCTCATGGAGTCTGTTTCTGACCGTTTGAGCAGACACATGCACATTTGTGGCCTGCTGGAGGTCATTTTGCAGGATTCTGGCAGTGCTCCTCCTGTTCCTCCTTGCACAAAGGCGGAGGTAGCGGTCCTGCTGCTGGGTTGTTGCCCTCCTACGGCCTCCTCCACGTCTCCTGATGTACTGGCCTGTCTCCTGGTAGCGCCTCCATGCTCTGGACACTACGCTGACAGACACAGCAAACCTTCTTGCCACAGCTCGCATTGATGTGCCATCCTGGATGAGCTGCACTACCTGAGCCACTTGTGTGGGTTGTAGACTCCGTCTCATGCTACCACTAGAGTGAAAGCACCGCCAGCATTCAAAAGTGACCAAAACATCAGCCAGAAAGCATAGGAACTGAGAAGTGGTCTGTGGTCACCACCTGCAGAACCACTCCTTTATTGGGGGTGTCTTGCTAATTGCCTATAATTTCCACCTGTTGTCTATTCCATTTGCACAACAGCATGTGAAATTGATTGTCAATCAGTGTTGCTTCCTAAGTGGACAGTTTGATTTCACAGAAGTGTGATTGACTTGGAGTTACATTGTGTTGTTTAAGTGTTCCCTTTATTTGTTTGAGCAGTGTATATACATATTCAATTCTGCAAAATGATATTTTAAATGAATTTCATGAACTCTGAAAACATAGTGTGTTTTTGAATGACTTTCACACTATAACAGCCTGACCTTGTTGACACAATAACACATTAAGCCACAACTTAATAAAAAGTAAATAGATCATTTCAAGTCATATATGATATGCAGGATAAGAACAAATCTGTTTAACTTAGCCTATTTATTGAAATAGGTTATTAGGGACTAAAGCAAAGGTTACTTGAAACTGTGTCCCAAATTAACAAACACGTCACCACATTTTTTTTTTGGTCAACATTTAAAGATGGTTAAACCACACTTTTAAAAAATATCATGCACACTTCAAATCTTCACATAAAGAAAGTAGACACCTTGAGGAATTTAGGAATATATAATTTGTTGGTTTATGTTTTGTGTTTCATGATAAGAATACGATCACAAGTTAGAATTACAGTCATTGACAGTCTCACACACTGCATCACAGACTATATTAACTTATGCGTGGATTACACAGTACCCACCAAGACTGAACGCTGTTTTGCAAACAGCAAACCGTGGATTACTCCTGAAATAAAGGTCCTCCTCAAGGACAAAAAGAGGGTTTTTAAGTCAGGAGACAGGGAGGAGATGAAGACTGTGCAGAGAGAGCTGAGGATGAAGATCAGGGAGGGGAAACGCAGCTACAGGAGGAAGATGGAGGAACAGCTGCAGCAGAAGAATGTCAGTGGAGTCTGGAAGGGCCTGAAAACCATTTCAGGTCACAAGGACTCCAACACTGAACTGGTTAGGGATCAGGAGTGGGAGAATGACCTGAACACTTTCTTCAACAGATTTGAACAGCCATCCACCCCTCCCCCGACTCATTCCGTCCTGATGCAACCACCACCACTGTCTGCCCCCACCCCCATCTCGCACACCCCTCTCTGCTACCTCCACTATCAGCCACCACCCACCCCCACCACTACCAGCACACAGCCCCCCCGGCTCCAGCCTGTCCTTTACAACAGCCCTGGTGAACAGAGAACTGAGGAGACTAAAGGTCAGGAAGGCAGTAGGTCCAGATGGCAACAGCTCCAGGCTCCTCAAAACCTGTGCAGACCAGGTTTGTGGGGTTATGGAGCAAGCAACGGTTTCACCAAAAATAGGAGTTATACACGGACTGAACTGATAAAACTTAGACACGCTTCGTCCAGAAGTGCAGCTGAAGGATTCGGCACATTCCCTGCGGAGATAACTCGCTCCGTCGAGCCCACAGCTGGAACGAAGACCGGACGAGCAGAGAGGAAACACAGGAGAAGATGTGAGAGGAGGCAGAAGCGAGGCAAGCGAGCCGGTATTTGGGCTAGACTGAGAGCGGCTCCGTGTAGAACTGCACTACCGAGCGACTTTCTTGCAAATGCCCGCTCACTCGTCAACAAGGTTGACGAGATAAAACTACGGAGACACTGCTCCCCAGACCTGGAATTTTTAACGCTCAGATGCAGACCTTTTCATCTGCCAAGAGAGTTCACCGCAGTGATCATCACAGCAGTGTATGTTCACCCCCAGGCTAATGCTAAAATAGCCATGAGCAGACTACATGATGACATCATCAGACAACAAAATGAACACCCAGAGGGCATCTTTATTGTGGCAGGAGACTTTAACCACTCCAACCTAAAGTCTGTACTGCCGAGATTTTACAAGAATGTGGACATTAAAACAAGGAACAGCAGGACAATTGACCAGGTATACACAAACATCCCTGGTGCATATAAGGCACACCCATCCGCCACCTTGGACAATCTGATCACCTATCCCTTTTCCTGACACCAGCTTACAAACCCCTCATCAGCAGATCGAAACCCATGGTAAAGACAGTGCAGATCTGGAGTGAGGAGGCTTCATCTGCACTTCAGGACTGTTTCGAGGACACCATGTGGGAGCTCTTTGAGGAAACAGACATCGAGCTCCACACCTCATCAGTACTATCTTACATAAACTTTTGCATCGACAACGTGACCACAAAAAAGCAGCTCAAGGTATTCCCCAACCAAAAACCCTGGTTCAACAACAGCGTGCGAGTGCTGCTCAAAGCCAGGGATGCAGCATTCAGATCAGGGGACAGGGATGCATACACAAGAGCAAGAGCAGACTTGAACAGGGGCATCAGAACTGCTAAACTACAATACAAGCAACAGATTGAGGCCAACTTCAAAGATAACAACCCCCGCCCTATGTGGAAAGGCATCAGGAACATCACAGACTACAAACAAAGCCACAACACCCCTAACCCCCACAGACACCTCCCTCCCAGACCAGCTCAACTCATTCTTGGCCCGCTTTAAGGACGCCTCCAACAAGGAAACAGCCCCCCCCCCCCCCCCCCCCCCCGAAAAAGCTATCATCCCTGATGGAGAACGTCTCCCACCCCCTGCATGGTACTGTCTCAGCACTGGGCAGCTCCTTCAGTGGCAGGCTTCGCCACCCGCGATGTCTGAAGGAGAGATACCACAGGTCCTTCCTTCCTGCTGCAGTCAGACTGTTCAACCAAGCCTGCTCCCAGTAGATCACAAAACTCACCCACAAACCGGACAATTCACTTATACCTCTTGTGCAATAATTAATGCTGTATTCTGTCATCACTACCTGTTTTATTTGCATTGCAATAATAATTGATGGGACTACTTGTGCAATAACACCTTCATCCTCATATGCACTGTGTGCAGGATAGTATTTAGTTCATACAGACTGTTACTGGCTTTCTTTATAACTCTTCTGATGTATATTTTTTACACTTTTTTGATATTTTTTATTTAACTTATTTTTGCACTGTGTGCTTTTTCTTCTGTTGACTATCCTGCTTTGCTGCTGTAACACTGTAAATGTCTCCGTTCGTGAGATGAATAAAGGATTATCTTATCTTATCTTACAAAAAACGTCCCAATATACCTGAATTCACCCTACTTTTTACAGTAATTATTCCCGGTGATAAACTGAAGCTATCACGAAGGTGTAGTACTTCCTAGACTACTTGCATGCATAATATGAAGTACTTTAACTGTGTACTTTTTAAGTAATCATGTGTCAAAGTCCTAAACAGAGGATAAGATTAAGGATGTTTTGCCCAACTTTGACTTGGAATAAAAAACGTATTTTCCATTAGTAGTCCATGATTCAAATACCGCTGAACTTAGTACTTCCTAGACTACTTGCATGAATAATATGAAGTACTTACTGTGTACTTTTTAAGTAATCATGTGTCAAAATCCCTTATAAATCACTATAATGACTCTTTTTTTATGACTTTGATGTCTTGTAAAAACATTTTCTTCCAGAAATTGTAGTGGAAAAATAGAATCTGTCTGTTACCTTTGTTTGACCTTAAAAGATTAGGATGTTCGTGCGTCATTTAGCAATTAGAAATGATTTGTCTTTATGGCCTTGGTCTGTATCTCCCAGCAGGGGTACTCCCCTGGATCTGGGTACAGCGTGACCCTCAATCAGTTCCCTCTGAACAAAGGACTTTCTGTTGGTGTTCCTTCGTACCAGGCGCCTTAACTAGCAGAAGGCGTAGTCACTAGGGCAAGCTGATGCAAGTAGTCTAGGAAGTACTACACCTTCGTGATACCTTCAGTTTATCACCGGGAATAATTACTGTAAAAAGTATCGTATGTTTCATGGGTCTGATTGTGAGGTTGCAGTCTGCCCCACAGTCAATACCAGCAGATTACCGTAAATGGTAGTAGATTCGCGCACTGGGAAAAAAACGTGCGGATGATTTGACCAAGCAAACGCGAACCACGGCTGGCTTGACCGCAGTGCAGGACTGCACACATGTTTCCAGCAGTGGAAAGAAAACCTACCTGCTCTCTGCAGCTTGATTTCAGGTGTTAAAATCACATCCAGCAGTTGTCGTTGTCGGTGGAGCTCCTCTAAGTATCCACTTGTTGATGTTTGTCCTGATATATCTCTCATAACCGCAGCGAGCAGCCGCCGACTGAATAACTCTTTAAGATCCTTAAACCCGGCCATCTGACATACATCCAAGAACCACAGAAGAAATCTCCGATAGTGATTGTCCTCTGACACCCGAAGCTCCGGCACATGCGCGGTAGCTCATGAATCAAATGTGACGAACCACTGTGCCGAGGCGTGGTTTGGTCAGGTATGGCAAGCCGTTTTAACATTTAATAGCTAGACTGGATATGTATTCCTATGGCAAGCCCTTTTAACATTTAATTATTAGCGGTAATAGCAAATATAGATATCAATAATTGCTTTTTAACATGTTAGAATTCCAAGCCGACATATCCACAATGTAACTTCTACTAGTAACACTTCTAATTAAAGATATCTACAATTCATTTTTCACTAGTGGAAATGGTCATTGTAGATATCTGTAACTTAATTACAACTAGTCAACTTGTGCCAATGACTTCTATTCAAATTGAATTACAGATATCTGTAATTCAAATTTGACATGTTGTAATTCAAAGTCGTCATATCCATAATGACATTTTGACATGTCGCAATTCTAATTCATGATATCTACAACTCAATTCTCACTAGTAAAAATGTTAATTCTTGATATCAACAATTCTATTCTTACTTGTGACAAAGTTCATTTATGATATCTACAATTGTTCTAACATTACAGATATCAGGAATAATTATAGATATCTAAAATGCAATTCTTACTAATCAAAATTACATTATTGATATCTTAACCTGGAATTGTTACATGTAAGAATGTAATTACAAATATCAAGAATAGCATTCAGATATCTGAAAAGCAATTCTTGATATCTGTAATTACATTTTTACATGTAACAATTATATTAGAGATATATACAATTTTGTTTTTAACTAGTCAAAATTGAATTGTTGATATCAAAAATGAAATTTTCACATGTAAAAATGCCATTGTAGATATCTTCAATTATGTACAGACATATCTGAAATGAATATGCTAATTAGGCTACATATCCAAAATGAATATGGTAATTTGGACGACATATCCGAAATGAAGTCATTGTCCCGCCCACATATCCAAAATGAGTATGTTAATTTACAGCCTCTGACGTCTCCTCAGGATCGGTTCATTGGGCAACTCCACTACCGTTACACTGGGAGATGATGATTGAAAATGGAGCGAGACGGAAACACTGAGACCGCAGTTTCTGCATTTGACAGAATTTTTAATGTGGCGAATCGAGCCAGCATGTTCACATGGATAATAAGGATATCATTTTTGACCAAATGATTCAGCACTTACCTGAACAAACTGGATTAACTGAGAAGGCTGCCGGGGCATCTCCCTGCGAACTCAAAATCAATTCTTTGATGTCCAGAAGGCTGTCTCCTAATTCATTTGCTGTCTCTGTAGAAAGTAGGTCAGCAATTCCCGCTACAATAACAATGGAGGCGTCTATTGCACGTACAGTATGGCAAGTCCTTTTAACATTAAAACAGTCTGGCTGACAAGTAGCTATTTAGTTTTCACTGGTGGAAATTATATTTCAACATGTCAAAATTACATTTTGACATGTTGAAATGTTAATTCAAGATATCTGTAAAACCATTTTTACAGGTTACAAATATATTTCTACATGTCAAAATGACATTTCGACATGTAGAAACTGATTTGCAGATATCTTTAAATGAATTACAGATATCAGTAATTAGTTTTTCACTAGTAAGAATAATTATTACAGATATCTACAATTGAATTTCCACATGTTGAAAAGGAAATGTTACTAGTGAAAATGTAATTTCCCATTTCAGATATCAACAATTGCAGTTTCGGATATGTGGGCGTGACGGGCCGTCATATAAGTAGTGTACCATACAGCCATTGGTCGACTCTTAAATAGTTCATGAATATTCAACAAATGCTAAAGATGTTTGAAAATGCACCGCCATTGGCCAGTGTTGCCAAGTCCGCTTGTTATAAGCGACTTTGGGTTTATTTTTCTGTAAAGTCGTTTGCAAATATCGTCAGTCGCGGGCTGGGGGTTTTTTGGGCTTGTTTTCTAAAGTGCAGTTGCTTATTTGGGCTTGCTTTGCTCCCTGTATGAACTGATACTGATTCTCTCCCAGCTCTCCCAATAAAGCTAAACACGAACACGGTAGTTAGTTTGTCCTTTTCCAGGATCTGTCTAGCGTCTACCCCCCCCCCCACACACACACACACACACACATACATGCACAACTACACCTGACAGAGTGACGATGCACAGGAATAAGTGGGGAAAATATAATATAAAGATATAATAAAGACTGAGAGAAAGAGACAAACTAGATTGGCTCAGTTTTGAACCAGAAAGCTAACGTTGGCTACCAAGATTTAAAGTATCCAGCCATGCCACTCTCCCCAAATCAAAATCAAGATTTTCACGAACATGTGTAGGCTGTCAGCCGCAGCCAGGGCATTAATTCCTGTGAGAATTCAGCAAAAAAAATGACACAAAATGATTGTTAAGTAGCCTACACATGTTTGTGGAAATCTTGATTTTTATTTGGGCATGGCTGGGTAGATATGATCTATTAGAAGAGTCAAGTCGCTTGTTTTGGGCTTATTTCCATAGACCAGGGGCAAGGTTCAGAAAGCAGGTTTTGTGCAAACAGTCAGTTAACCCTGAAATGAGGGAAACTCTGGGTTTTCTGTTTCAGCAGGGGAGGTCACTCAAACCCAAGTAAGAGAGAGGGGTAACTCAGGCCTGTTCCAGAAGGAGATGTTTCTTTAGCTCCGAATCAGTTACTATAGTAACTGAGTCTGTGAACCTAACCTGGTCGGGAGCAGGTTTTCTTAAATGAACCCCGAGTCTCCTCTTTCAGAGCCAGAAACGCCGATCATTTCCTCATTCTTTCATTCAGTCCGTATAACGCCGTGTTAGTGAAGATTCACTGTTTGTCTGAATACAAATCCAGGTTGTTTTAATGTTAGGTGGGCTATACTATTCCTGCGTTCCAGTTACCTCGGAACTGGGAAGTCGGAGCTGGGAATGACGTCATACCCGAGTTGAGCGTGTTCCAGTTGCAAGTCGGAAAAGCAACATGGACACCTCCAGGAGTACCTTTGTTTTGTTAGCTAATACCAGACGATAACAACACACTACGTGATAGTTTGTGCACAAAAATAACATGACAACATGTCCACAGATAGAACTTGCATGACACTATCAGTGTGATTTATTTAATCACACAAAAAGAGGAACAAGCGGCTAATAAACACTATAGTCTCAGCTTTAACGTACGGTTGATGCATGTAGCAGCCGACTAGTAATTACGACTTCAGGGGGCGTTCCAGTTGACACTTCCGACTGGGAACTCGGAATTTCCCACTTCCCAGTTCAACTGGAACGCATCATATTTTGTCGAACATGGAATGTATTTTAGTCGAGGAGCCTCGAGATGAAGGGGTTCATTATTCCTCAGGGAATAAGAGTCTATACATTTACGTCGGGAGATGTTAATTTAATTCGGACTAATAAATAAAGTAAACAGGATAAAGGTGAGAGGACATTTAGCCTGTGTGTGTGAATACAGCATTATGTTGGGGAGAAAGATAGAGCACATTCAAATAGACACTGAATGAAGTTCACTATGTTTAATATGTTAAATATGATTAAAATACCACCATGAGCCCAGTTTGTTCGTAGATTTCATTTTGAGCAGTTTTAAAGTTGCTTTTCTTCTGCTGGTTTGCATCTTAAAGGGATACTTCACCCGTTGAAACATGAATCTGTAGTGACATTGGGTCATATATGTAGTAGAAATGTGAAATAAATTTTGAAATTGGTGCCTTCTTGACCGAGAAAAAGGCAAAAAGTGTATTTTTGCGTTTTCTCTGCAAAGACACATCTCCCAGAATGCACAGCACCGCAGAACACTCCCGCTGAAGGAGAGGTGCATTCATGTGGTATCGGAAAAATGAGATTCCGAGTTGTAAAATGCAAATGAAACACCTGCTCAAGTCGGTTTTGTGTTTTGTTAACATACTTTTTATTCAGGCACGTATTGCACATCAACTTTTTGCTTAAATATAACTTGACAATAAGATTTCTCCGAGTTGGGAAGTCGGAAGAACGACTTCCCAACTCGGAAACTTAAACCACCCGAGCAGCACCTGAATGCAGCATTACTCGCGGACAATAATACAGCAGTTTCCACAACTGATTCAGACATTTCTTCCAGAAGGAATTGGCATCTTGGAAATTCCTGACAGAAAACAGACTCTATGTCTGTGTCCATAGGCAAACAGTGACAGCACCGACACCACAAGTCTGCCCCTGCTCCTTCTTTTCTCTCACAGCCGCGGACCTAGCATGCTAGGCTAGCTAGCCTGCCTGTCGGCACCGCAGCCAGCTCGCCGCTATATTGCGGCTCGTAGAAAGAGCCACACACATCCGATTCAAGCACAAGACCTTCAAAATCCCCTTCAGTCATATCAGTTTGAAGTTGAAACATACATTTTTCTTCATTCTCGGTCCATATTAGCTTATCCGTAGAGACACCCAGCTTGAGCCCGGCTCAGGCTCCCTGTCTCACAGCCGCTGTGTCTGCAGAAGGCACCTGGCAGCAATATTGCGGGCAGCTCGTAGAAAGAGCCACGAACATCCGATTCAAGCACAAGACCTTCAAAATCCCCTTCATCCATATCAGTTTGAAGTTGAAACATACTTTTTTCACTATTGTTGGCAGATATAAGATTTCTGGTAGCATAGCCTTCAAGCAAGATGGCGGATGTTAAGTTTCGATTCTGGCAGTGAAGCCCCGCCCACTGATCTGTGATAGGTCTGTAGCTTCAGTGGTTGAAAACATGAGGAACTAGCAATGTAGTTTTACCCTGCTAACCCGTGCTAACCACAGCCTCCGCGAGTGACACAATATGACGATTTTTGCGTCTATTGAGGAGGCATCTCAGAAAAGAAAATACAGATTTTTCCCGTCTCAGGGGGAAATGAGGGCTGGATGCAAGACCATTCAATAAAAACACAAGTTTACTACTGATACAAAGCTTAATGCAAATGGGTGAAGTATCCCTTTAATGAAAATACATTTGAGGTGTAATACCATTCCACCAGTTTGGATCTGCAATATTATAATTCTGATTAAATATAAAAATAATAGACTTCATTACGTGCTGACGCGAGTGGCTGTTTTCTCCTCATTTCTCTCCTTTGAGCTACAGCAGTGTTTCTTTTTTCATTTTTTCCTTTTTAAGACCTTTACATATTCTCCATAGGTCCGCATGGAGATAGGTTATATTTCGAGAGGGTTAAAGTAGGCCTATGAGGATCTCTTTTTTTGTCACCTGTTGCCATGGTGAATCGTAGTATCGGGGCTCCATTAATGTTGGCTTTTTATCCTCATGGTGCACGCGCTGAACACCGAGTGAACTTACTCAGAGTTGATTTAACAAACTCAAATCAGCTGTTCTGGAACCGAAAACTCAGTTTCCCTCCTGAGGGTAAATCAACTCAGAGCTCAGAGTTAGACTGAGAGTTTGTTGAACCGTCTTTCAGAAACGGGCCCCTGGTTGCTTGTTTCTCTCACGAGATCTGGCAACACTACATTGGCAGTGACGATCGCAGATGACAGTGCCATTGGCTCGCGCCGTATGTGTTTTGGAAGAGGTAGAATATGGCGGAGCAAGTGATCCTTAAAATTCAAAGAAAATGTTTTGCAATCGAACAAGCTTATCAACATGGTAAATGTTGACAGGGAGCTTTGGTCTACCGTTAATAACGTAAGTAATATTACAAAATCCAGGGAGTTGCTGGCTAGTTAAAGAAAATCCGTGTAGGCCTAACGTTACTCAGATATTTCTGTAGGGAAAAGAAAGGCAAACGATGTAAACAGGGCAGGCACATACAAGCTAACACCAGGTGAGCACGACGGTGCATCTAAAATGATTGTGTACTTTCAATTATTGTGTATAAGTGGATGTGCTTAGCTAGCTTGTTGCCTTAGCTAGAAAATGTAGCTGACGCTACTTATTGCTAAAAATAACTATTCTCAAGCTAAATAGTGAATTTACGGTTCTATAACCGTACAGTTTGGTATTTTGCTGATAGAAAACTACTTCCTGTATCGCATTCGAATAAAAGTATTTAACAGTTCAGTGGGCCAAATCCCTTATTTCCGACTTTTATTCTGAAACGTGCAGGAACTCGATGTGGGAAATTCCATGAACTTCACGTGTGTCGTAGTCAGAACCTTTTATTTTACTTTAAATGTAGCAATACGATATAAGCGCCATCTTCTGGCACGTCACTGTAAAATATATTCGTCCAGGAAAGTTAAAAAATGAATACCAGGCTGCAGTGACTAAAATAAGACAAAAACATGTAAACAAGAACAACAAATTGTTGAAAATGATTATGGTGGTCTTAAAAATGTCTATTACATGTTACCAAGTGTAATTTAAGTAGTTAGGTTATAGTTTTTTGGTAACTTGTGTGTACTTTACTTGATAATTATTCTTTTTACACCATACTATTATCTGAACCCTTCAGTTAGGCCCTTTAGCAACTCTGAAGACATGATCAGCATAGAAAACATGTTATACATTTATGACAATTTTGCCCTTTAAAAGTTCACAACAGAATCTTTAGTCACTATGTTCCCTACATCAACGATTGAACACTTCAAACCATATAACTTTTGATACTTTAGTGCATTTAATATTAAATCTTCTTTTACATATGTACGCATTTAGATACAGGACTTTAAGACATACATTTAGAGAGTGTTTTACGGTTTAATAAGGTAGTCAGTAATCTGCAATGCATATATTTGAAAGTAATTTTTAGCTACCTGTTGTTGCTTATTTTTCAGGAGACCGTGGCAGACCAGCCATTGATGTTTCAAGGCAGCAAATAGTGTTTCTGTTGAAACAAGGATACACTGTCAAGCAAATGGCTGGCATGTTTGGTTGCTCCTAATTGTTTCTATACAAGAAAACAAAGGCGCTTGGAGTGTATGTTCGAAGAGGACATCTACCAGTGACAGACGAAGAGCTCATACATCACATTACAAGACTTCATGGTCTTTATCCTAATACAGGAAGTGAGGTGCAGTAGTTTTTATGTTCCCCATGAACTGTACAGATTTTTTTTTTTAATTCGGATCACCAATACAACTAGCTGAAAATGTTTTTGGTTTGTGTGTTGGTTCTATGTTATTAGATGATGAGAGGATTCCTCCGAGCTGAGGGGCTGTTCATTCCACGCCGTAGGGTACGAGACGCATTGACCCGGATAAATCCTGCTGCAGCTGCACGCAGGTGGAGCAGTGCTGTGACCAGAAGGGTGTACCATGTTCCCCATCCCAACAGTTTATGGCACATAGATGGAAACATGCGCCTCATAAGGTAATTGGTCTGTATGTTATATACATGACTAACTATTAACAGGGATGAACTCCATTACTACACAAGTTATTCCCTCATTTATATAATTTATGTTATCAGATTATACTCTTTTAGTAAGAGAGACCTGAGTCCAGCAGATAGAAAGAAAAACAAACCCGGACAGACTGAGAAAATTACATATAGCTCAGAGAAAATCACATACATCACTAAATAGATTTGAAGTTGAAAGTTTGTATTATATCAGTTGGCGTTATGGATATGGTGGTGGAGAGCATTGTTACGTTTGACTAGAATGTTCCATAGATGTTCAGCTTGGTTGAGTTCTGGTGACTTAATGGCCCAAGCATTTATTCACATCATTTCCTTGCTTGCTTTGTTCTTACTCTCTGATGTACGTCGCTTTGGATAAAAGCATCTGCTAAGTGAATTGTAGAATTGTAGAATTTCACTTTCAGCATCTCACTTTCAGATGTTTATGTGTATTTTATTTAGGGGTTTTCCTTTAATTTGTCCCTGTCTGTACATTTACTGAGTAGTTTCAATGTACTATAATCTAGAGGTATAAAAACAACTCCACCAATCTGTTAGATTGATAATCAAATACACCTTTCTCCTTTATGTTTATCACAAGGTGGGGTTTGGTGGTCCATGGAGCCATTGATGGACACTCTCGACTGATCACATACTTGAATTGCAACACAAATAATCGTCCCTCCACTGTACTGACAAAGTTTGTAAAAGCAACCTGCATGTATGGCCTTCCTTCCAGAGTTAGATCAGACTATGGAGGTGAGAATTCACAAGTTGCACTGTTCATGAACCTTGTTCAAGGTGTGGAGAGGAGGAGTCACATCACAGGCGAGTCTGTCCATAACCAAAGAATAGAACGTCTTTGGAGAGATGTTTTTTTGCATGTTCTACAATCTTTCTATGATACATTTTACTCTCTTGAGAATTCTGAGCTTCTTGATCCTGAGGATGACCTCCACAAAATGGCACTGCAAATTGTCTTTCTGCCAGAAATTCAGAAAAGACTTCAGAACTTCAGAAATGCCTGGAATAACCACAGTCTGTGCACAGAAAACAACAGAACACCTGTCCAAATCTGGATTGCAGAAATGCTGGCCAATATGGAGATGGACAGCACAGCCATCAACAATGTGTTTGGTGAGGACCGTTACAGTGAACAAAGTTTGGAGGCCCTTTTGGCACACCATGGGATTGGCACTTTCCCCAGTCTTGATGACGATGACCATTTCCCAGCTGTTGTTGTGGAAGAACCCAGAATCCACCTCACTTCACAGCAACAGCAACTCGTCATCCAGGCAGTTGAAGATATTCCAAATATGACACCGAAATACCAGACTTGCTGCACAGTAATTGCAAATATGCTTGTGTGAAAATAATAGTGTATAATAGTTACAGACCAAACTGATACATTGGAGGACAATTGAAAGTAATATCACACAGTAGGGAGTGATGTTGTACTGAATATCGTCACTGCGGCCTGGTGTCTACAACAGAATCGTAGCAGTGATGATATCCAGAACAACATCTCGACCTCGAGTGTGATGTTGCTTTCATACAACAATAATACAAGCAGAAAATAGTGGTAACAATTAAAAGTCAACAACAGATTATTTTAACTCCACCAACTCAACTAGTTCCACACTTTAACTAAAACTAGTCTCATTCTAAACAACCCAAACATTCTCCTGCACTGTTACTTTGTTGGTCTCCATGGTTACCACAGAGCAGCTACTTTGTAGTACGAATCTTAACTTGTGTGTTTAAATAAATTTCCTCATGAAACCATTGAAATTAGAGTCTGTTGTTTGAGATGATGAATAGATAAAAACTGTCAGCTGTAAATGTCAATTCAAAGTATTCAGAGCTCCTTGCTGAGGTAGAGTGATACATGTTGGGAAAAGTCCCAGTGAAGTTGTGTCCTATATCTTCACTCATGTAATGCCTCATATTGCTTGGTCAGAACTAACTGTTGTATAAATGACCATATACCATACCTTATGATGGAAGTATTCTCAGGGGCGGATTTAGCAATTTGGGGGCCCAAGGCGAACTTAGCTAGGGGGCCCTCCACATCCGTTCTTATTCTTACTCTAACACAAAAAACAGTAAGGGCCACCCCAAAGGCACCTGTCAGTACTTGCTCTAAATAAAGAGTGAATGGTATGCGAGAATTAAGTTTCAGATATAACACCAGTGAATGTCAAAGTTCCAAATATTTATTTTTTCTAAAAATCTCACCAGACATGCGCATGTGTGTGTGTGCGTGCGTGTGTGTGTCTGGGTGTGTGTGTCTGTGTAAGTGTGTGTGTGTGTGTGTGTGTGTGTCTGGGTGTGTGTGTCTGTGTAAGTGTGTGTGTGTGTGTCTGTCTGTCTGTGTGTGTGTCTGTGTGTGTGTCTGTGTGTGTGTCTGTCTGTCTGTCTGAGAGTGTGAGAGAAAAAGAGAAAGAGAGAGTGAATGAGATAGCAATTATGAACTTACAATAACAATAACTACAATTGCTGTGCAACATATTACAAAAAAATACATAACAATTAATTCTTAATTACAGTAGTAGTATGGTGTGTGAGAGGAAGGGGATGGAGATGGTGAGAGAGAGGGTTTACAAAGATGAATTATTTGTGTGTGGGTGAGTGAGTGAGTGAGTTAGTGGGAGAAAGAGAGAGAGAGCTTAGTTGTGCTAGTAGAGAGTGACTGTATCGGAGTGAGATTGTGATGAGAGGGAGAGAAGTAGAGGGACAGGGTGGAAGTTTGGCACATATCCACTGTACAAATTCTGGATCTTTTGTCTGAGTCCATCCATGTGCATTGCTGTCCATGTTTTTCATTGCACATCTGTCTAAGAAAGAAAGTCCTACTTGCTGTAACTTCATACATCAGTGATGTGTAGATGTCTGGAACTGCACCTTTAAAATAAACAACAAACAAAATCAATACAAAATATATTAAGAGTTTAACAAATGCACTCACTTAAACATTTTTTAAACACAATATGATATACATTATGTACAAAAGTTCATATCATCTTGTTTATGAAAATAATAATATACTTTTTGTCCACTAAAATATCATTAAATGGGCATCAATTACCTTGGTTATCCAGCAGGACTTCTCTGGTAGATGTTAATGATGGACTCCTGTCTTCTGTTAAAAAATAACAGCAAGTTACTCAAGTAGTTACAGGAATTATATTGAAATGTACTGTACAATTATTACCTTCTCTTCTTGTCCCTGTCTTTGTGCTCTCCTCCTGTATCTCTCTATTTCTCTGCCTCTTCTTCCCTGTTATGCCTCTGGAATGTTATGTTCATGTCTATCTCGCCTTTGTCTCTTACTTTCTCTTCATCTCTTCTGTCCCTGTCATTCCTCTGGAATGTTATGTTCATGTCTTTCTCGCCTTTGTCTCTTACTTTCTCTTCATCTCTTCTGTCCCTGTATTCCTCCTGCTCCTTTATTCCTGTATTAGTCCTGTTCTTCTTTGTCCCTATATTCATCTTCTTTTATGACTAGGTGGCACTGTTGAGATCATAGTCATCATACAAATCTGACCCTTCGTGCTTTGGCCTCAGCAAACTTGCCTATCACTGACTCCATATCCAGTGTTTTTCGGACTTCATGTTCTATGGCAATAGTTGCGAGGGCAGACAGCCTGTCCTGAGACATTGTGGAACGCATGTACGTTTTCAGTCGCTTCAGTGTCGAAAAGCTTCTCTCACCTGAAGCTACAGTGACAGGTAGAGTAAGGAGAAGTCTTAGAGCTATGCTCAAGTTTGGGTAAATGTCTAAGACATTCTCCTTGTAGATATACTCTAACATTTCAAGTGGTGATGTGATGTGTGGGGGGAAGGATCTAACAGCCCCTAAGATCTCCATCTTAAGGCCCTCTGCATCCACATCCTCCACTGCTTGCTCCAGTTTGTGGCAGCTTTCTTCCAGCTTCCCTCCCTGCACTGTTTTTCTCAATAGCTCAGATGAGTAGAGAAACCCATAAAGGTCAAAGAAGGCCTGCATGTTTGAGAATCTCTCTCTCAAAGTTACCTGGGCTGTGTCAACAAGGTGGAGGAAAAACTCTCTTTTGAAGAGCTCCTCTGGAGTAGACTGAGTCTCATCTCTCCCCTCATAATCAAACTGCCTTTTTGTCTTTCTCTGTCGCACCTCAGGCCAGCTCATCTCCACCTCCATCTTCTCTGCTATTTCCCTGGCATCTGTTTTTGCAGAGTTAAAGCCATGCTCTCGAAATTCCTCCAGATAGTCTGACACTGCCATGACCTCTCTCCTTACTGTCTCAATTGACACACTGGGGCTCTGCAAGATTTTACTAACTCTGTTAATGTGGTACAACACATTGTACCAAACAAAGGTACTCACCATGAATGGCCATTTCTTCATTTCCTCTCTGATGCTTTCAGCGCTGGAGGCACATTCCGGATCCTTCTTCTCACTCGCATACTCCTTCAGAGCTGTCAATGCGTCAACAATTTCAGGAAGCTGGTAGCGCACAGCCTTCACAGCGTCCACCCGACACTCCCAGCGTGTTGTGGACAGGGCCTTGACTGAGAAATCTTTTACATGTTTTTGAAGAATTGTCCAGCGATGAACAGAGCCACTAAACAAATTATAAAGTCTTTGCAATGTCCCAAAGTACCCTAGAGAAATTGTCGATGACTTGGCAGCATCCCCAACCACCAGGTTTATAGTGTGACTGCCACATGGAACACACAGTGCTTTGGGGTTGAGTTCTAGGACTCTCGCCTGGACCCCCTGCCTTTTCCCTTGCATATTGCTGCCGTTATCGTAGGATTGGCCACGGCAGTCAGAGAGATCCAAGCCCAGTGTTTCCAGGTGTCCTAGAAACAGATCAAGAAGGCCTTTGCCAGTGGTGTCCTCTGCCACAAGAAATCCCACAAAGTGCTCATGGATGGACACTCCCTTTGTGAGCTCACAGTTCACAATTCGCAACACCACTGACAGCTGCTCATCGTGGCTGACATCAGGAGTGCAGTCCATGATGACAGCATAGTATTTTGCCCTCCTTACTCGCTCTACTATTGCATCAGTGGTGCACTGTCCGACAAGGCCTATTAATTCATTTTGAATATGCTTACTGAGGTATGTATCTGCAAGCTGTTTCTCTTCAATCCTCCTCAGATGCTCCTTCATGACAGGGTCAAATTGGGCCACCAATTCAACTTGCCCCAGGAAATTGCCATTGCCGTGTTCAAATAACTGTTCTCTGTGTCCTCGAAATGCCAGATTATGCTCAGCTAGATGGCTAACAATAGCAAGTAATCTTTTCAAAATTTCTTTCCATCGAGTGACTTCAGCATTTATGAGATCCTGTCTCACCTGATCAATCGCTGTGCCACTTCGAAGTCGATCATTCAGTTTGTGCCAGGTATCCATGTTTGTGAGGTGGTGGGCGGACCTCTCGTGTTGCTTAAGGTGAGCCTGAAGATTTTTCCAATTATTAAAGCCGTTGGAACTCAGCTGTGTATTTCCATCCCCAAAAAGCCGACAACAAAAGCATAAAACAGCATCCTTTGATTTACTGTACACAACCCAGGACCTCTTAATCTTCTCCCCGTTTTTCATTAGCATGTAGTAATTACAGCATGTGAATCGCCGACCTTCTTGACTTTTAGGAAAGTCTGTCTCAATCTGAACAGGTCCTTTCTGAACAATTGCGCATCTCTCTCTGTCATTGAGATCTTTCGGCCACAGTGCCGGGTCATCTCCCAGCAGGAGCCGGTCAACATCACTTTCGTGGTCAGAAGACGGAGGGCTATTTGACCTACTCAGACTCACCACCACATTTTCATCATCATCATTCGTCATTGGTAGCTGTAGCTCCTCCACCAACTCCGCTCGGTTGTCTCTATTGGACTCGGGAACAGCGGATAGGTCCTGGTCCTGTTGAGGCTGCTCCTCAGGCTCTGAGTCCGCCTCCGCGACATGATCGACAATTACGTTATTATTTGTGTCAACCTTTGGTGGCACAGCAAAATAACGTGTTAGTTTTGGTAGGGTGGCGTTTTTCTTTTCCGTTTCTTCTCGCTTTCTCCTCTTATTAGATCCACTTTGATATATACGCTTCATTTTTCTCCCACAACAAAAAACCGCGAAACAAACTTTCACTTCCCGGCTGCTTTCGTCATGATGACTCATGGAATAGTCCATCATAGTACGAAGGGGGAGGGGGGGGCAAATAATACGATTTGGGCATTCTGATGTTTTTTTCTTGTTGTTTTTTCTTTATTTTCGGTTTAGAAGTACACAATTATAATTTACAAAGACAATAGTGGGGGGCTACTGGCCGGAGGTCCCGAGCCCCTGCTGGTTGGGGGCCCCTGCAGGTTGGGGGGCCCAAGGCAATTGCCTACCTTTGCCTTAATGGTAAAACCGCGTCTGAGTATTCTGCTCCTGTACAGAAGCAAAAGTAGTATTACCACACTGAAAATACTCCTGCATTTAGACGTTGTATAGTAAATGTTCACTGACAATGTTCTACTACAATATTGTTTCAACAAATATTAAAGGCAGGTTTGGAATCTGCTTATTCTTTTATTTAAAGTACCCTCTATATGATCATAGTTAAGTAATGTAATATTTTGTCTAATGACCATGCAAGTGTTTCTTTTATTCTGCATTATGGATGAGGAAGTTAGACTTCTTCTTGCACTTTGCACCCCGTCATTTTACCTCAGAAATCAGAGACACTGCATATTTTTTCTTGAAAAATAAAATTTTATTGTACAACTGCAAAATGTCCTGCCTCCATTGCATAACATTGGAACATGTTATTGATAACATTTGAGGGGGAATAAAAGGTGAGTTGTACTTTAACATGGAAATATCAGTAAATGTCATTTAATTGACTCCCAAATATTAACCTCTCTTAACACTAGAACCGCCAAGACCGTCTGACAAACGGTTTGGGTTTTTATAATACAAATAACTCTGTTAAAATATCTTGGCGTTTATCTCGGTGTTTATCTCTCTGTTTGCAGTGTTTTTTATTAAAATGCATAATGTTGCCTAATACAACAAACAATATAATAGACTAAAAGTTATGCATTTTCCATTTTTGAAGAATGTGTTTTAGCAACGGGAGACGTGGAGCAGCAGTAAACGGCGCTCTAAAAAAGCCGAAAAATATCGTAAATTGACATGAGACATTTAAAAGGTTACGAATCCTGCCTGGTTTAAGTAAGTTGTATTTATAATTATTTCCATAACTTCATCAAAAAAATGCATTATTTGTGTGCTTCTGAGTACAAACTATGAAATTACATATGCCGTCTGATAGACGGCTGCAGCGCTTGGAGGGGGGTCTAGAATGTTGGCGGTCCTAGTGTTAAGAGGCAAGTGCTGCAGAATAAATCCTGCAGCCGAGCTGAACGCAAGTCTACCTTTGTTGCCTCTTTGTATTTGTATTTGTATATGCTGTACACTAGCATGCTAGGCTAGCACACCTGTTGCTAATGCATGGTAACATTACGGAGCACGTGAAAATATGAAGGCACATTAAAGGGGTTTGTTTTGTTTAGCTAATGATTCAGAAATCATACAGAGAGCTAATCTGGACGTTTCATGTTCTGTTTTATGTATGTATGTTTCTTATAGACTTAAGAAGAGACATTAGCTATGTGTGAGTGTGTGACACTTGAGACTGAGTAATTGGAGTAAAGGCAACAGCTAACGTTGTATATTGTTTAATGTGTAATGTAATGAAAACATAATACTAGTTACAGAAAAGATGTGTGTTTCATGTAAAGGAAACCAAAGAGTATTTACTTACAGACATGTTTGGTTATTTACTCTACTTCAGGTAAACATTTATATTTTATGAAGTTACTGGTCATTTTCTGAAGATATTGTTCAGGCCAGTCAATGTAGCCCAAAAAAACAAAACATTTGCAAAAGAAATGTCTCATAGTTGTTATTGGTCCTAATACCCTCCTGAATCATATACTAAAAGTCTACCACCGTAGATGGAGTGGAACATATTTTTTTTCCAGATTAAAGGCCCAACACTCTAAGGGCCTGATTTACTAAAGGTTTGCATGTCTTAAAACGTGTGCAAACTTGATACCACCAGCAAAAAATGTGCTATCTGATCTACTAACGACACGCAGTGAGGATTGCGTCTTTCATATGAGCAAAACAACACGCATTGTCCATTTAGCACGTTTGCCTTAATGAATATGCAATATGGGGCGTTTCTGCCGTAGCGTGCAAAATACTGGGAGGAGAAAATTCAAATAAGTTAAGTTAGTACACGCATTGTGATTTACCAAGCCAGGCAAAAATTGCGGTGATTGTGACGGTGTCTAAATTTAACACCTTTGAAAGGAAGGTGCTAATCCAGGAGCCCAGTGTTACGCACAACAGGCTTCAGTTATGAGGAGACATAGGAACAATAAAAGGAGGTATAAAGATCACGTTTTTCCCCCGACATGTTAACATGTTTTCGATTAACGTAAAAATAAATGACATGAATTATTTTTTTATTTCGATTCAATAATAGTTAATAAAGAGAAACACCATGATTAAACAAATATAACTGAACATTCACAGCCTCTGCATTCTAAAGAATTTACACATTGACATTCATGTCTTCCTATTTCCCTCTTTTCTGCAACATTACATTTTAAACTGGGCATTTCCTTTTTCTCGGGTTGCGCGTCTCTCCAGCTCGTCTCCTCCGGTGCGCTCCTCTCCCTATCGCGCTCGTCTCCAACCTCTACAGCCCCCTGCGGCCAAGCTGTAGGTACTTGGATTGGGGGACCTCACCACTGCTTGTACCCCCGTCTGCGAAACCTCTTGCCAGGGCAATTATGTCCGATCAGACACAGCGCGGGCCAGCAGTCTGGTGCGCAACAATAGCCCGAGGGGCGCGCCTGAGCGCCGGTGCCACAGAGGACACAGCTCGCACCTCCTGCGCAATGTATGACAATTCATTCAAAAGATGGAGGGAAGAAAAGAGAGGCCTTGTTTAATGCCGAGGTTTTCTTATAAGCCAAATGTTATTTTTGTTATATTCAGATGTATCTGCTATAACTCGAAAATACTGTACGTTCATTTGCCTCTCCCACTAATACCTATTTTGCGCTTGCAGTCATTCTGCTTTCCGTCCAAACTCTCCGTGACGTAACCCAGTAGAACACGCAAAAGCCTGACTTAAATACAACCGCCCCCTCAAGGTTTGCACCCGTTATCATTCACGCAAAGTTTCTTAGTAGATCACCCGCAAAACGCCCACAAGCCAAACGCGCAATGTTTTGGAGTGAACACGCAATTTTGTACTCTTTAATTGGGATCTTAGTAAATCAGGCCCTTACAGATGTGTGGAGACGGTCTGGGCCGTTACGCATGACGCAGTCCTATAGCTCTGATATTCTGGCAACTTCTGAGCAAATAAAACTAAAGAAATACCTCTCCTTCAATCTCTCTTGAAAACCTGCATTCAGTGTCAACTGCTGACGTAATGCAGGAGCAGCTGTTGCGCTCGGCCAACTCTTCTTTTTTATGTTACTCCCTGCTGAGAAGATAGTTCAAAGTGCCATGTTTAATTAATTTTTTTATCATATTACCCTTTACGTTGCTAAATATACAGTTTTTACTGTTTGGTGAAAATATGTTTTAAAAATATTTAATTTACAAAAAAATCACGTAAAAATATTTTTAAAAAATGTCTCTTTTCTTTCCAAAACGTCTCGCGGGCCAGATGAAACCTGCTGGCCAAAACATCTCGCTGGCGGGCCGGATTCGGCCCGCGAGTCTTGAGTTTGACACATGTGCTTCAGGGGCATTTTATGTAGCTTTTGTTAGCCTTTTTAATGATCTATCACCTTCTGCTGTTACTGTGATAGATACTCTGCCTGCCTAATATTCTCTCTCCCTCTATGCTTTTATTCTGACATTTTCACTTCCGCATGCCGGCTGAAAAAAACCCCAGACCACGTGACTTCTATCACGTGACTGGTTATTCGTTCTAAATGGAATAACGAAAACAGCTGATTTTCAATATTCAATTCTGAAAGGAAAAAGGAGAAAAGGAATAACGAAAATCGAAATTGGTTTGTTTTATGGTTTTTTGATTGAGACAGTAAAACGGTTCTCTTGTTTTTCATTTGAAAACCAAAGTAAGAAGAACCGTTCATTTGTATCGGCTCACAGATGAATTACGGATTATCCAATGATCCCCGGACCGAGAACGTATTCCGGACCGAACCAGGGAAGTGAAACAAAATGCAGTGCATTGTGGGTTGAATTTGGTTACTGTCAACCTGTGTCGCACTACGGGATGCCATTCTTCCACTGTCTTGTTTAATTTCAGGTCGTACTGCAGGCTGGATGACAGCAGCAGCTACTGACCGGAGCTGCATGCTGCATTCAGGTGCTCCTCGGATGGTCACAGTTTCCGAGTTGGGAAGTCATTCATTCAGTGTGTTCACGTGTTTTCAGTTTGAAAAGTCGGAATGTCGTAACAACAACAACATACAGCGTGGATGCTACGAAGTCGATGTGTGTAATGTCTCTGTTAGAAGTAGCCTAATATTTGAGCAAAACGTTGATGTAAAATACGTGAATTAGCCTATTAAAACGTATCTCAACATTAACAAAACATATTTTGTCCCCCAAGTTGATGACGAAAATGTCGGCAAGTAGGGTACCTAATTATTTCCCCAATTTCCGACTTGAGCAGGCGATTCTGTACATTTTACAACTCGGAAATTCGTTTTTAGATGTGTCTGAAACCACATGAATGCAACTACAGCCCCAACTAGTGACGCGTGTCTACGGTACACACAATTCGACAGGCTTTGGTGCGCTTGACAAAGTGCAGTCTGAACGCAAACCAAACCAAATGAAAAAATGCAACAATGTTACAACTTTACCCCTGAGTCCACCAAACTTTATATGTGAAAGGGACCTTAGAAACCAATCTAAATTGACAGAGCCAGAAATGTAAGCCTCTGTTGATAATTAGCATGCTAATGATCAAGGATGACTCACATCAGAGTTGTTATCTGAGTCGTAAACCTAGTTTCGCCTAGAGTCATTACCACCCCAGTCGTCTGTGGGTCGTTAGAGTCACATGTTTCAAGGTGGGACTGGGGCTTAAGTTGTTTTCGGAGAGAATTCAAAACAGCATTGTAGGTTGGTGAAAGATGGTGTCTCAGACCACCACCTCTGATAAGAGATGATATTTCCACCTTGACATAGATGGCTTCTTTAACACCCCTTTTCAAACCAACACAACACTCCACAGACACACAAAACCTCCTTTGAATTCTCTCCCAAAATAACTGAAGCCCCAGTCCCACATTGGAACATGTGACTCCAACGACCCACAGACGACTGGGGGTGGTAACAACTCAGCTAACGATGTGAGTCATCCTTGACCATTAGCATGCTAATGATCCACAGAGACTTAAATTTCTAGCTCCGTCCACCAGATAGTTTAGAACTGAAGAAGCCTTTCGGAGGAGAGGTTTCTTGAAGATCTTTAACCAGTCCAGTTGCCTTTGGATCAAGCTTCGAATGAAGTCATCACCAAAGACCTCAAGAGTCAAGAAAAAAATAAGTAAGGCTTCCCTGGGAAATGAGGACACAAAGTTAAAAATTACAGGTGCTGTTCTCTTCCTGGTTCAAGGTTGCAGATGACCAACACAAGCTGACATTCACAGCACAAACACATGTTTTGCAGATCAGAGGTGAAAATAGTTTTCTCAGACAGTCGTTGTCACTGAAAGGAGAAATGGCGCAGAAAGGAGTTCAGCTGGACCGAGAAACCTTCTCTTGTTCTATCTGTCTGGATCTACCAAATTATCCGGTGACTGTTCCCTGTGGACACAGCTACTGCATGAAATGTATTAAAACCCACTGGGATAAAAAGCATAAGAAGAAAATCTACAGCTGCCCTCAGTGTAGGCAGACCTTCCCAGCGAGGCCTGTCCTGTTGAAAAACACCATGTTAGCAGTTTTAGTGGAGGAGCTGAAGAAGACTGGACTTAAAGCTGCTCCTGCTGATCACTGCTATGCTGGACCTGAAGATGTGGCCTGCGATTTCTGCACCAAGAGAAAACGGAAAGCTCAAATGTCCTGTCTGCAATGTCTGGCTTCTTACTGCGAGAAACACCTGCAGCCTCATTTTGAAGTGGCTCCATTGAAGAAACACAAGCTGGTGGAGCCCTCCAAGAAGCTCCAGGAGAACGTCTGCTCTCGTCATGATGAGGTGATGAAGATGTTCTGCCGCACTGATCAGCAGTCTATCTGTTATCTCTGCTCTGTGGATGAACATAAAGGCGATACCTCTTGCCAGGGCAATTATGTCCGATCAGACACAGTGCTGGCCAGCAGTCTGGTGCGCAACAATGGCCCGAGGGGCGCGCCTGAGCGCCAGTGCCACATAGGACACAGCTCGCACCTCCTGCGCAATGTATGACAATTCATTCAAAGGATCGAGGGAAGAAAAGAGAGGCCCTGTTTAATGCCGAGGTTTTCTTATAAGCCAAATGTTCTTTTTGTTAGATTCAGATGTATCTGCTATAACTCGAAAATACTGTACGTTCATTTACTCTCCCACTAATACCTATTTTGCGCTTGCAGTCATTCTGCTTTCCGTCCAAAATCTCCGTGACGTAACCCAGTAGAACATGCAAAAGCCTGACTTAAATACAACCGCCCCCTCAAGGTTTGCACCCGTTATCATTCACGCAAAGTTTCTTAGTAGATCACCCGCAAAACGCCCTCAAGCCAAACGCGCAATGTTTTGGAGTGAACACGCAATTTAGTACTCTTTAATTGGGATCTTAGTAAATCAGGCCCTAAGTACCCCACTGAGCAAAGACACGTCCAAAAGACGTCAATTTGACGTCTTTGTCGAATGTTCAAAAGACCTCCACTGAGAAGCCAGAATGGAAGTTTTTGCAACGTCTTTTTTAAACGTCTTTTTAACGTCCAAGAATGACGTCAATTTGACGTCTTTGTCCAACGTTCAAAAGACCTCCACTGAGAAGCCAGAATGGAAGTTTTTGCAACGTCTTTTTTAAACGTCTTTTTAACGTCCAAGAAAGACGTCAATTTGACGTCTTTGTCGAACGTTCAAAAGAAGTCCACTGAGAAACCAGAATGGAAGTTTTTGCAACGTCTTTTTTAAACTTCTTTTTAACGTCCAAGAAAGACGTCAATTTGACGTCTTTGTCGAACGTTCAAAAGAAGTCCACTGAGAAGCCAGAATGGAAGTTTTTGCAACATCTTTTTTAAACGTCTTTTTAACGTCCAAGAAAGACGTCATAAAAACTTTCAATCTGAACCATTTTGTTACGGATAGTCTAGATCTGGACCCAAAAGCACGACTCAGACAGGTAGGATACGTGAACAGGAATTTATTAACGTGACTCAAAAATGTGCAAACAGGAGGGGTAGTGCGAAGTCCCAGGATCCAAGTCCAAAGCGATGTACAGGAAGTTGAGCGGCAGCCAATCTCAGGCAGGCAGAGAACACAGGGTTAGCTACACAAGCTAGGATAACAGGAGTAATATCACACTGAGGAGCCAAAGTTGAAACAATACACACGAGCTGACGGAACAATCTGGCGTTGAGTAGAGGGCAGAGAGGAGTCTTTATTGAGAGTGTTGATGAAGATATGAGATGCACCTGGTGCTGCCTGTGAGGAGAAGGCCACACCCACCACACTCACACAGATAGGGAGAGAAACATGAGGATTAGACAGACAGGGAAAGACACAGGGTGCATCCGAATTGCAAAGTGCCTACTCAATCTGTCAGTAGTCAGTAGACAGTATGCTGTATACTGTTAGTACCTACTATTCAGTAGACAGCACAGTAAGCAGATATTTGTGCCTACTTCATTTGATTCATTCAGTATGGAAGTAGTCATTTGTCGTCATTTGCGTTACCCGAACCGGCGTTTTTTTTTTTGAAGTTTTTTTTTTAGCTTTATTCAAGAAGAGTAATGCACATATACAGTCAGGTAAACAAAAACAATATCACAATGTAAATCAAGTAAAAAACAGATTAAATAATAAAATAACACACAGTACATACAGAAAAGAAAGTAATATACAGAATATAAAGTAAGATATACCAAAAAAGACGCAGACATAAATATGGAAATCATTTTTTAAATAGAGGGGAAAGGTTTAATAATAATGTAGACATTTGTTACATTCTCTGTTCTTAACCCATTTAATCCCACATTTTTCTCAGATATGAAAATATATAAATAATGTGTCATTAGTAACCCTTTGAAATAATCAATCATTATTTATTTTATTTTTCATGGGAAAGTGGGTGAAAAAGTGGGTTTTATGATCGGTCACAATTGTGACCGGTGGGATAATGTGTATACTAAATTAACCAGATTCTTCTTTGCAGTCATTGAAATTCTTATCCATCTTAGTTTTAACACTTCTAAAACTATTATACTAGCAGTCCCAAACACTGCCACTATAATGCTTTATCAAATGCTATTGGGACTATCTTACAAATGAAAACCCCTTAAAAAACTTTGATATGAACACTACAAATGATGACAAAACAACACCTTTCACGTTTTCTCACTTTATTACTTTATCGTAACATTTTTACTATGCGTAACATGTATTGGAAACATTTATATTTGAACTTTGTTGTAATACTTGAACTTGTTGTTTAGTGCAACATTACTTTAGTGCAACTTTCATTTTAACATTGTAATTTAACATTTTAGGCCAACCTTACTTTAGTGCAACTTTCATTTTAACATTGTTATTTAACACTTTAGACCAACATTACTTTAGTGCAACTTTCATTTTAACATTTTAATTTAACACCTTAGACCAACATTACTCTAGTGCAACTTTCATTTTTACATTGTAATTTAACACTTTAGTGCAACCTTCACTATCAAATTCACATAGAACATGAAGGTCAGTCAGGATAGAGGTAGCCTGCATTCAACTAAAGGCCTAAACGGAACTAAAACTGCATATATTTAGGCCTAAGAACCAAGTGCAAATGTGGATCAATATTTTGAACAATGATAAATCAAACCCTCTGTCATCAATTGACCTTATTTTCTAGAAACAATACCTGTCTTTGTCAACTTTCCCCATATACATATATCCATATAGGTATTTCCATTACTCTGTCGCATCAACTCATGCTGACTTTTCCATTTATTTTTCTTCTTTGGCTTTCCAGCTCGTTTTCTTCACTCTTATTTCTTTTTCTACTGCCCATGATATATCTTGAAGCACTCAATGTGCAGTGGTGCTTTGAATTTTTCACATGCATAGGTAGTGGGTTTGTCAGAATGACGACATCTCTGGAACCGCTGCATTGTGTTGATTGGCCAGTGAGATTTTTTGTCATATCTTGCCTGATCTTTAACTGTTGAGGCCAGAAGAGATTTCCTTCCATGGCTCAATGGTTTTGAACCAAACTTTTGCATTAGAGACTGTGCCACTATTCGTGAGAAGGTCAGCAGGTCGATGGTCCCTCCAATAACATCTCTGTAAAAGAGATGGCTGTTTACAAGTGCACTATTGAGAGACCACGAAAAGAAAGGCCACCACCACTTCTTGGACCTGATTGAAACATGGTATCTTGAAACCTGTAGGTCATGAAGGTCAACACCACCCATGTGATCATTGTATTTGTTTATGCATTTGGGTTGTGTGACTTTGTCAAAAGCACGTCGCTCTTTGTTCCATCTCTTGACAGAGGTTTCACTGTATTTGTCCTCCATGTTTGTTGCCACTGTGACAACATTATTGTCTTTCCAGCGGACCAGCAACTTCTCTCCTTGGGTCAGAACCTCGGAGGTTCCCCGAGGTAACTTCTTGAAGTCCTTCTGTGACTTGAATGGGACATCAAACAGACGATTTTGCCTCATTGTTCCAGAGCTCCCAAATCCTATTTTTGTCATTTCATCAAGGAGACTTAGTGAGGTGAAGAGGTTGTCATGGAAGAATTTGCATCCTTGTGGCACCTGAGCTTGATCTGCAAGACCGAGGACAACACTGGGTCCCTGACCCAGCCCAGTCTCAGGGAGGAGAGTGTGGGATCCACCATATGGCTCCATGTGATACATGTAACCACTGGATGAGGCAAGGCTCCATAGCTTGTAACCAAAACGGATTGGTTTTCCCTTTATGAATTGTTTGCAGCCATGGCGGCCATAGTATGGGATCATACTTTCGTCAACTGACAGCCACTCCTGAAATGGCATGATTTTGTAAGAATGATTAAGCTCGGAGAAGATGGGCCTAACCTTAAAAAAAGGGTCATCAGTGATTTTTGTGTTGTCAACCACATGAATTGAGGCCATTATTTCATCAAATCGATTTCTTCGCATTGCATCTGCAATACTTTCGTTGTGTACATCACTGTCAAGTGACCAGAACATGTGCCTTCTTGAAACAGAGCTGTAACCGGATGTGATAAGGATTCCATAGAATGTAAGGAGCTCATCCATATTCAGATTCAATTGCTTGTCCTTTGTCTGGGTGGAGTAGAGGTTTGACATTTCAATGGTGAGCTCTCTTAGGGTGGGTGGATACATGAGAAGGAAAACATCCATTGGGTCAGGGAGATTTTGTTTTACACATTCTGCAGCATTTGGGCTGTATACTGTGTGTGTTGGAATTCCAGCTGCGGTAGGTCTTTTAGATCGTTTGAACACTCTGTCCTTATTTTTCACAACCTGCACATTGGCCTGTGGCTCTTTTAACTGGATCCTCTGGCAGGGAGAGGCCCGTGGCTCTTCTGGCTGGACCCTCTGGGGGTTAGACGACTCTAACTCTTGGATATCAATGGTGGATAGAAATGGGATAGTAGTGAAGGGGCAGTCATCCTCATTGTTTCTTTCGTTTTCTGTTTGCAGAAGTTCAGCACATGCACTCAACAGCCTGGCTGGCAAATGGCCTGTCTCCCCCTCATAGTCCATATCAGACCCATCGCTATCACAATCACTGAGGACAGCATCTTTTTCATTTTGAGGGACAATTACGATATTGCATGCCTTATCTGGATGGTCTCCTAGGTCCAGCATATCCAGAATTTCATTCAAAGTTAAACTAAAAGAAAGAGCAGAGTACATAGTTTGGTAGGACAAAGTTCCTTATATATATGTAAGTAAGTATGTGCACACCTAGATACACTGTGTTATCCCACCGGTCACTATTGTTGCCATCAAAATATTTACTCATTCTGTGATCACACACAACAAAGTTGAGTGATTGTAAATACATATATCAATACTAGACATCTTAAAGATGATGTGTACTAAAAATATTTCTGTTATCTTTATATTTACACCCTTTACTAACCTTTTTTGTGTGAGCTTTGATGCAGCCATCCTCATCTAAAGTTGCAACCAGGAAGTAAACAGCTCTGGTCATGTGACAATTCACACTACACATGTGACAATGCACAAATTACATTGAGAGGTTTTATTATTTCAATATTTATTGGAACTGCATTGATAAAACATTCAGTAACATTTTTATCACTTTTTAAATGAAAAAGTTTTTTACGGTCACTATTGTGACCGATGGGATTAAAAGGAGCGATTTTAGAAGGGACTCTAATTCTAGATTAAAAATGGATTAAATTAATCCATGCTCGTTTGTTTTGATTTGGAGACGCACGTGAAGTGACGTTTTACGTTTAATTTCGCACAGCATTGTGGGTGGTAAAATACAATTCATTTCCTGAAAGGACGCATCCGATCCATACTGCATAAAACCCGGAAGTTAGTATCCATACTGAAATGTTCAGTATACTGAGGTGGACACAAAAAATGCCCACTGAATGACCACGAGAGTTCAGTCTACTGAAACTCCCTACTGAATAGTACGCACTGCATACTGAACTGTGGCAATTCGGAAAGGACCAGACAACACACAAATGGAGAAGGAGGGGCTGCCATGATGAGAATCATGACACATTTATGGCAGTCCGGTAGATGTCAATACTGAATGTTAAAGAGACATCGTTTTTTATCGTCTTTTAAGCGTTCACTATTGACGTCCAAGTGACATCCTTGCAGGGTGCAAAATTAAAGTTTCAATGACGTCATTTTCCGACGTCTTTTCAAAGACAATTACAGATGTCTGAAGGACACCTTCATATGGTTCAGAATTAAAGTTTTTATGACATCTTTCTTGGACTCATTTTAGACATCGCTAGTGCACTCAATTTAAACCAACTTTAGTACTTTAATTGTAAATGACTGAGGCCAGAGTACCATCTTGGTTTTACTTTATTGCAAAACGAATTCAGTCTTACCTTTTTAGCTAGCTGTAGCACACAGAAGGAGCCTCGTTTTTCTCGTCTCTGGTTCATCTCCGAAAAGACAAGCGCGATCAGTCCATGGCGTGATCATGCAGCTCTTCGCTGTAGAACCGATCTCATTCGCAATGGACTGTGGGATGAGTAGTTCCTTGACTCTGGACCAAAATTATGTACACAGCCTTGTGCCTTTGTCTTTTTGTCCGTTTATTAATGCCGTTTTGGTGCCGAATTACATGTAATATAGTGACGAGTTTTGAGGTAGCTGGCTGTCTTGGTTCCAGGCGCCAATCTCTTGATATAAGGATTTTGTGAAAAATCAAGGGAGGATTTAAATGGGGAAATGGGTTTTTATATTTAACCCATTTTGCACGTCCACAGACGTCGAAAACAGTCCTTAGTCAGAAGTTCAGATATTGAACCTGTGTTGCAGGTCCACAGACGTCCAAAAGGGGTCCTAGTCAGACGTTCAAACATTGAACCCGTTTTGCACGTCCACAGACGTCCAAAAGAGTCCTAGCCAGACGTTCAGATTTCAAACCCATTTTGCACGTCTACAGACGTCCAGTAGGGGTCCTAGCCAGACGTTCAGATATTGAACCCGTTTTGCACATCTACAGACGTCCAGTAGGAGTCCTAGCCAGACGTTCAGATATTGAACCTGTATTGCACGTCCGCCAGACGTACAAAAGTGGGTCTGGACTAACGGACGTCATACAGACATGATCTGGATGTCTCCCTGACGTTGCATGTTTGCTGGGACATTGAGTAGAATAGGAGAAAATGTTCAATTAATAGCTATCACTATGAAACTTCTCCAGTTGATTAGTGACATCATACCAAAGAAAAAATGTATTACAAGCTTTTGAGATTTTATGTTTATATATGCATATGAGGCCTTTCTTCATAAAATGTACGCATAAAGTGATAACGCTGTCAGAAGAAACAACATTCACAGCCGCTCCTTTGCCCATAAGTCAGAGCCACAGCCAACTTATTGAATCATCTTTTAAAACACACCTTCAGCAGGTAGACCCTCTGTAATGGAGGTGCTTATCAGTGCTGCACTAGCTTAAGGTGCCTCTCTAAAAAAGAGTCTCTCTGCAGTCAATTCATATCAGGCCTACATTTTTTTACTGAGTAACGGATGTGATTCAAAATGTAGTGAAGTACAAAACTTAACACAAAACCTATTTAAGTAAAAGTAAAAGAACAGATTTAAAAAACTACTTAAAAAGTACAAGTACACAAAAAAACTACTCAATCTTTTGTTATTGTTTTGATTGATAGCCCCCTGTTGGTGGGATCTACAGACTGTGCCTTTAATCTGAATATCAGTAATATTGAGTCACCCTGTCTTAAAGGGCATTGTTCATATTAGAAGTTCCTAAAAAAACAACTATGTTGATGCAGAATCATATAAGTAAACAATCAATAACAATGAAAAGTGGAGGTGCTGCTGCTCCCTGTGAGTGGATGAGTTAAGACATTTCCTGGAGAGAAAACAAGCTTTTTTTGTAATTTTTAAGCAAAAAATAGAAAAGTGTACCTAAGAATACACAGATCTCTTTAATTTGCTCTGTGAGAAGTTTTTGTCAGTGCATCGAAAATAAGCCAAACATGCATTAAAATGAGTGTGTGTGTGTGTGTGTGTGTGTGTGTGTGTGTGTGTGTGTGTGTGTGTGTGTGTGTGTGTGTGTGTGTGTGTGTGTGTGTGTGTGTGTTTGTGTCTGCAGAGAAAACCAGAGAAGGTGGCAGACCCTGAATGCACCACAAAACATTAAATCACCAACATCGCCATCTGGTGCTCTGCTCTGTGAGTTGCAGCCTGGTGAGCCCCTGCTCCTTCAGCGCCCTCTAGTGGATTGGACAGAGAAAGCAGCTGCAGCCTGTCCCTCGTGGGTTTACTGAGCCCCCTTCAGACTGACAGAGGAGGGTCAGGTCTCTGTGCTCTGTACCTGATGGGAGGAGAGCTCAAACATCTGGAACCTTCTCTCTCGACTCACTGAGATCAGATACTGTGAGTCAGGGGACTTTGTCATGTGAGGATTTTATTAGTGTATCTATGTTGTGGAACATACTTTTCTCTATTATTCATTTTTAGAGAAATAATCTGTTTTTTTATTACCATTTATTTTATTGTACATACTTTATTCATCCCTGAGGGAAATTCTAGTTGACACTCTGTTATTGAGAGACATGCTTCTCACACACATAGGCCTGAATCACACACATGCACAAACAGGACCTGTGGACATGCATTAGTGGAGAGATGTCAGAGTGGGGCTGCTACAAACTGCTACACAGGGAGCGCACCAGAGCTGTTTGGGGTCCAGTGTCTTGCACAAGGGCTCCTCTGCAGTACTCGGGATGTGACCTGGCACCTCTCCAGCCACCAGACCAACTTCAATTTTTCCATCCGCACCGGGACTTGAACTGGAGACCCTCCGGTTCCCAACGTGAGTCCCTATAGACTGAGCTACTGCCGCCCATTTCATGTTTGATAAAAGTAAAGAACTACATTTGTGATGTAATAAAGTCAATACATCCTACTGGACACTTTCTGTGAGTTCATATTTAGCCACATTAAAGTTTTCACTTCAAGTTCTTCATGTGTATTAAGAGTTTTATTGATGTCAATGCTGATATAACTACACAGACAATGTCTAGATAAGTATGTATAGGCTTTGTATTTCTATATAAAAATCAGAAAGTGACAGGATGAGTAATGAATAACGGAGAAGAGGTGGGATTAAATAAGTTTGTACTTCCACTCCTTTTCAAAAGTTTCTTCTGTGTGATATCTGTCATTGTTTGTACATATGACTTTTTAGATCTGCTTATTTGTTAGTTTTCTTTTCTTCTCTTTTTTTACATGTTCAAAATAAAAACTTCAATTCAGTCCAATCAAACAATCCATGATTTATGTCAGAGTCCTTTTCATATCAGTCCTGAAACAGATTTCTTACACTGCAGGCTTTGCAAATGAGTTTAGCTTCTGAGTTTACAAATGTGTGCTAACACAGAATCTCCTCAGTGTCCTTCAGTGTTTTATTATGATCTATTCAAAAGTGTCTGACCCTGTTTACAGTCTGAATGTGGAGGAATGAAGGAGATATGACATGAACATGAAGGAGATGGAAATCATTGTCTTTCTTCACAAGGATGTGTTTGCTCTGCCCTTTGCTTTCTTTTTGGAAGATTATTGTTATTGACATATTTTACAGTTTTTCTCAGTCTCTTTGGTACATTTCTCAGATCACAATTGAAATTCTTAAAACTACTTGTTCAATCTTCACATCATTGTGTCACTTGTGCACATCAAAAAAGCACTTTCTCATTTCTTTGAACAAGTTGCAAATGCTTTGGTACATCCATGCAAATGATTACGTACAATTCTCTGCTGTTTCCTACATTATCAATCGCTTATGTCATGTTGATTAAAATGTATTATAATGGGTCTCTGTTGAATAGTCTCACCCCCACAACATTTAGGCATTAGTTCATCACATAAGTCTTTTCATGCAAAATGGTTGAACAAGTTGTCATAATATGTCAAGCATATTTCTACATTTCCATTAGACTTGTTTTCTAAATCTGTCCTGAATTGGTAAATTGCTAGGGTAAGGGTACAAATAGTAAAAGTGTAAATGTGAATCTTGTCCCGTCTCTTGCAATCAATCTCCCACATACACTAAGGTGTAACTTACAATTGACAATAATTGTCATCAGAACTTTAGCCATAGTTTACATCAGAACACCCCTCCAGAGTACACTGTTATATTGACAACATGACTAAGCAATTTGACTGTCTTATCCGTACACAATGACACAACGACTTGTCATTCTGATGGCACTGACATGTTCATTGACACAGATATTTACTTTTGAGAGATGAAGGATTTTGAGCAAGAGACTGGCTTTTGCAGGTAATCCATGGTGTTTTGCTAAAAACTGAAATGACAATATCCAAAGACAAATCAAAACCCATACCCCCCCCCCCACGCACACACAAACAGACACACACACACACACACACACATTTACAACTGGAGAGGAGAGGTCAAAATAATGTGTAAGGTCACTAAAGCATATTATTATACATCATCCATCTGTTATTGCTCTATTCAAGCTGTCCACAATACAGACAGACAGATAAAATGTCGTGTGGATGACTCAAACCAGTTGATGCAACCAGTTTCTGAAGCATGATGGACTCGTGTCTTTCAGGCTTTTAGAATCAGTGTTTATGCTAACACCATGCCCAGAGCTGTTTGAATGTGTGAAGGGAGCAATGAGGAGTCCTCTGGGGCTCTTTGCTTTCTTTCAAACACATTTAAGTCATTGACTCATCAACTTATGCTGCAGGATTTCATTTTGTAAACAAATAAACAAAAACAAAACATTAAAGCAGCCGTGAGGAACTTTCTGTCACATTGTGTTCTCATTTGGCGCCCCCTTGTGGACAAAAGGTGTTTGGTAAGATAGGTTTACTTTACTGATCCCAAACTTGGAAATTGTGGTGTTACAGCAGCAGGTTGTCAAAGCAAATAAAACAATATGAGAATAAATACAAGTGAATAAGCATTGAAAATATATCAAAATAACATTAATAAGAAATAAATACACCCAGGATTAAACCTCACATTACTTCAAAAGTCTAATATGAAATATTAAAGCAACAATATGTAACTTTTCCACCTATAGTATATGTCGTTTCAAAATCGATCTAAGAGCTCAACAGCTTTCAGTGGAGAGAATGTTGACTGTCTAAGGTCCTCACAGCGGTCCTCTCGCTCAAAACTGGGCTATGTAACTTTTTAACCGCGTCCCGCGGTTATCTCGCGAGAAGTACGCACCGCTTTACGGCACTACTGCACTTTGGCGAGAGCTTCAAGAAACAGTGGGCTGCAAGTCCGACGCTTGGCGTAACTGTAACTGAGTAGTGGTGAGTAACTCATTTCAAACTTTGTGTCTTGTTTCTTTGCATCATAGTTATAGAGTCGTTTCACCAACAACATTCAGTCTATGTCGACAGGTAGATGACGTTATCATATAACGACCAGAATAGCAGAATAACGTTAGTGTACCCTGATTTAGCAACGCTAGCATGCTAACGTCATTTGTCGGAGATATTGGTGCAGACTTTGACTGATGCATGGCGAGATGTCGACCCGTTAGCGGCTGTTCGTATGCCAAGTCGGTCCATGTCAGCAGAAGTTTAGCCCGTAGCATGATAATACAAACAGTATATTGTTACGTTAGCTCCGGTTGCTACTTATCTGAGCAGCGCTAAGTGCAAACTTTCTCGCTGGTCAAAAGTTTCGCCCTCATGTTGCTATAGAAACTAGCGTTACTATACTCTGCACAGCTGTATAAACTGACATACTGACTTCAAACTTTATTCCAGCTTTCTAAAGAGGAGCTCAGCATCTTCTCCAGCAACCAACGCAACATCCATCCCTGCCTGAGTCCAGAGGCAGACCGCGACAGGTGTGTTTTCATGGAGTAACGTTAGCTAATAATATATATACAGTTTTGAAAATATGAAACAACTCTAATACTAAATGATATTATTGTCCAAGGTTCTGAAGTTGCTGCAATAAAAATCAAAGAGCTGGAGTGTGAACGCCTTGAAAGAGACAAGACTACGACCAGTGATGAAAAGAGAGAATCTTCCTAGAAGACAGAGTCTGGTGCTGATGATGCACAGACACCACCAAGAGCTGAACTTTTCTCACATTTCACAGGGACAAGCTAGTCCTAAACGTCCTACCTGCCTGTATCTACAGCTGTGCATCATCAGAGATCAGGTCCATCATAACAAAGCTCCAGGATGGTGTAGACCCCCCCCCCCCCTCCCTCCCTCAAGCAGCTGAATGTGTAAATGAGTGCCAAAAAGTGCTTTTGATTGTATTTATATGTAAAATCAGTGTTTTTCTAATAAATATATTTGATCTTGATCTCTGTAGCTTTTCCTTCATATTATATTCTCCTGTTTTCTTGTTACCTTTGGTGTATTCTGCATGACAACGCTCAGGGAGATCGTTCTGCCCAATGTCAATCTCTTGAATCTTGAAACCTGGATAAAGTTTTTGTTATTATGTAAATATAAATAAGAAGACAGAACTAAAAATCAGTGGGCAATGCACACAGTTACTAATTGTTATAACCCGCTCAGAACAATTACAGTTTCTAAATGCAATCATAACAACAGAGTAAGAAAAAGATGTCTGTTTTATTTTGCAAACAATGGTCAAAACAAATAACTTTAGTGAACTCAACAAACTGAACTTGAAATTGCACAAAAATACGGAAAGCTACGCCAAAACAGGTATTTACGTCTATAAGACATTTTGACACAAGGCAGCGCATCCTGAAGCCAGGGTACTGTCCTCTTCAGAAAGCTTCTCTGATCTTCCAGACGCAGCAGCTTTGATTCATGACGATGCTCCCCCCCCCCCGGCTCCTGCTCATCATGGACGGAGAAATGAAGTTGAGGTTGAATCCTGGAATAAAAGGAAAACTGATATTGAAAAACATAAACCTCTGACACAGTTATCAACGCATAAACAAACCTAGCTATTAGATGGCAGAATAAACATCCCTGCAGATATTATCTAACAGATGGAGTCGTAACGTTAGGCTGCATCATTACCGGTGTCATCGTTGTCTCACGTTTAACAGCTTTACCGGGAGCAGAAAGTCATCACAAGTTATGTCTCCGGTTTGCAAACATAAATAAATATATCCATCTTACGTTGTCTCATAAAAGTTTGTAACCTTACAAACCGATCTACAACTAGCATGTTTACATGTAGCCATTTAGCCACGACTACAGATATCATGGTAACAGTTGAATACATATACACATAATAAACAACGGGCTGCAGGCGTTTAGGTTTGATCAAAATCTGGTAATGTTACTGTACCTTTTCAGCCGACATGGTTCGTCAACTTCTCACAGCGTCTTTGCCGGCTTCCTCACTCTCGGCTTGTCAACAAGTGCAGCACGTTGTCTGAACTTCTCTCAGACGGGGAGACGTAACCGTTTTACAACAGTGCAGTTCGGTCAGAGACCTGCTGTTGGCGCCAAAGCGTACCGAAACTGAGAAGTTACATATAAGGGCTTTAAATACACAAATGTGTCAGTCATGTCTAACTGAATGTAAACTATGCTGGAGGTGAAGAGATGTAAATGTGCAACAACAGTGATGACAGTTGTAAATGTGCAGTAACGTTATAGAGAACTGGTTCATCCAGAGCCGTGAACATTCAGAGCTGTGCAATCACTGACACATTTCCATTCGTTGTGGAACGAATAAAAGAAAGTCACAACTCGTGTTAATACCAGTATACCTGTAAAACCAATCCTGGAAAAAGTAATCAAAGACACAAAGACTGTTTTTATTCTCTCACACATTTATTCAATGTCTTTATTCAGCTCAGCCACTCCCTCTCTACCACTCCCTCCGTCTCCCTGCTCTGGTGATCAGATGATTTGGGGTGTTTGACTCTTTAAGTACACAACCTCTCTCAGCCAATCATCCTGCAGCTGTCAGATTTTAAAACTTGTTCTCTCTCTTCCACAGTCAGTCTGTCATTTCAGTGCGAACGCTGCAACCCTCCTCCGCCCCGGTCACCTCCACTCCAGCTCAGCAAAGTTCAGATACAGCCTCAGAAACCCACTCCTCATCACATCCTGCATACCTCTCTCACCTCCACCACCTCCAGTGTCTAGACTCCATAGGGGGGTATCCTATCCTGCTGTCGGCCTCACTACCCCTCCAGGTACATGATGTAGTCATGATGGAGTCTAAGCCCCAAAGACTTTGCACATTTATTTCCTCAATTGTTAAATAAATAATTGTTCATTCTTAATGAAGTCTCTCCTGATTTAAATGTTCATGGTCATGAATGCAAGGGAAGCAGAAGTCTATGATTCCATCTTCTGGTTTGCTGTAGTGTTTTCTGTCGGCCATTTTGTTCTTCTACACTTTTTTGTTGATATTATGAAAGTGTTGAACTTCAAGTTTGATTGATATGAAGTCAAAATCTCTCCTAGTTCTGGAGTATGTGACGTCTTAGCCACTTCTGTGTCATTCTTGTCACAGCGGGAGACAAACCCAGGTCTCATGTCGCGTGTGTAAATGTGAACAAGCAGCGCATGAATATATGAGAGGCAGTCTGCCTGAAACTTTCCAGACATTTATAAGTGGTATAAACAGCTTCTGTTATCATGTTTGGGCTCAAAGTAAAAAGATTTATAAGTACATATGTACTGTACATGAAACCTGTACTCAAGTAAAGTTTAAAAAAAGTATTTCTGCTTTGTTGTTCTCTGTCTTTACATGAGAGGGGTCTAAAACATATTCCCTTATATTCAGGGCGTTATGAAACACATGTTCATATATTCAGAGCATTATGAAACAGCAAACTGCCACAGCAGAACAAGAAAAACACGTCTGTCTGCTCCGTCCTCCCCTGCTGTGAACTCCTCTCGGTAAAGTCAGAGCTAAGCTGACGGACAGACACAGTCTCCACAGTGAGATGGAATGCATTGTTTTACCTTTGCATTTACTTTCAAATATGACTGGAGGAAGTTTGCTTTGGTCCCTCTCAGCTTTGTTCAAATCTCTTTCATTACTGGAGCATTTGAGCCGGCATACTTCAGACCAGGTTTCGGGGGATGAAGGGTTAATGGGGGATGTTTTGGAAGGTCGTGGGGGGCCCACTGGGGAGCCACTGCTGGGAGCCGCTGTCTCTCTCAGCTTTGTTAGCCCCTCATCAAGATTGGAGCAGACAGGAGGCCACAGGACAGGACGACAGATTGAGGCCTGACAATCTCTTCATGCCATACAGAGAAAATATCATTAGAGACGAGGTCAGCTGTTTTCTGAACTGCAGACTCGCTCATATCAAACTCTATTTCCACCCAGGTTATTGGGAACAAAGAAGCACACTACAGCTGCCATCTAAACAAAGAACCACACAAAGGAAGCCAGAAAAGACCCCAGTTGGCGGTAAATCACCTGATTGTACTAATCAGGTATTAGAAACAGTCGGAGTAATTAGTGAAGTCACAGCACAGATTTGTTTTGACGAGGCAACGTCAGGCAACAACAGTGAGAAACCTCAGGGATCTGGTCATGTATTGACTGCCGCTGCTCTTAAGGGGCTTCAACACACCAGAATCCTCTTGATGGGACTCCCACTGCTATGGGTTGACAACTTATTCAGTAACAAATTAGGGACAAAAGATTTAGTTTGGAGCTCAGTGCCACAGCAGTGTATGATGTGTGAATGTAGTGTATGATCACCAGGATGCTGCTGTGCTGACGTTAGCATAACTTCGTCTTGTTGTCGGCTGTTTCACATGAAGTAATGAGTAACGAGTGCTTTTAAATGTCAGTAATTTTAACAGCGTTTTTGAATCTGGAAAGTTACTAATTCATTACTAGTTCCCACAAATAGTAGTGGTGTTACAGCAACAAACACTGATAAGCACAAACTGTGTATTTGGTCGGTATAGTTTTACTAAAACTGTACTATTAAGAGTTTTTTTCTTCCTCCTTAACTTACAAATGATACCACAGATCTCCTCTGAGAATACTTTAGGACATTTTATCACAGAGCGTGAAGTGTGAAGAGTGTATGTTGCACATTCTGTCATTTAAAGATGAAATGATTGAAGTGGAAATAAATGATTCCACTTTTAACTCAGGTTAGAACAGATTGTAGCCGCATACTGATGGCGTCCAAACTGCTCCAACATGCATTCAGTGTGCTTATGTCTGCACATCTGCTGGTCACCCTCACTGCTCTGTTTATTAAAAACGATGAACTTTAACAACAAGGAAAAGCATGCACGCTTAGGGTGCGTTCACACCAAAGCCGTTTGGTCCGCTTGAAACAAACTTGTCGGATAGTTCGTTTGGTTTGGGGTGCTGTAAACGCTCAAACGATTAAAAACGGGGGTCTCGATTTGCTTCCAAGTGCACCAGAGTGTGGTTTGCGGTAGGTGAGAACGCATTTTGGACCAAACCAGGGAAGTGAACCAAAATACAGTGCATTGTGGGTTGCATTTGGTTACTGTCAACCTGTGTCGCGCTACGGGATGCCATTCTTCCACTGTCTTGTTTACTTTCAGGTCGTAGTGCAGGCTGGATGACAGCAGCAGCTACTGACCGGAGCTGCATGCTACATTCAGGTGCTCCTCGGATGGTCACAGTTTCCGAGTTGGGAAGTCATTCATTCAGTGTGTTCACATGTTTTCATTTTGAAAAGTTGGAATGTCGTAACAACAACAACAACAACAGACAGCGTGGATGCTACGAAGTCGATTTGTCTCTGTTACAAGTAGCCTAATATTTGAGCATAACGTTGATGTAAAATACGTGAATTAGCCTATTAAAACGTATCTCAACATTAACAAAACATATTTTGCCCTCCAAGTTGATGATGAACATGTCGGCAAGTCAGGCACCAAATTATTTCCCCAATTTACGACTTGTTTTTCTGATGCATGCTAATGATCAAGGATGACTCACATCAGAGTCGTTAACCTAGTTTCGCCTAGAGTCGTTACCACCCCCAGTCGTCTGTGGGTCGTTGGAGTCACATGTTCTAAGGTGGTTCCAAGGTGGGACTGGGGCTTAAGTTGTTTTGGGAGAGAATTCAAACAGCATTGTAGGTTGTTGAAAGATGGTGTCCCAGACCACCACCTCGGATAAGAGATGGTATTTCCAGCTTGACATAGGTGGCTTCTTTAACACCCCTTTTCAGACCAACGCAACACTCCACAGTCACACAAACCCTCATTTGAATTCTCTCCCAAAACAACTGAAGCCCCAGTCCCACCTTGGAACATGTGACTCCAACGACCCACAGACGACTGGGGGTGGTAACGACTCAGTTAACGATGTGAATCATCCTTGACCATTAGCATGCTAATGATCCACAGAGGCTTAAATTTCTAGCTCCGTCCACCAGATAGATTAGAACTGAAGAAGCCTTTCGGAAGAGAGGTGAAACGTCTTGAAGATCTTCAACCAGTCCAGTTGCCTTTGCCTCTTCCCGGTTCAAGGTTGCAGATGACCAACACCAGCTGACATTCACAGCACAAACACATGTTTTGTAGATTAGAGGTGAAAATAGTTTCAGTTCTCAGGAAGTGAAACTCAGACAGTCATTGTCACTGAAAGGAGAAATGGCGCAGAAAGGAGTTCAACTGGACAGGGAAACCTTCTCTTGTTCGATCTGTCTGGATCTACTGAAGGATCCGGTGACTGTTCCCTGTGGACACAGCTACTGCATGAACTGTATTAAAACCCACTGGGATAAAGAGGAGAAGAAGAAAATCTACAGCTGTCCTCTGTGTAGACAGACCTTCCCAGCGAGGCCTGTCCTGTTGAAAAACACCATGTTGGCAGTTTTAGTGGAGGAGCTGAAGAAGACCGGACTTAAAGCTGCTCCTGCTGATCACTGCTATGCTGGACCTGAAGATGTGGCCTGCGATTTCTGCACCAAGAGAAAACTGAAAGCTCAAAGGTCCTGTCTGCAATGTCTGGCTTCTTATTGTGAGAAACACCTGCAGCCTCATTTTGAAGTGGCTCCATTGAAGAAACACAAGCTGGTGGAGCCCTCCAAGAAGCTCCAGGAGAACGTCTGCTCTCGTCATGATGAGGTGATGAAGATGTTCTGCCGTACTGATCAGCAGTCTATCTGTTATCTCTGCTCTGTGGATGAACATAAAGGACACGACACAGTCTCAGCTGCAGCAGAGATGACCGAGAAGCAGAGAGAGCTGGAGGTGAGTCGACAAAACATCCAGCAGAGGATCCAGGACACAGAGAAAAACGTGAAGCTGCTTCAACAAGAGGTGAAGGCTATCAATGGCAACGCTGATAAAGCAGCGAAGGGCAGTGAGAAAATCTTCACTGAGATGATCCGTCTGATGGAGAAAAGACGCTCTGATGTGAAGCAGCAGGTCAGATCCCAGCAGCAAACTGAAGTGAGACGAGTCAAAGAGCTTCAGGAGAAGCTGACGCAAAAGATCACTGAGCTGATGAGGAGAGACGCTGAACTGGAGAAGCTCTCACACACACAGGACCACAACCAGTTTCTACACGACTACCCCTCACTGTCACCACTCTGTGAATCTACACACTCATCCAGCATCAACATCCGTCCTCTGAGGTTCTTTGAGGATGTGACAGCAGCTGTGTCAGAAGTCAGAGATAAACTAGAGGACGTCCTGAGAGAGAAATGGACAAACATCTCACAGAGAGTGACTGAAGTGGATGTTTTACTGCCACAACCAGAGCCCAAGACCAGAGCTGACTTCTTACAATATTCATGTGACATCACACTGGATCCAAACACAGCAAACACATGGCTGTTATTATCCGATGGGAACAGAAAAGTAACAAACACGGATCAACAACAGTCTTATTCTAGTCACCCAGACAGATTCATTGTATATTCTCAGGTCCTGTGTCCAGAGAGTCTGACTGGACGTTGTTACTGGGAGGTGGAGATGAGAGGAAGCAGAGTTTTAGTAGCAGTTGCATACAAGAATATGAACAGATCAGGATGCGGGACTGAAAGTGGATTTGGATACAACGACAAATCTTGGGCGTTAGATTGTGACAACAACAGTTATAACTTTCGGTACAACAATGTCAGCACTCCTGTCTCAGGTCCTCAGTCCTCCAGAGTAGGAGTGTACCTGGATCACAGAGCAGGTATTCTGTCCTTCTACAGCATCTCTGAAACCATGACTCACCTCCACAGAGTCCAGACACCATTCACTCAGCCTCTACATGCTGGATTTTGGATTGGCATTGAATCTAGTGCTGAGTTGTGTAAAGTGAAATAGACAGAAGTCATTTAAAGGAACAGTGGGTTAAACTTTAATCCTTCAACTTGATCATTATTCATGTTTGTTGCTGAGAGCTGATTGTGGTTACATTGTTCACCTGTCAATCAAACTTTATGGGCGGTACTTTGACATCTTCTCACTTGTTCTGTAAATGTTTGAGTCTCTTTAAATAACTCTCTTTAGCTGTTTCTGTTTAGTCACAGAGGCTTTACTGCTCATGAGGATTTTTGTTCAGCTTCACTTTAAATGTGTTTACAATGAGTACTGATTGTTTTTGTTCTCATTAAAGGGTCTGAAGAGAGAAAGCACCAGGCCTTTTCTTTCATGTAGATATTATGTTTTCACCACTTTGTACATTTGATTTAGAAAAATCTCCAATGACATTTATAGAATGATTTCTTTTTGCAGAATGAATTTTGTTGTTTCAACTTAAATGGATTAAAAATGTACTCTGAAGTATGAAATCAATGAGATCATTATTATTTTCTCTTTCAAAGCTGAGATTCTGATCAAACAAACTGATTGTGTGGATGAAGTGAATCTGTTCATGAAATCATTAATGACAGACATTTTACAGACTTTACTGCTCTGATGTTTGAAACTTTTACATCCTGAATAAACAAACAGAAACAGGAAGTGTTTTCTTCTCATCATTTGACTTTTATTTCATTATTTGACTGTTAACTTAAGTTATTACGGGTACACCCTTAGAATAGATGTGTTAAAAGCTTACACACTTTTTGTGTTACTACTATAATAACACATTTTGTGTTAAATAACTCAATATTTGTGTTAAAATATTCAAAATATGTTACACGCCTGACCAACACAACATGTGTTAAATTATTGTCAAATCATATTGCGGCCTGGGGTCATCATCATCATCATCAGTGATCTTTAATATCGGCTGACAGTCAGCTTTCCCTCCTTTTTCACTCTGATGCGGGGACAGAGGCCAGGAAACAGCAAGACACCAAAGGTAAGCTAAACTAATCTTATTCAATATTGTATATAAATGCAACTAAAAATGTCTGGCTGAGTTTGCGTTTTGCTGAATGAATTAGCAGTAGGATGATAGGTTGGGTCCATGTATTTTTATTTAATTTGGTTAACTACTGGTGGTGGACAGGCCGAGTCAGTTGAATGTCTAAGTAGCCCAATCTAGCTAGGATGTTGGCCAAAAGTGCTAAGGTTGGTATGACACATAAAGAGTGGTTGGGGTTAGATAGCAATATTTTCCACTATGTAGGCTAAGTTGAATTAGCTTTTGTTAAAGTTTAGCAGTCCAGGACTAAGGGCGGGTAAAATAGAAACAAGCTACGCTAGCTAGCTAGCTAGCTACATTCTTTGAGCTGTGATGAGTCAGCGTCATTTTTTACCGTCATTGTTCTGGCTTTTTTACACTACTTCTAAACATAAACATTTGTCTGAATCGCCAAGATCATTAAAGCATTTAAATGTTTTTTATCTTGTCGAGAAAGACGCCATCCGATATTAGTTAATATTCAACGTTTTCGATCGTCTTCTCAACCGTTTACTTTTCGCACAATAGTTTTCTCGGTCAATAGCCAATAGCCATGCACGAGTTTCGCACATGCGCAGTACGCTTCTAGTCAGTAGTCCAGGTTAGACCACGGAGACCGTTCTGTTTTTAGAATTTTGCATAGGCAGACCAAGCCATTGATTGAGACTACGGCGTCATGGTATCAATTGTAATGTTTTCAGGACGATTCGAGAGCTTCCGCGGAATGAGAGGTATTTGTGTTGCATTTAGTGTTATGTAAAACGTCAACAGCAACCATGATCGGTTGTGCGGAGCGCTAACTGAAGCTAGCCAACTAATGTGAGCTTGGTGCTACCCTCGCATGCAATATATTGCGGTGGTCCTTTTGTTTTTAAATTGCGAAACTAAAAAATTGCTGTTGAATTCGGTATGAGTTGTTAGCTGCTGTTAGTAGTTGTAAGAAAGTCTCGCAGTTCTGTTACAATGTGTGACATGTTGACTTGGTGAAAGCATTGACTGTTAATGTCGGCGCTGTGTGTGTGGGGGGTGTATGAGTTGTTAGCTGCTGTTAGTTGTAGGACAGTCTCGCAGTTCTGTTAGTCGGTTATAATGTTTGACATGTTGACTTGTTGAAAGCATTGACTGTGATAATGTTGGCGCTGTGTGTGTGTGTGTGTGTGGGGGGGGGGGGGGTGTATGAGTTGTTAGCTGCTGTTAGTTGTAGGACAGTCTCGCAGTTCTGTTGGTCGGTTATAATGTTTGACATTTTGACTTGATTAAAGGCTGAATATGCGAGATTTTACACATAAATATAGCAGTAATCTAGTAGAGTGTCAATGAGTGTGACACCCGAGTCCCGCTGTCTATAATGTTGTCTGGCTGTATCTACACCGTGTTTACATGGACGGGACGGCCCCTTGCGTATAAAAGTTGTTTAAGTGAGGGTCTATAGAAAAGAAGACTAACATACTGTAATCACTGCTTATTTGAATGTCACGTAAGCATTTTTATATAATGGTCATGATCATAGCTTCATATTACATGCAATGTGAAGCTACGAGCAAACTAAAGGGCGCTACTATTAGCCTGCTAGCACAACAATGCAGCTCGAGCTTGTTTTGGTTTCATGCTGGTGCTCAAGGGCGACATCTACTGGACCAAAAAGTCACATATTCTTACTTAATGTTGGCGGTGTGTGTGTGTGCAAAGCTTAAGCTACCAAGTTAATGTTCATTAGCGTAATTTCACTATTGAAGCCGAAGAAAAATTGTTACACTGTAGCAACCAACTAATACATTTCTTCTTGCCCTTCTAAAGTTTTCCAATGGAAGGCCCTCCCAGGACGCTTGTGACAGCCTTCCTCGATTGCAAGGAGGTTTTTAAGAAACTGATGCAATTGAGCACCACTGCAGACATTCTGGAGGCCTGCAAAACATCGCTGAACTGCGATTCAGAATGTGAAAGACTCCAAAAAATACAACTCTGACTTCAATGAATTCATAGACATTGACATAGAGGAAAATGTCCATAACTTGGACAAATATAAAATTTTACTGAAGTCAAAAATTTCAAATGGCCAACAGGAGCAGCTGGTATGTATGCAAACATATTATTGAATCAATTACAGTGCATGATGAGTGTGATACTGACATTCAGCTGTTAGCACATTGAAAAATTAAAGCTTTCTTGTACAGTTGATAAGTGTTTTCTTTTTAAGACACAACCACAGAGTACGGATGCAGCAGGTCCAAGTGGTCAATGCGAGGTATGTCTCTTGAGAGATTCATAGACAAAAATATCAGATATTGGACTACTTTCTGTGTAAAATGCACTTGCAACACCTAACTGTAGAATATTTTGTGGCTCATGTTGGCTCTCTTGAGCCTGGTTGTGATTGCATTATATGTATGATGGGATATGTTCTCTCTGTGATCTGTGTCCACAGACTGGCCCAAGACAAAGACATACTGTGCACATATTTGATGCAGCCAATCTGAAAGCACTTGTTGAGAGCAAAGCCCCAAATGTACTAGTTGAGTATGAAAAATCCGGAACATTCTCCATGACCTCCAGAAAACTGCTAGTGAGGATTTGTGTCGGCGATCTGGTGGAGCGTAGGGGATTGTGAGTTGATTTTTAATTTGACCTTATCAGAGATGATAACATATTTTGTAAAATAAATGTAACCATTGAAATTCATTTTTAGATTAAAAATGTAATTGTCTGTGGTGAAGTTGTGAGCTCATAAATGCATTCTAATAAAGTCTAATGTATTTTTTGTGTATTTAAATTTTTCTGGCCTGAAAACCCTTTATTTCGCTTTCAGCTATCCTTCAAGTGCTGACAAACTGTTGCTGGCCAGAAGCATTGTAACCGTTTTCCCTTCTCTGAAGATCAAGATGCAAGAGGAAAATGAAGGATTTGTAAGTGTAAACGGATATCTTGCAGAGAATACAAATTGCCTTGGAGTATTTACTTTGGTGTATTTTCTAACTGTTCATAAAGCCATAGCTAAAATTTTAAAGCAATAGTTTACACAAATATGAAAATTCACTAATAATCTAATTACCCCATGTTAGGGATGTAAAGATTAATTGTGAGGCAGTTAAAAATCAATTTAAAGGTGTCAAGATTCACATCGGTACTCTGAAAAATGAATCGCAGTAATATCCTGAGCGTCAGCAGCTGTAGAGCAGAGGCAGTTGGTTGTAACAAGCAGGCGTTATCATGACAGGGAGAGGCCAAACCATACTAACAAGCAGGTTTGTAGCCCCGCTCGCCCAAATGTGTGCAAGAGCCAAAGAGATTACGAGGTGCATTGGTGTTTTCATTAAAAAAATTAAAGGAATCTTTTTCAGTCATCTCATAATTTTTCTTCAGTCTCATTTTGTAAAATAAATCGCGAGAGAATCATATCGTGAATCATATCGAGAGTTGAGTGAATCGTTACATTCCTACCCCATGTTGATGGAGGATGGGTGAAGAAACACTGCTGGAGCTTTACAGGGAAAAGGCATTGCAATCATTTCCAAAACAATTGAAACAGAAAGTGACTGGGATTCACAAGTTAAAAATTACATAATAAAACCATAAAATGTCTCCATAATGCTCATCCAAAGTAATTAAAGTGCCTTAAGCCCCTACATGTAAAGTTGTTTGAAAAAAGCAGTTGTATATTTTGAATCCCGGTTACCATTTAATTATTTGGCAGAATACCTCACCTGCTTATCCTATCAAACTCAAGCTTATTTTTTTTTTACGTTACTCTACCTTTAACAAATACATTAAGGACTTCAGGAAGAAAATGTGGCGTTTTACGGTTTATTAACATTTTGGAAACACTTTAACTTTGTGAAAAACGGGGAGTGCACATTTTGTTGGGTTTACTGACCCTTTAATGTCTTTGTGTTACAGGATAACTCTTTGTCATGCTTGTCTTGATGTCTGATAAATCAAAACATTTATATTTCAATCAAATAAACGCAAACAGGTTTTATTTGATTAGATTTAAAGTTAATAATTCAACTATGTATAAATGCTGCCAATATATTTTTTTCTATTCTATTCTATATTATTTAACTGTTCCAGGAGCACTTCTACGACCCAGTGACCCACTGTGGATTCATTGAGCTGAAACTGAGGAACCTGCGGAGAACCCTTCATGCTGATGAGCGACGCTATCGCAAGCGGGGGAGGTCCAGTGATCCCTCTGGAGTAACCATAATACTGGAAGCAACACCTGAAGGGGAAGAAGAGTCAATTAGGGAGTGGATAACCGCAACTAAAAGGATGAGACCATCTACAGAGAACCTCCAATCTATCAAAATGGGTATGGAGAAAACCTTTACTCACAGAAGGCTCTGGATCGCATCAAAGTCGCCAACAGTGGAGGAGATTTTTCAGCAGTACCCACGCTTTGTAGACCTACCCTACTTGGTAAATACAGTATATATATATATATATATATTTTAAATGTTAGTGATTGTTGTACTAACGTTTTTGCGATGTCCATTAATATGTATGAGTTATTTTTTTCAGACGTGTGGTTCACCTTTAAAATCATTGCTTTATTATCTCCCCCTTTTTCAGTTGAATGCAGAGTTTGGAAAAATGTTTCCGGGGAAGGAAGATCTCTTTCTTCGGAAATGGGAAGGGCACATTGTTCCCAATCTACTGAAAGTGGCTGCACTGGAAAATGACTCGACTGTCCTGCCAGCTGGTGAGGAAAGTGATGGTGAGTTCACTGCCATGCATATTGGATACAATGATGCCTCAACTTGTTGTGGTAATTATGTTGGCAACTAATCTGTGGGGGCACAAGTAATTGTCTGTATGTTACTTTTGTGTGTTCTGTTCAGAGTTGCTTTGCTTCAGAGCCCTGAAGATTCTGACCCACTACCTCTCTCCAACTGCGTCAGGGCGGAACAAAGGATGGGCCAAGTGTAGTACAAAATCTGCACTATCTTTCATATTGGACATTAAACAGGTATGGAAGCTGATCTCTTTGAATATCCCACATTTTTTCATTGCATATTATCTTTAAATGCCATCCTGAGTTTTAGCACAGGTTAATAAAATCTCTGCTTTCACGTTAGGGCAGAGAGATATGGAAAAAACAATTGTAATATTAAGGACATTGAAATATTTGTGTTTGCATAGACCGGAACGAGACCCTGACTGATCTACAAAAAAGCATTGTGTGCAGCAAAGAGCTACTGGACAAGACATTGGATTCCTTAAAGGATAAAACGGTATCTGTACTTAAAAGCAATTCTATATCAAGTGATGAAGACTCTGTTAAATCTTTGATGCAGCTGAAATTGTGGTGTATGAGATTTGAAAGTAAGCATGGTCCCCTGAAAAGGCATGCTCATGTTGTGTGTAATTTCATAAATATTTCAAAGACTTTGGCTTATAAGAATCAAGTCCAAAGTATGTTTAATTGGACATTTGGTGATCCACTGACAAAAAAAGTGACGGCCTCAAATGCATTTCCTGTTATCGTTGGATCTTTAGAAAAAAGTGTTTGTCTTGTGGAAAATGTAAAAGCAGTTGGGTACAATATTGATTCTTGCAGCACTATTCATGTTTCTCATTCTGTCTGTGTTCTTGGTACAACATATAGAACTGGTTGTGTTCTAACTTTAAACTGTGATTTAAGAGGGGAGCGGACCTTTGGAGAAATTGTGCACATGGTTCCTAACTGTGAAAAGGAAGAGGTGCTCATATTTCTTAAAATCTTAACTGTGAAATACTTTGATGATCATCTGTATTCATGTGTGGTGGAGCGAAATGAGGAGTACAAATCAATGTAAAAGATGTAGTAGACTTCAGACCGCTAGACTTGCTCTTACCTTTCAGTGGAAACCAACTGCATGTAAATCCCAGATACAAATTAATTGTGTAAATTTGCATAACTGTATAGTCCTGTCTTTGAAATTTTAAAGCCAACCACTTACTTGTTAAAATTCGGAGAGGCAGCGAGTGAATGGTACCACCTGCCTATGGTCCTGCAGATTTATGACGGTGTGACCTGATGTCCTCTGTAGTGATCATTTGGAGGTTAGTCCATTGTTCTGTATACACATTGTTTGTCTGACTTAGTTGATACCAGTACATGAATTTATGTAACTTGATTCAGCAATAAACATTTAATTGCATTAAATCGATTGTTTTGTTGACGTTTAGCATACAAATATTGCATAATACAATATTTTTAGAAAAAAATCTATAAACACACCTCTGTGTTAATTTTGTGTTGTTTTAACACGTTTGTGTTGAAATATTAACACACAACAAGTGTTAAAATTATTGACACAATGGTTGTGTTAAAAGTAACACAAAATGTGTTGTCCTTAACTAGACACACAGGTGTGTTAAAAATTAACACATGATGTGTTCATTTTAACACGTGTTTTAAGAGTGTACTGGACAGACAGCGGAGCAGCTTCTCTAACAGACTGATCCAACTCCGCTGTCACAAGGACAGGTACAGGAAGTCTTTCCTACCAAAAGCCATAGCCCTGTAGATAGATAGATAGATAGATAGATAGATAGATAGATAGATAGATAGATAGATAGATAGATAGATAGATAGATAGATAGATAGATAGATAGATAGATAGATAGATAGATAGATAGATAGATACTTTATTGATCCCGAGGGAAATTCAAGTCTGTACAACTATACAACTGTCACTGTACAACAGCTCACCTCTTGCGAGCAGAGAACTGTCCTCATGATCATCTCTGTCTCTTCATACTGTAACCTGTTCTGCTCATGTAAAGTTTACAAATTATCCCTGCACTCAATTTCACTTCGTCTGTCTTGTCTACTCATCAATATAGTCAATAGTTTCAGATGATAACATGTCTACACTCCTGCACTTTAATATAGGTATCATTGATTGCACAGCTCAGAATTTGCACAGCTCTGGACAGCTCTCTATATCAATACTGCTCTTTTACTACTGTTATCACTGTTTTTTACACATGTTCATCTACCTCCTGGAAAGTATGTTTACATTCAGCTAAACATGACTTACAAATGTTGTATCTAATTTTTCACATTCTAGACTAGTAGTAATGTTTAGTTGAATCCTGGATGTATATATTTCTTCTTAGTCCTATTTTTTGTAATTTTTATATTCTAGTGCTTATTCACTTTGGGCCTGATTTACTAAGATCCCAATTAAAGAGTACTAAATTGCGTGTTCACTCCAAAAAATTGCGCGTTTGGCTTGTGGGCGTTTTGCGGGTGATTTACTAAGAAACTTTGCGTGAATGATAACGGGTGCAAACCTTGAGGAGGCGGTTGTATTTAAGTCAGGCTTTTGCGTGTTCTACTGGGTTACGTCACGGAGAGTTTGGACGGAAAGCAGAATGACTGCAAGCGCAAAATAGGTATTAGTGGGAGAGGCAAATGAACGTACAGTATTTTTGAGTTATAGCAGATAAATCTGAATATAACAAAAAGAACATTTGGTTTATAAGAAAACCTCGGCATTAAACAGGGCCTCTCTTTTCTTCCCTCTATCTTTTGAATGAATTGTCATACATTGCGCAGGAGGTGCGAGCTGTGTCCTATGTGGCACCGGCGCTCAGGCGCGCCCCTCGGGCTATTGTTGCGCACCAGACTGCTGGCCAGACGGGGGTACAAGCAGTGGTGAGGTCCCCCAATCCAAGTGCCTACAGCTTAGCAGCAGGGGGCTGTAGAGGTTGGAGACGAGCGCGATAGGGAGAGGAGCGCACCGGAGGAGACGAGCTGGAGAGACGCGCAACCCGAGAAAAAGGAAATGCCCAGTTTAAAATGTAATGTTGCAGAAAAGAGGGAAATAGGACATAAATGTCAATGTGTAAATTATTTAGAATGCAGAGGCTGTGAATGTTCAGTTTTATTAGCTTAATCATGGTGTTTCTCTTTATTAACTATTACTGAATCGAAATAAAAAAATAATGCATGTCATTTATTTTTATGTCATTCGAAACATGTTAACATGTTGGGAGAAAAACGTGATCTTTATACGTTCTTTTATTGTTCCTAAGTCTCCTCCTAACTGCAGCCTGTTGTGCGTAACACTGGGCTCCTGGATTAGCACCTTCCTTTCAAAGGTGTTAAATTTAGACACCGTCACAATGAAAGACGCAATCCTCACTGCACGCTGTTAGTAGATCAGATAGCACATTTTTTGCTGGTGGTATCAAGTTTGCACACGTTTTAAGACACGCAAACCTTTAGTAAATCAGGCCCTTTGTGTTTAATATTATATTGTTTTAGTTACTAACATTGTGTGTTTGATAACCTGCTGCTGTAACGCCACAATTTCCCAGTTTGGGATCAATAAAGTACATCTATCTATCTATCTATCTATCTATCTATCTATCTATCTATCTATCTATCTATCTATCTATCTATCTATCTATAATATGTGAGGCTGAAAATTTGAGAGCATGCTCACAACATACCAAATTTGATTTATGTTGATTTATGGTATTCTCCCTGATACAATTTTGAATTTCTTTACTTTGGCAATAGCTCTCTCCACATGAACTCTGTGAGCAGCTATCTTTTTTGTTTTGTGGACATCAGTGGCAGACATCTGTTTGTTTGACTGAGCAAATGGGGGATATTTACTCTCAGTCCAATCTCTTCCAACTCTTTCTCAATGAGAACTCCTTTGTCAACCATTACACCATCACCCTTGTTCAGGTAGCTATGAGCCATGAGTGTTTTCATCAACTCTAGAAAGTTGCTTTTCTGAACAATTTCCTTGTCAGACAATGATCCAGTAAAAAGAGTAGATGTAAATGTAGTGGGAGCTGTGGTTTCTTGTCTGTTTTTCATTGTTTGTCTTGAATGCAGCCTCTTTAATGTAGGTCAACTCCTCCCCTGGTCCAGCCCCTTAATTAGCTGCACCATATATAAGGCACCTGTGGCAACATGGCTGCCCCTTTTGTCTGTCTGCCTGTTGGTGCCACATGTTCCTTGCTCTGAGGTAGGTTATGCGTTTATGAGTGCTTCAAGTTTACTTTAAGTAATTTTCCATTTGCTTAAAGTGACAAGTGTAATTTGTCTTACAACAGCCTGTGTCTGCCTTGTGGGTACTGGTGGCTGGTTTCCTGAGGTTTGTCTTCAAATAGGTTAATTCACTGCCTGAGATGTTGACATATTTGACAAACCAATGTTATCTCTTGTACTGCAGTGCCTGGTTCCCTGTCTGTAGACTTGCCTAAAGTCCTGGTAGCTGTCACCTTGTGTGAGGGTAATAGTGAAGTCAGTTAAGTGGTAAGTAGGTTATAGTATGATGTTTATTACATCTTTATTACAATGTAATAAAGGAGTTATTATATGTAATGTTTTTCTGTATTTCAGGCCTTTTATCGGCTGCTGTTTTGCCAATTTGACTTGTTTTGCTTGTTTACGTTTTTATGTTAGGGTTTTGCCTAGTGTGGCTGTTTCGGTACATTTACTATGTTAGTGCTGGTAATTGATTAGATTGTCTTATGTATTTTTAGATTGAACCAACTGGTGCATTAGCTTTTCTTTGCTTAACTCTTTTATTTCCCCCAAATAAAAGAGTTAAGCAAAGAAAAGCTAATGCACTAAAGGGGGTTTAGTGAAGTGGTTGCCGGCTGCTGGTGGAGGCTAGGCACTCTAGGTGATTCCCTGCACTGTTTGTAGTGGTAAGCGCACTGGGACACAATAGTTTGCACCTGTTTGCCGTGTTTGCCGTTTGCTGTGAGTTCACGAGTGGTGAGTAGATTGCACTCCTGGAACACACCCTTAGATGCTAGGCTGCCTCCCCTCTGCTGGCACCACTCACTTCCCCCTCCCAATTTGCTACTTTTTAAATTACATTTTGATTGGAAGTGTTGTTTTAGAATAAAGTAAATTATATTGTAATAAATTTGTTATACATCTTCCTAAATTGATTGATTTGCCTCATTAAAACAATAACTAAAACCCCTCTCTTCACAGATACTTCCAGTTTAAGTTTTCAATAAATTTACATTTTCTTTTGGAACCACGTCTCTGTCTTCAGTTGTTGAACCTGTGTTGTCTTTGTTTGATTAAGGTGTCTATATATTTCCTGGGGTGAACTTCCCCAGGTGGCGTTGTCGGGTCAGTTAGATTAGTTTCTTAGTTATTATACACCATCCCTTATTGCACCTTGCCACATAAACATGATAGCGCCACGTGGATCACATGCAATCAGTCATTTCAGAGTGTTAGTTGACTTGTAGTTTGAGAAACTTTGACTTTGCAGTACAAATGAACTTGGCCTCTCAATCTTAAGTTCTGTGAAATCAAGTATTGCCAGACTTGTTGCAAAGTCGTTCTTATATTTATCTGGCATTTGAGAGATTATGATGTCTCTATGTGGCCATGCAGGAAGTTCCCCAAGTACACCAAACATGTAATCAAACCATGAGTTGAAAAGAGTGCCTGCACTTCGTTCAGGTATCTGAAATCTGTAAGCCAGATCCTTTAAATCTAAATTTTGGCGCAACTTCATGAGAACTAGCAAAAATTGGTGACGTAGTGTCATTTCATTGTTTTCTCGATCAACCCTCTTATATATTAATGGGACAAAAGTTTGTGGAGCTGTATCAGTATTTGGCACTGCAAACACAGAGCACAAGTTGTTAAATTGATCATAACTAAAGCCAGTGCAATACTGAAAATAGTTTGCAATATTGCTGCGGTGCAGGAGTTCTGGTGTCAGTCTAGTTGGAATCAGATTTTTTTGGATTCTTCAATTTCAGCATCCTTCTGAGCCAGCAGTCCTTAGTGTCAGCAGCTCTTGCTCCACTTCCCTTGTGGGCAGCTCCAGTGGCGGATGCTGGTCCAGATGAGCTAGCACTTCCTCTGGCTGCTGTTGCATGGGTGGCTGCTCATCCTCTGGCGGCACTGCATATATAAATTTATGGTTTAAAATGAATGACAGAAAACATATAAAGATGTTCTGGTACAAGCCAAATGTCACAAACCAACCAGCATATCAGCAAAATGATTCAACCTAAAGTGTACACTTGATAAAGCACATAATATTTGAAACAACATATGTTATTATTAGTTATATTGTAATTTCTGCTGTTTCTGTACTTGTCATAACTTACATTTTCTTTTCCTGTAGCTTCCACTGTTAAACAAGCCGGCATCATCCCTGCCCGTATCCTGTTCCTGTGCCGACAACATCCCCAGGCCCCTCTCCCCAGACATCACTGTACCAGCACCTACTGAACAGGTCATTCAGATTTTCAATCTTGAAGAAGCAAGGAAAATTCAAGTGGCGACAAAGGCACAGGCTGCCTGTGAGAAATGGTACAAAGAGCGCGAGGGAAGCCTGACAGCCTCTAACTTTGGAACAATTTTCAAAAGAAAAAAAGTTACAGAGGAATTCGTCCAGGCGATGTACTATCCCAAACCCTTTACCGCAAAGGCAACAAGCTATGGCACTGCCAATGAGCCAAAGGCAAAGCAGCTCTACCAAGAGAAATATCCAGCTCGACATGTACACGATGTTGGCCTAATGCTACAGCCAGAGCTGCAGTTTCTTGGTGCAACCCCGGATGCTATTATTTGTGATGATGGGGAAACTGGACTGCTTGAAATTAAGTGCCCCTTTAGATCAAGAGACATGACCATAGAAGAAGCTGCCTCAACTATCAAAGACTTCTATGTCATCAATAATGGACAAGACATCAAAGTATCAAAAAGCCACAACTGCTACTATCAAATCCAAGGGCAGCTGCTTTAAAGTGGACTTGACTTCTGTGATTTTGTCCTTTACACAAGAGCAGATCTGGTGTTCTTGGCTCTGGAGCTTATTACAGATCAACTTGTGATTGGAACCTGCACACTTTATGCACCTCAGCACTTTTACCTGTGTACCGTGCATTTGCACTTTGTGTGTTTATGTATTGTCTGTGTTGTATTAAGTGTCTCTCCCTGCAACCAAATCTACCTACGGGTACAAATAAAGTAACCTGAACCTGTACATTGAGAGAGTTCACAAAGATGTCCTGTTCATCAATTCAATGGTTGCAAAGCTTCATGAATTTCATGTAAATAAGTTTTGTCCCAAGAAATAGATCTCACCTCCTCTCCTGATTTTTCGGTCCTTCTTGATCCTTTTGGGAGCACATCTGTAAATGAAAGAAAAATAACATCATTAGGGCTGCAAGTAACAATTACTTTCATTATCAATTAATCGTTTGATTATTTTATGGATTAATCGATATTAAGTTGATTTATAAAATGTCAGAAAAAGTTTGTGTTTCTCAAAACCCAACGTTGCCTGCTATTAAAGCTGCTGGGAAATGTTTTAACAGTGTACATATCCTTTTTCTGATTTTTGCCTTCAGCTTGATTTTTTGATGAAGTGTGACTTGAACCTGTGTGAGTTCATGGATGTGTGCACCCAAGACGCGTTTGAGTTACCTCTTTTTTGGAGATGGACGACACCTCTTTCCTACAGTAGATCCAGTCCTTGTAGCTTGGTGAGGATGGGGAAACTCAGTGCTGGGCCCTCCATTGACAAAATGCTTAAACAAAAAATATAGCATTTTATTAGGAGTTATTACTCACACTAAATCAGCACAAATCAATGAACTTTGGAACACCCTGACCTCTTGTCTATTGACACTGTATGTAAATAGTTTGAATATTTAGTTATGTTGAAGAGGAGTGAAAAGGTTACATGTTTTGCTAAAAAATAACAAAGTTTCCCAAAAAGGTATATATTAGGCTGTGAATTATTTGTGAACAAGCCTTTGGAAACTGGAAATTTTGATGCATCAAAGTGCCACTGAAGTTAAGGTTTTGGCTCAGAATATGAGAAAGATATAACAGCCTTTTTACCATCTTTCTCATATTCTGAGAACAAAACCAAGAGTGTCTCTCCGTTAGTTTGGTGCTACAGTATTTAGCATTGAATCATTCAGCATAACGTTTGCCAACCTTTGTTATCTCGGCTATTACAGATAAGTTAATGAAGCTAAGCTTCTGAAGTTAACGTGAGTTTAACCAGAGCCTTTTGGACAACAGCTAACAATGATGTACGACCACTAAAGTACAAAAACTAGAACAAAATAGGCCAATGAACTCCCAGCAAACAAAGTGACATGATGAACAACGCAGCTAGGAGCTAACGTTAGGCTAACGTTAGGCTAACGTTAGAGATGTTAAAGATAACTTTATATTTCTTTCCAGCAAAGTGACAATACGTTGCCTTAAATATGATGTTGACTTACCTTAGAACAGATGTAGACATCCTTGTTAATTTTATTCACGTTGAGTTGATGTTGTGGTCTACCGCACAACTTCATCCAAAGAAGACACTTTCCTCGGTTGAGATGTGGCTTAGGAAAGGGTAAAAAATAAACCCCGCCGCCCAGCCTCTCAGGATACCTTGTGTCGGAGTTGCATGTACCCAATGAACACCGTTTGACCATTTTTAAACTTAAAATCTCAGAAAAACCTCATAAAACCTAACGAAATCTGACTTTCTGCAATGCATTTCAATGGACGTCCGGGAAGAGAATGTCCGAGTGTATGGGAATGGCTATACGCACTGTGATTGGCTCATCGCGTCTGAGGGTGTGGCTTAGCCATAGGTCAATTCGAGCACAAGACCTTCAAAATCCCCTTCAGTCATATCAGTTTGAAGTTGAAACATACGTTTTTCGCCATTCTCGGTCCATAAGAGCTATATCCATAGAGACACCCAGCTTGAGCCCGGCTCAGGGTCCCTGTTCAGCCGCTGTCTGTATGCAGAAGGCACCGGGCAGCAATATTGCGGGCGGCTCGTAGAAAGAGCCACGAACATCCGATTCGAGCACAAGACCTTCAAAATCCCTTTCATCCTTATCAGTTTGAAGTTGAAACATACTTTTTTCGCCATTGTCGGCTGTTATTAGATTTCTCAATAGAGCCTGGTAGCATAGCCTAAAAGCAAGATGGCAGATGTTAAGTTTCGATTCTGGCAGTGAAGCCCCGCCCACTGATCTGTGATAGGTCTGTAGCTTCAGTGGTCGAAAACATGAGGAACTAGCAATGTAGTTTCAACCCTGCTAACCACAACAGCCGCCAATGATGAAGTATGACGATTTTTGCGTCATTGGAGGCAGCTTCTCAGAAAAGAAATTACAGATATTTCTCATCTTAGGGGGAAATGAGGGCTGGATGCAAGACCATTCAATAAAAACACAAGTTTACTACTGATACAAAGCTTAATGTAAATGGGTGAAGTATCCCTTTAATGGATAACTGCTATTTTCTTTTCTTTTTTTGCCATCCTGGAGACCCTGCACTAAAAGTCTATGATCTCCTGGATCCAAGTCACATGCTCAAGCTTCTTCAGTGTTTTCATCAGTCGAAGTTCTGCTGAGAGAAGATGGCCGTACATCAAGGAGCTCCACAAGCTTCAGGAGAAGGAGGGTTTGCATCTTGACAACAATTGTGGTGTAAGAAGCTGTTCAAATAAAAATATTTCTCCATCAAACAACTTGCAGTCATACCCTTTTCTTCACATGTTTAAACCCTTTGTCTAGTTTAGATGGGAGAAAGCAGATATGATGTGATATTGATCTGGGAGGACATTTTGAACTGTGTTTTTATTCACAAGTTATTGATTGTATTTACTCTGTATGTATCTTGATTTAGGAATGGGGCTGTGTCTAAGGGCATATTTTTGCAATGACTCTGTTCCATCCCATTTTCAGAAATGAACTGCATTAGTATTTGGTAAAAAGTTGTGTCAAAGTAAAAACTTCCTTCCCTTAGCTATTGAGTTGAGCATTAATGCACATTTTAGTCATTTCAAATCAAAAATGTATACTCAGAAGTAGAAACAAAGGAGTGCATTTAAATATTTATTTAATCTGAAAAACCACATTCAAAAAAAGCCTGTTTTTACACCAGAAGTTAACATGTTTACGGCTTGGTACAAAAAAACATTTGATGAAGGATAATTGTTATTCACAATAAGGGGCTCGGTGTAACGGTTTGTCAGGAGGCTTAAAACCGCCTCAGCTCCAGCTTTCAGCCTGTCCTTGGGTTGACTGAAAGTTATGGTGATAACACTTCCAACATGGAGACCGCCATCGATGCAGGAACAAGTGGGTTACATCTCTCAGGCCATCCGGGGGAGACCTGCCTCGCAGTGAGTTGTTGAAGAAGGGAAGCAGGCCTTTCAACCGAAGTCCACCCCAGCCGAACCAACAAATGCAGATGTTGTTGAGGCCTAGGTTTCTTCTTCTGTCTCTGCAGCTCTCTGGGCACATGGACGGACATAGCTGTCACCAATAATCCACACTGTGTATAGAAGAAAAACAAAAATGTTCAATGAATGCCTCAGATAAGGCAACATGTACAGTTAACTACACGTGACAGCTCAGGGTGTGTTTTGTTATTAGCCACATCTGCAGGGATAATATTGAACAAGGTAGCCACAACTCATAATAATAGATGCCAGACTTGAAATACATTTCTAATACCTACAGTTTTTGGTATTCAGCTGACATTTGGACTTCATCACTGGCCACAGACTCCATGACTTCAGGGCTCTATAGAAAATTGTAGTTTTAATACTTAAATGATATATTTGTGTTGAAGATAATTCGTTTTAACTGTGTTGTAGAAAAGTTTAATGTTAATTTACTGTTTATAGAGTTATCTCTGGACGAGTGGGAGCAGGAAAGCCGTAGGGGTTGATGTAAAGCAGACGTTAGCTTTGTTGTGAAGTGGACTGCTAGCTAGCGTCGAGCTGGTTGAGCATCGGCGGAGTTTAGTCCCGCCTTAACGCCGTCGTTAGGTTGATCCCGCTTTGATCCAAAGTTAGATTGAGACAACAACAACAACTCAGTTCATATGGCTGAAATCCTTCAAATCCGAGCCCTCCCCAGTCACTACAGGTGTGCCCCAGGGCTCTGTCCTGGGGCCCCTTCTCTTCATCACCTACCTCCTCCCCCTTGGCAACATTTTCCGTAAATTCAATATACTTTTCCACTGCTTCGCGGATGACATCCAGCTCTACCTCTCCAGTAAACCAAACTCCACACTTCCACCCTTCTCCCTCACCTTCTGTTTATCTGAAATAAAATCCTGGTTCACCTCAAACTTCCTTAAATTAAACAGCAATAAAACCGAGATCCTTGTCATCGGCACTAAATCCATATTATCCAAAGTTGGCAGTTTCTCCCTCACTATTGACAGCTCCTCAGTTTCCCCCTCCGATCAGGTTAAGAGTCTGGGTGTCATCCTCGACAGCACACTTTCATTCCAATCCCATATCAATAACATTTCCCGGTCTGCATACTTCCATCTACGTAACATCAATCGACTCCGCCCCTCCCTCACCCCCCATACTGCCTCCATTTTTGTCCACAGCCTCGTCACCTCCCGGATTGATTATTGCAACTCTCTCCTCCTCTGCCTCCCTCATAAGTCCCTCCACAAGCTCCAACTGGTTCAAAACTCTGCTGCCCGGATTGTCACCAAAACCCCCTCATACCATCACATCACCCCCGTCCTACAGCAACTCCACTGGCTCCCGGTTAAACAAAGAATCGCCTTCAAACTCCTCCTGTACACCTTCAAGGCCATCCACAACCTCACCCCTCCACATCTGTCTGACCTCCTTCACATCGCCACTCCAGCCCGCTCCCTCAGATCCTCCTCCTCCATCCACCTCACTGTGCCCTCTGCACGCCTCAGCACCATGGGGGGCAGAGCTTTCAGCCGCTCTGCTCCCCAGCTCTGGAACTCTCTGCCACCGGACATACGCAACATTGACTCTCTCCCCATCTTCAAATCCAGACTCAAAACCCACCTGTTCAAGATCGCCTTCTCACTCTAACCATATCACTGAAAATTACTCTGTCCGTTACACTCCATTTCATTTATTTCATTGTATACTGATTTTATCCATTGTGGTTTTTAAATGTTGATTGTTGTACAGTGTCCTTGGGTGTCCTGAAAGGCGCTTTTAAATAAAATGTATTATTATTATTAACAATTCCAATATGGATGCGGCCGTTGATTAGACTCATTTTCTGCCTCCGTAACAGACGGTACACGTCACTCAGGGTTGGTCCAGTAATATTTACAGCCTATGAGTACAACGCAAAAGTCTGGTGTGAATTTTCAAAATAAAATAGAAAAACTAAAACCTTTTGCTCGTTTATATGATGGTTTTTGGGTGGGATGGAGACTAATTTTACCTTACAGATAGGATTACCGAGGGCCGAGGCCCACCCTGCGCTCGTTGGACCCTTTGCTCTCAATCAATCAAAGAAAAGAAACAGTCATGTATCTGCTCTGCCTGTCAGGTCTTTTGGGCCGAACAAACTTTTCTTTTGGTAAACTGACCCCTCCTCGTTGTGCCCCTCGACTGTCAATCAACTTATCACTCGTATGATCACAGACTGAACAAGATGAAGAAGAAACAGAAAGGTGGTGCAGAGAAACTGCGGGGAAAAAAGAATAGCCCTTCAGGCTGATTCTTTAAAATATGCAAAGATTACTGACATATTTAGTGCAGCAGCATCCAGACCTTCCTCCTCAGCACAGTCTGGGGCCGCACCCGGTGCAGCTAGCATCAGGTGCAGATGGAGTTGGCCGTGAGGGGGATGAGGAGAGGCTGGTGGTGGATACTGACAGCATCAGCGGCGCGCGAGGAGAAGAAGCGATGGATGGACTGTCTGCCTGGTTAAAATATCAATATCACGTTTACGTTATGTTGATTGTCGTGTTGCGTGTAAATGATTCCCACAGACGGTTCATAGAGCACTTATGTGTGCCTTTTATTGCCGTTTCACCTACATGACAATCTCTGTAGAATGCCCGTTAACTCAACTACTTCCTGTTACGAACGTGTGTCCTTCAAAATAAGAGCACATTGTAATTCTAACAGATTACACCACATCTTCCTTTCTTTGAAAACTCTGCAGACTGAACATCATGTCTATATCAAATCAAACCATTTTAAATTCAGCATTCAGTTTTTCTGCATACTTCACATTAAACATTCAGGTTGAACATCTCCTAACATCAGGAATAAACCCTTTAATGCTTTTACTCCTCTTTAACTCTTTAAGCTTATAAATTCAGTCTGTGAGGTTTTACAACCACTCTGCCAAACCTAGCCTTTGCAAAGGCAGGTGTTAATGTCTTTGGAGTCTTAGTTGGTGACTCTAGCTGTTCTGGGATAACCCGTGGAGTCTCCCGTGGAGCGGGTGTCTGAGGTGTAGTCTCTGGCAGTGGAACGAGATGGTGTCTGTTTCTCCTGATAGCGCCTATCTGACTGTTTAGACTACAAATGACTGCTTTATTCTCATTGTTTAACTCAAACGGGGAAAAATAATGTTGTTGTTTTTTAGACAGAAATCTCACGGCTGAATGATCCTGTCTGTGTGTGTTTACAGAGCGTGATGTTCTTTCTCCCAGGATGCTGCTGTGCTGACGTTAGCGTTACTTCGTCTTGTTGTCGGCTGTTTCACATGAAGTAATGAGTAGCGAGTGTTTTTAAATGTCAGTAATTGTAACAGTGTTTTTGAATCTGGAAAGTTACTAATTCATTACTAGTTCCCACAAATAGTAGTGGTGTTACAGCAACAAACACTGATAAGCACAAACTGTGTATTTGATCTGTATAGTTTTACTAAAACTGTACTATTTAGAGTTTTTTTCTTCCTCCTTAACTTACAAATGATACCACAGATCTTCTCTGAGAATACTTTAGGACATTTTATCACAGAGCGTGAAGTGTGAAGAGTGTATGTTGCACATTCTGTCATTTAAAGATGAAATGATTGAAGTGGAAATAAATGATTCCACTTTTAACTCAGGTTAGAACAGATTGTAGCCGCATACTGATGGTGTCCAAACTGCTCCAACATGCATTCAGTGTGCTTTTGTTTGCACATCCGCTGGTCACCCTCACTGCTCTGTTTATTAAAAACGATGAACTTTAACAACAAGGAAAAGCATGCACACTAAGAAACCAATCTAAGTGGACGGAGCCAGAAATGTAAGCCTCTGTTGATAATTAGCATGCTAATGATCAAGGATGACTCACATCAGAGTCGTTAGCTGAGTCGTTACCACCCCCAGTCGTCTGTGGGTCGTTGGAGTCACATGTTTCAAGGTGGGACTGGGGCTTCAGTTGTTTTGTGAGAGAATTCAAAACAGCATTGTAGGTTGGTGAAAGATGGTGTCTCAGACCACCACCTCGGTTAATAGATGGTTTTTCCACCTTGACATAGATGGCTTCTTTAACACCCCTTTTCAAACCAACGTTATTCCCTGTCCAGGATCCATTGTCCTTCAGATGTAAATGGCCCTCAGAATCCTGTCCTGATGAGCTGGCTCTCCTATACTGTGCAATGTGGTTGTGTAGTGGTTGTTCACTCTCTCCAATGTAAATCCCTGCACTCCTCTTCACACTGGATAGCATAAACATCATTACTTTGTTTATGCCTGGGAGTTTTGTCCTTGGGATGGACCAACTTCTGCCTCAAGGTGTTGGAGGGTTTGTGTGTCTGTGGAGTGTTGGTTTGAAAAGGGTGTTAAAGAAGCCATCAAAGTGGAAAAAACATCTCTTAACCGAGGTGGTGGTCTGAGACACCATCTTTCACCAACCTACAATGCTGTTTTGAATTCTCTCACAAAACAACTGAAGCCACCGTCCCACCTTGAAACATGTGACTCCAACGACCCACAGAAGACTGGGGGTGGAAACGACTCTAGGCGAAACTAGGTTAACGACTCAGCTAACGACTCTGATGTGAGTCATCCTTGACCATTAGCATGCTAATGATCCACAGAGGCTTAAATTTCTAGCTCCGTCCACCAGATAGTTTAGAACTGAAGAAGCCTTTCAGAGGAGAGGTGAAACGTCTTGAAGATCTTCAACCAGTCCAATCACCTTTGGATAAGGCTTTGAATTAAGTCATCACCAGCTTCAAATGTTTCAGGTGCGGAGCAGGATTTAACTAATGCTTCCCTGGGAAATGAGGAAACAAAGTTAAAAAATAACAGTGCTGCTCCTCTTCCTGGTTCAAGGTTGCAGATGACCAACACGAGCTGACATTCACAGCACAAACACATGTTTTGTAGAACAGAGGTGAAAATAGTTTTCTCAGACAGTCGTTGTCACTGAGAGGAGAAATGGCGCAGAAAGGAGTTCAACTGGACCGGGAAACCTTCTCTTGTTCCATCTGTCTGGATCTACCAAAGGATCCGGTGACTGTTCCCTGTGGACACAGCTACTGCATGAACTGTATTAAAACCCACTGGAATAAAAAGCATAAGAAGAAAATCTACAGCTGCCCTCAGTGCAGGCAGACCTTCCCAGCGAGGCCTGTTCTGTTGAAAAACACCATGTTAGCAGTTTTAGCGGAGGAGCTGAAGAAGACTGGACTCCAAGCTGCTCCTGCTGATCACTGCTATGCTGGACCTGAAGATGTGGCCTGCGATTTCTGCACCAAGAGAAAACTGAAAGCTCAAAGGACCTGTCTACAATGTCTGGCTTCTTACTGTGAGAAACACCTGCAGCCTCATTACAAATCACCTACATTTGAAAAACACAAGCTGGTGGAGCCCTCCAAGAAGCTCCAGGAGAACGTCTGCTCTCGTCATGATGAGGTGATGAAGATGTTCTGTCGTACTGATAAGCAGTCTATCTGTTATCTCTGCTCTGTGGAGGAACATAAAGGCCACGACACAGTCTCAGCTGCAGCAGAGAGGACCGAGAAGCAGAGAGAGCTGGAGGTGAGTCGACAAAACATCCAGCAGAGGATCCAGGACAGAGAGAAAGATGTGAAGCTGCTTCAACAGGAGGTGAAGGCTATCAATGGCAACGCTGATAAAGCAGTGGAGGGCAGTGATAAGATCCTCACAGAGATGATTCGTCTCATGGAGAAAAGACGCTCTGATGTGAAGCAGCAGGTCAGATCCCAGCAGCAAACTAAAGTGAGTCAAGTCAAAGAGCTTCAGGAGAAGCTGGAGCAGGAGATCGCTGAGCTGAAGAGGAGAGACGCTGAACTGGAGAAGCTCTCACACACACAGGACCACAACCAGTTTCTACACGACTACCCCTCACTGTCACCACTCTGTGAATCTACACACTCATCCAGCATCAACATCCGTCCTCTGAGGTACTTTGAGGATGTGACAGCAGCTGTGTCAGAAGTCAGAGATAAACTAGAGGACGTCCTGAGAGAGAAATGGACAAACATCTCACAGAGAGTGACTGAAGTGGATGTTTTACTGTCACAACCAGAGCCCAAGACCAGAGCTGACTTCTTACAATATTCATGTGACATCACACTGGATCCAAACACAGCACACAAACATCTGTTATTATCTGATGGAAACAGAAAAGTAACACACACAGGTCAACAACAGTCTTATTCTAGTCACCCAGACAGATTCACTGGATCTCATCAGGTACTGAGTCGAGAGAGTCTGACTGGACGTTGTTACTGGGAGGTGGAGAGGGGAGGAAGAGTTTTTGTAGCAGTCGCATACAAGAATATCAAAAGAACAGGAAGCGTGACTGAAAGTCGATTTGGACACAATGACAAATCTTGGGCGTTAGATTGTTACTTCAACAGTTATTACTTTTATTACAACAATGTCCTCACTTCTGGCTCAGGTCCTCACTCCTCCAGAGTAGGAGTGTACCTGGATCACAGAGCAGGTATTCTGTCATTCTTCAGCATCTCTGAAACCATGACTCTCATCCACAGAGTCCAGACCACATTCACTCAGCCTCTACATGCTGGACTTTGGATGTATTCTGGATGTAGTGCTGAGTTGTGTAAAGTGAAATAGACATAAGTCATTTAAAGGAACAGTGGGTTAAACTTTAATCCTTCAACTTGATCATTATTCATGTTTGTTGCTGAGAGCTGATTGTGGTTACATTGTTCACCTGTCAATCAAACTTTATGGGCGGTACTTCTCATCTTCTCACTTGTTCTGTAAATGTTTGAGTCTCTTTAAATAACTCTCTTTAGCTGTTTCTGTTTAGTCACAGAGGCTTTACTGCTCATGAGGATTTTTGTTCAGCTGAACTGACGTTTTCTCTGCATGAACATTTCAACTTTTCTTCACTTTAAATGTGTTTACAATGAGTACTGATTGTTTTTGTTCTCATTAAAGGGTCTTAAGAGAGAAAGCACCAGGCCTTTTCTTTCATGTAGATATTATGTTTTCACCACTTTGTACATTTGATTTAGAAACATCTCAAATGACATTTATAGAATGATTTCTTTTTCCAGAATGAATTTTGTTGTTTCAACTTAAATGGATTAAAAATGTACTCTGAAGTATGAAATCAATGAGATCATTATTATTTTCTCTTTCAAAGCTGAGATTCTGATCAAACAAACTGACAGAGGTGGAAAGAGTACTAAAATATTCTACTCAAGTTAAAGTACTACTACTTTGATGAAATGTTACTGAAGTCAAAGTAAAATGAGCATTTTAAAAATGGACTCTAGTCAAAGTAAAAAGTAGCTGGTTTAAAATTCACTTGAAGTCAAAGTTAGGTAGTTCCTTTTTTTAACAACAGATCTCTCCTGTGTAGTGCAAAAAGGACACGAGGATTTCAATCTCAAAGTTGTTTTGAACTAAAGGCAAGTCTCTACAAATTAAAGTGCATTAACAAAATAAAACACATGGACACACAACATTTAAAAATTCTTCCAGAAAAGGATAAAGAAATTGCTCGCCTGAAGGAGAAAGTTAAAGAATCCCAGGAACAGATTGCCAACCTTAAAATGGGTCTTAAAGAAGATCTGAAAACCACCAAGGAGGATTATAAGAAACTGTTCCAGGACATGGATAACATTTCCAAGGTGTATGATTCACAGATCAAACACAGCGATAAGGAAAAAAATACTTGAAGATGCAGGCGAGTAAAACTGAGGAAGACGGCAATAAAGTGTTAACTAAACAGAGGGTTAGGAAAAGCATGAAGCATGAAAGAGATCAAGAAATCATGCTGGCAGAGTGTAACAAAAAGTGTGAGCAGGAAGTACAGAGACAAGTCACTCAAAGCAAAGAGCAGGGGAAAGATAATGTTATCAAGATGGAGAAAATGGAAAAAGAGAAAAATGAGCTGCTTGAAAATCACAAAAAGGAAGTGCAGAGCTTGAATGATGTTATAAAAAATCATGAGAGGTTCATTGCAGACGAGCCAGGCAGAACAAAGAAAGCAGTGACAGACAGACTTAATACTCCGGTGGCCGAGAAATGAGATGCTGAGAAACAGGTGAAAGAGATGAAACAAGAACTGGACAAGAGAAACACAGTGGATCATCTCATACAGGAGGTTGACGTTTTAAAGAAAGATGTAGCAGAGAAAACACTCACAATCAAAGACCTCAGAAGAACAATAAGCTCTCTTAAAAGGGAAAAAGAAGAGAGTATGAAAACAATGAAAAACGAGGGGAAAATGCAGGCTGCCTTACAATTCCATTATGATTGCCTTTGCGATAGAAACGAGCAGTTACAGGACGACTACAAAAAGAGTCAGGCCCATCTCAAATAAACAGATCTGAAGTGGAAGAGTGCATTACAAGAAACCATGAAGCTGCGTGAAAAAGTTGAAAATCTGCAAGTTAGAGAGAAAACCAAAGGGGTTGAGATCCGCAGACTGGAGATTAAACTGGCCTTAAATAAGAGCATCATGACCGACATAAGTTCATGAATGCTTCATTTGAATGATCCAAAGATGCTGAGAAAAAGATTCATCGCTCTCCATAGGCGCTACATTGACGGAGATAAAACAGTGGACATGGATGAAGACACCAGAGAGGTCAACACGTTTAAAATGGATTGTCTCCAAAGTAAGCTGGATGCCAGTCAAAGGAATATTATGATCCTGAAGACGACCATCAAAACTAAGGAGCAGCAAATATTTGAACAAAATCAAAAATCTGAAGCTGACAGAATCTACCACATGAATCAATGCAGTCAGCAGAAGATAGTCATCAATCAGCTAAGAGAAAAAGTGGAGAAGCTAACAAAAAGTCAAGCTGAAACCAAAACGATGCATGCAATGTCAGGAACCAAAAAGTCGTCCCTTTGAAGCCTTAAAGAAAGTGTGACAAATATGTTCAAGTGAAATCCTGGACCGCTTACAGAGGCAGAGACTTCCATCCAGGAGGATGCCTCTCACTCACCAGACTACAAACAAGACAATTATATGTCATGTGTTCATTCCTATTAAAGTGACATTGAATTTACATCCTGTGGGCAACAGGTTAAGATAAAAAAACGATGAACTTTAACAACAAGAAAAGCATGCACGCTTAGGGTGCGTTCACACCTAAGCCGTTTGGTCCGCTTGAAACAAACTCTGGTGCGATTTGTCGGATAGTTCGTTTGGTTTGGGGTGGTGTGAACGCTCAAACTCTGGTTCGGACCAAAGAACCGAACTCTGGTCTGCTTAAAAACGGGGGCCTCGATTTGCTTCCAAGTGCACCAGACTTCGGTTCGCGGTAGGTGAGAACGCATTTTGGACCAATCCAGGGAAGTGAACCAAAATACAGTGCATTGTGGGTGGCATTTGGTTATTGTCAACCTGTGTCGCGCTACGGGATGCCATTCTTCCACTGTCTTGTTTACTTTCAGGTCGTAGTGCAGGCTGGATGACAGCAGCAGCTACTGACCGGAGCTGCATGCTGCATTCAGGTGCTCCTCGGATGGTCACAGTTTCCGAGTTGGGAAGTCATTCATTCAGTGTGTTCATGTGTTTTCATTTTTGAAAAGTCGGAATGTCGTAACAACAACAACAGACAGCGTGGATGCTACGAAGTCGAGGTGTGTAATGTCTCTGTTACAAGTAGCCTAATATTTGAGCAAAACGTTGATGTAAAATACGTGAATTAGCCTATTAAAACGTATCTTAACATTAACAAAACATATTTTGCCCCCCAAATTAATGATGAAAATGTCGGCAAGTCAGGCACCAAATTATTTCCCCAATTTCCGACTTGAGCAGGGGTTTCTGTACATTTTACAACTCCGAAACTGTTTTTTTTAGATGTGTCCGACACCACATGAATGCAGCTACAGCCCCAACTAGTGACGCGTGTCTATGGTACACACAATTCGACAGGCTTTGGTGCGCTTGACAAAGTGCAGTCTGAACGCAAATCAAACCAAATGCAACAATGTTGCAACTTTACCCCTGAATCGCACCAAGTCCACCAAACGTTATATGTGAAAGCGACCTTAGAAACCAATCTAAGTGGACGGAGCCAGAAATGTAAGCCTCTGTTGATAATTAGCATGCTAATGATCAAGGAAGACTCACATCAGAGTCGTTAACCTAGTTGCGCCTAGAGTCGTTACCACCCCCAGTCGTCTGTGAGTCGTTGGAGTCACATGTTCTAAGGTGGTTCCAAGGTGGGACTGGGACTTAAGTTGTTTTGGGAGAGAATTCAAAACAGCATTGTAGGTTGGTGAAAGATGGTGTCTCAGACCACCACCTCGGATAAGAGATGGTACTTCCAGCTTGACATAGGTGGCTTCTTTAACACCCCTTTTCAAACCAACACAACACTCCACAGACACACAAACCCTCCTTTGAATTCTCTCCCAAAACAACTGAAGCCCCAGTCCCACCTTGGAACATGTGACTCCAACGACCCACAGACGACTGGGGGTGGTAACGACTCAGCTAACGATGTGAATCATCCTTGACCATTAGCATGCTAATGATCCACAGAGGCTTACATTTCTAGCTCCGTCCACCAGATAGATTAGAACTGAAGAAGCCTTTCGGAAGAGAGGTGAAACGTCTTCAACCAGTCCAGTTGCCTTTGCCTCTTCCCGGTTCAAGGTTGCAGATGACCAACACCAGCTGACATTCACAGCACAAACACATGTTTTGTAGATCAGAGGTGAAAATAGTTTCAGTTCTCAGGAAGTGAAACTCAGACAGTCGTTGTCACTGAGAGGAGAAATGGCGCAGAAAGGAGTTCAACTGGACAGGGAAACCTTCTCTTGTTCGATCTGTCTGGATCTACTGAAGGATCCGGTGACTGTTCACTGTGGACACAGCTATTGCATGAACTGTATTAAAACCCACTGGGATAAAGAGGAGAAGATGAAAATCTACAGCTGTCCTCTGTGTAGACAGACCTTCCCAGCGAGGCCTGTCCTGTTGAAAAACACTATGTTGGCAGTTTTAGTGGAGGAGCTGAAGAAGACTGGACTTAAAGCTGCTCCTGCTGATCACTGCTATGCTGGACCTGAAGATGTGGCCTGCGATTTCTGCACCAAGAGAAAAATGAAAGCTCAAAGGTCCTGTCTGCAATGTCTTGCTTCTTATTGTGAGAAACACCTGCAGCCTCATTTTGAAGTGGCTCCATTGAAGGAACACAAGCTGATGGAGCCCTCCAAGAAGCTCCAGGAGAACGTCTGCTCTCGTCATGATGAGGTGATGAAGATGTTCTGCCGTACTGATCAGCAGTCTATCTGTTATCTCTGCTCTGTGTGTCACAAGGCAGAAGTGTTGCTTTTATGATTAATATATTGCACATTCTTTTAGGCATGCTTTTGAACTTTGGGTTTTATTTACGTGTGATATTTATGATTTGATTGCATTGTTGTTTTTATTAATACTCTTGGTTTTATGCATGTTTTTAGAATAATTTAACTTTCTGCCTTGGGAGACTAATGACATATCACCTGCACCTGTGTAGCTTGTTTGTTTTCTGACGGACAGTTTTTGTGGCCAATGAGGAGCCAATTAAAAATCCACTCGTCCAATCGGCGGCCTTGGGGACGGTTAAAAAACAAACAAACACGGAAGAAGGGAGAGACAGGAAATCGGAGGACAAACGAAACGAGACGAGAGGGATACAGAGACGGAGACGAGAAGCAGAGTAAAAGGCCAAGAGAACGGTCCACGGAACAAGAGCACAGCACGAGAGCGGAGCAGGAACCAGCAGGAGAGGCAGAGAACCAGCGGCCATCGGTGAAAGACTGTTACGATGCGGAATACACGCAGCGGCAGAGTGGGGAGCTCTGCCAGCGGTGTGAGTATCCCTTTGGGACATTAGTAACAGTCTGGTTCGGAAGTGTAGCGGTTACCTGATTGTGTCTGTGTACACTGTACTGGCAGTTGTTCTCTTGTCTCGGCAGTGCCGTCCTGCAGCGGGTGTGAGCGACAAAGGGAGACCCTGCGAGGGAGACGGCAGGCGTGGGCAGTCGCGGACGATCGAGGCAAATTGCTCAGTGTGACTTTTAGCTCTTACGTTTTAAGTACCGGACTTTTAGCTTCTCTTGTTTTATCTGCCTTTTATTTCTCCACTTTTAGAAAGGACATTTTAGGACGATTTTATTGTTTTATTTACTTTTAAGTGGGTTTTAAGTTGGTACAAGTACAGACATCCTAGCTACAAAAAAATAAATCTGTTTTGTACCACAACATCATTGTTTTAGTCTCTTTTATTATTGTCAGATGCTGCTCTCGTCCCGATAATTCAACGTACCTGTTATTGTTAAAATTCCCTATTCTTAAATCACCACTACTCACCTCTGCTACCGTACCTTACATGCAAAAATTTGGCGTTGTTGGCAGGATCGGGTTCTGAGAGCACCTGCAATAATTAAGGACAAAAATGATGATGCCTGTGTACCCTGGCGCCCCTTGGCTGCCAAAGTTTAAAGGGCCCCATGATGACTTAAAGTACAATGACTGGAAAGAACAAATACAAGGTTTACTGGGGTCACAAGAGTTGACTGAAGCAAGAAAGGTTGATATTGTGTTGGGTGCATTAGCTGGGGAAGCTAAAAGACAAATAGACAATTTAGATGATAATGAGAGGGATCAGGTCCGTAGGATCTTTTTATATTTGGACTCCCTCTATGGCGACAAAACCCCCACCCCAGTGTTGAGGTCTCAGTTTTTTAGTTGTGTTCAGAGGCCTGAAGAAACAGTGCCCTCATACATTCTTAGGTTACGAGAGCTACATTGCAGGCTTAGGCGACATGACCCAGACAATGCCCCCTCTGACGCAGCTCTGCGAGACCAACTGTTGCTGGGTCTGCGTGAAGGTTCCCTGACTCAGGCTTTGAAGGTATACGCCCGTCGCAACCCTGACGAAACCTTTTCTGGGATCAGACAGGAGGCGCTACTGCTGGATGCAGAACATGGAAACCCACAAACTGAGGTAACATGTGCTTCTGTAAATAACCCATGTGTGCCCCCTCAAACACAGGATGCTAGTTGGAAAGAGACTCTGAAAAAGGAAATAATGGAAGATGTGAGATTACAAATGACAGGACTCACCCAGGAACTCTTGAGAGAGATCAAACCACTCTTTCAGCCAGCCACTGCTCCACCACAGCCCCCAGTACAACCCAGGAGGGAACAACGGAGACCAGCTTCCTACCGAAATGATTGGGACGAACAAGGTAGGCCCATTTGCCACCAATGCAGACAAGCAGGTCACATTGCTAGGTTTTGTAGGAGGCCAGCTACCTCTCAGCCGGCTTTAAACTAGCCATCCCTGTTGCTGAGGTCCGAGGGACAGGGGTTGATGGAGTACCAGAAGAGAACAGGGCCAAGAGTGCATTTATTGGAGAATGTCCAACTATAAACGTACACATTGAAGGAGTTGAGCTGTCTGGACTACTAGACACAGGGTCTCAAGTCACATTAATGCAGGAAAGCCTCTTTGAGCAGCATTTCACCCAGGCTAAGCTTGGAAAGACCCCTGTTGTTTTTAAGTTACGAGCAGCCAATGGCCTTGAGATCCCTTACACGAGCTATGCCGTGTTCGATCTAGAAGTGGAAGGTATTAAGATACCTGGGCGAGGTGTTGTGATAGTGAAGGATGAACACTGCACACACCCACTCATCATTGGAATGAATGTTGTGACAGCGTGTTGGAATGCTCTCTTTAAATGGCCCGAAAGGTCTGCTTTCTCCCCCCAGAAGTTACAGAACCAGCGAGTATGGAGAGATGCCTTTGCCACATGTCGACGTGTCGAGATCTCCATGGCAGAGGATGGTCTGCTGGGATACGTGCGGCCGGCTGGTCGCCGAGTCATCAGAGTCCCCCCAAAGAGTGAGGTGCTGGTGTGGGGTCGGGCTCGGATGGGCCCAAGAGGAACGGACTACTGCGCCCTGGTGGAAGCTCTGCCAGAGACTGGCAACGTGGGAGTAGCCAGGACACTGGCAGTGGTAAAAAATGGCAGAGTCCCTGTGAGAATTTGTAACCCACACCCCTACCATCTCACTCTAGGTCGGTACCAGAAGCTTGGCAAGCTGTACCACGTAGATGAAGCTGATGTGCATGGACCTCGTGATCTGAACCTATCCCTGGAAGGTGACTGTGTTGTGGAAGTGGCTCTGGTGGACGCAGCAGCCGACCAGGAGAACCAGGCGCTGCCAAAGGAGGTGAGCGATCTCACTAACCGATCTGATCTGTCTGAAAAGCAACAGGAAGAGTTACAGGCACTGTGGCTGAAATGGAGGAAGGTGTTTGCACAACACGACGAGGACTTTGGACGTACAGACCTGGTACAACACCGTATCCACACTGGTGACGCACCACCAGTCAGAGAACGGTATCGACCTCTTCCCCTTGCTATGTACAAGGAGATGAAGTCCCTACTTGCAGGAATGCTTGAAAAAGGAGTGATCAAGGAGAGCTGTAGTCCGTGGGCTGCGCCCATAGTGTTGGTGAGAAAGAAAGACGGCAGTTGGAGATTTTGTGTTGACTACAGAAAGTTCAATGCAGTGACCCATAAAGATGCTTTCCCCCTACCCAGGATCGAAGAGACTTTGACTAACCTGACCCGAGCAGAGTGGTTCTCCACTCTTGACCTGGCCAGCGGCTACTGGCAGGTCGAGATGGACCCTCAAGACCGGGAAAAGACAGCATTTACTACACCGCTAGGGCTGTTTGAGTTTGAGCGCATGCCGTTTGGCCTCTGCAATGCGCCAGCAACGTTTCAACGGTTGATGCAACAGTGTTTAAGTGGTCAACTATCAGAGTCCCTACTTGTGTATTTGGATGACATTATCATTTACTCACCTGACTTCTCCTCTCACCTGCAGCATCTAGATGAGGTGTTCCAAAGGCTGTGGCGGCATGGTTTAAAACTGCGCCTGGACAAGTGCAAGTTTCTCCAAAATGAAGTGAAGTTCTTGGGCCATGTTGTGGACCAAACCGGGGTGAAACCTAACCCGGAAAAGGTAGCTGCTGTGCTAGACTGGCCTATTCCCACAACCGTGAGACAGGTACGAGCATTTCTTGGACTGGCTGGCTACTATAGACGTTTTGTGTCTGGGTTTGCTAAAATTGCACGGCCCCTGAACCAGCTACTGACGGGTATCTCTGCCGATAAAAAGTCTGAAACCAGAAAGGTACAGTGGTCTCCAGAGTGCCAGATATCCTTTGATGAACTCAAAACAGCCTTAACTCAAGCCCCTGTTTTGGCTTATGCTGATTATTCTCTCCCATTCATCGTCTACACAGATGCAAGCAACCAGGGGTTAGGAGCAGTCTTGGCCCAAGTCCAAGAAGGGCAGGAGCGCGTGATAGCCTATGCCAGCCGCAGCCTACACCCAACAGAACGAAACGATGCTAATTATAGCTCTTTCAAGTTAGAATTACTGGCCCTTAAATGGGCTGTGACAGAGAAATTCAAAGATTACCTGACTGGGGTACAGTTCACCATCTACACTGACAATAACCCTGTGGCTCATCTACAGACGGCTCGCCTGGGTGCAGTAGAACAGCGCTGGGTGGCGCAGCTTGCATCCTTTGATTATGAGATAAAGTACCGCTCAGGTAAAAGTAATGTAAATGCTGATGCATTGTCCAGGTTTCCAACTAACCCCTTGCCCACAGACGCCTCAGGTCAAGAAACGGAAACTGCCCCAGTCACGGCAGCCATCGAAATGACCCCTGAAGGAGGTGAAGAGGAGTGGGCCAGCAGTGAGTGGGAGGAGGCACAAGCTAGTGACCCTGACATACAGGCAGTGAAGAGGTATGTGGAAACGCAAGTCCCGCCTATGAGATTGGAGCGTCAGGCGTTGTCCCTTAGAGCCCAGAAGTTGTTGCAACAGTGGAAAAAGCTTCAAGTGAAGAATAAAATTCTGTGTCGTAAAGTGTTTGACCCGCACACTCACGAGGTGCACTTCCAGATTGTGTGTCCAAGCTCTAGGAGCCAGAAAGTGTGGCAAAGTGTCCATGAAGCTGCTGCCCATGCTGGTGTAGAGAGGACGTTGTCTCGGATCCGACAGCGATTCTACTGGCCTGGCATGGAAGGAGAGGTACGTCATTTCCACCAGGGTTGTGTTGCCTGCAGCCTGCAAAGGGAAAGAGTAGAGCCAAAGGCCCCTTTAAACCCTATCCCAGTGTCCTACCCACTAGAGGTAGTAGGGTTAGATTTTCTTTCCCTAGGAAGACCCACAGATGCCTACCAAAACATTCTTGTTGCTACTGATTTGTTTACTCGTCATGCTTGGGCTATTCCCACAAGAGACCAGACAGCACAGACCACGGTCAAAGCTTTATGGACCCATGTAATCCAGCCCTTTGGCTGCCCTGCCCGGTTTCACTCCGACCGGGGACCAAATTTTGAGTCTACGTTAATGAAGCAATTTTGTGACACCTATGGCATAACCAAAAGTCGCACCACCCCATACCACCCTGCAGGTAATGGCAGTGCAGAACGTTTTAATCAGACCTTGCTAAACATGCTCCGCTCCCTTGAGACGGCCAAGCAAAACCGTTGGCCTGAATATTTGCCTGAGCTACTACATGCCTATAACAACACAATACACAGTGCAACCAGTTATACCCCCTCCTTCCTCATGTTTGGAAGACACCTGCGCCTACCAGTCGACATAGGATTAGGTGTAAGTCCCCAGCAGACGAGACATGATGTTGGTGGGTGGGTAAAAGATCACCAGAAGAGGCTGTCCATAGCATATAGCATGGCTAGGCAAAAGATGGACAATGCAGCAGACCAAAACAAACAACGATATGACAAAAAGGCAAGAGCTTTACCACTGTTACCTGGGGAAAGAGTGTGGGTACGAGACAGGAACAGGCAAGGAAGGGGAAAGTTGTGTACTTGGTGGAACCCAGAGCCATACGTTATATTGGAGCAGGTGGGAGACACAGGGGTGGTTTACAGGGTTCAGCCAGAGAAAGGTGGCCGTGTACAAACTATTCACAGAAACTCACTGAAGTTGTGTACAGCTCCCCCAACAGAGGCCACTCCACCAGTTGCAGAGCTGGCTACAGAGACTCAAGGACCTACTCAACCATTGATTTATGGGTTCTTCCCTACCCCAGTAGCTATGCCCCCTGTGAATGAGGAACCTGAGATTGCCCCGCGACGCTCAACAAGGGCAAATCTAGGGCAACCCCCTGTGCGATTTCGAAACTGATTATGTTGCAGGGACTGCTAACATTAAAATGTGGGGAAATGTCACAAGGCAGAAGTGTTGCTTTTATGATTAATATATTGCACATTCTTTTAGGCATGCTTTTGAACTTTGGGTTTTATTTACGTGTGATATTTATGATTTGATTGCATTGTTGTTTTTATTAATACTCTTGGTTTTATGCATGTTTTTAGAATAATTTAACTTTCTGCCTTGGGAGACTAATGACATATCACCTGCACCTGTGTAGCTTGTTTGTTTTCTGACGGACAGTTTTTGTGGCCAATGAGGAGCCAATTAAAAATCCACTCGTCCAATCGGCGGCCTTGGGGACGGTTAAAAAACAAACAAACACGGAAGAAGGGAGAGACAGGAAATCGGAGGACAAACGAAACGAGACGAGAGGGATACAGAGACGGAGACGAGAAGCAGAGTAAAAGGCCAAGAGAACGGTCCACGGAACAAGAGCACAGCACGAGAGCGGAGCAGGAACCAGCAGGAGAGGCAGAGAACCAGCGGCCATCGGTGAAAGACTGTTACGACGCGGAATACACGCAGCGGCAGAGTGGGGAGCTCTGCCAGCGGTGTGAGTATCCCTTTGGGACATTAGTAACAGTCTGGTTCGGAAGTGTAGCGGTTACCTGATTGTGTCTGTGTACACTGTACTGGCAGTTGTTCTCTTGTCTCGCAGTGCCGTCCTGCAGCGGGTGTGAGCGACAAAGGGAGACCCTGCGAGGGAGACGGCAGGCGTGGGCAGTCGCGGACGATCGAGGCAAATTGCTCAGTGTGACTTTTAGCTCTTACGTTTTAAGTACCGGACTTTTAGCTTCTCTTGTTTTATCTGCCTTTTATTTCTCCACTTTTAGAAAGGACATTTTAGGACGATTTTATTGTTTTATTTACTTTTAAGTGGGTTTTAAGTTGGTACAAGTACAGACATCCTAGCTACAAAAAAATAAATCTGTTTTGTACCACAACATCATTGTTTTAGTCTCTTTTATTATTGTCAGATGCTGCTCTCACCCCGATAATTCAACGTACCTGTTATTGTTAAAATTCCCTATTCTTAAATCACCACTACTCACCTCTGCTACCGTACCTTACATGTGGATGAACATAAAGGACACGACACAGTCTCAGCTGCAGCAGAGATGACCGAGAAGCAGAGAGAGCTGGAGGTGAGTCGACAAAACATCCAGCAGAGGATCCAGGACACAGAGAAAGACGTGAAGCTGCTTCAACAAGAGGTGAAGGCTATCAATGGCTCCGCTGATAAAGCAGCGAAGGGCAGTGAGAAGATGTACACTGAGATGATCCGTCTGATGGAGAAAAGACGCTCTGATGTGAAGCAGCAGGTCAGATCCCAGCAGCAAACTGAAGTGAGACGAGTCAAAGAGCTTCAGGAGAAGCTGAAGCAAAAGATCACTGAGCTGAAGAGGAGAGACGCTGAACTGGAGAAGCTCTCACACACACAGGACCACAACCAGTTTCTACACGACTACCCCTCACTGTCACCACTCTGTGAATCTACACACTCATCAAGCATCAATATCCGTCCTCTGAGGTTCTTTGAGGATGTGACAGCAGCTGTGTCAGAAGTCAGAGATAAACTAGAGGACGTCCTGAGAGAGAAATGGACAATCATCTCACAGAGAGTGACTGAAGTGGATGTTTTACTGCCACAACCAGAGCCCAAGACCAGAGCTGACTTCCTACAATATTCATGTGACATCTTCTTACTTGTTCTGTAAATGTTTGAGTCTCTTTAAATAACTCTCTTTAGCTGTTTCTGTTTAGTCACAGAGGCTTTACTGCTCATGAGGATTTTTGTTCAGCTGAACTGACGTTTTCTCTGCATGAACATTTCAACTTTTCTTCACTTTAAATGTGTTTACAATGAGTACTGATTGTTTTTGTTCTAATTAAATGGTCTTAAGAGAGAAAGCACCAGGCCTTTTCTTTCATGTAGATATTATGTTTTCACCACTTTGTACATTTGATTTAGAAAAATCTCGAAATGACATTTATAGAATGATTTCTTTTGGCAGAATGAATTTTGTTGTTTCAACTTAAATGGATTAAAAATGTACTCTGAAGTATGAAATCAATGAGATCATTATTATTTTCTCTTTCAAAGCTGAGATTCTGATCAAACAAACTGACAGAGGTGGAAAGAGTACTAAAATATTCTACTCAAGTTAAAGTACTACTACTTTGATGAAATGTTACTGAAGTCAAAGTAAAATGAGCATTTTAAAAATGGACTCTAGTCAAAGTAAAAGGTAGCTGGTTTGAAATTCACTTGAAGTCAAAGTTAGGTAGTTCCTTTTTTTAACAACAGATCTCTCCTGTGTAGTGCAAAAAGGACACGAGGATTTCAATCTCAAAGTTGTTTTGAACTAAAGGCAAGTCTCTACAAATTAAAGTGCATTAACAAAATAAAACACATGGACACACAACATTTAAAACCCGTAGGGAAGTATTATGTGTCATTTGCAGAGGTGTCAAAAGCATTCACATTCATTACTCAAGTAGAAGTAAAGATACCAGGGTTTGAAGTTGAAGTAGCAACTCAAGCGTTTTACTTAGTAAAAGTGTAAAAGTACTGGTTTCAAAACTACTTCAAGTATAAAAGTTAATGTAATGTAAGGAGGAAAGGACTAAAGATTAGGCCGCGCCATAGGGTCTCATAGTGCACTACCCCACCCCCGCAAAAAAAATAAATTCTGAAGGCCATAATGACTATAATGTTATATTAACATTTTATTTTGAAAAAATTGGGATGCACCTGTTTTAGTCGCATTTATGCCCATTGAAAATAAACCGTTTAAGTACAATGCAAATACATTAAAGAACAATACATGTGAACATGTGTTTCATGGAGCGGAAGATATGATGACTAGTTACCTTTAAGTATTGTAAAGTTGCAAAAAGCCAAATTTCACAACATGTTAATCAATAGCCTTTATTGTAATGAAAATGTGCACCCAAGCATCAAGCACCCACACACATTCAAGAGTGGGAACAGCTCTTGTTGACCAATAGGGTCTTACTCAACATAAAGGCTAGATTGCTTTAAACTAATCTAGGCTAGCCAAAATGTTTGATTACTTTATTAAGACACGATCACCATCGTGTAACCGGCTGATTAGCTGTTACGCCCCACGGCTGTGGGGGAACCAACAATTGGCGTGCTAATTGTTCCGGGGGGATAAATTACCTGCGAACACCTCTCGTTCTCTCAGTACTTCCGGGTCCGGACAGGTAATACTATGCTGTGTGTTAAGCTGTGTCCGTGAAGTTGATATGACAATAACTTTACTTCTTATCCCAGGATGAAGTTCGTGGTGGCAGACATGCATCTCGTTGTGTCTAGTGTGCAGAGAGATTACAAGCGCGGAGTAATGGCGTCATAGGGTCGCGAACAGCCGAGGTAATTAAAGTGTTTGTGGCTTTCACCATTACTGTTAATGATATTTGTTGATTTATCTGTGGCTAATATGTTATGTTTTTCATTACAGTTTGCCACTGTTGCCTTGTCTTTTGCTTACCTTTTCGTTTCTTTTTCGCGTCTTTTCATCGCCTTAGTTGTGTTTTGTTGTGAATGGTTTTTCTTGAGTTATTGTTGCCTTTTCTTGAGTTTTACGTCCGTTATCAGTACAGATTAAAGACTCTGCTCAGTAACAGTACAGATTAAAGACTCTGCTCAGTAACAGTACAGATTAAAGACTCTGCTCAGTAACAGTACAGATTAAAGACTCTGCTCAGTAACAGCTCAGATTAAAGACTCTGCTCAGTAACAGCTCAGATTAAAGACTCTGCTCAGTAACAGCTCAGATTAAAGACTCTGCTCAGTAACAGTACAGATTAAAGACTCTGCTCAGTAACAGTACAGATTAAAGACTCTGCTCAGTAACAGCTCAGATTAAAGACTCTGCTCAGTAACAGCTCAGATTAAAGACTCTGCTCAGTAACAGTACAGATTAAAGACTCTGCTCAGTAACAGCTCAGATTAAAGACTCTGCTCAGAAACAGTTTGGATTAAAGACTCTGCTCAGTAACAGTTTCGATTAAATCTGTCCAGGCTGTGTAGGACGCCGTGGCTGCATGGATTATTTGTTTAGGTCTCATTTTGTATTTTCGTTACATTAGGCATTCTATTTTTCATTAGATGTGTTGTGTAGTGTCATTTCTTTTTCTAATATGTTTGACGCGATAGTCCTGCCAGGTACGTGGCGGTGTCCTTTTTCACAGCTAGCGACCTCCAACTGTTTGCTGCAGCTTACTATTTATTATTGAGCTAATTTAACAAAGATTATTGCACTTTAAAGAAAACTATTTGATGTGAAATTAATAAAGTTTGTATTTATATTTTTCTAAACACGCCTTTGTATTCATTTGTGGCCTAACCTGTGTTTCTTAAAGGGGAAACCCTCTGTTGAAGGGTCAGAATTAAAATAGGTTATCTGTTAACAATCTTTGGGTGAGAGTCCCAAGGTGGCGTTGTTGGTTTATTTTGTTTTCATAACACCAGAATTCCCTCACCAGTCCTGACTTGGTTACAATCGCATAGATGTAAGAAACTTGGCGGACCCAGACGCATCATAAGAAATCCATAACAAATAACCAGTGCCTAGCTGAAGGTGCCAACCACACACATTTTAGTTTTCAACATTGTCTGAAAAATCACGCACAATCTACATCAGTTTAGCTAGGGTCATCAGTTTACATTAGAACATGCAACAAAGAGTTACCAATAGGCTTTGTTCAGGCGCAAAAGCAGCTGGTTTTCAAAGTTCTTTGAGCCAATGGATGCTCTTTTTGACCTGAAGATCAGCCCTGCAACACTAAACAGTCTTTCACAGGCTGCTGAGGCAGGGAGTGCCGTATTAAGCTTAAGTGAGAGCTGGCACACAGCTAATAATAGTAATAATAATAATAATAATAATACTTTATTTGTATAGCACTTTTCTATACAAGTAACAAATTGCTTTACAACAAACAATAAATGCAGAGCGACAATAAAAGCAACAGACAGAAAGTAAACAAACCGACAATAAAATCTGACTAATAAAATCAAATCAAAAATAAAATCACAGAGTAAAAGCAATTTTGTAAAAGAATGTCTTAAGTAGAGATGTAAAACAAGGGACTGACTCTGCAAGTCTGATCTCCTCTGGCAGGCTGTTCCAAAGTCCGGGTGCTCTGACAGCAAAGGCCCTGTCCCCTTTAGTTTTTATCCTGGACCTTGGAACAGCCAGTAGGGCTCTGCCAGAGGATCTCAGACTGCGTCCTGGTTCATAAGGGGTTAAAAGCTCAGAAATATAAGAAGGGGCCAGCACATGTTGTGCCTTAAAAGTAATTAAAAGAATCTTAAAATCAATTCTAAAATCAACAGGGAGCCAGTGAAGGGATGCTAAGATTGGAGTGATGTGGGCACATTTGTTTGTTCTTGTTAAAAGCCGGGCTGCTGCGTTTTGGATAGTTTGAAGCTGGGAAGGTCTTCAGTACCTCTACTGTTTCTCTAGGGCACCCCAGGTACGCATCCAACTGCTGGGTAGATTCAAGAGAGCCGGTCTTCTTCAAGGAGGAAAAGAAGTTGTCTTCCTCAGATGACTGGGAGCCCTCACTGACGTGATTCTTGGCCTGACAGTCCAAGTGGCTTCTGATATAGTCAAGGCCTGTGGAATGAAAAAACAAAAATCAGGACAATTTAGACCATATGACAGTATTAACTAAAATGGCTGCGTCTATCAGCTCTGGATCTGCAAGCATCTCTCCATAGCGTTGTTCAAGGCCTGAAAGAAGTGCAGCAATCAAAGGCTCACAAAATTTGGAGGTGACGCGAAGGTGCTGGAGCTTGGTCCTTAGTAGAGTTATGGTGGGGACCAACCATCCCATCTGCACACTGGTTTCTCCCTGAAGAACATCAAGTGCCTTTGCAACTGGGCTCATTGTCTTTGCATATTCTGCAAGAAATGTTCCACTGGAGTAAACCTGCACAAAGAAGAAAAGAAAACCACAACATGGTACATTTAGCCTACTTGATGTAGTACATTCTGGAGTGACTGATAATTAAAAAGGAAAATATCGTCATCTGAGACTTTAAGAAATGTAGTTGTGTTGCTACAAATCACATCCATAGTAAAATGGGGACTGCATATTGGCATAGTGCGTACATGTGTTCTACAGTATTCAAAGTATAAAATTGTGACTTAATCTATCATTAATCACATCATTAACTGATGCAGTAAAAAAAACTTACTGAGGAGTATCTAGTTCACTGCAGACAGCTGCAAGGGCTCCTTCACCTTGTTCCCTTGTTATTCGCACTATTCTTTCCACGGCTGAGAAGAGTGAATTCAACCTTGTAGCAACAGGCCATACAAGTTGGAGTTTGCAGTGGTCTTCAATTACTTCAGATGCGGTGGTTGATCTTGAACTTTTGTTCCACAGGCTAGAGCATTTGGCAAACGTGGACCTTGACACGCGCTTGTACAATGGGTTGACCTCTGCTTTTGAAGCATCAACTGTGGACACTAAATTGAGGAGGTGGCAGGTGCAGCGATGGTGCTTGGGTAGCTAGAATTCCAAGTAGTCATCTTCTTCCAACAGGGCTCCGCAATCAACAAATTCAACACCCTCAACACTTTCCTCTTCCTCATCATTTTGGCTACTATTATCCTCTTCCCCATCATCCACTCCTAGAGGTTCAGGATTGTTGTTCTCGTCAGTCTGCCCAAAAACTCTGAAGGCTTTTAAGAGTTTGATCCGTTGTCAGTTGTAGTGCGAACGATCTTCTCTCTGATATTGAATTCTGTGTGAATTTCATTTAGGGCACCAGCCAGGGCAGAAAAGTTATGTGACCCTTTAAGTTGCTTGCATGCTGGGGCAGCACAGGATCTCTGCATGGTCTGAGGGTTAAACCAGTGCGCAGTGACACCAATGAAACCGCGACGGTGTGCCGTCCAGCAGTCTTTTGTTTTTGCTATGAATTCAATTTCACTAATGGCAGCCTTCAGTTTTTTTTTTCATTTCAACAGAGGCCTTTGTGACTTTGTTTACAACAGTATTGCGTGTCATGACATTTGCATTTGGCTGAAGATGTTGCACAAGATCAATGAAGCCCTGTTGCTGAACAATGTGCTGAACAAGCCTTGGACAACGAATTTGAGGACTACTTTATCCACACTTTCCTGGGACACTCTTCGAGACTCCCACAGCTTGGGTTGTTTGGAGAGTGGGGTTAAAGAACCTTCAGTGGATGACTTCCTTTTGAGGGCTGCTGAAGAAAGTTGTGTGTACCTCTCCAGACGATTGGGGTGTTTCTTCTGTGGAGAAAATGAATGCAGGCAAAGATTGAGAATTATATTATTGCTCTCAAACCACAAGCTCAGACTGTCTAGGACTTCCACTGTAGCGTTATTGATGAAATAGTAAATTCATACTAAATTTATTTTAAAGGACATTTGGCTGATAGTTGGGCCAATTACCTCTTTAGACCCATAGGGCCTGCCCCACACAGGCGTGTGCACTCTCATACACAAACAGGATCATCATGCCTATCCTTAATGCATGCTTTATCAACCAGCTGCAGTGTTTCCCCTTACCATTATATTAGGGGGACTGTCCCCTTGATGATGAAGTTCATTTTATTTTCTATAGCGCTAGATAACAAGTTAACAGAAATCATAAGGATACCTTTAATATAGTGCCAGTGACAGGTCGATACCTTGCCCTTTTATCAAACAAACTAAATAGCATTGTGTTATTTTTCTTATTTACACAATGTGCCATTTCTGTCTCTTCATGGTTGCGTGTTTACAATTCTCCTCTGCTGTAAAAGTCGCGCACGGCAGAGTTTCACACAGGTGAGCACACTCACCACCAGAGGCCTGTGTGTGTGTGGTTGTGTCTGACGGACTCCAATAATAAAACGTTCGTAAAAACCATCAGTAAATACAGTAGGTGGTTCTAGACGATTTGGTCTTACAGTTTGAGCTGATATGCCACCCTGGCTTTTATACAATATGGGGAAAAATTGCACAGGCTTTAGCTTACTTCAGAGTTTACTTAGCATGTCTGGCTCCCTGCCGTTACTCAGGGGATGCGCTGATGGCATGCTGCATTCAGGTGCGCTCAGACACAGGAGATGCAGGAACAAAAACTAAGCTGGATAGACCGTTGCTATAATGTATGCTGTCATTAAAAGAAAAACAGAATCGGTGGCAGTGTCCCAACCCCCCCGCCAACAGAACTCTAAACCCAGGGGAAACACTACATTGCAAACACAAATTTGCAACGTTGAATCATAGCCTACTGCTAGCTAGCCAGCAAACCAAGACTTCTTAGCATGTTTCTAGCCACAGCAAACATTGCAAATTTAACATTAGTAAGTTACTAGGTCACCACAATATTTGGACAATATTCGACTGATAATAAAAAAAATTAAGCTTACCTGAATATGCTTTTTTAAATTAGAAGGTGAGTTTCTAAAAGCCATTAGCTCGTGGTACTTGGGTGCGCAGAGCTTGCAGCACATTCGAAAGGAGTTGCTTTTCATTCCGACCATTTCAAAAAATTCTCCCAGATACGGCCAGGGATGCGGAAGGCTATCAACCTCCCCGCGAGTGCTTCAGTTCTCCTGAGTGTGTGCCATCTTCGTACTAGGCTAACCGCTACATACATCTGCTGCTATTTCCGCGCTGGAGTGTGATGTGTGTGTCATGTGCATGTGTGATGGATTGCGTACAAACCAATAGGATGTCTAAATGGTATATGTTTAAACTTCTCATCCAACCACAATCAAATTCACTCTAACCGGATGGCGCTACCCATCTTGATAGGGTTGTTTTTTTTGTGTTTTTTTTTCACGATGACTAGCCAAAATTAAACAGGAGTAATGAGGCTATTTTTAAAATGTAAGGAGTAGAAAGTACAGATAATTGCTTGAAAATGTTAGAAGTAGAAGTAAAAAGTCGGCGAAAAATAATTACTCCAGTAAAGTATAGATACCCAAAATTTCTACTTAAGTAAGGTAACAACGTATTTGTACTTTGTAATTTGTACTGGTCATTTGTTTCTTTAGTTTTTGATTGAGGACAGGGCTGTACGTTCACTTTTTGTGCTCACAGCGCTGCTGCTACAAAGAATGATAGTTTTGTAACACAAGACAAAAACTTGTAGCATGATATATAAAATGTCTTTTAAAACTCATGAAATGAATGTTGCATACAAAACACAAAACTTTCAAACTTGAACAAGAAGTGTTTTCAGAGAAACATTTTCTTTACTTGACCAAAGAGGACAAAAACATCAAAACAGACAATATGACACTTTTTTGACACCTTTTTTTAACCAGCAGCATGTTTAATAATGTCTAATAATCAAGGTTTATAATGTTCAAGTAATCGGCTGATTTATGAAGAGAAATGTTGAAACTATTGAAGAAAATACTGACAGGGTCTTTGTCTCACTCATAAACTGTTTCAAGAGTATTGTAGTGATTTGAGTTGATTATTTTGAGGCCGGTTAGTTTCCAATGTTTAGCTGCAACTAATGAGAAGAGTTAAATTTTTGGTGTAAGTGAAATTTCAGCAGAGTTCATTATACTCTGGATGAAGTCAAATCCCTGAAGACGAGTGTAAAAATGAAGTGTCAATGAATCAAATATGTAAGTGTCACTGCAGCATCTTTAACTCTGAACTGGGGGGGTAACACTTAAAAAAGATCCTCTGAAAGAGAATCAGAATCGGGTTTTATTGTCAAGTACATTTACACATACAAGGAATTTGTCTTGGTGTATTAGTGCAAAAACAGTTAACAAGGGAAATAAAGCCAAAACAACAAGAACGTAAATAAAATATAAGAAGCAATAACCAATGTATAAAAATATTTTAAAAAATGTCAAATATAAAGAATAATAAAAAACAAACAAACACAGTGACTGAAAGAGGTGTCGCTGGTGTGTGGGGAGAGAGGGCTGTTAGGGCAGACAGTCGTTGAGAGTCCTGAGTCCCTGCTGTGGTGGGGGAGGTGAGTTGTGAAGTGGAGTCGTTTGTTTCCGGGCTGTCCCATTGTCTTTCAAAGCGACAGTAGAACTCGTTCAGGTTGTTGGCCAGATGCAGGTCACTTACAGAGTGGGGGGTTTTAGGCTTGTAGATGGTGAGCTGTCTGAGACCCTTCCAGACTGAGCCAGCATCTCTATCTGAGAACTGTTGTTGTAGTTTCTCAGAGTAAAGACGCTTGGCTTCTCTCACCGCCCTGCTGAAGGTGTATTTAGCCTTTTTAAAACTCTCCCTGTCCCCACTTCTAAAAGCCACCTCCTTTCCCTGCCTTAACCGTCTGAGTTTAGCTGTGAACTAGGGCTTGTTGTCGTTGTAGCTCACCGTAGTGCGTGATGCTACACATAAATCCTGGCAGAAGCCAATGTATGACGTCACAGCCTCTGTGTACTCATCCAGACTGGCAGTCCTGAAAACATCCCAGTCAGTACAGTCTAAGCACACCTTTAAATCTTCCACAGCTTCACTGGTCCACTGCTTTGATGTCCTCACAACAGGCTTACAGAGCTTTAATTTCTGCCTGTAAGGGATCAAATGGACCATGACGTGGTCAGAGTGGCCCAGTGCAGCGCGGAGGACGGCGTGATAAGAGTTGCTGACTGTGGTGTAACAGTGATCCAAAAAATTTCCCTCTCTGGTCGGACATATAATAAACTGTCTGTTCTTAGGAAGCTCATGACTGAGATTACCTTTGTTAAAATCACAGAGGACAATAACTAAGGAGTCCGGGTTTGTCCGCTCCACACACAGTATCTGGTGGGCGAGAGCGCGCTGTGCCTCCTGCACGTTGGCCTGTGGTGGAATGTAATGTAAAGAGTGAATTTATAACACTACATTGAAGCATTAAACAAAAGTGACACTGGTTAGTTTTAATTGGTGTACAATTTTAACTCCAAAAAAGTCAATAGTAACACTTAAACCCTTTTCACAACTACGGAAATCTCCTGAAGAACTCCGGAGATAATCCGGAGGGGCTGTATTTGTGAACACAACAGCTGAGTTTCTCCTGCCCCAGCCCTTGTATTTTTTCCTTTCCGTTGTTCTCCGCTCTTTTGTGGATGTTGTCTTTCCGTTGGACTACAGATAGCATTGATATAAAAGGAAAATATTGTCAAAATTTGAGCTGCACCTGGGTCTCTGATGTCTGCAGCACCGTGCTCTCTTACAGCTAGTTTAATAGAAGCGTGTTGTTGTTAAACTCTGTGCTTGTGAGAGAAGTTTTCCTTCCTCACACGCTTAGAAACCAATCTAAGTGGACGGAGCTAGAAATGTAAGCCTCTGTTAATAATTAGCATGCTAATGATCAAGGATGACTCACATCTGAGTCGTTAGCTGAGTCGTTACCACCCCCAGTCGTCTGTGGGTCGTTGGAGTCACATGTTCCAAGGTGGGACATTGTAGGTTGGTGAAAGATGTTGTCTAAGACCACCACCTCGGTTAAGAGATGGTTTTTCCACCTTGACATAGATGGCTACTTTAACACCACTTTTCAGGGGTTCATTCAGCCGTGAGATTTCTGTCTCCAACATTATTTTTCCCTGTTCAAGTTAAACGATCAGAATAAAGCAGTCAGTTGTAGTCTGTGTGCAGGAAGGAAAACCATCTCTTAACCGAGGTGGTGGTCTGAGACACTATCTTTCACCAAACTACAATGCTGTTTTGAATTCTCTCCCAAAACAACTGAAGCCCCAGTCCCACCTTGGAAGATGTGACTCCAACGACCCACAGACGACTCGGGGCGGTAACGACTCTAGGCGAAACTAACAATGTGAGTCATCCTTGACCATTAGCATGCTAATGATCCACAGAGGCTTAAATTTCTAGCTCCGTCCACCAGATAGTTTAGAACTGAAGAAGCCTTTCGGAGGAGAGGTAAAACGTCTTGAAGTTCTTCAATCAGTCCGGTTGTCTTTGGATCAAGCTATCAATTAAGTCATCACCAGAGACCTCAAGAGTCAAGAAAAATTCCAGAGTCAAGAACAATTTAAAGCTTCAAATGTTTCAGATGCGGGATTTAACTAAGGCTTCTCTGGGAAATGAGGAAAGTTAGAAATTAACAGTGCTGCTCCTCTTCCTGGTTCAAGGTTTCAGATGACCAACACCAGCTGACATTCACAGCACAAACACATGTTTTGTAGATCAGAGTTGAAAATAGTTTCAGTTCACAGGAAGTGAAACTCAGACAGTCGTTGTCACCGAGAGGAGAAATGGCCCAGAAAGGAGTTCAACTGGACCGAGAAACCTTCTCTTGTTCGATCTGTCTGGATCTACTGAAGGATCCGGTGACTGTTCCCTGTGGACACAGCTACTGCATGAACTGTATTAAAACCCACTGGGATAAAGAGGAGAAGAAAATCTACAGCTGTCCTCAGTGTAGACAGACCTTCCCAGCGAGGCCTGTCCTGTTGAAAAACACCATGTTGGCAGTTTTAGTGGAGGAGCTGAAGAAGACTCGACTTAAAGCGGCTCCTGCTGATCACTGCTATGCTGGACCTGAAGATGTGGCCTGTGATTTCTGCACCAAGAGAAAACTGAAAGCTCAAAGGTCCTGTCTGCAATGTCTGGCTTCTTACTGTGAGAAACACCTGCAGCCTCATTACAAATCACCTACATTTGAAAAACACAAGCTGGTGGAGCCCTCCAAGAAGCTCCAGGAGAACGTCTGCTCTCGTCATGATGAGGTGATGAAGATGTTCTGCCGTACTGATCAGCGGTCTATCTGTTATCTCTGCTCTGTGGAGGAACATAAAGGCCATAACACAGTCTCAGCTGCAGCAGAGAGGACTGAGAAGCAGAGAGAGCTGGAGGTGAGTCGACAACACACCCAGCAGAGAATCCAGGACAGAGAGAAAGATGTGAAGCTGCTTCAACAGGAGGTGAAGGCTATCAATGGCTCCGCTGATAAAGCAGTGGAGGGCAGTGAGAAGATCTTCACTGAGATGATCCGTCTGATGGAGAAAAGACGCTCTGATGTGAAGCAGCCGGTCAGATCCCAGCAGCAAACTGAAGTGAGTCGAGTCAAAGAGCTTCAGGAGAAGCTGAAGCAGGAGATCACTGAGCTGAAGAGGAGAGACGCTGAACTGGAGAAGCTCTCACACACACAGGACCACAACCAGTTTCTACACAACTACCCCTCACTGTCACCACTCTGTGAATCTACTCACTCATCCAGCATCAACATCCGTCCTCTGAGGTACTTTGAGGATGTGACAGCATCTGTGTCAGAAGTCAGAGATAAACAAGAGGACGTCCTGAGAGAGAAATGGACAAACATCTCACAGAGAGTGACTGAAGTGGATGTTTTACTGCCACAACCAGAGCCCAAGACCAGAGCTGACTTCTTACAATATTCATGTGACATCACACTGGATCCAAACACAGCACACACATGGCTGTTATTATCTGATGGAAACAGAAAAGTAACAAACACAGGTCAAGAATTAGAGTATTATTCTAGTCACCCAGACAGATTCGATGAATGGGGTCAGGTCCTGAGTCCAGAGAGCCTGACTGGACGTTGTTACTTGGAGGTGGAGTGGAAAATAGTTTTTTATGTAGCAGTTGCTTACAAGACCATCAGCAGATCAGGAGGCGGGAATGACAGTGGATTTGGATGCAATGACAAATCTTGGGCATTATATTGTGACAAAAACAGTTATTACTTTTATTACAACGATGTCTACACTCCTGTCTTAGGTCCTCAGTCCTCCAGAGTAGGAGTGTACCTGGATCACAGAGCAGGTATTCTGTCCTTCTACAGCATCTCTGAAACCATGACTCTCCTCCACAGAGTCCAGACCACATTCACTCAGCCTCTACATGCTGGATTTTGTATTTGTCCTGGATCTACTGCTGAGTTTTGTAAACTGAAATAGACAGAAGTCATTTAAAGGAACAGTGGGTTAAACTTTAATCCTTCAACTTGATCATTATTCATGTTTGTTGCTGAGAGCTGATTGTGGTTACATTGTTCACCTGTCAATCAAACTTTATGGGCGGTACTTTGACATATTCTCACTCGTTCTGTAAATGTTTGAGTCTCTTTAAATAACTCTCTTTAGCTGTTTCTGTTTAGTCACAGAGGCTTTACTGCTCATGAGGATTTTTGTTCAGCTGAACTGACGTTTTCTCTGCATGAACATTTCAACTTTTCTTCACTTTAAATGTGTTTACAATGAGTACTGATTGTTTTTGTTCTCATTAAAGGGTCTTAAGAGAGAAAGCACCAGGCCTTTTCTTTCATGTAGATATTATGTTTTCACCACTTTGTACATTTGATTTAGAAACATCTCAAATGACATTTATAGAATGATTTCTTTTTGCAGAATGAATTTTGTTGTTTCAACTTAAATGGATTAAAAATGTACTCTTAAGTATGAAATCAATGAGATCATTATTATTTTCTCTTTCAAAGCTGAGATTCTGATCAAACAAACTGATTGTGTGGATGAAGTGAATCTGTTCATGAAATCATTAATGACAGACATTTTACAGACTTTACTGCTCTGATGTTTGAAACTTTTACATCCTGAATAAACAAACAGAAACAGGAAGTGTTTTCTTCTCATCATTTTGACTTTTATTTCATTATTTGAATGTTAACTTAAAGGGATACTTCACCCGTTGAAACATGAATCTGTAGTGACATCGGGTCATATATGTAGTAGAAATGTGAAATAAATTTTGAATTTGGTGCCTTCTTGACCGAGAAAAGGCAAAAAGTGTATTTTTGCCTTTTCTCTGCAAAGACACATCTCCCAGAATGCACAGCACCGCAGGACACTCCCACTGAAGGAGAGGTGCATTCATGTGGTATCGGAAAAATGACATTCCAAGTTGTAAAATGCAAATGAAATACCTGCTCAAGTCGGTTTTGTTTTTTGTTAACATACTTTTTATTCAGGCACGTATTGCACATCAACTTTTTGCTTATAACTTGACTATAAGATTTCTCTGAGTTGGGAAGTCGGAAGAATGACTTCCCAACTCGGAAACTTAAACCACCCGAGCAGCACCTGAATGCAGCATTACTCACGGACATTTAATAATAATAATACAGCAGTTTCCACAACTGATTCAGAGATTTCTTCCAGAAGGAATTGGCATCTTGGAAATTTCTGGAAGAAAACAGACTCTATGTCTGTGTCCATAGGCAAACAGTGACAGCACCGACAACACAAGTCTGCCCCGGCTCCTTCTTTTCTCTCACAGCCGCGGACCTAGCCAGCTAGGCTAGCTAGCCTGCCTGTCGGCACTCAGCAGCCAGCTCGCCGCTATATTGCGGCTCGTAGAAAGAACCACAAACATCCGATTGAAGCCCAAGACCTTCAAAATCCCCTTCAGTCATATCAGTTTGAAGTTGAAACATACGTTTTTCTTCATTCTGGGTCCTTCAGCGTTATCCATAGAGACACCCAGCTTGAGCCGGGTCCCTGTTTAGCCGCTGTCTGTATGCAGAAGGCACCTGGCAGCAATATTGCGGGCGGCTCGTAGGAAAAGCCGCGAACATCCGATTCAAGCACAAGACCTTCAAAATCCCCCTCATCCATATCAGTTTGAAGTTGAAACATACTTTTTTCACCATTGTCGGCAGATATTAGATTTCTAAATAGAGCCTGGTAGCATAGCCTTCAAGCAAGATGGCGGATGTTAAGTTTCGATTCTGGCAGTGAAGCCCCGCCCACTGATCTGTGATAGGTCTGTAGCTTCAGTGGTTGAAAACATGAGGAACTAGCAATGTAGTTTTACCCTGCTAACCACAACATCCGCGAGTGACGCAATATGACGATTTTTGCGTCTATTGCGGAGGCATCTCAGAAAAGAAAATACAGATTTTTCCCGTCTCAGGGGGAAATGAGGGCTGGATGCAAGACCATTCAATAAAAACACTAGTTTACTACTGATACAAAGCTTAATGCAAATGGGTGAAGTATCCCTTTAAGTTATTACGAGTAGAAGTAGTGAGTATTAGGGCCACATTGAGGTGATTATTTTTAATTGATTTTGTGATTAAAGGCACATTTAAGAGAATAAACTCGTAAATTTATGAGAAAAAGTTGTCAGAGAATAAAGTCATACATTTATGAGATGAATGTTGTATTTTAGTCAATAGTTATTTCAGAAGAGCAGCAGCCGTCTGTTCAAAAATGACAAACGTGTGAAGTTATACTTCAGTTAATGTTTCACAAAGAAGGAAATACTTCCTTGTGTATTCTGTAACACAGATTGAGTATTAACTGACCTGCTCTAAAACAACAGCAAAGGAGTACCTCAGGGATCTATCCTTGGGCCACTTCTATTTACACTGTATATAAATGACATTGCAGAACATATTGAAAAATGTAAAATTCATCTGTATGCTGATTATACAATATTATATGCCACTGCGCCCTCCAATATTCAAGCCCTTTCATTGCTACAGACCAATTTGAACTATTTCCAGAAAACTCTTGTTCATCTTAAACTAACACTGAACCCCAAAAAAACAAAATATATGATTTTCTCAAGACTGAACATTGAACCCATTAATGCTACATTGTCAACAGTAGACGATGTAAACATTGAGTGTGTTCAACAGTTTAAATACTTAGGTATCTGGCTAGATCATGATTTGTCTTATAGGTCTCACATCTCTTGTCTAACTGGAAAAATAAGGCTGCAACTTGGTTTTCTTTATAGGAACAAATCCTACCTAACAGTGCAAAACAGAAAAAAAGATTGTCCAGGCTACAATACTGCCAGTTTTGGAATACGGAGACATACTCTGCACACACAACTCTGCTTCTGTCTTGAAGCCTTTGGATGCCTTATATCACAGTCATCTTTGTGACCTCTATCAATCTGTAGGCTGGCTCTCGTTGGGTCAACGGAGAATGCAGCACAGTATTTTGTTTATTTACAGGGCACTCATAGGTAAACTCCCTCCTTACCTGGCTAATCTCCTGTCTGTAACATTTTCAAACCATTCAACCAGATCTCAAAACTGGATCACTTTGAAAATACCAAGGTTCAGGACTGAATGGGGAAAGACTGCTTTTAGTGTTGCTGCACCCGTTACGTGGAATAACTTTCAAATTACGGCCAAGCTGCCCTCTCTTGTTTCATACAACGTTCTTAAAGATGTAGTGTCTAAACTACCTCAAGAAAGAAATTGTAACCGTTTTAAAATGTGAAATCATTGAAACTGACATGGTTTGCAAATGTGGCGAGGTGGCGGTAGCAGCCACAAGGGCTAATGTATTTCTATGTTTTTATTTCATTCCGACAACGCCATTCGGAGGAATTTCACCTCCAGGAAATTAACAAAAAAAGGGGAAACCCTTTGACTTAATACCAGAACAAGGTCACACAGGTTCGAAATCACTTGAGCAGAGACGTGGTTCAAAAAGGTACAAATATTTTATTAAATAAAATTTGTTTAAAAATGACAGTTTGTTTTAAAAGTAATTTTCCTAGTGTTATTGCACAATCATTTGCCACTATCACAGGTACTGGAGCAGGGCTGAGGGCTTACCAGAGGTGAGGAGCGCTAGCTGAATTGGAGGGGAGGGATCCTAAGTTACACCACACGTGAAAACAAAAACACCATCTGCATTGACACCCAAGTGCTCTACTGTACAGGAATGTGAAGGGACCGCCACCGGGAAATCAGCCAGCCACCTGCTCCGCCCAACAGCTCCTGTCCAGGACAAAGAAATGACAAAATTAGTGACCAGGCCAATAATGTAACTCACTTGTATATTGTGCCTCTAATCACCCCTCATACACTAACCCCCATTTGCACACAGCCTGATACAAACTAAAGAAAACAAAAGAAACAAAAGAAACAGACAATTTAACACAGGAAATACAACGAAGGAATTAATCTTACAAATAACCACAAGACCTAACAAAAATGAATACTGTGCAACAATTGGCAAATAGCGTTCAGGTGTCTGAGGCGACACAAACGCGCAGCATAACCGCTGCGTCGAACCAGTCAAGGTAGTGGGTTAGAATAGGCTCGAAGTAGGCTGGTGGAGGCCAATACCATTCAGATCCGGGCAAAGCGAATCAGAACAAAGCCGAAACAAAACAGCAATAATGCCAGGGAGCAGAGGCTGATGATTAATGAGCCGTCCGCCGTGGTGCGCAGCTTGGCCTACAAGTGCGCACAAACACTTCATTAATAATTACGAATGGTTGCAATTTGAAAAGAATAAAATTGATAGATGTATATATACATACCAGATAGCAGCGATGCAGTTTCCCAGTGACAGGAGAGGATGAGCCACCAAAACCGCAGCTTAACAACTGACAACAATCAGAGACCACAATCACGATTTAGTTTAATGCCGATGGCCAACATCAAACACCAAATTGCAGAAAATGAACGAGCCTACCTCGGAAAAGCATGTCACCTCACACAGGCCCGGAGCCGCGTAAAACAACCCCAAAATCTCCAGCCGGACACCGGTATTAACTACAGAGCAAGAGAGTGCAGGCCGATTCAACAACAATTACGCACAGTAAATGTGTGGCACTAAAGACCGTCAGAATGCTTACCTTAGTCACAGAGAAAGCCAAATAACGTAAGGGACAACAACAACAGCCAAGCTGGGCATTAGCATGCCTGACCACGCCAAGCCACGCTGCAGATGCGGAAACCCGTCTCCAGGAAGAGTTCAGAGAGCGCACATCCATGAGGTGGCACACCCACCCAGATATAGTGCCGTGCAGCACCGCCCCGCAATCAAGGTGCAAGTGGATCATTGCTAACAGCCACGAATTATGAAATGGGCAGAGGGAGGGGAGAAACCTTGTCCTGCCACACAAGTATGAATATTTGTTTCAGTGTCTATGCCATTATCGTTAACTGTTTATATGATTATATCTGTGCTGTGTTTATTTTTGTATTGCTGCAGGGCACCCCTGGAAAATAGACCTCGGTCTCAGTGGGTCCTCCCTGCTAAAATAAAGGACAAATAAAAAAAATAAAAAAAACATTCTGTCATTTAAAGATGAAATGATTGATGTGGAAATAAATGATTCCACTTTTAACTCAGGTTAGAACAGATTGTAGCCGCATACTGATGGCGTCCAAACTGCTCCAACATGCATTCAGTGTGCTTATGTCTGCACATCTGCTGGTCACCCTCACCGCTCTGTTTATTAAAAATGATGAACTTTACAAGGAAAAGCATGCACGCTAAGGGTGCGTTCACACCTAAGCCGTTTGGTCCGCTCGAAGCGAACTCTGGTCCGATTTGTCGGATAGTTTGTTTGGTTTTGGGTGGTGTGAACGCTTAAACGTACTCTGGTGCGGACCAAAGAACCGAACTCTGGTCCGCTTAAAAGCGGGGGTCTCGGTTCGCTTCCAAGTGCACCAGAGTTCGGTTTGCGGTGGGTGAGAACGCATTCCGGACCACACCAGGGAAGTGAACCAAAATACAGTGCATTGTGGGTTGAATTTGGTTACTGTCAACATGTGTCTCGCTACGGGATGCCATTCTTACACTGTCTTGTTTACTTTCAGGTCGTAGTGCAGGCTGGATGACAGCAGGAGCTACTGACCGGAACTGCATGTTGCATTCAGGTGCTCCTCGGATAGTCACAATTTCCGAGTTGGAAAGTCATTCATTCAGTGTGTTCACGTGTTTTTAGTTTGAAAAGTCGGAATGTCGTAACGACAACAACAACAGTTAACGTGGATGCTACGAAGGCAATGTGTGTAATGTCTCTGTTACAAGTAGCCTAATATTTGAGCAAAACGTTGATGTAAAATACGTGAATTAGCCTATTAAAACGTATCTTAACATTAACAAAACATATTTTCTCCCCCAAGTTGATGATGAAAATGTCGGCAAGTCACGCACCAAATTATTTCCCCAATTTACGACTTGTTTTTCCGACTTGAGCAGGCGTTTCTGTACATTTGAAAACTCTGAAACTCGTTTTTTAGATGTGTCCGACACCCCATGAATGCAGCTACAGCCCCAACTAGTGACAAGTGTCTATGGTACACACAATTCGCCAGCTTCGGTGCGCTTGACAAAGTGCAGTCTGAGCGCAAACCAAACCAAATGAAAAATGCCACAATGTTGCAACTTTACCCCTGAATCGCACCGAGTCCACCAAACTTTATATGTGAAAGCGACCTTAGAAACAGTCTAAGTGGACGGAGCCAGAAATGTAAGCCTCTGTTGATAATTAGCATGGTAATGATAATTAGCATGCTAATGATCAAGGATGACTCACATCAGAGTCGTTAACCTAGTTTCGCCTAGAGTCGTTACCACCCCCAGTCGTCTGTGGGTCGTTGGAGTCACATGTTCTAAGGTGGTTCCAAGGTGGGACTGGGGCTTTAGTTGTTTTGGGAGAGAATTCGAAACAGCACTGTAGGTTGTTGAAAGATGGTGTCTCAGACCACCACCTCGGATAAGAGATGGTATTTCCACCTTGACATAGGTGGCTTCTTTAACACCCCTTTTCAAACCAACACAACACTCCACAGACACACAAACCCTCCTTTGAATTCTCTCCCAAAACAACTGAAGCCCCAGTCCCACCTTGGAACATGTGACTCCAACGACCCACAGACGACTGGGGGTGGTAACGACTCAGCTAACGATGTGAGTCATCCTTGACAATTAGCATGCTAATGATCCACAGAGGCTTAAATTTCTAGCTCCGTCCAAGAGATAGTTTAGAACTGAAGAAGCCTTTTGGAGGAGAGGTGAAACGTCTTGAAGATCTTCAACCAGTCCGGTTACCTTTGGATCAAGCTTCGAATTAAGTCATCACCAGAGACCTCAAGAGTCAAGAAAAATATAACAATTTATAGCTTCAAATGTTTCAGATGTGGAGCAGGATTTAACTAAGGCTTCTCTGGGAATTGAGGAAACAAAGTTAGAAAATTAACAGTGATGCTCTTCTTCCTGGTTCAAGGTTGCAGATGACCAACACCAGCTGACATTCACAGCACAAACACATGTTTTGTAGAACAGAGGTGAAAATAGTTTCAGTTCTCAGGAAGTGAAACTCTGACAGCTGTTGTCACTGAAAGGAGAAATGGCCCATAAAGGAGTTCAGCTGGACTGAGAAACCTTCTCTTGTTCGATCTGTCTGGATCTACTGAAGGATCCGGTGACTGTTCCCTGTGGACACAGCTACTGCATGAACTGTATTAAAACCCACTGGGATAAAGAGGAGGAGAAGAAAATCTACAGCTGTCCTCTGTGTAGACAGACCTTCCCAGCGAGGCCTGTCCTGTTGAAAAACACCATGTTGGCAGTTTTAGTGGAGGAGCTGAAGAAGACTGGACTTAAAGCGGCTCCTGCTGATCACTGCTATGCTGGACCTGAAGATGTGGCCTGCGATTTCTGCACCAAGAGAAAACTGAAAGCTCAAAGGTCCTGTCTGCAATGTCTGGCTTCTTATTGTGAGAAACACCTGCAGCCTAATTTTGAAGTGGCTCCATTGAAGAAACACAAGCTGGTGGAGCCCTCCAAGAAGCTCCAGCAGAACGTCTGCTCTCGTCATGATGAGGTGATGAAGATGTTCTGCCGTACTGATCAGCAGTCTATCTGTTATCTCTGCTCTGTGGATGAACATAAAGGCCACGACACAGTCTCAGCTGCAGCAGAGAGGACCGAGAAGCAGAGAGAGCTGGAGGTGAGTCGACAAAACATCCAGCAGAGGATCCAGCACACAGAGAAAGATGTGAAGCTGCTTCAACAGGAGGTGAAGGCTACCAATGGCTCCGCTGATAAAGCAGTGGAGGGCAGTGAGAAGATCCTCACAGAGATGATTTGTCTCATGGAAAAAAGACGCTCTGATGTGAAGCAGCAGGTCAGATCCCAGCAGCAAACTAAAGTGAGTCAAGTCAAAGAGCTTCAGGAGAAGCTGGAGCAAGAGATCACTGAGCTGAAGAGGAGAGACGCTGAACTGGAGAAGCTCTCACACACAGGACCACAACCAGTTTCTACACGACTACCCCTCACTGTCACCACTCTGTGAATCTACACACTCATCCAGCATCAACATCCGTCCTCTGAGGTTCTTTGAGGATGTGACAGCAGCTGTGTCAGAAGTCAGAGATAAACTAGAGGACGTCCTGAGAGAGAAATGGACAAACATCTCACAGAGAGTGACTGAAGTGGATGTTTTACTGCCACAACCAGAGCCCAAGACCAGAGCTGACTTCTTACAATATTCATGTGACATCACACTGGATCCAAACACAGCAAACAAACGGCTGTTATTATCTTATGGAAACAGAAAAGTAACATGGACGGGTCAACAACAGTCTTATTTTAGTCACCCAGACAGATTCACTAGACGTCATCAGGTCCTGAGTCCAGAGAGTCTGACTGGACGTTGTTACTGGGAGGTGGAGATGAGAGGAATCAGAGTTTTTGTAGCAGTCGCATACAAGAATATCAACAGAACAGGAAGCGTGACTGTAAATGGATTTGGATTCAATGACAAATCTTGGGCGTTAGATTGTGAAAACAACAGTTATAGATTTTGGTACAACAGGGTCAACACTCCTGTCTCAGGTCCTCCGTCCTCCAGAGTAGGAGTGTACCTGGATCACAGAGCAGGTATTCTGTCCTTCTACAGCATCTCTGAAACCATGACTCTCCTCCACAGAGTCCAGACCACATTCACTCAGCCTCTACATGCTGGATTTTGGATTGCCATTGGATCTAGTGCTGAGTTGCGTAAAGTGAAATAGACAGAAGTCATTTATTATTTTCTCTTTCAAAGCTGAGATTCTGATCAAACAAACTGATTGTGTGGATGAAGTGAATCTGTTCATGAAATCATTAATGACAGACATTTTACAGACTTTACTGCTCTGATGTTTGAAACTTTTACATCCTGAATAAACAAACAGAAACAGGAAGTGTTTTCTTCTCATCATTTTGACTTTTATTTCATTATTTGACTGTTAACTTAAGTTATTACGAGTAGAAGTAGTAAGTATTAGGGCCACATTGAGGTGATTTTTTAAATTGATTTTGTGATTAAAGGCACATTTAAGAGAATAAACTCGTACATTTATGAGAAAAAGTTGTCAGAGAATAAAGTCATACATTTATGAGATGAATGTTGTTATTTTAGTCAATAGTTATTTCAGAAGAGCAGCAGCCGTCTGTTCAAAAATGACAAACGTGTGAAGTTATACTTCAGTTAATGTTTCACAAAGAAGGAAATACTTCCTGGTGTATTCTGTAACACAGATTGAGTATTAACTGACCTGCTCTAAAACAACAGTTTGACGTGGTCTCAACATATCAGATGAGTTGAAGTATCAGTATCAGGACCCTGAAAAGATACTGTAAGAAACTGGGGCTTTTCTGAAGAAAGAACCACACTGACTTGGAGGAAATCGTCTCTTTATAGGCACAGGAAATGTCTTTGAGGTTTCCCCTTTCATCATTTTCACTCAGGAGGATGGCTGCTCTTCTGATACAACCTTTCACAATAATCATTTCAACCATAGCTTCCTTTCAATTCATTTACGGATTTCAAACCGTTAAATAATGAGTTTATTCTCGTAAATGTACGTCTTTAATCTCGAACATTTAGAAAAAACATTTTTTAAAGTGTTCCTAATAATCTGTCTTAAGTTACTTTGATCTGAAAACTTCAACTTTTAAAATCACAAGTTTGACTTTGATCTCAATATTTTGACTTTTCATAAAATGAAGACATTTTAATCTCCTAATTTTGACATTGTATCTCATTATTTAGATTTATTATCTCATAATTATGATTTGTAAAGTCATAATAACATTTTTATCTCATGTTTCTCCTCATGATAACTAGTTAAGAGAAGTATTTTTATCATCAATGCTTAGCTTTCATAGTGTTGTTATTCTGCTGGTGGAAACGTTTTTTCATAGATCGGCTAAGTGATGTTTATAACACTTTTATTTTCCACATCACTGGTCAGCATGTTTCCCTTTTCTTCAAACATTTGTAACACCCGTTTTGGACCGGGGTGTTCAACTTGGCAACTCTCCTGAATGCATCAAAACAAACACTTACATTTGGACCAATACAAAGCTGAGCTGTGACATGTAAACATGATGTGAGTAGGGATGGGAATCGAAAACCGGTTCTTTTTGAGAACCGGCTCCCAGTAATCCAATTCCTAGGAATCGTTTGTTTGCTTGCCTGACGATTCCGCTTATCGATTCCTCTTACGTCGCAAATACGCGATGACGTCACGCGCAAGAAGTGTATTTTGGGTCAGAACTTTTCCAACATGGCGCCAAGGCAGAAGCACTCTAAAGTTTGGCTATATTTCACTCGAAAAGATGATACCGGGGCTACTTGCAACACTTGCAAGGCTTTAATTTCGTCGAAGGGGGGAAATACTTCCAATATGCAGAAACATTTGTCCACCCAGCATGCAATTACTTTGCGGAAATGTACGGTGTTTGATACGCTACTTAGTGAAGGTGAATCTCATCCAGGTAAAAGCAGGAGCGGAGCTAACGTCTCGGCGTCATCTGCTTTACATGTCGAAGGTAACAATAAACTCCTCCAGGTCCTGTCTGTTGTGTTTATGATAGCGCCAAGTTAACCTCCTTTCACCATATGAATACTTTCCATCTCCTGGAATTCGATTTTAGATGACGATGATGACCGCCAGAGTCAAGCTAGTTCAGAGGCTGGCTCTCAAACTGGCTCGGAGGCTACAGCGGGTAGCTCTCGCGCACCTTTAGCAACCCCTTTCATCGAGGCAGGGAAGATTAAACTGACAGAGGCGAGGATAGACGAATGTCACCGAGCAGTGACCAGGTTTGTGGTGAAGGGTTTACACCCTTTTGCCACAGTAGATGCCCCTGCATTTCGGTAGGTTAATTTGTTGCATATTTTATGTTATCTGCTTAGGTGAAAGCTAGCATTGTCAAAGTTGCATGTTGTTTTAACCAGTGTAGTTATGTATCATTATTCCAATGTTTTCTGTAGGGAGATGATAAAGACTCTCAACTCAAAATACCATGCCCCAAACAGAGACAGTTTAACAAACCATCTGATCCCTGCTTGGTATGGGGTTGAAAAGAGCAACCTGATCTCAGACCTGAAACATGTCACAAAAGCAGCTATCACAGCTGATGGTTGGACCAGTTTTAGTCAAGATCATTACCTCACGGTAACATTACACTATGTCAGGGAAGGTCAGAATAAAGATAAGGTCCTCAAAACCAAAGCAGTGTATGAATCTCAGACAGGGACAGCTGTGGCAGAGAAGATTGAGGGGATCCTGGAGGAGTTTGGAGTAAAAGAGAAGGTGGTGGCAGCCACAGTGGATAATGCAGCAAACATGGATTTAGCTGTGAAAAAGCTGGACATTATCAAGTTTCCATGTTTTGCACACACACTTAACCTTGGAGCTCAGAAGCTGTACAACTGCAGCACAATTTCCAACTGGGCGGCGAGGATTCGTTCTGTGATCGTATGGATGAGGAGATCCCACATGGCTAAAGTAGTCCTTAAAGAGAAGCAACAACTCCTCGGTAAGTGTAACATTTAAATACTTAAGTCAGAGTCTGCCAACATATATACATTTTAACATTTAAATGAACAGATTAGTATCAATCTAAAATGATAAACTGATGAAAATATAATATTGTTTATACTAATCTCTTCATGTTTTTGTGCATGTTTGCCTTTCAGGACTGCCCCAGCACATGCTTCTTTTAGATGTGAGGACGAGATGGAACTCTCTGTTTTTGATGGTTGAGCGTTTCTGTGAGCAGTTTCCAGCCATCCAAGCTGCAGCTATAGACCCACGTCTAAGAAAGCCCATGGAGAAAGACAAGTAAGTGATGTTTGGGAAAAAAATGACTTACAAAAAACAAGGTAAAGTAAAGCCATTATTAAAAGGTTTGTGTTTGTTGTTAATGCAGTATGTATATATTTTTGTTGTGTTCATGTTGCAGGCTGGACAGAATTTGCAATGAGGACCTAAGGAAGGCAGAGGAGTTTGTGCTGCTGATGCGGATGCATTATACATCCACACTTGCTGTCTCCAGTGAAAAAAGTCCGACCTGTGGCCAGATACTGCCCATCCTTCAGAAGCTGCGCAAACATTACACCGTGCAGGCAGATGACTCTGCATTCACCAGGAGCATCAAGGAGAACATTTTGAATGATCTTTCCAAACGTTACCAGGTAAAGTGACTGACATTTGTTCATTCTATGACAAGTAATCATATGCACTAAAGTTTATTCTTATTTAATCATATTTTCCCTAAATTTGTGTTGGTTGTCCTCCATTTTAAAATTCAGGATGCTGATATCCAGGCATTCCTGGAGGAAGCCACTGTATTAGACCCCAGATTCAAATCCAAAGTGGACAACAATGAAATCTGGGAGAGAGTCAGGGCAGCAGCAGTGGCAGCAAACACACCAGCAGCTGCAGCAGAAGAGGTATTCACATTTGAAAATGCCTTTGATTGTAGGACATTTCTGTTGTGAGAACTTTTCTTCTCGCTCTGTTCTTAGTACAAAGTGAATTTATTTTTCAGCTGTCAGAGTTGGGAGAGACACAGAGGCAGGAAGAAGAAGAGGATGAGGAAGAAGATGACTATGTAAGTTTTGCTTATTGTGCTGAATGATGCTGGATGGCATGGAATGTTTAATCTAAGACTGAACCTTGTGGCTATGTCCATGATTTCAGACTCCACCCATAAAGCAGCAAAAGAAGACAGCCTTAGAGGAACTTTTTGAAGAAGAGGACAGTGAGCTTCTGTCCGTGCAGCAGCAGCCCCCTGTCTCCATAGCCCAAAGAGTGGATCAAGAAGTCCAACTATATAGAAGTCTTCCTCCCATCCCAACCAAAGACAGCGCCACCCTCTGGTGGTGGATGAAGAGGGACACATTTCCAATGGTGTCAGCTTTAGCTGAGAAGTATCTCTGTGTCCAAGCATCCTCCACACCATCTGAAAGGGTGTTCTCCACAGCTGGAGACACCCTAAGTCCAGAACGATCTCGTATCCTTCCTGACAAGGCAAACATGCTAATTTTTCTGCACAAAAATTGTTAATCTACCAAAGTGGATAAGTGCAGTTGTACTTTTGGTTAATATGTTGTTGTTTCTTTACAGAAGAATTCTTTGTTTTTTGTCTGAATTAGTTTTGGATAAAGTTGAATGCAAAAGGAGCACTGTAAATATTCCCAAATGTTAGTAGACAAAGTGTCATATATTGGGAAACTTATTCAGTGAAAACAATCTATGGTGGATTAAAGGAGAGCTGATACCCCTGCAGGATATTAAAGAGTTAAAGCAAACAAACCCATTTGTATTATTTCATTACCTCACCCAATGAGAATCGATAAGAGAATCGATAAGGAATCGGATCGATAAGCAGTATCGATAATGGAATCGGAATCGCTAAATTGTTATCAATTCCCATCCCTAGATGTGAGTGATGGCGGCTTCGCTGTTAAATACACGTTAAAAGACTCTACATCGGAGCTCGAGCGGCATTCTTTGTTGGCAGAGTGTGCGTGTGCGCGCGTGCGCGTGTGTGTGTGTAACTGCAGAGAAAACCAGAGAAGGTGGCAGACCCTGAATGCACCACAAAACTTTAAATCACCAACATCGCCATCTGGTGCTCTGCTCTGTGAGTTGCAGCCTGGTGGTCCCCTGCTCCTTCAGCGCCCTCTAGTGGATTGGACAGAGAAAGCAGCTGCAGCCTGTCCCTCGTGGGTTTACTGAGCCCCCTTCAGACTGACAGAGGAGGGTCAGGTCTCTGTGCTCTGTACCTGATGGGAGGAGAGCTCAAACATCTGGAACCTTCTCTCTCGACTCACTGAGATCAGATACTGTGAGTCAGGGGACTTTGTCATGTGAGGATTTTATTAGTGTATCTATGTTGTGGAACATACTTTTCTCTATTATTCATTTTTAGAGAAATAATCTGTTTTTTTATTACCATTTATTTTATTTGACATACTTTATTCATCCCTGAGGGAAATTCTGGTTTACACTCTGTTATTGAGAGACATGCTTCTCACACACATATAGGCCTGAATCACACACATGCACAAACAGGACCTGTGGACATGCATTAGTGGAGAGATGTCAGAGTGGGGCTGCTACAAACTGCTACACAGGGAGCGCACCAGAGCTGTTTGGGGTCCAGTGCCTTGCACAAGGGCTCCTCTGCAGTACTCGGGATGTGACCTGGCACCTCTCCAGCCACCAGATCAACTTCCATTTTTCCATCCGCACCGGGACTTGAACTGGAGACCCTCCGGTTCCCAACGTGAGTCCCTACAGACTGAGCTACTGCCGCCCATTTCATGTTTGATAAAAGTAAAGAACTACATTACTGATGTAATAAAGTCAATACATCCTACTGGACACTTTCTGTGACCTCATATTTAGCCACATTAAAGTTTTCACTTCAAGTTCTTCATGTGTATTAAGAGTTTTATTGATGTCAATGCTGATATAACTACACAGACAATGTCTAGATAAGTATGTATAGGTTTTGTATTTCTATATAAAAATCAGAAAGTGACAGGATGAGTAATGAATAACGGAGAAGAGGTGGGATTAAATAAGTTTCTACTTCCACTCCTTTTCAAAAGTTTCTTCTGTGTGATATCTGTCATTGTTTGTACATCTGACTTTTTAGATCTGCTTATTTGTTAGTTTTCTTTTCTTCTCTTTTTTTACATGTTCAAAATAAAAACTTCAATTCAGTCCAATCAAACAATCCATGATTTATCTCTGGGGCTCTTTGCTTTCTTTCAAACACATTTAAGTCATTGACTCATCAACTTATGCTGCAGGATTTAATTTTGGAAACAAATAAACAAAAACAAAACATTAAAGCAGCCGTGAGGAACTTTCTGTCACATTGTGTTCTCATTTGGCGCCCCCTTGTGGACAGAAGGTGTTTGGTAAGATAGATTTACTTTACTGATCCCAAACTTGGAAATTGTGGTGTCACAGCAGCAGGTTGTCAAAGCAAATAAAACAATGTGAGAATAAATACAAGTGAATAAGCATTGAAAATATATCTAAATAACATTAACAAGAAATAAATACACCCAGGATTAAACCTCACATTACTTCAAAAGTCTATTATGAAAAATGAAATACACAAATGTGTCAGTCATGTCTAACTGAATGTAAACTATGCTGGAGGTGAAGAGATGTAAATGTGCAACAACAGTGATGACAGTTGTAAATGTGCAGTAACGTTATAGAGAACTGGTTAATCCAGAGCCGTGAACATTCAGAGCTGTGCAATCACTGACACATTTCCATTCATTGTGGAACGAATAAAAGAAAGTCACAACTTGTGTTAATACCAGTATACCAGTAAAACCAATCCTGGAAAAAGTAATCAAAGACACAAAGACAGGAAAACTGTTTTTATTCTCTCACACATTTATTCAATTTCTTTATTCAACTCAGCCACTCCCTCTCTACCACTCCCTCCGTCTCCCTGCTCTGGTGATCAGATGATTTTGGGTGTTTGACTCTTTAAGTACACAACCTCTCTCAGCCAATCATCCTGCAGCTGTCAAATTTTAAAACTTGTTCTCTCTCTTTCACAGTCAGTCTGTCATTTCAGTGCGAACGCTGCGACCCTCCTCCGCCCCGGTCACCTCCACTCCAGCTCAGCAATTCTACAATTCACTTAGCAGACGCTTTTATCCAAAGCGACGTACATCAGAGAGTAAGAACAACACAAGCAAGGCTCAAGGAAAAATAAAGGAACAATGTCAGTAAGGACGAACGATCAGCTTTGAGTCCGATTGGACACACAGGTGCTGAAAGGCATTGCCCAGAGGCACAACATTAACTGCCGTTCTGAGACTCTAATCAGTATATAAACCATCTTATACGTCGTCGTTTTCAAGCAAAAACAAAAACCATCATCATTACCATCATTACATCAATACTATCGAGATCATCATCATTAAGTTAAGTTAGTAGGTATTCCTGAAAGAGCTGGGTCTTTAGCTTTTTCTTAAAGGTACAGAGGGACTCTGCAGATCGAATGAAGTTTGGAAGTTCATTCCACCACCGGGGGGCGACAGAGGAGAAGAGTCTAGTCCTCGTCTTTGGACCCTGTTGTGAAGGTTGTGCATGTAGGAAGACCTGCCAGTAGAGAGTTGCAATAGTCTATGCGTGATAGCACAAGAGCCTGTACCACAAGTTGTGTAGCATGTTCTGACAGGTAAGGTCTGATCTTCCTGATGTTGTACAGGGCAAAACGACATGATTGGGCAATCGAGGCTACTTGAACCTTGAAGGTCAGCTGGTCATCAATCATGACACCCAGGTTCCGGGCAGACTTTATGGGCATGAGTTTAGTTGTTCCAAGTTGGATATTGATCTGTGGCTGTATAGAGGGACTGGCTGGGATGACAAGGAGCTCAGTCTTTGAAAGATGTAGTTGAAGGTGCCGTTCATTCATCCATTTAGAGATATCGGTGAGGCATGACGAGACTCTAGCTGAGACTGAGACATCGCCTGTTGGAAATGACAAGAAGAGCTGGGTATCATCAGCATAGCAGTGGTATGAAAAGCCATGAGAGCGGATTATCGAACCAAGTGAGCTTGTGTATATGGAGAAGAGGAGGGGACCAAGCACTGACCCTTGAGGTACCCCTGTGGATAAGCTGTGCGATTTGGACACTTCTTCCTTCCACGACACTCTAAAGGATCGCCCAGAGAGGTAGGACTCGAACCAGCAAAGGGCGGATCCCGAGATGCCAAGCTCAGAGAGCGTGGAAAGGAGGATTTGATGGTTGACTGTGTCAAAGGCAGCAGACAGATCTAAATAGTAGAAGTGATGACTGACCTGCCGCCCTGGCCGCCTTTAGCGATTATGTTACTGAGTGTAGAGCAGTTTCAGTAGAGTGGCCCCGCTTAAAGCCTGACTGATTTGGATCAAACAGATTGTTTCTAGACAGCAACTCCGAGACTTGCTTGAAGACTGTGCGCTCAAGTACTTTTGACAGAAAGGGCAGAAGAGAAACCGGTCTGTAGTTTTCAACCTGGGCTGGGTTCAGTGTGGGTTTTTTGAGCAGAGGGGTGACCCGAGCTTGCTTGAATGCTGTGGGGAACACACCCGTTGACATAGAAGAGTTGATGATATGCTGAACTGCATCATTAAGCGGAGAGGAGATGGTCTGCAAGAGGCTTGATGGTATCGGGTCCAAAGGACAGGTAGTCGGCCGAGAGTCTAGCACAAGCTTAGAGACTTCTTCCTCAGTCAGAGAGGAGAATGAGTCGAATGAGGCACTTTTGGTCGGTGCTTTTGGGCTGAGTTGGTCAGGCTCAGAAAACTGGTTACTGATGGTTGAAACCTTTTCAGTAAAGTACGAGGCAAACATGTCGGGTGTCAACAGATCGGAGGGTGGAGGAGGAGGCGGTTGAAGCAGTGAGTTAAAAGCAGAAAACATTTTTCTTGTATCTGTGGCATTGCATATCTTGTTCTGATAATATGTTGTCTTGGCCGTTTTTATGCTGGAGGAGAATGAGACAAGTCTTTGCTTATAGTCATTGAGGTCAATGGATTGTTTTGATTTTTGCCATTTTCTCTCTGCTGACCTCAACCCTGCTCTTTGCTTTCTTATGACTTCAGTGAGCCAGGAACTAGGCTGGTTTTTGCGAGCGGGCTTGGACACCAGAGGGCAGAGTTTGTTCAGAGATGAGGCTAGAGTGGAGCAGAGTGTGTCTGTAGCCTCATCTGGAGAGAGTGCAGTAAAGACCTCGTGGGCAGGCATGGCAGCCAAGACCTCATTGGACAGCTGGACTGGCTTGAGCGAACGCATATTTTGGTGGTATGACACCATTTTAGGTTGTGCCTGAGGAAGTTCGGGTAAGGATATTGTGAATGGAATAAAGAAGTGGTCTGATAAATGCAGGGGGGTGACAGTCAGGTTTGCTGTCGAGCAGTTCCGGGTCAGAATTAAATCAAGGGTGTTGCCAGCTTTATGGGTAGGAGGAGTTGGGACCAGTGTGAGGTCGAAAGAGGACAGCAAAGCAAGAAAGTTGCAAGAAAGTCGGTTGCCTGGGCTTTATCTGTGTGTATTTTCATGTCTAGATACTGCTTTCATTTTATTATGTAAAAAAAAAAATGACATTTAAGATATAAAACGGTTAAACACTTTTGATTGTGGTTTCTCTGGACACACTGCGGTCTGGTCTCTCTCCTGTATGACTTCTCATGTGGCTGTTAATACTGAGGATCCACTAGCAGTCCGGTAGTCCATACGTACATATACATCAGAGAGTAAGAACAACACAAGCAATGATCTAGGAGGGGGAAACAACGTCAGTAAGTGCAAACAAACAGCTTTAATTCTGATCGGACACACAGGTGCTGACAGGCAATGTGCAGAGACAAAACCATCGTCATCAATAATATCATTAAATACGTAGGTATTGTCACTGCTGCTGACAGACAAGAGTTTTGGTTCTCTGCATCATAGCGAAGGCTCGGTTGGATCTCATTGGTTTGGTTCTGTCAAAATAAACTTAGGCAGGACACAATAAAAGTAGACAGGAGATAACGGTCTACAGAAGAAGAATCTGTAGGTCAAAAATAGAAAAAATGAAAGAGTTCACACATTAAAGACAAAATGTCAAGACTTGAGACATAAGACAGAATGGAGACAAACAAGAGACTGAAAACCAAGAAGAACTCCAACAAACAGACAACTGAACAAGATGGTTCAGCACCAGCTGTTTTAAGGACAGTTATTGGCAGAGTCTGCTCAGACCTCCCCTTTATTCTCATGTTGGAGATTTGGATTTCTTTACTTCATAAAGAAACGTAGCCCCTAAGGGAAAACTGGCAGAAAAGATTAAATAAGCTTCAGGTGCACACCAGAAACCAAGAGACGTTTCCTGTGCTCATGAGAAGGTATTCTTATTGTCTTCTGACCCATGTCTTCTGAAGGCAGTGGTTCTTAAACATCACCTGGTTTCCCTTGGATGAGACCCCCCCCCCCCCAAACAACAAAGTGACTAAAAGGGCCTTGTTTTTTTTTTGATGCATATTTTTTATTTAAGGAAAAAGAGAAGAAAAAAAGCATTGGTCAAAAACGCATTTCCTTTTTTTTGTGTGGAATTTTTGGGATGATCCTCTAATAGAAAACTTAATCTTTTACAATTTAAGGAATAACATCAAGTCACTCATCCAAGCTGAAGCTTTGGGGGGATGTTTCGATTTCCAGCCCAATAAAATCCTTCTCCGAGCAAGCAATTTTGCAAAGGCAAAAACGTTTTTGATCTTGTTTGTCATTGATAAGTCCTCCCCTGGGACTCCAAAATTTGCAAAGTTGCTAATGCCGATAATGATGATGAAATGCAGGTATTTGCTTCTGATAGGCACCAGTCAGCATTTGGGGTCTTTATCCAATGCACAATTTTTGTAGGTTTGCTGCCCAGTAATAGTACATCAAATTGGGTAGGGCCAATCCCCCCTCTGCCCTATGCCTCTGGAGAAGCGTCTTACGAACTCTAGGATGTTTTTTGCTCCACAGAAATGAGGATATCAACTTGTCAATAAATCTAATAAAGGATTCTGATAGGAAAACTGGGATGTTCTGAAATAGATATAAAAATCTGGGTAGTATATTCATTTTAACACATGCAATTTTGCCTGTAAGGGACAGATTTAGCACATTACATTTCTGTGTGTCCATTTTAAGGCTATCAATCAAGGGTGTATAGTTCTTGCTGTAAAGGCCAGGTAACGTGCCGGTAATATTAATTCCCAAATATTCAAATCCTGACCTGGAGAGAGGGAAGGGTAAGTCAGTTTCTATAATTTGAAGGGCTGAGTTGTTAACTGGGAAACACTCGCTTTTGGAGAAGTTTAATTTATATCCTGAAAAATTGCCAAATCGATGTAGCATATTCACAATTTTAGAGGCACACAGCACAGGGTCCGAAATGTATATGAGTAAGTCGTCTTTTAGCATGATAGAGAGTGGTTCTATGGCCAAAGCAAAGAGGAGTAGACTGAGAGGACAGCCCTGTCGCTTACCCCTCGATAGTGGAAAAGGCTTGGAACATAACCTATTAGTTATTGCTGATGCTTTAGGTGAAGTATATAATAAAGTAATCCATGATATAAGTTTTGGTCTAAATCTGAATTTTTCCAGTGTTGCAAACAAATAAGGCCACTCGACTCGGTCAAACGCCTTCTCCGCATCCAAGGAGAGCACCACCTCTGGAGTCTCCGAGGATGGGGAGGAGTGGACGACCCCAAGGAGCCTGCGTATGTTGGTGAAAGAGTGACGACCCCTGATAAAGCCTGTTTGGTCCGTTGAGATTATGTCTGTCACAGCGGTTTCTAACCTAGGAGCGAGAAGCTTAGCCAAAATCTTTACATCTCCGTTAAGGAGCGAGATCGGCCGGTATGATCCACATTCATTTGCATCCTTGCCGGGTTTTAACAAAAGTGCAATGGTAGCTTCCGAGAGTGTTTGTGGAAAGGCCCCCTGATCCAGAGAGTGCTTGAACATTTCAAAGAGGAGAGGGGCTAACTTGGATAAACATTTTTTTATAAAATTCAATTGGATAGCCATCTAGACCAGGGGCCTTGCCACTTTGCATTGCTGCGATTGAATTGATTACTTCCTCTAGTGTGAGGGGCTCATCTAGGTCTTCCCTTTTTTTTGGATCTATAGAGGGAGCATCTAAGTTGTCCAAAATTTCGAGCATATCCGAGTCATCCTTCGGAAATTCTGATGTATATAAATTAGAATAAAATATTTAGAAAGAGTTATTTATTTCAACTGGGTTTACTGTTCGCTCACCAAGAGCGTTTCAGATCTGTGGTATGAGTTGAGCAGCAGATCTACATCTCAACTGATGGGCCAGGAGTCGACCTGCTTTTTCACCGTGTTCATACACAAACCCTCGGGATCTAAGTAAATGCTGTTCAGTTCTGTCCGTTGATAGAAGGTTATATTGAGTTTGTAAACCCAGTCTATCTTTGTACAATTCAGGTGAGGATGATATGGAGTATCTATGGTCTAGTTCACGTATGGAATCTATGAGTTGCTCCTGTCTAAGCTTTCTGGTTTTGTTGCGTATTGCAGTGTATGCTATTACTTCTCCCCTGATTACAGCCTGAAGCGTCTCCCATAAGATGGATGGTGATACTGAGTCTGATTTATTTGTTTGAATAAAATTATCTATAGCAATGGATATCAATTTACAGAAGTCTTTATCTGACAGTAGAGTTGAATCCAATCTCCAATTGGGACGTTCTGTACGGTTAAGGGAAAAACACAAGTCAAGCAATACTGGTGAATGGTCTGATTCTACAATGGCTAAATATTCAGTTTTCTTATCAGAGGGTAACAAGGTTTTATCTATGAAAAAATAATCAATTCTTGAATATGAATGGTGTACATGTGAAAAATATGAAAATTCTTTTTTGTGTGGAAAAAGAAAACGCCAAGGATCTATGCAACCTACTTCATTCATAAATGTAGACAGAGCACGAGCCATCTCAGATGGGGAGACTGATTTGGAGCTTGAACGATCTATGGCCGGATCTATAACACAATTCAGGTCGCCCCCAAAAATCAGATGATGCGAGTTCATTTTGGGTAGTGCGGAGATTAACCCACTTATAAAACTGGAATCATCCCAATTAGGAGCATAAACAGAAGCAAGAATGACCTGAGTGTTAAAGAGGGAGCCAGTCACTATAATAAATCGTCCCTGTGGATCCCATATTACATCGTTAGTAGTAAACTGTATCTTTTTATGGATTCATATCGCTGTTCCTCTCGCCTTAGTATTAAAATGTGAATGATAAGCCTGTCCCACCCACGGCTTTTTAAGTTTGATGTGGTCTGTTGTAATTAAATGTGTTTCTTGCAGAAATGCTATTTCTGTTTTCAATTTTTGAAGGTGAGTAAATATTTTAGCCCGTTTCACCGGTCCCCTCAGGCCTTTAACGTTCCAGCTTATAAAACGAACTGCAGATCCTCCTACTCCTGCATTACTCTTTGACACTTCAGTCATTATTGTTCAGAGTAGTGATGATCATTTTCAGATCCAGCAATATTAATTGACAGCCCTTCGATTGATAGAGTGTAGTATTATCCACAACTTGAGAAACTGTTCAATAAAAAAGTAAACACACATAGACTACATAATCCCCTATGACAGTTATCATCCCAAAACCCAAAAAACCACCCATTCTGTAGGTTTGCCTTCCCAGCTGAGGCAAACTGCTTTCTCCTGTTTAAATCACGGCTCTCCCGATAGACTATACTCTCAATAACTAACCTTCTTGGGAGGGCTCCCGATTAACTCGATATACAGAAATGTCAATGTATAAACCCAACAAAAAGGTACCAATGAGTGCAAATGAATAGGCGCAAGGGTGGTACTAAGGTCTGGATATATTCTCAGTGTAGCACCCTTATATATCGCTTCGTGCTGTCTAGTCCATTTCATAGCGAGCTCTTTCTCCTGGTAGCGATGGAAGCACAGGATGAAGGGTCTTGGGGGTCTTCCTTGTTCAGGCTTTGGACCTAGTGAGCGATGCGCTCTGTCGAGTTCAGGGGGGGTCGGAAAAACGTCCACTCCCATGGTTTCTCTCAGCTGCTCGGACACAAACGGGCTAAAAGGGCCTTGTTAACTTGGTATCTGGGTTAATGCCATTACAAAGTTAAATAGGCATTCAAAGAGTCTTCACAGTGGAGATCCCTCACTATTTTCTCTCTCTGGTTACCTACAGAGTATCCAGACCTGCGACCTGTATTCAAGGGGTACAGAGCTAAGGCGATCAATCGTCTACTAGTTTGTTTTAAATGCTGATGGTAAAGGCAGAAAACATACCTGGGCAGCCTGCCAGGAGGGATACATGTGAAGTGTCAGATTAGACTTTTTTTACTTTCTCCTGTTTGTGAACTTTGTTGTGTCTCTTCAGACACCCCTTGTGTCTAAAACTTTTACCACACTCAGAGCAGCTGAAGGGTTTCTCTCCACTGTGAACTAACATGTGACTGGCCAGATTTCCTCTTCGGGTAAAACTTTTACCACACTCAGAGCAGCTGAAGGGTTTCTCTCCACTGTGAACTAACATGTGTGTGGCCAGACTTCCTCTTACGGTAAAACTTTTACCACACTCAGAGCAGCTGAAGGGTTTCTCTCCACTGTGAACTAACATGTGTGTGGCCAGATTTCCTCTTTGGGTAAAACTTTTACCACACTCAGAGCAGCTGAAGGGTTTCACTCCACTGTGAACTAACATGTGTGTGGCCAGATGTTCTCTTAGGGTAAAACTTTTGCCACACTCAGAGCAGCTGAAGGCTTTCAGTCCACTGTGAACTAACATGTGTGTGGCCAGACTTCCTCTTTGGGTAAAACTTTTACCACACTCAGAGCAGCTGAAGGGTTTCTCTCCACTGTGAACTAACATGTGTGTGGCCAGACTTCCTCTTTGGGTAAAACTTTTACCACACTCAGAGCAGCTGAAGGGTTTCTCTCCACTGTGAACTAACATGTGTGTGGCCAGACTTCCTCTTAGGGTAAAACTTTTACCACACTCAGAGCAGCTGAAGGGTTTCTCTCCACTGTGAACTAACATGTGTGTGGCCAGATTTCCTCTTAGGGTAAAACTTTTACCACACTCAGAGCAGCTGAAGGCTTTCACTCCACTGTGAACTAACATGTGTGTGGTCAGATGTCCTCTATGGTTAAATCTTTTACCGCACTCAGAGCACCTATGTGGTCTCTTACCAGTCTTTAGTTTTTTATTTTTCAAGTTTAATTCTGACAGATCTTCTCTCGTCTCTCTCCAATCATCACTGTCATTAGTCTCTGGTTCATCAGAGTCTTCAATCTTGACCTCAGTCTCTGGTTCATCAGAGTCTTCAATCTTGACCTCAGTCTCTGGTTCATCAGAGTCTTCAATCTTGACCTCAGTCTCTGGTTGTAAACGTCTCTCTGGATCTGAGTACCTCTCTGGTTCTGCTCCTCCACAGTCCTCTCCATCAACTCCTGTTTCCATCTGTTCAGTTTGTCTCTGATGAAGCTGTGAGGACTGAGGTTTCTCTTCATCATCTTCACTCTTCACAGAGACAGGAGTGAAGGGGAACTTGGTGGTATCAGCCTCCTCCAGTCCTTGAAGCTGTTCTTCCTCCTGACTGCTCCACAGTTCCTCATGTTCTTCTTTAATGTGTTGGGGCTTAGTGTCCTCCTGGTCCAGAATCTGGCTCCACTCCTGCTGCTCAGGTGGAAGCTCTTCTTTACTCACCAACAGCTGCTGGACATCTGCAGGACACAGTAAACAAACATTAACCGTACTTAGACTGCTTTTTGAATATTAATAAGGGCTGTCAAATGATTTCATTTGTAATGAATGAAAATCAATAGTTAATTGGAATTGACTTTAAAACACTTGCATTCATTTCAGACTCAATCTCACTGTGATGAACACGTTCACGTTTACAGCCCTGCTTTTAATATTTGAATGGACATGATCAAGAAAAGCATGATAAGTTGATGCTACATTTCTATCCTGTCCTGTGTACTTGTTGCTATGGATGATGTCATTTTAATTCTGTTGAAGAAAATGAATGGACGATAGTTGGGAGAGAGATTGCTGTTGGGCGAGCTGAGCTACAGTGAAGCTGGCGCACTGCGCTGTCAATGAGGTTGAAACAGTGTGCTTTCAAATGAATTCAGAGACCATCACCCCGACAGGAACCTCCTGACCTTTCTACCTTGGTTTCTAGGATTGTTCTGTCTCTAATTGAAATGCTTCTACGGCTATGAAATGAGTAGTAACTCTCTCAGCAGAAGCAGTGTCAGTCACAGTGGATGCGATCAACGAAGGAAAGATGGACATCCTTCACAAGTTGTCTGGCTTTTACCTGGGTGAAAGTTGACTTCCTGTCTTTCACTTGTTGTCCCCTCTGTCAACAGAACCCTCTGACCCGCATAGATCCATCTGATGTTGAGTTAAGTAACATGACGTGCTGCCAGTTTAACAAACAAGGACAGATCCGGACAGATCCAGATTCTTTGACTCGGGCCCTGACTTATGCAGAGGGTGGTCTGAAGTTTGTGTGCACAAAGATACTAATGAATAGCATGTATTTAACGTTTCTAAAACTTATCTCCAATAATCATATCTACTTTAACTACTCAAATGAACACCAAAGATCCGTTGCTGGATTCAATAGGTCCAGACCAAAGAGTGTTTAAGTCTAGTAAACTCAATGGCTGTGTTTACATGGACACAAATAATGGGAATAAAAGCCTGATCAGAATCAAAATGCTGCATGTAAACATGTCAATCAGAACAGACTGATCCCATCAGGCTCAATCGGAAAGAAATTTCATTCCGATTGAGAGGGGTGGTTTATGCCGATCGTTGTTCTGATCAGGATCCATGTACACGCTCGATCTGATCGTGTCTGCCTGGCTGGGGTCAAATGGTCCTGACTGCATGTCTGCCCCAGTAAAGTGACGTGTTTCCATATAGCTCTGCATCAGAGCCTAATGTTTACAGTCTATGATCAGAGCGCAGAACTTCATGAATGATTGCCGTGTCATTTGAAAGTCTCCACTCTTGATCGGTGACCTCCATGAGGACTGCCCTCTCCCACCTGTCTCGTTTGGATCATATTTGTGTTTTATGTATAAATGTATCTTATTAATCTCTTTCATAGATATGATTTCATACCACCTTAGTTTATACAAATATTACATCGCGGTAAAAAAGAGTCCACTTTGGAGCGATAGTTAGCGTCTTTCCCAGCGAGCTACAGTAACATCTCTGATATCAACAGATTCATTATAAACCGTTCATTCATATGATATCAGTGTTGTCGCGCTAGCATTACAATTGATTCCGCTACGTCTGCCTAAAAAAAACTACATTTTTAACGTCAGGTGAGACAAATGATAATGCAGAATAAAAGTAAACTCAGAACTGAGAAGAACTAATACAGCCTCTTTTTAAAGTCATGTCGACAAGTGGCAGCATCTCATTCACATTTATTGTATGTTTACAGTTTATCATGAATGCCAGTAGAATGTTTCATTCAATAACCAATAAGATCACGTTTAGAACATGAACTATAGCAAGTTAAAAAGTCAAACAATGCTGCTAGAAATGGTTCAAATGTCTGAAAGGTGCTTACATTACAAAGTTTACATGATTTTTAAACTATGAGGAAATATATCTCACATTTTCAGGGTGTAAAACAAAGCAGAGTGGTTTCAAGTTTGTACGGGTCATTAGTGATGATTGTTTGCAAACACCGGCTGAAATGTCGGCTTCTTCTTCTGATGTTTCCGGCAGATAAGACAGGTGGGACCAGTCTGCGCATGTCACAATGGTTTTATTCTGATTTAATGCTGATGCATGAACACGCACGGCATAATCTGATCATTTTATGTAGCGTTTTTAGCAGGAGCTAGCTGCGGCTAACACTGTGCTGTGTGCGTCTATGGACGTTAGCTAAAGGCTCTGCTCCCTGAAACATGAGCAGGAAAACTGCGTTCAAGCCATCCGTGGTTCGCGTTTGCTTGGTCAAATCAGCCGCACATTTTTTCCAGTGCTCGAATCTACTAACATTTACGGTAATCGTAATGAAATCGCTCTGAAGAGCTGCTGGTAGTGACTGTGGGGCAGACTGCAGTCTCACAATCAGACCCATGAAACATACGATAGGGTGAATTCAGGTATATTGGGACATCAGGTATATTGGGCCAACTTAAGAAAGCAGCACAGTATGTCTGCCCTGAAAAACACATGTCCAAGCAATTGGTGCTGAGATGTTCTAAAGAAGCATATGATGAAAGTCACATGACAAAATGTATGTGACATCACATGGGAGGGTGTGGCCAGCATCAAACAGGAAGTTGATATGTAAGAGATATGAGAAATGACATCTGCATTAGCTTTATTTTAATATAAGGTTATACATTTTGACTGCAGAATCTACTTAAGATAAAAATGATCTATAACCATGTATGATGCAATAGTGTACTAAAATAAACATACATTGATTTGAAAGTGAGTTTATATTTTTGAAATGAGGACATTTTCTTAGTGTCCCAAATGAGCAAACTTGGTTTAGTCATTTGGGACAGCATGTTTCAGGTCATTTGGGACACTGATGCTAATAAAATGATATGTAATATTAATGTGTTACATATAATTGTGTGCATATTACATGATTAAGAAGACAAACCTCACATGTATATCAGCCTAGAACCAAGATGCACTTTGCAATAAATAAAATGGAGATTTTTCATGATTCATGAACAGACTTTGAATTGAAACTGATCTCCCAAATGCTATGTAATGTTAGACAATACAATACGGTCAAATACCCCCTTAATACATTGTTTTGAATGGAAAACAATAAAGTTTAACCCACATATGGCTATATGTTTGGTATATAAAAATATAAACATTTAAACCAGAGCAGCAATGTTGGTGCCTGTCAATGTTGGTTTTGCTGGTTTGTTTTTTGATTACTTTGTCTAATCCCTGGTTTAAGCTCCATTCATAATCAATATACACTGCTCAAAAAAATGTAGGGAACACTAAAATAACACATCCTAGATCTGAATGAATGAAATATTCTTATTAAATACTTTGTTCTTTACATAGCTGAATGTGCTGACAACAAAATCACACAAAAATTATCAATGGAAATCAAATGTATTAACCCATGGAGGTCTGGATTTGGAGTCACACTCAAAATTAAAGTGGAAAAACACACTACAGGCTGATCCAACTTTGATGTAATGTCCTTAAAACAAGTCAAAATGAGGCTCAGTAGTGTGTGTGGCCTCCACGTGCCTGTATGACCTCCCTACAACGCCTGGGCATGCTCCTGATGAGGTGGCGGATGGTCTCCTGAGGTATCTCCTCCCAGACCTGGACTAAAGCATCCGCCAACTCCTGGACAGTCTGTGGTGAGACGTGGGGTTGGTGGATGGAGCGAGACATGATGTCCCAGATGTGCTCAATTGGATTCAGGTCTGGGGAACAGGCGGGCCAGTCCATAGCATCAATACCTTCGTCTTGCAGGAACTGCTGACACTCTTCAGCCACATGAGGTCTAGCATTGTCTTGCATTAGGAGGAACCCAGGGCCAACCGCACCAGCATATGGTCTCACAAGGGGTCTGAGGATCTCATCTTGGTACCTGATGGCAGTCAGGCTACCTCTGACGAGCACATGGAGGGCTGTGGGGCCCCCCAAAGAAAAGCCACCCCACACCATTACTGACCCACCGCCAAAACGGTCATGCTAGAGGATGTTGCAGGCAGCAGAACGTTCTCCACGGCGTCTCCAGACTCTGTCACGTCTGTCACGTGCTCAGTGTGAACCTGCTTTCATCTTTGAAGAGCACAGGGCGCCAGTGGCGAAATTTGCCAATCTTGGTGTTCTCTGGCAAATGCCAAACGTCTTGCACGGTGTTGGGCGGTAAGCACAACCCCCACGTGTGGACATCGGGCCCTCATACCACCCTCATGGAGTCTGTTTCTGACCGTTTGAGCAGACACATGCACATTTGTGGCCTGCTGGAGGTCATTTTGCAGGATTCTGGCAGTGCTCCTCCTGTTCCTCCTTGCACAAAGGCGGAGGTAGCGGTCCTGCTGCTGGGTTGTTGCCCTCCTACGGCCTCCTCCACGTCTCCTGATGTACTGGCCTGTCTCCTGGTAGCGCCTCCATGCTCTGGACACTACGCTGACAGACACAGCAAACCTTCTTGCCACAGCTCGCATTGATGTGCCATCCTGGATGAGCTGCACTACCTGAGCCACTTGTGTGGGTTGTAGACTCCGTCTCATGCTACCACTAGAGTGAAAGCACCGCCAGCATTCAAAAGTGACCAAAACATCAGCCAGAAAGCATAGGAACTGAGAAGTGGTCTGTGGTCACCACCTGCAGAACCACTCCTTTATTGGGGGTGTCTTGCTAATTGCCTATAATTTCCACCTGTTGTCTATTCCATTTGCACAACAGCATGTGAAATTGATTGTCAATCAGTGTTGCTTCCTAAGTGGACAGTTTGATTTCACAGAAGTGTGATTGACTTGGAGTTACATTGTGTTGTTTAAGTGTTCCCTTTATTTGTTTGAGCAGTGTACATATTCAATTCTGCAAAATGATATTTTAAATGAATTTCATGAACTGTGAAAACATATTGTGTTTTTGAATGACTTTCACTCTATAATAGCCTGACCTTGTTGACACAATAACACATTAAGCCACAACTTAATAAAAAGTAAATAGATTATTTCAAGTCATATATGATATGCAGGATAAGAACAAATCTGTTTAACTTAGCCTATTTATTGAAATAGGTTATTTGGGACTAAAGCAAAGGTTACTTGAAACTGTGTCCCAAATTAACAAGCACGTCACCACATTTTTTTTTTGGTCAACATTTAAAGATGGTTAAACCACACTTTTTAAAAAATATCATGCACACTTAAAATCTTCACATAAAGAAAGTAGACACCTTGAGGAATTTAGGAATATATAATTTGTTGGTTTATGTTTTGTGTTTCATGATAAGAATACGATCACAAGTTAGAATTACAGTCATTGACAGTCTCACACACTGCATCACAGACTATATTAACTTCTGCTTGGATTACACAGTACCCACCAAGACTGAACGCTGTTTTGCAAACAGCAAACCGTGGATTACTCCTGAAATAAAGGTCCTCCTCAAGGACAAAAAGAGGGCTTTTAAGTCAGGAGACAGGGAGGAGATGAAGACTGTGCAGAGAGAGCTGAGGATGAAGATCAGGGAGGGGAAACGCAGCTACAGGAGGAAGATGGAGGAACAGCTGCAGCAGAAGAATGTCAGTGGAGTCTGGAAGGGCCTGACAACCTTCAGGTCACAAGGACTCCAACACTGAACTGGTTAGGGATCAGGAGTGGGTGAATGACCTGAACACTTTCTTCAACAGATTTGAACAGCCATCCACCCCTCCCCCGACTCATTCCGTCCTGATGCAACCACCACCACTGTCTGCCCCCACCCCCATCTCGCACACCCCTCTCTGCTACCTCCACTATCAGCCACCACCCACCCCCACCACTACCAGCACACAGCCCCCCGGCTCCAGCCTGTCCTTTACAACAGCCCTGGTGAACAGAGAACTGAGGAGACTAAAGGTCAGGAAGGCAGTAGGTCCAGATGGCAACAGCTCCAGGCTCCTCAAAACCTGTGCAGACCAGGTTTGTGGGGTTATGGAGCAAGCAACGGTTTTACCAAAAATAGGAGTTATACACGGACTGAACTGATAAAACTTAGACACGCTTCGTCCAGAAGTGCAGCTGAAGGATTCGGCACATTCCCTGCGGAGATAACTCGCTCCGTCGAGCCCACAGCTGGAACGAAGACCGGACGAGCAGAGAGGAAACACAGGAGAAGATGTGAGAGGAGGCAGAAGCGAGGCAAGCGAGCCGGTATTTGGGCTAGACTGAGAGCGGCTCCGTATAGAACTGCACTACCGAGCGACTTTCTTGCAAATGCCCGCTCACTCGTCAACAAGGTTGAGACACTGCTGTCCAGACCTGGAATTTTTAACGCTCAGATGCAGACCTTTTCATCTGCCAAGAGAGTTCACCGCAGTGATCATCACAGCAGTGTATGTTCACCCCCAGGCTAATGCTAAAATAGCCATGAGCAGACTACATGATGACATCATCAGACAACAAAATAAACACCCAGAGGGCATCTTTATTGTGGCAGGAGACTTTAACCACTCCAACCTAAAGTCTGTACTGCCGAGATTTTACAAGAATGTGGACATTAAAACAAGGAACAGCAGGACAATTGACCAGGTATACACAAACATCCCTGGTGCATATAAGGCACACCCATCCCCCCATCTTGGACAATCTGATCACCTATCCCTTTTCCTGACACCAGCTTACAAACCCCTCATCAGCAGATCGAAACCCATGGTAAAGACAGTGCAGATCTGGAGTGAGGAGGCTTCATCTGCACTTCAGGACTGTTTCGAGGACACCATGTGGGAGCTCTTTGAGGAAACAGACATCGAGCTCCACACCTCATCAGTACTATCTTACATAAACTTTTGCATCAACAACGTGACCACAAAAAAGCAGCTCAAGGTATTCCCCAACCAAAAACCCTGGTTCAACAACAGCGTGCGAGTGCTGCTCAAAGCCAGGAATTCAGCATTCAGATCAGGGGACAGGGATGCATACACAAGAGCAAGAGCAGACTTGAACAGGGGCATCAGAACTGCTAAACTACAATACAAGCAACAGATTGAGGCCAACTTCAAAGATAACAACCCCCGCCCTATGTGGAAAGGCATCAGGAACATCACAGACTACAAACAAAGCCACAACACCCCTACCCCCACAGACACCTCCCTCCCAGACCAGCTCAACTCATTCTTTGCCCGCTTTAAGGACGGCTCCAACAAGGAAACAGCGCCCCCCCCCCCCCCTGAAAAAGCTATCATCCCTGATGGAGAACGTCTCCCACCCCCTGCATGGTACTGTCTCAGCACTGGGCAGCTCCTTCAGTGGCAGGCTTCGCCACCCGCGATGTCTGAAGGAGAGATACCGCAGGTCCTTCCTTCCTGCTGCAGTCAGACTGTTCAACCAAGCCTGCTCCCAGTAGATCACAAAACTCACCCACAAACTGGACAATTCACTTATACCTCTTGTGCAATAATTAATGCTGTATTCTGTCATCACTACCTGTTTTATTTGCATTGCAATAATAATCGATGGGACTACTTGTGCAATAACATGTTCATCCTCATATGCACTGTGTGCAGGATAGTATTTAGTTCATACAGACTGTTACTGGCTTTCTTTATAACTCTTTTGATGTATATTTTTTACACTTTTTTTGATATTTTTTATTTAACTTATTTTTGCACTGTGTGCTTTTTCTTCTGTTGACTATCCTGCTTTGCTGCTGTAACACTGTAAATGTCTCCGTTCGTGAGATGAATAAAGGATTATCTTATCTTATCTTACAAAAAACGTCCCAATATACCTGAATTCACCCTACTTTTTACAGTAATTATTCCCGGTGATAAACTGAAGGTATCACGAAGGTGTAGTACTTCCTAGACTACTTGCATGCATAATATGAAGTACTTTAACTGTGTACTTTTCGAGTAATCATGTGTCAAAGTCCTAAACAGAGGATAAGATTAAGGATGTTTTGCCCAACTTTGACGTGGAATAAAAAACGTATTTTCCATTAGTAGTCCATGATCCATATACCGCTGAACTTAGTACTTCCTAGACTACTTGCATGAATAATATGAAGTACTTTTACTGTGTACTTTTTAAGTAATCCTGTGTCAAAATCCCTTATGAATCACTATAATGACTCTTTTTTTATGACTTTGATGTCTTGTAAAAACATTTTCTTCCAGAAATTGTAGTGGAAAAATAGAATCTGTCTGTTACCTTTGTTTGACCTTAAAAGATTAGGATGTTCGTGCGTCATTTAGCAATTAGAAATGATTTGTCTTTATGGCCTTGGTCTGTATCTTCCAGCAGGGCTACTCCCCTGGATCTGGGTACAGCGTGACCCTCAATCAGTTCCCTCTGAACAAAGGACTTTCTGTTGGTGTTCCTTCGTACCAGGTGCCTTAACTTGCAGAAGGCGTAGTCACTAGGGCAAGCTGATGCAAGTAGTCTAGGAAGTACTACACCTTCGTGATACCTTCAGTTTATCACCGGGAATAATTACTGTAAAAAGTATCGTATGTTTCATGGGTCTGATTGTGAGATTGCAGTCTGCCCCACAGTCAATACCAGCAGATTACCGTAAATGGTAGTAGATTCGCGCACTGGGAAAAAAACGTGCGGATGATTTGACCAAGCAAACGCGAACCACGGCTGGCTTGACCGCAGTGCAGGACTGCACACACGTTTCCAGCAGTGGAAAGAAAACCTACCTGCTCTCTGCAGCTTGATTTCAGGTGTTAAAATCACATCCAGCAGTTGTCGTTGTCGGTGGAGCTCCTCTAAGTATCCACTTGTTGATGTTTGTCCTGATATATCTCTCATAACCGCAGCGAGCAGCCGCCGACTGAATAACTCTTTAAGATCCTTAAACCCGGCCATCTGACATACATCCAAGAACCACAGAAGAAAACTCCGATAGTGATTGTCCTCATGCGCGGTAGCTCATGAATCAAATGTGACGAACCACTGTGCCGAGGCGTGGTTTGGTCAGGTATGGCAAGCCGTTTTAACATTTAATAGCTAGACTGGATATGTATTCCTATGGCAAGCCCTTTTAACATTTAATTATTAGCGGTAATAGCAAATATAGATATCAATAATTGCTTTTTAACATGTCAGAATTCCAAGCCGACATATCCACAATGTAACTTCTACTAGTAACACTTCTAATTAAAGATATCTACAATTCATTTTTCACTAGTGGAAATGGTCATTGTAGATATCTGTAACTTAATTACAACTAGTCAACTTGTGCCAATGACTTCTATTCAAATTGAATTACAGATATCTGTAATTCAAATTTGACATGTTGTAATTCAAAGTCGTCATATCCATAATGACATTTTGACATGTCGCAATTCTAATTCATGATATCTACAACTCAATTCTCACTAGTAAAAATGTTAATTCTTGATATCAACAATTCTATTCTTACTTGTGACAAAGTTCATTTATGATATCTACAATTGTTCTAACATTACAGATATCAGGAATAATTATAGATATCTAAAATGCAATTCTTACTAATCAAAATTACATTATTGATATCTTAACCTGGAATTGTTACATGTAAGAATGTAATTACAGACATCAAGAATAGCATTCAGATATCTGAAAAGCAATTCTTGATATCTGTAATTACATTTTTACATGTAACAATTATATTAGAGATATATACAATTTTGTTTTTAACTAGTCAAAATTGAATTGTTGATATCAAAAATGAAATTTTCACATGTAAAAATGCCATTGTAGATATCTTCAATTATGTACAGACATATCTGAAATGAATATGCTAATTAGGCTACATATCCAAAATGAATATGGTAATTTGGACGACATATCCGAAATGAAGTCATTGTCCCGCCCACATATCCGAAATGAGTATGTTAATTTACAGCCTCTGACGTCTCCTCAGGATTGGTTCATTGGGCAACTCCACTACCGTTACGCTGGGAGATGATGATTGAAAATGGAGCGAGACGGAAACACTGAGACCGCAGTTTCTGCATTTGACAGAATTTTTAATGTGGCGAATCGAGCCAGCATGTTCACATGGATAATAAGGATATCATTTTTGACCAAATGATTCAGCACTTACCTGAACAAACTGGATTAACTGAGAAGGCTGCCGGGGCATCTCCCTGCGAACTCAAAATCAATTCTTTGATGTCCAGAAGGCTGTCTCCTAATTCATTTGCTGTCTCTGTAGAAAGTAGGTCAGCAATTCCCGCTACAATAACAATGGAGGCGTCTATTGCACGTACAGTATGGCAAGTCCTTTTAACATTAAAACAGTCTGGCTGACAAGTAGCTATTTAGTTTTCACTGGTGGAAATTATATTTCAACATGTCAAAATTACATTTTGACATGTTGAAATGTTAATTCAAGATATCTGTAAAACCATTTTTACAGGTTACAAATATATTTCTACATGTCAAAATGTCATTTCGACATGTAGAAACTGATTTGCAGATATCTTTAAATGAATTACAGATATCAGTAATTAGTTTTTCACTAGTAAGAATAATTATTACAGATATCTACAATTGAATTTCCACATGTTGAAAAGGAAATGTTACTAGTGAAAATGTAATTTCCCATTTCAGATATCAACAATTGCAGTTTCGGATATGTGGGCGTGACGGGCCGTCATATAAGTAGTGTACCATACAGCCATTGGTCGACTCTTAAATAGTTCATGAATATTCAACAAATGCTAAAGATGTTTGAAAATGCACCGCCATTGGCCAGTGTTGCCAAGTCCGCTTGTTATAAGCGACTTTGGGTTTATTTTTCTGTAAAGTCGTTTGCAAATATCGTCAGTCGCCGGCTGGGGGTTTTTTGGGCTTGTTTTCTAAAGTGCAGTTGCTTATTTGGGCTTGCTTTGCTCCCTGTATGAACTGATACTACTGATTCTCTCCCAGCTCTCCCAATAAAGCTAAACACGAACACGGTAGTTAGTTTGTCCTTTTCCAGGATCTGTCTAGCGTCTACCCCCCCCACACACACACACACACACACACACACACACACACACACACATACATGCACAACTACACCTGACAGAGTAACGATGCACAGGAATAAGTGGGGAAAATATGGAAAAAGATATAATAAAGACTGAGAGAAAGAGACAAACTAGATTGGCTCAGTTTTGAACCAGAAAGCTAACGTTGGCTACCAAGATTTAAAGTATCCAGCCATGCCACTCTCCCCAAATCAAAATCAAGATTTTCACGAACATGTGTAGGCTGTCAGCCGCAGCCAGGGCATTAATTCCTGTGAGAATTCAGCAAAAAAAATGACACAAAATGATTGTTAAGTAGCCTACACATGTTTGTGGAAATCTTGATTTTTATTTGGGCATGGCTGGGTAGATATGATCTATTAGAAGAGTCAAGTCGCTTGTTTTGGGCTTATTTCCATAGACAAGGGGCAAGGTTCAGAAAGCAGGTTTTGTGCAAACAGTCAGTTAACCCTGAAATGAGGGAAACTCTGGGTTTTCTGTTTCAGCAGGGGAGGTCACTCAAACCCAAGTAAGAGAGAGGGGTAACTCAGGCCTGTTCCAGAAGGAGAGGTTTCTTTAGCTCCGAATCAGTTACTATAGTAACTGAGTCTGTGAACCTAACCTGGTCGGGAGCAGGTTTTCTTCAATGAACCCCGAGTCTCCTCTTTCAGAGCCAGAAACGCCGATCATTTCCTCATTCTTTCATTCAGTCCGTATAACGCCGTGTTAGTGAAGATTCACTGTTTGTCTGAATACAAATCCAGGTTGTTTTAATGTTAGGTGGGCTATACTATTCCTGCGTTCCAGTTACCTCGGAACTGGGAAGTCGGAGCTGGGAATGACGTCATACCCGAGTTGAGCGTGTTCCAGTTGCAAGTCGGAAAAGCAACATGGACACCTCCAGGAGTACCTTTGTTTTGTTAGCTAATACCAGACGATAACAACACACTACGTGATAGTTTGTGCACAAAAATAACATGACAACATGTCCACAGATAGAACTTGCATGACACTATCAGTGTGATTGATTTAATCACACAAAAAGAGGAACAAGCGGCTAATAAACACTATAGTCTCAGCTTTAACGTACGGTTGATGCACGTAGCAGCCATGTTGGATTTTAACTTGGGCTCCTCCAACTTCTCAGAGTTTCCGACTAGTAATTACGACTTCAGGGGGCATTCCAGTTGACACTTCCGACTGGGAACTCGGAATTTCCCACTTCCCAGTTCAACTGGAACGCAGCATATTTTGTCGAACATGGAATGTATTTTAGTCGAGGAGCCTCGAGATGAAGGGGTTCATTACTCCTCAGGGAATAAGAGTCTATACATTCACGTCGGGAGATGTTAATTTAATTCGGACTAATAAATAAAGTAAACAGGATAAAAGTGAGAGGACATTTAGCCTGTGTGTGTGAATACATCATTATGTTGGGGAGCAAGAAAGAGCACATTCAAATAGACACTGAATGAAGTTCACTATGTTTAATATGTTAAATATGATTAAAATACCACCATGAGCCCAGTTTGTTCGTAGATTTCATTTTGAGCTGTTTTAAAGTTGCTTTTCTTCTGCTGGTTTGCATCTTAATGAAAATACATTTGAGGTGTAATACCATTCCACCAGTTTGGATCTGCAATATTATAATTCTGATTAAATATAAAAATAATAGACTTCATTACGTGCTGACGCGAGCAGCTGTTTTCTCCTCATCTCTCTCCTTTGAGCTACAGCAGTGTTTCTTTTTTCATTTTTTCCTTTTTAAGACCTTTACATATTCTCAGTAGGTCTGCATGGAGATAGGTTATATTTCGAGAGGGTTAAAGTAGGCCTATGAGGATCTCTTTTTTTGTCACCTGTTGCCATGGTGAATCGTAGTATCGGGGCTCCATTAATGTTGGCTTTTTATCCTCATGGTGCACGCGCTGAACACCGAGTGAACTTACTCAGAGTTGATTTAACAAACTCAAATCAGCTGTTCTGGAACCGAAAACTCAGTTTCCCTCCTGAGGGTAAATCAACTCAGAGCTCAGAGTTAGACTGAGAGTTTGTTGAACCGTCTTTCAGAAACGGGCCCCTGGTTGCTTGTTTCTCTCACGAGATCTGGCAACACTACATTGGCAGTGACGATCGCAGATGACAGTGCCATTGGCTCGCGCCGTATGTGTTTTGGAAGAGGTAGAATATGGCGGAGCAAGTGATCCTTAAAATTCAAAGAAAATGTTTTGCAATCGAACGAGCTTATCAACATGGTAAATGTTGACAGGGAGCTTTGGTCTACCGTTAATAACGTAAGTAATATTACAAAATCCAGGGAGTTGCTGGCTAGTTAAAGAAAATCCGTGTAGGCCTAACGTTACTCAGATATTTCTGTAGGGAAAAGAAAGGCAAACGATGTAAACAGGGCAGGCACATACAAGCTAACACCAGGTGAGCACGACGGTGCATCTAAAGTGATTGTGTACTTTCAATTATTGTGTATAAGTGGATGTGCTTAGCTAGCTTGTTGCCTTAGCTAGAAAATGTAGCTGACGCTACTTATTGCTAAAAATAACTATTCTCAAGCTAAATAGTGAATTTACGGTTCTATAACCGTAGAGTTTGGTATTTTGCTGATAGAAAACTACTTCCTGTATCGCATTCCAATAAAAGTATTTAACAGTTCAGTGGGCCAAATCCCTTATTTCCGACTTTTATTCTGAAACGTGCAGGAACTCGATGTGGGAAATTCCATGAACTTCACGTGTGTCGTAGTCAGAACCTTTTATTTTACTTTAAATGTAGCAATACGATATAAGCGCCATCTTCTGGCACGTCACTGTAAAATATATTTGTCCAGGAAAGTTAAAAAATTGCAGTGACGAAAATAAGACAAAAACACGTTAACAAGAACAACAAATTGTTGAAAATGATTATGGTGGTCTTAAAAAAGTCTATTACATGTTACCAAGTGTAATTTAGTTAGGTTATAGTTTTTTGGTAACTTGTGTGTACTTTACTTGAGGATCTTCATAAAAATAATTATTCTTTTTACACCATACTATTATCTGAACCCTTCAGTAAGGCCTTTTAGCAACTCTGAAGACATGATCAGCATAGAAAACATGTTATACATTTATGACAATTTTGCCCTTTAAAAGTTCACAACAGAATCTTTAGTCACTATGTTCCCTACATCAACGATTGAACACTTCAAACCATATAACTATACAAAATACATAGTGTCGTTTAACTTTTGATACTTTAGTGCATTTAATATTAAATCTTCTTTTGCATATGTACACATTTAGATACAGGACTTTAAGACATACATTTAGAGAGTGTTTTACGGTTTAATAAGGTAGTCAGTAATCTGCAATGCATATATTTGAAAGTAATTTTTAGCTACCTGTTGTTGCTTATTTTTCAGGAGGCCGTGGCAGACCAGCCATTGATGTTTCAAGGCAGCAAATAGTGTTTCTGTTGAAACAAGGATACACTGTCAAGCAAATGGCTGGCATGTTTGGTTGCTCCTAATTGTTTCTATACAAGAAAACAAAGGCGCTTGGAGTGTCTGTTCGAAGAGGACATCTACCAGTGACAGACGAAGAACTCATACAACACATTACAAGACTTCATGGTCTTTATCCTAATACAGGAAGTGAGGTGCAGTAGTTTTTATGTTCCCCATGAACTGTACAGATTTTTTTTTTTTAATTCGGATCACCAATACAACTAGCTGAAAATGTTTTTGGTTTGTGTGTTGGTTCTATGTTATTAGATGATGAGAGGATTCCTCCGAGCTGAGGGGCTGTTCATTCCACGCCGTAGGGTACGAGACGCATTGACCCGGATAAATCCTGCTGCAGCTGCAAGCAGGTGGAGCAGTGCTGGGACCAGAAGGGTGTACCATGTTCCCCATCCCAACAGTTTATGGCACATAGATGGAAACATGCGCCTCATAAGGTAATTGGTCTGTATGTTATATACATGACTAACTATTAACAGGGATGAACTCCATTACTACACAAGATATTCCCTCATTTATATAATTTATGTTATCAGATTATACTCTTTTAGTAAGAGAGACCTGAGTCCAGCAGATAGAAAGAAAAACAAACCCGGACAGACTGAGCAAATTACATATAGCTCAGAGAAAATCACATACATCACTAAATAGATTTGAAGTTGAAAGTTTGTATTATATCAGTTGGCGTTATGGATATGGTGGTGGAGAGCATTGTTACGTTTGACTAGAATGTTCCATAGATGTTCAGCTTGGTTGAGTTCTGGTGACTTAATGGCCCAAGCATTTATTCACATCATTTCCTTGCTTGCTTTGTTCTTACTCTCTGATGTACGTCGCTTTGGATAAAAGCATCTGCTAAGTGAATTGTAGAATTGTAGAATTTCACTTTCAGCATCTCACTTTCAGATGTTTATGTGTATTTTATTTAGGGGTTTTCCTTTAATTTGTCCCTGTCTGTACATTTACTGAGTAGTTTCAATGTACTATAATCTAGAGGTATAAAAACAACTCCACCAATCTGTTAGATTGATAATCAAATGCACCTTTCTCCTTTATGTTTATCACAAGGTGGGGTTTGGTGGTCCATGGAGCCATTGATGGACACTCTCGACTGATCACATACTTGAATTGCAACACAAATAATCGTCCCTCCACTGTACTGACAAAGTTTGTAAAAGCAACCTGCATGTATGGCCTTCCTTCCAGAGTTAGATCAGACTATGGAGTTGAGAATTCACAAGTTGCACTGTTCATGAACCTTGTTCAAGGTGTGGAGAGGAGGAGTCACATCACAGGCGAGTCTGTCCATAACCGAAGAATAGAACGTCTTTGGAGAGATGTTTTTTTGCATGTTCTACAATCTTTCTATGATACATTTTACTCTCTTGAGAATTCTGAGCTTCTTGATCCTGAGGTTGACCTCCACAAAATGGCACTGCAAATTGTCTTTCTGCCAGAAATTCAGAAAAGACTTCAGAACTTCAGAAATGCCTGGAATAACCACAGTCTGCGCACAGAAAACAACAGAACACCTGTCCAAATCTGGATTGCAGGAATGCTGGCCAATATGGAGATGGACAGCACAGCCATCAACAATGTGTTTGGTGAGGACCGTTACAGTGAACAAAGTTTGGAGGCCCTTTTGGCACACCATGGGATTGGCACTTTCCCCAGTCTTGATGACGATGACCATTTCCCAGCTGTTGTTGTGGAAAAACCCAGAATCCACCTCACTTCACAGCAACAGCAACTCGTCATCCAGGCAGTTGAAGATATTCCAAATATGATACAGAAATACCAGACTTGCTGCACAGTAATTGCAAATATGTGTAACCAGCTGATTAGCTGTTACGCCCCACGGCTGTGGGGGAACCAACAATTGGCGTGCTAATTGTTCCGGGGGGGATAAATTACCTGCGAACACCTCTCGTTCTCTCAGTACTTTCGGGTCCGGACAGGTAATACTATGCTGTGTGTTAAGCTGTGTCCGTGAATTTGATATGACAATAACTTTACTTCTTATCCCAGGACGACGTTCGTGGGGGCGGACATGCATCTCGGTGTGTCTAGTGTGCAGAGAGATTACAAGCGCGGAGTAATGGCGTCATTGGGTCGCGAACGGCCGAGGTAATTAAATTGTTTGTGGCCTTCACCATTACTGTTAATGTTTTTTGTTGATTTATCTGTGGCTAATATGTTATGTTTTTCATTACAGTTTGCCACTGTTGCCTTGTCTTTTGCTTACCTTTTCGTTGCCTTTTTGTGTTTCTTTTTCGCGTCTTTTCATCGCCTAAGTTGTATTTTTCTTGAGTTATTGTTGCCTTTTCTTGAGTTTTACGTCTGTTATCAGTATAGATTAAAGACTCTGCTTAGTAACAGCTCATATTACAGACTCTGCCCAGTAACAGTACAGATTAAAGACTCTGCTCAGTAACAGTTCGGATTAAATCTGTCCAGGCTGTGTAGGACGCCGTGGCTGCATGGATTATTTGTTTAGGTCTTATTTTGTATTTTCGTTACATTAGGCATTCTATTTTTCATTAGATGTGGTGTGTAGTGTCGTTCTATTTGTAATATGTTTGACCCTGCCAGGTACGTGGCGGTGTCCTTTTCACAGTTAGTGACCTCCAACTGTTTGCTGCATCTGACTATTTATTATTGAGCTAATTTAACAAAGATTATTGTGCTTTAAAGAAAACTATTTTTGATGTGAAAGAAATAAAGTTTGTATTTATATTTTTCTAAACACGCCTTTGTATTCATTTGTGGTCTAACCTGTGTTTCTTAAAGGGGAAACCCTCTTTTGAAGGGTCAGAATTAAAATAGGATATCTGTTAACAATCTTTGGGTGAGAGTCCCAAGGTGGCGTTGTTGGTTTATTTTGTTTTTTATAACACCAGAAATCCCTCACCAGTCCTGACTTGGTTACATATAGACAGTGTGGATTATTGGTGACAGCTATGTCCGTCCATGTGCCCAGAGAGCTGCAGAGAGAGAAGAAGAAACCTAGGCCTCAACAACATCTGCATTTGTTGGTTCGGCTGGGGTGGACTTCGGCTGAAAGGCCTGCTTCGTCGCTGCGAGGCAGGTCTCCCCCGGATGGCCTGAGTGATGTAACCCACTTGTTCCTGCATCGATGGCGGTCTCCAAGTTCGAAGTGCTCTCACTATAACTTTCATTCAACCTAACAACAGGCTGACAGCTGGAGCTGAGGCGGGTTTTAAGCCTCCTGACAAACCGTTACACCGAGCCCCTTATTGTGAATAACACTTATCCTTCATCAAATGGAATTTTGTACCAAGCTGTAAACATGTTAACTTCTGGTGTAAAAACAGGCTTTTTTGAATGTGGTTTTTCAGATTAAATAAATATTTAAATGCACTCGTTTGTTTCTACTTCTGAGTATACATTTAAGATTTGAAATGACTAAAATGTGCATTAATGCTCAACTCAATAGCTAAGTTTTTACTTTTACACAACTTTTTACCAAATACTAATGCAGTTCATTTCTGAAAATGGGATGGAACAAAGTCATTGCAAAAAATATGCCCTTAGACACAGCCCCATTCCTAAATCAAGATACATACAGAGTAAATGCAATCAATAACTTGTGAATAAAAACACAGTTCAAAATGTCTTCCCAGATCAATATCACATAATATCAGCTTTCTCCCATCTAAACTAGACAAGGGGTTTAAACATGTGAAGAAAAGGGTATGACTGCAAGTTGTTTGATGGAGAAATATTTTTATTGAACAGCTTCTTACACCACAATTGTTGTCAAGATGCAAACCCTCCTTCTCCTGAAGCTTGTGGAGCTCCTTGATGTACGGCCATCTGATCTGCTGGCCATCTTCTCTCAGCAGAACTTCGACTGATGAAAAGACTGAAGAAGCTTGAGCATGTGACTGGATCCAGGAGAGACTTTTAGTGCAGGGTCTCCAGGATGGCAAAAAAAGACAGAAAATATCAGTTATCCATTAAATCCATTTGTGTGCATTTTCTGTTTTCATCTGTGTGTAAGAGTGCATTTATAAATTCAACCGTGTACTACCCAGACAACAAAGGTATGAAGGTAATCAACATGGAAATGATTCTTTCTATTCTAAGATAAACCTTATTGTAATCAATCTACTTTCAGCTCTCTCACTCACTCGCAGAATGATATTCCACATACAGCCACAGATTTAGTGTAAGGAAACATTAAGGCATTTATTTCGTATAGTACTTCATCTTAGCATGAAATAAATACTTAAATGATTTAAATAATTAACCGGTCCCAACTCTCTGTGACCATTACAGTCTATGGTTAACCATCGTGTTGGGCCTTTAGTTTATAACATCACACAAACTCTTTCTTTTCAACATTTTAACAACTCAAATTTGTATTCTAACATTTCGGAATTAGTTTAACCCCCCGGTTTATTATTCCTGGATAGCTATGTTGCCATTAGCATCTGTGTCTCTTGATCGGCTAAAGTTAAACCATTGACCGTAAATAATGGGCTACACTGAGGCCAGTCGTACATACCGACACCTCCCGATGAGTATGCAGTACATTTAACAATATCACTATATCATTAATATTTACAGTCTATGTATATCACCAAGCCACGAGTATGCAGTTAATATAACACTACCATATCACTTACCGAAAAATACTGAAGCATCACAGTCTTGGATGGTCTGTTAATCCAATTAATCGCACAGCAAGCCATATTTGTTGCTAGACAAACACTCCACACAAAGAAAAAAAGACCGACGAATCAAGCTAGTGTGCTGCTAGCCTCCTGCTCTGAACTGCTTCTGACCTGATACAGACAGCTGTTGCCGCTGAGCTGTCAATCAAATCTACCACAACCCTTATATGGGCATGACCGTTTTCCTTAAAGGGATACTTCACCCATTTGCATTAAGCTTTGTATCAGTAGTAAACTTGTGTTTTTATTGAATGGTCTTGCATCCAGCCCTCATTTCCCCCTGAGACGGGAAAAATCTGTATTTTCTTTTCTGAGATGCCTCCTCAATAGACGCAAAAATCATCATATTGCGTCACTCGCGGAGGTTGTTGTTAGCAGGGTAAAACTACATTGCTAGTTCCTCATGTTTTCAACCACTGAAGCTACAGACCTATCACAGATCAGTGGGCGGGGCTTCACTGCCAGAATCGAAACTTAACATCCGCCATCTTGCTTGAAGGCTATGCTACCAGGCTCTATTTAGAAATCTAATATCTGCCGACAATGGTGAAAAAAGCATGTTTCAACTTCAAACTGATATGGATGAAGGGGATTTTGAAGGTCTTGTGCTTGAATCGGATGTTCGTGGCTCTTCCTACGAGCCGCCCGCAATATTGCTGCCCGGTGCCTTCTGCAGACAGACAGCGGCTAAACAGGGACCCGGCTCAAGCTGGGTGTCTCTATGGATAACGCTGAAGGACCCAGAATGAAGAAAAACGTATGTTTCAACTTCAAACTGATATGGATGAAGGGGATTTTGAAGGTCTTGTGCTTGAATCGGATGTTTGTGGTTCTTTCTACGAGCCGCAATATAGCGGCGAGCTGGCTGCTGAGTGCCGACAGGCAGGCTAGCTAGCCTAGCATGCTAGGTCCGCGGCTGTGAGAGAAAAGAAGGAGCCGGGGCAGACTTGTGTTGTCGGTGCTGTCACTGTTTGCCTATGGACACAGACATATAGTCTGTTTTCTGCCAGGAATTTCCAAGATGCCAAGTCCTTATGGAAGAAATCTCTGAATCAGTTGTGGAAACTGCTGTATTATTATTATTAAATGTCCGCGAGTAATGCTGCATTCAGGTGCTGCTCGGGTGGTTTAAGTTTCCGAGTTGGGAAGTCATTCTTCCGACTTCCCAACTCGGAGAAATCTTATAGTCAAGTTATATTTAAGCAAAAAGTTGATGTGCAATACGTGCCTGAATAAAAAGTATGTTAACAAAACACAAAACCGACTTGAGCAGGTATTTCATTTGCATTTTACAACTTGGAATCTCATTTTTCCGATACCACATGAATGCACCTCTCCTTCAGCAGGAGTGTCCTGCGGTGCTGTGCATTCTGGGAGATGTGTCTTTGCAGAGAAAAGGCAAAAATACACTTTTTGCCTTTTCTCGGTCAAGAAGGCACCAATTTCAAAATGTATTTCACATTTCTACGACATATATGACCCAATGTCAATACAGATTCATGTTTAAACGGGTGAAGTATCCCTTTAATAACATAAAATCAGAGGAGTTAGAAAAAAATTCACCCCCCCCCCCCCACAGTGGGAGCACATGATGCCACTAACTTATCAGATGTATTTCGTTTTTTGTACCAGGCTGTAAACGGGTTAATTTTTGTAGTGAAAACGGCCTTTTTTGTCTGGGGGCTTATGGAACTTCCGGTGCTTCTGGAGCCAGCCTCAAGCGGACACTCAATGAACTGCAGTTTTTTGTACTTCCGCATTGGCTTCATTTTTTTGGAACGGAGGTTGCCGCTTGGTTTTTACGTCGTGCTAGCAGGAAAGAGAACGTAAACAGAGCGTCTGAACAGAGAACGTTGTAGGAGTTTGTGTGAACATTTTGTCCGAGGTTTTATCTTTAAAGTAAGGTGACCAGATTTCTGAAATGAAAATCGGGACAATTTCAGCGCTGTGCTCAAAATTCAAATGTTATCATTATGAAATAAATAACAGGGGTAATTACATGTTAATGTATTTTAATTTTCAGTAGTTTTATTATTTTTATTGTATTTATTATTTAGCTGATGGATTTTATGACCACACCTCACACCACTCCTGGGAATTTTTGCACTTTTCAAACACAAACGATTTGTGAATATCATAAACCAATCAGAGATATTTATGTGACCATGTAGAAGTGGTTTTCTAAGTTTAATTTCAGTTTTGTCATGAGTAGTAAACTTGAACGGTCTTTGAAAATGACATCACTAATCGCAGTTTGTTCCTCCCTCGTGTAGTAACGACCCAGATAACAAATAATCATTCAAACAGTCTGAATCATCATTTTGGTTGACATTGAAATCTCGACACAAAATAAACATTGAACCGTTGAAAAGACGTCGATTTAAAGTCGAGCGGGAAACCATCGTGTGGAAAACCGTTGGACTCCACATCTCTTCACATCAGGTAAGCATACACTTCTATCTAATGGTTAAATCATTTAAACTTCTGAACATGGTTTAGTGTATTCACGCTGTCTAACAGACACACAGTCATACGTTCATGTTGTCACAGTGGTCGTTATTATTGGTCATTCAGACTCCTCTGCTGTTTCACTGTTAGGCTAGCATCTTTGAATTCGTCATCGTGAAATCTTTACGTTTACTGTACAGCTTCATAAACACCTACGCTAAGTTCATATAGCCTGTTAGCTGCTGTGAGGATTTTACCATATATTTAGTTGATATAAATGACAACTCCATATTAACAGTAAAGTGTCAGATTGAAAGATGGAGATGTGTGAGCTTTCTAACGTAGCTGCGTTAGACGGCGGTGAGATCAGACAGATAGTAAAAAGGAGAATTCATTTTATAGAAACCAAAAATATGAGAAAGAATACATTAAATCTATAAAGTCATGTTGCTTTTAGTCTAGTGAAGTGATCATATATTACGGAGCCTGAGGTGGAAAGATGAATATCAACCCATGATATTAAAGATAGAGGTTGGTACATTAAATGCAGGTTAATGTGCACCACCAATTTGAGACATAAGCTGCCCTTGTGGTGATTAATCAGGAAGGTTTATTCAAATAACTGTGATGGTTCTGTTTGGTTTTGTTGTAGGGTTTTTGTATTTGTTCTCCTTCTCCCCCTCCCCTTCTGTTTTCTCCTGCAGGTATGTGAGTGGCAGGGGGTGTGGCTGGCTTCTCTACTCAGCAGCAGACGAGGCACACCTGGCTCAACTCAGATTATCATCCTGTCCATAAAAGCTTGGTCTTCACTCCACTACTCTGCCAGATAATTCCGTCTTGTTCGGTAGTGTCTCATGTTGATTTTTGCTGTTCTTGAGCTGCGTAGTTTTGCAGTGTATTTTTGTCCTTTGGAAGATTTTTGTACTTACCTGTGTTCTCTGTGTTTCCAGAGTCTCGTTGTGGATTGTTTTCTGGCCAGCCAGCTCCCTGCCTTCACTGCCTGCTCCATTTTGAACATTAAACAGGTTTTTTTACATGGTATACCTGTGTCAGTCTCTGCTTTGGGGTTTGATTGAACTGAACCTTAACAGAATTATCTGGCCAAAATGGACCCCGCAGAGACTGATAGAATTAAGCAGGCTTTGTCCTCTCAAGGAGCTTTAGTAGGGCAGCATGAAAAGGCCCTGTGTGAAATTATGAACACACTTCAAAACTTAACCACCGGTATGGCTCAGCTCGGCGGCCATCTTGACCAGGTCTCCACTCATCTCTCCACGCTGACAGTTCCAGTTCAAGCTCCAGCTTCCACCAATGCTACAGCTCCAGCACCTGCTACTTCTCCAGCACCTGCAGCTTCTCCTAACATCCAGCCCAGCTCTCCCCGTGAACCCTTCATCCCAACACCGGTCAGGTATTCAGGAGTGTTAGGGTCATGCAGTCAGTTCCTCCACCAATGTTCTCTTGTGTTTGATCAGCAGCCTTTGACATATTCCACAGAAAAATCAAAGATAGCTTTTATTATAAGCTTGCTGACTGATAAGGCCTCAGCCTGGGCTGTTGCTATGGCTAACTGTAACTCACCCATTTGTGATTCTTTACAGTTGTTCTCTGCTGAGATGCGTAAGGTGTTTGATCATCCGCTACAGGGTAAGGAAGCCAGTAACCGACTTCTTTCGTTACGTCAGGGCTCAGACTCTGTTTCTACTTACTCCATTGATTTCCGCATTCTCGCAGCCGAGAGCGGATGGGATGAGAAGGCTTTACAAGGCGTTTTCTTCCGTGGGTTAAGTGAGGAGCTAAAGGATGAGTTAGCTGCTCGTGATGAAACCACTTCCTTAGAAGAGTTAATTTCCTTGGCTATTCGTTTAGATAATCGCCTACGTGAGAGGCGTAGGGAGAGAGCAGACAGGCAAAGATTCCCGTTTTCCCTTCCTAAGTCCAAGCCTCCTCACCAGTCTACACCATCATCACATCACTCTACACCTTTGGAGCCACCTTCCACCAGTGCCTCTCTGCCAACAGCATCATTTTCCCTCAGCACCGAGGAGCCCATGCAACTGGGGAGGATGAGGCTCACCCCTGAAGAAAGGCAACGTCGTCTCCACCAAAGGCTCTGCATTTACTGTGGTCAGGCTGGCCACATCCTAGTCCACTGTCCTGCTTTGCCAAAAGAGCAGGCTCATCAGCCACAGAGGGGGCGCTGGTGAGCCGTACATCAGATGTTTCATCCCCCTCAAGACGCCTGCAGCTTAAAGGTACTGTTTCCTGGTCTCAAGTCTCTCTTCCCCTCCAAGTCTTGGTAGATTCGGGTGCAGATGACAGTTTTATTGACTCTTGTTTTGTTTCTCAGTATAACCTACCCACAGAACCCCTTCCCAAACCCAAGGACGTGTTTGCCCTAGACGGAAAGTTTCTCGCCCGTGTCTCTCACCGCACCGGCCCAGTTTCACTTGTAGTTTCAGGTAACCATCACGAAACAATTTCTCTATACATAATTTCCTCACCCACGTTACCACTAGTGTTAGGTCTCCCCTGGCTTAAGCTCCACAATCCACACATAGACTGGTCAACCTTATCCATTACCAATTGGAGCCTGTTTTGTCACTCGCACTGTTTGCATTCTGCTATACCTACACCTGCCACTACCACATCAAGTCCTCCTAAACCTGTTGATCTCACCTCCATTCCCTCTGTGTATCACGACCTCCAGGAGGTTTTTAACAAGGACCGTGCCTTATCTCTACCGCCTCACAGACCATATGACTGTAGTATTGACTTGCTCCCTGGCACACCCCTACCTTCTAGCAAACTTTATAATCTCTCCAGGCCTGAAAAGGAGGCCATGGAGGCTTATATTACTGACTCTCTTGCTACTGGACTCATCCGTCCCTCTTCCTCTCCGGTGGGGGCGGGATTTTTTTTTGTTGAAAAGAAAGACAAGACTTTGCGCCCCTGTATTGACTACAGGGGCTTGAATGACATTACAGTGAAGAACAAGTATCCTCTTCCACTCATTGACTCTGCTTTCGGTCCCCTCCACCAAGCCACCATCTTCTCAAAGTTGGACCTTCGCAATGCCTACCACTTGGTGAGAATAAAAGAGGGGGATGAGTGGAAGACGGCTTTTAACACACCTTTGGGACATTTTGAGTACCTTGTCATGCCTTTTGGTTTAACTAATGCTCCTGCTGTTTTTCAGGCACTCATAAATGATGTCCTGCGTGACATGCTCAACAGGTTTGTGTTTGTATATTTGGACGATATTTTGATCTTTTCTCGCACACTCCAAGAGCATGTTCAGCATGTTAAACTGGTGCTGCAAAGACTGTTAGAGAACAGACTCTATGTGAAAGCTGAGAAGTGTGAATTTCATGCGTCCTCTGTCAGTTTTCTTGGTTTTATTGTGGAGAAGGGGCAAGTCAAGACCGACCCTGCCAAGGTTCAGGCAGTGGCCGAATGGCCCACTCCTACAACAAGGAAGCAACTTCAAAGGTTTCTAGGGTTTGCCAATTTTTATCGTAGGTTTATCCGCGACTATAGTCGAGTTGCTACACCACTTACCAAGCTAACATCCATTAAGGTTCCCTTTGTTTGGTCAGCTTCAGCTGAGGCTGCTTTTGTTAGGTTGAAGGGCTTGTTTTCATCTGCTCCTGTGTTGTCTCACCCTGATCCTACTGCTCAGTTTGTGGTGGAGGTGGATGCCTCGGACTCTGGTGTTGGGGCAGTCCTCTCCCAACGCTCCACCTCCGATCAGAAGCTGCATCCCTGTGCTTTCTTCTCCAGACGGCTCACCCCGGCAGAGAAGAATTATGATGTCGGGAACCGAGAACTGCTGGCGGTCGTGTTAGCCTTTCAAGAATGGAGGCACTGGCTGGAGGGAGCTACCCACCCATTTGTGGTATGGACTGATCATAAGAACTTGTCTTACCTTCGTTCTGCCCGCAGGCTCAACTCACGCCAGGCCCGATGGGCCCTGTTCCTGGGACGATTCAACTACACGCTCACCTACCGTCCTGGCTCAAGGAATGTAAAGCCGGATGCCTTGTCACGGCAGTTTGCTCCTCCAGTTGAGAAGTTCTCTAAGGAAACCATTCTACCATCCTCTTGTGTGGTGGGGGCAGCCAGGTGGGAGATTGAAAGGGTGGTCCAGGAGGCCCAAGAGGGTCATCAGACTCCTGAGGGTTGCCCACCAGATCGGCTTTTTGTTTCCCCATCTGCTAGATCCCAAGCACTACAGTGGGGACATGCCTCCAAGATTGCATGTCATCCAGGGTTTCATCGGACCCTGAGTCTCCTTCAGCAACGCTTCTGGTGGCCCTCTATGTCCACTGACACGAAGGAGTACGTCTCTGCCTGCTCAGTCTGCGCCCGCAGTAAGGCATCTCACCGTGCCCCAGCTGGTCTTCTTCGCCCCCTTCCCATTCCTCACAGGCCTTGGTCTCACATTGCAGTGGATTTCGTCACAGGCCTGCCTCCATCAGAAGGTAACACTACAATATTGACAATAGTTGACCGTTTTTCCAAGGTTGTGCATTTCATTCCCCTGCCTAAATTACCTTCTGCTCTGGAGACTGCCTCTCTGCTTACCCAGCATGTTTTCAGACTGCATGGCATTCCACAGGACATTGTGTCAGACAGAGGTCCACAATTCTCCTCCCGGGTATGGAGAGCTTTTTGTCAGGCACTGGGGGCGTCGGCCAGCCTGTCTTCCGGTTACCACCCTCAAACCAACGGTCAGACGGAACGGGCAAACCAGGACCTGGAGTCAGCACTTCGTTGTGTCACTGCTCGTCACCCAGCTTCCTGGTCCACCCACCTTCCCTGGGTTGAATATGCCCACAACTCCCTGGTGTGCTCTGCCACAGGTATGTCTCCATTCATGGCCTCTAACGGTTTCCAACCCCCACTCTTCCCAGCCCAGGAGGCGGATGTGGCAGTTCCCTCTGTGCAGGGGCATCTACGACGTGCTCGCCGAGTTTGGCACGAAGCCAGAGCAGCTCTCACTCGCACTGCTGCCCGAAACCAGAGACTGGCTGACCGCCATCGCATTCCAGCCCCAGATTACCAGCCCGGCCAGAAGGTGTGGCTATCCTCCCGCGACCTCCCACTTCAAATTGAATCCCGGAAACTGGCACCCAGGTACATTGGCCCGTATGAAATTGAACGCATTATTAATCCCAGTGTGGTGCGCCTAAAGCTTCCTCCCTCTTTGAATGTTCACCCATCGTTTCATGTGTCACTCCTGAAGCCAGTGACCACCAGTCCTCTGAGCCCTCCGGCTGAACCCCCTCCACCCCCCCAGATCATTGACAATCACCCTGCCTTCACAGTCCGGCAGTTGTTGGATGTTCGGAGGCGAGGTCGAGGCTTCCAGTACTTGGTGGATTGGGAGGGGTATGGGCCGGAGGAGCGATCATGGATATCTCGCTCCCTGATTTTGGACCATGCTCTCATTCGTGACTTTTATACTCGGTACCCTGACAAGCCTGGTAGGCCGCCAGGAGGCGTCCATTGAGGGGGGGGTACTGTGATGGTTCTGTTTGGTTTTGTTGTAGGGTTTTTGTATTTGTTCTCCTTCTCCCCCTCCCCTTCTGTTTTCTCCTGCAGGTATGTGAGTGGCAGGGGGTGTGGCTGGCTTCTCTACTCAGCAGCAGACGAGGCACACCTGGCTCAACTCAGATTATCATCCTGTGCATAAAAGCTTGGTCTTCACTCCACTACTCTGCCAGATAATTCCGTCTTGTTCGGTAGTGTCTCATGTTGATTTTTGCTGTTCTTGAGCTGCGTAGTTTTGCAGTGTATTTTTGTCCTTTGGAAGATTTTTGTACTTACCTGTGTTCTCTGTGTTTCCAGAGTCTCGTTGTGGATTGTTTTCTGGCCAGCCAGCTCCCTGCCTTCACTGCCTGCTCCATTTTGAACATTAAACAGGTTTTTTTACATGGTATACCTGTGTCAGTCTCTGCTTTGGGGTTTGATTGAACTGAACCTTAACATAACTGTGACTATCACTTTATTTTTTGCTTCCTGTTTAGACTCGTCCTAGTGTTCGTCACTCTCCCCTTCCTCTGGTCAGTCCCTCCACTCTGGACGACCTGTGGACAGCGGAGTGAGTTTCTTTTTTATCTTTGACATTTACTAACCTGGAACAATACGCAGTAGATGCAGCACACGAGCACAAGTGATGATGGCTTGATTTGAAATGATCTGCATCTGTTTTCTAGGAATAAACCGCTCTCTGTGGGATGAGGAGGATGATGCCCACCGGCTCCCTGGGTTCAGGAGGAGTTCAATGGCCTGAAAGGGACACACACATCTGAACTCTCTGCCTGTGGTCACAAAGGAAGACTTCAGCCTGCTGTCCCAGCTCAGGTTAAAGTAAGTGTGCATACAGAAAGACAATATGCTGACTGATTTTGTTCCTGAATTTACTTATTTAACCCCCATTCTCAACATGTAATGTGTGTGAGACACCACTGTGTGAAAGTTCATGTCACTGAAACTCTATTTTTATGTCTAGATGCTCAGACTCGACAAACGTTGACAGCTTGGTCAGTGTCTGAAGGTGCCTTTGCCCAGGTGTTGAAGAAATGGCTCCCTTATGCTCCAGGCTGAGTGTGTGAGGATGAACACGAGACAGCACAGGAAGAAGTTTGTAAAGATCTTTGGGTATATTTTAATATTACGTTTGTATTTATATCAAATATGTTTTCCCTATGAATTTATTTAGTTTTTGGAACAAACAACTTTAATCTGAGTGGAGAAGTTCCCAGACTACAGCAGGCAGTGAGATGACGTTGCTATCGTTAAGTTAGCTGCAGACACGGTGAGAGTGAACGGAGAAAAGTCAAACCGACAGTTTGACCGGATCACGTGTGTTCCCGACTCGGTCCGTACGGATCACAGATCAACTGTGTGCACTAAAAGTTAAAAGGCTTGCGTGGTGGCTGGCGCTCTAGTGTGTGTGCGTGTGCACGCTGTGTTGTTCACAGTCATGACAACAGAGAGAGGAGCAGGGAAAAGTAGCTGCAGCTACATCAAACACGCTTAATACCCATAGCATAGTTTTTATACATGAATGATGGGTAAAACATTTACCCACATTTACTCGCCATGGTGCACAGAGCTGTTTGGTCCTCACGTGCACCTGCACTCTCTCGTGCGCTCTCTCTCTCCCCCACTCTCATGTGCACGCAGCAATTTTATGAATAATTAAAGAATTAAATAAAAACAGGTCGGAAATATACTTCGGTGGCCAGAAATGTACCATTCTGTTTGGGTGCCAAACGTACCCATCCGACCCTAAAGGGTCCCTTGTTTACTGTGTCCCCGTTCTTCTTGAACGTTTAACTTAATTAATAGCGGGCTACACTATTACATAGCTGACGTGGCTATCTCCATCTGGCTTACACTTTGCTTACCAATTAAGGGTACTGTTAGCTGCTGAAATGCAAACAAGACCAGGGTTTACTGTACAGGAACTGAACCAAACTGTACTTAAACAAACCGGACTGCTTGGTGGAAACAGGGCTTAAGAGGCAGAAACCTGGAGCAGAAGCAGACTCATGATGATCAGCAGTCTGCTGAGACTTTGTAGGGGTTGGAAAGTGGGAGAAAGGGAGACGCAGGAAGAAGGAGAGAGACAAACAGAGCAACAACAACAATGAAGAAGAGAGATTTAAAGCTACAGTGTCAGTAATTATGGTAAAAGTATGTGTAGTATTAGCAGTGACAGCTCAGTGTGATAATAGACTCAGTCAAATATAAACTGTAAAGGTCCTGACACACCAAGGAGACCGTCAGCCGTCGGTAGGTGGTCGTCGCCCTAGTTTTTGCGGTGTGTGCAGCTCCGTCGTTACCCGTCGGCCCCAGTTGGCCTTTTTATGGCCGATTCCACATGTTGAATCGGCGTCGCCAGTCGCCGGCGTGGTTGGGGGTAGGAATCTCTCTGAATGGCTGTTCAGCTAAGCGAAATAGGAGAGCCAGTGCACAAGAAGAAATACATAAGCACCTCTTCTGTTCTTCTCCACTAACAAAAGACCAAGGGCTGACAACGCCAGTGCTATTTTCAACTTGTTATCAGACATTATTCTCGATTAGAAGTTCCTATATTACGAGTGGTGAGCGACAGCGGTGAGAAAATAGTCTTCTCGTATCACAACAACGGTTTATTTATCCGCATTCTTCCTCTTCCTTTTCTGGTTTCCCCTTTTTGATGATTAGATACTACCGCCGCCTGCTGGCAGAAAGAGTGATTGCTTCTCACGCATGCGCAGTACGTACTTTGTGGTTGGCCGTCGGCTGTAGTCCTTGCGGTGTGTTCAAGTGAAACTTTTTGGCCAAGACAAAAGGCGTTGTGCGCTGACGCCACAGGATGATGATTTGGATGATGCCGTTTGCTTTACAAGTATTCAGAGAAACTTGAAGGACCTGAAACATCTGAAAACAAAATCCTGTCAGCTGTTTCAATCTTTCATGAAAAGACCTGAACTTGATGACATAAAAGAACATTTGATTGTAGAAACTGTTGCACGTCCTCAACGTGCATAAATTGGGTGAATAATTTTACCTCAGCTAACGGAAGCTCGTCACCTTTCTAGTTAACTTGTTTACTTTTTCCTAGAACTAAGTGAGAGCTCGCTCCCCACCGGCTGGTAGTTTACTATTTCCCAGCCCCGGAGCTTATGGAAAAATTATCTAACATCCAGTCAAGAAGGAACGGTCCATCTAAGGCTGTCGTGAAGAGACTCAGTCAAATAATGATTTCAAAAGATTTTATGAAATTTATTGATAATCCACAAAAAGGGTCAATAATCCAACAAAGTCCTTTAAATCCCAATTTTAGATCCAAGAAAAGAAATATAAATCCAACAATAAAACAGAAACTGTAAAAGAAAATAAAAATCAAAAAGTATCCAAAGATTAATCCCAGTGAATGAATTTTTTAAGAAGGGTCTAAGTCCCAAAAAGTGGAAAATTTAGATCCAAAGCGACGTGGAGTCAGTTAGCAACAGCCAAAAGACTCTCGATCAACATTTTCAAAACCTTTTTATAGCAAATCTGTCTCTTTGTTCGGAACCCTTGAAAAAAAACTTGTTGTATGTGTGAGTGTGTGTGTGTGCATGGGTGTGTGCGTGTGTGTGTATGTGTGTGTGCATGTGTGTGTGTGTGTGTGTGTGTGTATGTGTGTGTGTGCGTGTGTGTGTGGGTGAGTGCGTGTGTGTGTGTGTATGTGTGTATGTTAGGCAGGGAGTTTTTGATTGACACTTCATCTCTCGAACTAATAGGTATCAAAACTTATCCGTTGACAGGATTATCTTATCATAGGTACGATTAATAAAAAATGCTTGCATGAATAATGGTATATGTAAAAGCAATCAAAAGCAGTTATGATTATATGATATATGGATTAAATGATAAATGTATTAAATGGTAAAGAAATAAACACAAAAATATTCAAACAAATTCTTCAATTTGCATACTTTTCCTGATGTTCAACACCTTCTCTTGTAAATTGCAAATTTGTTTCTCAAACTCATAAAACATACCAAACCAAAAATCACAAAATTGAAATTAAACCAAAACCCAAAATGAAGACATGGATATCAACCACAAACTGTGGTCGAACAAATCAAGAAAGTTGTCATCATTAAAAGATCAAATCGAATGTGTGTGACATTATAACATCAAAACTCCAAAAATAAAAGTAAATCAAAAAATAAAACCAAAGTAAAAATAACAACATCAAAGAATTACTCATAAAAACATTTTTTTTTTCAAACAAGTAATGCTGAACAAAATGCATTACTGAAATGCAAAATATTATCCAACAAAACAAAAAGAACAAAAATCAATCAAAATGATATATATTGAAATATCTGGTTGAATCAAAATATTGAAAACCTTAAAAATTCAACCATGAATTTCAGTCAAACAAAAGAATCAAAACAATAAAATGTCAAACTAAAATATAAACGAACCATTCGTATATTGTGGTTCAGTCCGAAAAAGTTCCTCATGGCAGGATCGCAAAGTCTGATTGTACATATCGCACTTTGAACCCCCCTGGTTTAGATCCATGCAGTAACATACTGAATGATCTGAACCTTTTCTATTACTGCTGTTTCACTAACATTTGCAGGTGGAACACTGAGAGACTTTTATTGTGAAACAGTCACAGGAAGACAATGATTTAGAAAGTTTTGAGCTCAAATTATGTTTTCAACAAAAAGCAAGAGTAATCTGAGAAAGAACAGATGAGTTTGAAACACAGACATTATAATGAACATCAGGTCGGATACAATGAGCTGGAGCTTTTCCTCTTCTTCCTGCAGTACTTTTCTTTTTCTTTATTTTCTTTTTGCAGAATTTTTCTTGAGTTATTTCTCCTACTGCACATTTTCTTTCATTGTTGCTCATATTTTTTCTTTTATTTTCCTCTTCAGTTCCTCCAGCTCTTTGCGAATGTGTTCTTCTTTCTCTTTCTCCTTTTCAACCTTCCTCCTCTCTGCCCTCTGAAACATCTCATTGGTGTAATAGTTCCCTCTGTTCTTTACTATTATTTTTCTGATCTTGTTGAGTAGCTCTCTCGTCTGAGAAGCATCAGAGAGCGTGTTATCAAAGACGTGGTACTGGCCGTTACATTTGCCCACAATCTCCTGCAGATCTTTCCTTTCCCTCAAGAACTCCTCGATAGGTTTGCCTTCGAGCCAGTCACCATGGGTAAAGAGAACCATGCAGTATTTGTCTGCGTCCTCTCCAAAGATTTTCTGAATCTTCTCCACCGACTTCTCTTTTTCTTCTGTTAATAGAAACAGTCCGATGACAATCAGAAAGATGTGGGGTCCAGGTGAAGCATAAGCAATACACTGGGCGATATTTTCATGTGTCGTCTCTTCGTCGGTGTGAAACAGCTCTGGAGTGTCGATGACAGGAACCTTCTGTCCATGCACATCACCAGATGCCTTAGCGCACTGCTTGGTCAGTGAGATGTCAAATACTTTCTTTCCCAGGATGGTGTTTCCTGTGGCGCTCTTCCCAGCTCCGCCCTGCCCCACCATCACGATCCGGATCTCTTCATTATTGTAAATGGTTGATCCTGATTGGATGAAAGAAAAAGACAGAACAACATTAAGGGCTATAGGTGTCTAATCGATTATCCAAACCAGGGTTGGAATACCAGATCTTGTCCAATTGTTCAGTAATTTGTGTTTTTTTGAACAACCGTTTTAGATTCAAGAAAAAATGATCTGATGGCTTTAATCCTGGTGGATTCACTTTGAACAAACGGGCCCAGAGGATGTTGTCTAGCTAGCTCTAAATGATCTATTACAGTGGGGCGGGCTCCTTTTGGTGGAACACAAAGGAATCTCCACAATATTAAAAAAAACCCGTTCAGCATAAACAACTTTTTTTGTTGTCGTACTCTTATCTTATCTGTCTTGTATCTATTAGGTTTGTATTTATATCAAATGTGTTTTCCCCTCTTAATGAATGTAGTTTCTGCAACAAACAACTTTCATCTTCTCAATGTATCCACACACGCGCACAGACACAAACACCAGCAGTACGCCTCGCGTTTTGAAAAGGTCCACTCGATATTCTGTTATTTATAAGAGTCCAGCACAGCATCAGCAGCGAGCAGCTGAACATGAACATTTTTTAAAACGAAGCAGGAGAAGCTTCAGTTTTGATGCATTTACAAGAGTGTACGGACAGTGGACCTTATCGCTCTCTCTCTCACTCTCTCTCTCTCTCTCTGAAGCTGATGGGATTCTGCTCTATTGTGCTGTGTCCCCGCAGGAGTCCATAGGTAATAAAAAATAAAGATTTAGCTATGTTGAACACAAAGCCTTATAATAGAGGCTCTGGTTGCACAGAAATCGCGCCTGCACTCTATTTTTACTGAATAATAATGAACTAATCGCCCAATGAAAACGTGTTCAATTTGAGTCGTTCTTCAAATGTGAAACTCTCCTGAAGAGGAGTTTGATATAATGTAATGTGATAAGACTTGGTAAGATATAATACATTAGATACAAAACATTCATTAAGATGTGTTAGATACAGTATGCTGAATGATGGGATTTCCAAAGTGGGGAACATGACCCCTGGGGGGCATAGAGTTAAAACACGGGGGTCCAGCAGACACCACTGCTGTATCCTACAAAAACAAAATGATATGGTACGACACATTAAAGGCTGAATATGACGGAATCGGTGGAATTATTGGATATTCTGTTCAAAGGTGCCCTCACCTTTGTCGACGCTGTGAGACGATGAAGGAGAGGACGCAGGGCTGCAGTGCTTGTACGTCTCCGCCAGCGCGGACTACGCACCGCTCTACCAGGCATCTTTCTCTCTAATGTGCGCTCACTGTGCAACAAACTGGACAAACTTCAGCTACTGATGGGGAGAAACAGAGACTTTTTTACATCCTGTGTTTTGTGTTTCACGGAGATGTGGCTGTGTGTACTGATTCCGGACTCTGCGCTGCAGCTGGCAGGATTCCAACTCTTCAGAGGGGATCGGGACACACAACACTCCGGGATAAAAAAGCGTGGAGGAATCTGTTTCTATGTCAACAGTGGCTGGTGTTCGGATGTTACAGTGATCCAAAAGCACTGTTCTCCCGAGCTGGAACCTTTTTTCATTCATTGTAAACCTTTTTATTCTCCCCGCGAGTTCGCTTCATTCATTCTGGTCGGTGTTTACATTCCACCGCATGCTAACGTGCAGGAGGCACAGGGCGCTCTCGCCGACCAGATACTGTGTGTTGAGCGGACAAACCCAAACTCCTTAGTTATTGTCCTCGGTGATTTTAACAAAGGTAATCTCAGTCATGAGCTTCCTAAGTATAGACAGTTTATTAAATGTCCGACCAGAGAGGGAAATGTTTTGGATCACTGTTACACCACAGTCAGCAATGTTCATAAGCACCTCATGTTCATAAGCTCTTCTCTGGTGAAAGAGGTCCGTGTATGTTGACATAAAACTGACTTAATGCACAAAAACAGACAAAACAACGCGCACCAACACACCGGGGCAACCGTCTGTGGCGCCATCTCGATGTCACCCCATGTTCACCCAAAAACCTTTGGAGTTTTTTGTAGGTCTTGGCATGATGAACATGTAAAATTATTGTCATTTGTGTAGTCAAAAAGAAACAATTGCGTGCAGTCAAAAGGGGGATCTGCTGATCCAATTTGCGAAGAGGAGGAAGAAAAAGAAGAAGAAGAAGAAGAACACTTAATAAATATAATCATTAGGGATCCAAGAGGGTCCTACGCACTTGTCAGTGCTTCGGGCCCTAATTATATATCTATATAGAGTTTGGTTTACCTTCAGGTTTTCCAGGAGGGCTGCAGGGTGACGTTTTAATGGAACCACTGATATGATTGGCATGTCCAACACCTACAGAGGTCACTGCTCTGCACCTGATCATATACTCTGTGTTTGGACTCAGACCACACACTGTGACCTCTTCAGGTTTTGATGCCATCTGTTGTTTCCATCCTTCCTCTCCACTGACACAGTACTCAACAGAGTAGGAGGTGATGCTCTCTGATCCAAACTTTGGTGGATCAATCTTCAGTGTCACACTGTTGTGGTTTACGTCTCTTACTGTGACTGTTTCAGGCTTTGAAGGCAGCTCAAAGTTCTCAGTGACAAGAAAGCCGTCTTTATAAAGATAGATGCTCGAACCTTTCTGTGTCTCATTTGTTATTCCGACTGTCAAGAACTTAACGTCCTTGTTCTCCTGGTTGGTCTCTGCAAAGTCACTGAAGAGCTTTGCTTTTTCCCTCGTTGATTTGGCTACTTCTCTAGAAGCATACCATTGTTCCTTCTCTACATCCTGAGTCTGTGGATCTTGAGGGTTTTCTGGTTTTTGTCTTAAGTGGTTTGACAAAGCTGAGAGGTACGGTTCATTGATTCCCAGTGAGGTGAAAACAAAACACACAGCATGTTCTGTTCTTAGACTTTCTTTGTAAAGGTCATTCTGAGATATTACAACCGTGGTGTTCTTCATCGTGTCTGTTAAAGACAATAATGTGTCGATCTCTCTCTCTTTGCAATCCATCCACTCATTCAGGTTTTTGCAGTTAAATGGAGAAGAGTGTATTTTCCTCAGGACATCTGCGAGCACAGCCTCCTCTTCTCCTCCTCCTCGGATCGATGGAAGTTTCTTTGCCAGTGTTTGTTGGAATTCCAGTTTGAACTCAGAGCACATACTTTTAAAGGTTTTCATCTTTTTGCTGATCTGTGGGAACTGCTGTGCTGTGGTGGTTCTCAGTGCATCGTTACACCTCATCTCCAGTTCACTGAGGTCCTCCAGGACACTCTGTGATTTTTTAACTAAACTTTCACTTATCTGACGTACAAGTTTAGCAGCAGAAGAATCTAAAGTTGTCAGAGGCAGCAGCCAGACCTTCATTGGTACTGCGTTTTCTCCATTGGCTCCCAGCAGTTTAGGCAGACTTTGGTAGACTTGCACTGCTTCCTGAAAGGATGTTGGCATTTTCTGAAGAGAAAAGTCTCCAAAGAAACTGCAGGAGAACTTCTCAACATTAGCTTTTTCCTTTTCCTCCATTGTCAGTGAAGCTTCACCCTCTATAGCAATGCAAGGAATTTTCTTGATCGCTATCTTCAAGCTTCCCTCCAAATCTTGTTGATCTTCTTTTTGAGAAACTTCACGGTCAAAGACGAAGAAGGCTTGTGCCCCATAAAGAATCGCTGTGACTACATGTGTCGCTAAACCTTTCTCAAAAACATTCTGGTGCTTCATATTTCCTGCTCCAAGATGATCCATCGACAGTTCCTGGACCTTTGTAGTTGCTTTGTACTTCAGTGTTACTCTGGCCTGGTTTTTGGAAGTCTTATTGTAGTTCAGGTATTTGGCTGATCCATCAACCTCAATGAGTCCACCCAAGAAACTTGCCTTCAGTGATGCTTTAACATCGAGTGCAGAAGATTTATCCTCAATAGATTCAGAGGCAACTATCTCAAAATTATTATAGATCTGTGGTCGTTCTCCAACATGCTTCTCCAGGTCATCACGGTCCCACAGGGTCATTCCTGCAATCAAGGATAAGCTGTTGGTACTTCATATATGGTGGACAATATTTACTAAAGTGATAATAGCATCTGAGATGCAATGATTGTTGAATGTGAATTTCATGACTACAGTACCAGGCACAAGTAAGTCTCCACGGCAATCGTACAACATCCCGATGCTGAAAGGCCGACCGAGAGCCGCCACCTCCATCGTCTTTCTGGCATCAGAGGCCATTTTTCAGTCTGAACTGGACAGAATGGATAACAGCTTGTTAGTATGTTCATCACCTGATCCTTTAATAACTCCACAATAGACTGGAAAAGTGATGACGTATTTTTGTAGGCCAACCCGGAAGTAGCATCGCCATGGTTTCCAACGATAATTCGCCTATGGGATTTTTGCATTGGATTTTGGATGACTGCAGAAAATAAGCTCTGTGGCAAACACACGTTTCTGATGCGTAGGCGTTTTGTTCAGCAGGATAATCTTCACAAATGAACACCACTTTTATGAAGTTTGAAGCGTTAATGCAGCCGAGAGAAGTAAAAAGCTAACGTAATGCTACAAGCGAACTACACCACGGTCGGTTGATTTTGACGTCACTACTGTTATGCTTCATCGATCTAATCAGCGGTTTTTACAAGCTAGTGAAACCGTAGCTTAATAAGTTGTTTATTAACCTAATATTTGCAAGAACACTTAAAAACAAGACTAGAGGCTGTAAGGCGGACTGGTGAGAGAGTTCCCGGCGTGATGACGTTTAATGTCCCCGACAACCACTGTAGTCTCATTTAGCCACTTGTTAGCAACCGCCGTTTTTAGTACGCGTAAAAACATTCACAAGTTGGGGTCTTATCTAACGTAGTTTATCTCGTCTAACAAAACGCCAACATCTCTTAAGCTTGTGTTAACCACAGACCTTATTTCAGGCGTCTAACCACAAACCCATTCAAAATCCCCATTGACTTTAAGAGTTAGGAACCCATGGCGCTAAAATGCTAACTCACTTCCGGGTTTTAGAACTCATTCCTGTGGCAGTCTATAACAAGCATACCAAAATGGAAAAAACGACAGAGAGGATGAAGAGAAATACAGAAACAGAGAGGATGAAGAGAAATACAGAGACAGAGAGGATGAAGAGAAATACAGAGACAGAGAGAGAGAAAGGTAACATCTTTTGAACCATGTGTATTTCTATGAGTATCTCTAGTGTCTCCATACTTGTATCTTGTTGTGTTATCTGTTCACTGGAGTAAGAAAAGATTAAACACAGCAGGATTACCATCAACGTCCTGCAACCTGCTAGAACAGAACCTTAGACCAGTGGTTCTCAACTGGTCCAACTTCAGGACCCACTAACCCCTTCATGAATCATTGGTAGGTCTACCCTCATTTCTAATATTTTCAACCAATCAGATTGATTTCATAGTAAATTGTGCAGTTTGGACCTCAGTACAAATATTGTGACTGATCACAGGAACAGAACTAAACAAACATGCTTCAAATTGAAATACCCACTCTTTGAGACGGAAACTAAATTCAGATAGACATTCAGTACAAACTGAAAAAGGCTCTGCGACCCACTTTTGGGTCCCAACCCATCAGTTGAGAACCCCTACATTACTCCAATAGATGCAGAGGGCTGAGCTCTGATAGGCTGACTGGTTTAGTTAAAATGAGAGTGTGGGAAAGTTATAGTTTAAACCTGCACAATGCCTCCCTCTAGTGGCTGATTCCACTCATTGCTTCTAACACAGAGCCTCTAATTCAAATAGTCAAAGAACCAGCTGTCTGGAACTCAAAGCTGTTCGTTTGTGGGGAGCTGGTGGCGCAGTGTTTACTGCACGCCTCCCACCTAATGAGGCTGTAGTCCCCCAAGCGGGCGGCCCAGGTTCGAATCCGACCTGTGGCACCTTTCCTGCACGTCATTCCCCACTCTCTCTCTCCCTGATGTCCGACTCTCTCTCTCTCTCTCTCTCTCTCTCTCTCTCTCCCTGATGTCCGACTCTATCTCTCCTATAAAGGTAGAAAAAGTCTAAAAAAAGAAGCTGCTTGTTTGCACTTCCTGTCGTTGTCTCCTCTCTCTCTCCTCGCTCGTGTTGTTCTTACTCTCTGATGTTCGTCACTTCGGACAAAAGCGTCTGATACGTGAGTTGAAGAAATGTAGAATTAAGTCTGATAGAAGTCTAAGTCGAGGTTCAGATGTCAGAGAATGAGGCGTGTCATGGCACACGTTCTGTGGCCTTCAAAGTCATATTTTTTGGCACTTCCTTGTGGCAGTTTGTTGTAAAAAAGATGATAACTGTTCAGTGTTTTTTTTTGGTCGGTACAGATCATGTCACTCAGGTTAGAGGTCAACCAGGAAAAAACCTGTAGTGTGTGTAAAACTTCTCCATGCGGTCAGACTGAAAGCTCCTCTCCTGTTTTCCTTTGCGTTTGTGCCTTGGAGAGCCTTTGCTTGTAAGTTTAGTGTTTTGTACAAATGTGCATATAAATAATTTGGAATTAATGTGTTTAGGATTAAAAACATACTTTTGTGATAATTTCATTTTCTATGGTTAAAAATATAAAGCAAGCTAAATGTAGCTTCTTGTCGTAACAAGTGCATGGAGTGAAAATTCATTTGTGCTGTGTTTTGAGATCAGTTGGTAACAGAAACATTGTAGTTTGGATCTATGTCAGTTTTACAAAAAAGAAGAGAAGAGAAAAGAGAATCAGTAAAACACCTCAACTTTACTCCTGTGTTCGACTTTCTCTGCTTGTTGTTGTTAGCTATCTGTCAGTTTGTGCGTAGACGGAACCGATTCAGGGACAGAATAAGGCGTACTCTCTTTAAACTTGACCGCTGAGTGCTGAAGAGTTTCAGATAAACTTTCGTCTTTCATGTGGGCGCCATCACGGGGGTCGACCTGCCATGCTGTCTGTCAGTGTGAGTGGAAGGAGGAAGAGAAAGTGGTCTTGTGTTCAGGATGTGGGCTGAGCTCTGATTGGCTGACTGGTTTAGAGGAGGTAAAAAAAAAGGTTGTGACAAAGTTATAGAAAATATGGACATACATATGAAACAGCATCACAAACAGTCATAAAGGAAGTTCAACGAAGGTCGCAGAGAGGCTGGACGGGGGCGGGACTAAGAAGAATCAGGCTGATTTCTTAGAAATCAAAACCTGCAGAGTGACTTTCAGACCCAGAGGGAGAAAAATGAAATGATTGACGATGATAAATGTTGGACCTGCAGTGATCAACAGAAAGTCCAAATGTTTATCTTACAGGGAAATCTGTGTTTAAGACAAACACACAGCGTGAGAGATAAGACAAAGGTGATCAAATACAATCACATAAAGGAACACCGTGACATCTGCAGTCCACTTTTCCTAACATGTGAAACATGATAACATTTGATAACTGGCTCACATCAAGCTTCTCAGTGACTCATTGATATTCCCTAACTATAAGATGCTTTTCTGATAAAGTTCCTGACATAATGTCAACAATAAGCACACATTTACATCACCACACTTTTTAGTTCCAAAATAACCCGAGCCTCTGATTCAACCTGAGTGTGGTCGACTTCAAAACAGAGTGAACTGTAAACATGAAGAAACATGAAGCTTTTCATTTCATCTTTTAGAAGTTTGTTCAGCAACTTACCGCTCAGTCAGTGTGACAGGAAGCAGAGACGAGCTGACTCAGTTTACAGTTAGTGCTGCAGCTCCTTTATATACTCTATACACACACTCACACACACACACACACTCTCTCACACACACACTCACACACACACACACAGACTCTCACACACACACACACACGCACACACACTCTCACACACACACACACGCACACACACTCACACACACACACACGCATACGCTCTCACACACACACACACACACTATGGAGGTTCAGCTGCATACACGCCGCAAGCACGTGTGATTATTTTATAAAAGTCCCACACGCGCGTGCGGTGTGTAAGTACTACACGCAGCTTGACTTACAGACGCACGCACATACGTGTGTTCTTATTTAAGTGTCACGCCTCGGCGTGGGATTCTGTGACCGCAGTCTCGGTATGCCTGGAGCCAAGCCCGGCAGCTCGCTACGGTCCTCCCCGGAGTCCAACGGAACGTGCATCGTTTTATATTAAAACTACAAACTCTTAAACCAGGCAAGGCTATTGACAACAAGCCCTCTCTCTCCTTTGTATAAAAATCGGAGATAGAATGAAAATATTAACAGCAGGTTTCAGATTTATCCGCTGATTCTCAAAGCATCAGAAACGTTTCCTTCAGCATTGCGCGCTGCAGTCTGATCAGCTTCACGTTCTTCAACTAATTAAACTCAGTGAAACAAATTTTAATATGAGCGTGGCAGTCCGTTCTTCTACCTGTCCATCATAATCTAACGCTGTCAGTGACTTTATCTCTCCATGCGTAATTCAAGGAAGCATTTTAGCGCTGCTCTGCGGCTTGAGCAGTGGACCTCTGTATGATCGGACCGCCTGTGCGGGATATTGTTTTGGGATAAGAAGGAAATGTTCAGTTATAATGACATATACAGTCTGATGAAAGCTGGTGATAAAGGCACAACAGCTGGCTGCTGTATTTAGAAGTGATGTCACGCTGAAACTTTAGACTGTTTTTACCAGTCTGGGCCGTTACACATGACGAGGAGTGTTTTATTTCTGGACGCTCTCCAGATGATAATCAGCCTACACATTACCGCCATGCCAACAGCCATCTTAAATCTTCAGTATCGTATTACTCTGTAATCTGTATTGATCATACAGATAACAGCATCAAGTGACTGTAAAATAAATCAAACACACGCACGTGCGTGCGTCTGTAAGTCAAGCTGCGTGTAGTACTTACACACCGTACGTGCGTGTGTACTTATGTATGTGTGGGACTTTTATGAAATAATCACACGTGCGTACGTGCGTGCGGTTTGTATGCAGCTGAACCATTCTACCCTCCATACACACACAGACACACACACTCTCACACACACACACACACACAGCTTTACAAGAAGTGAAGCATTTTCCAGAAACCACCCTGCAGACTTGAAAGTGAATGTAAAAACACACACACACACACACACACACACACACACACACACACTCTCACACACACTCTCACACACACACAAAGACACATACACACACACACACACTCTCACACACACACACACACACACACACACACATAGACACACACACAAACACGCAGACAAACACACACACACACACACACAGCTTTACAAGAAGTGAAGCATTTCCCAGAACCCACCCTGCAGACTTGAAAGTGGATGTAAAAATCTGGCTTCAGGTTGTGCAGATAAACATAGTTAACTTCAACACCTTGTGTCAAAATGAGTCTTACAAACCAGTTTAAGCTTTCTGTGTCATTTCAAGTTGAGTTCACTGAAGTCCACTGTTTGGATAATAAAACAGACATCCTTTTCTTCTACTCTCTTGTTATGATGTCATTTAGAAACTGTAATTATTCTGAGCTGGTTATAACAATTAGTAATTGTGTGCATTGCCCACTGATTTTTAGTTCTGTCTTCTTCTATTTACAGAATAACAAAAACTTTATCCAGGTTTCAAGATTCAACAGATTGACATTGGGCAGAATGACCTCCCTGAGTGTTGTCATGCAGAATATTTTCATTTCATTTCAAACCTTTATTTATTCCCAAAAGGACACTGAGGTTTCCCTCATTTCCAACACCGTCGAGATTACAAGCACAGTAAAACAAGCAAAAAACACAACAAACACTCAATCAGTGAAAACCACTGTGATCCATTAAAAACAGTTACTATTGGAGACATAGTTGACACAACGACAAACAATGTAGGTTATGGATACACACGCAGACTCCAAGGGTTCCGTTCAGAAGGCAGTCCTTTAATTCCAAAATAGGTTCGGTACACAGGTAGTCAGAAAGGCAAACAAATCCAGGGAGCAGGCAAAAGGCAGGGTCTGAAGTCAGGCAGGAGTCATACACAAGGCAGATACAATAAACGCTAGGACTAGGAATCATGACAAAACACTACGAACTGGCAACATGAGGGAGGACACACTGGGATTAAATACACAGACAATCAGGGAACAACGAGACACAGGTGAGGGTAATCAGGGCGGGGCTGACACACAGGGGCAGGCACAAGAGGAGGATCTGAAAGACAGAGACAAGGGTGAATACAAAAACCAACATAACCTACAACATAATCAGGAAAATAATAGAAATAAAACCAAAACATGACCTAAGTAAGGTTGACCCTTGTCAGTACCCCCCCCTCAAGGGACGGCACCGGACGGCCCAGGTTGGTCAGGGTGACTTCTATGAAACTCCCTTATCATGACCGGATCACAAATGTTACTCGTCGATACCCATGACCTCTCCTCAGGGCCGTATCCTTCCCAGTCGACCAGGTACTGTCGACCACGCCCACGGCGGCGCACTCCCATGAGTCTCCTAACAGTGTAGACCGGGCCACCGTCAATGATACGGGGGGGGAGGAGGGGGTTTGGAGGCAGGGACGAGCGTGCTGTGTTTCACAGGCTTCACTCTGGAGACATGGAAGGTAGGATGAATCTTCATGGTCCTAGGTAACTGCAGTCTTATGGCGACCGGATTGATGATCTTGGACACGGGGAATGGACCCACAAAGCGTGGCGCCAATTTACGATTCTCCCCCCTTAGAGGAAGATCCTTGGTGGAAAGCCAGACGTCTTGACCAGGTGAGTACGTGGGAGCCTTACTCCTTCTTCTGTCTGCAATCCTTTTGTAACGAGCAGAGCTTCTCAGGAGCATCTGGCGAGCCCCTCTCCATACCCGTTGACAACGGCGAACCAGCGCGTGCGCTGAGGGCACAGAGACCTCATCCTCCAAGGCCGGAAACAAAGGTGGTTGATAGCCGTAAGCACACTGGAAGGGGGATAAACCAGAGGATGAGCAAGGTAAGGTGTTGTGTGCATACTCCACCCAGATGAGAAGTTGACTCCACGAGGAGGGGTTTTGTGACACCAAACAGCGAAGACCGGTCTCCAGCTCCTGATTAAGGCGTTCGGTCTGCCCATTGGACTGAGGATGGTAGCCCGAGGACAGACTGACGGTCGCACCCAACAACGTGCAGAACTCCTTCCAAAACCTGGAGACGAACTGCGGACCCCGGTCAGACACCACATCTCTGGGAAATCCATGGAGACGGAACACATGAGATAACATGACCTCCGCCATTCTCTTGGCGGAGGGTAACTTTGGCAGAGGTATAAAGTGGACCATCTTCGAAAATCTATCCACCACAGTCAAGACTGTGGTGTTACCTTTAGAGGGAGGCAACCCTGTGACGAAGTCCAGGGAGATGTCTGACCAAGGGCGCTGAGGAACAGGTAGCGGATGTTGTAGACCGGAGGCTGGCTGACGAGAGGACTTACTCCGAGCACACACACTGCAGGCTGCCACATATTCCTTAATGTCTCTCTCCATAGCTGGCCACCAGAAGCGTTGCTGAGTGACGAACAGAGTGCGTCGTCCTCCGGGATGACAGGCGATGCGAGCAGTGTGGGCCCAATGGATGACCTGAGAGCGGAGACTGGCAGGCACAAAAAGACGGTTAGGGGGACAACCAGGAGGAACCTGGAGATCCCGAATAGCATCCCTCACTCTTCTCTCCACCCCCCAGGTGACAGCCCCAACAATGCAGGAGGATGGGAGGATAGGGGAGGAGGCCTTGGAAGCAGAGTCAGAATCAAACAGACGGGAGAGGGCATCTGGCTTCACATTCTTAGATCCAGGGCGGTAGGATAATGTAAAGTTAAATCTATTGAAGAATAGGGCCCACCTGGCTTGTCTAGAGTTTAAACGTTTGGCTGACCTGATATACTCGAGGTTCTTGTGATCAGTCCACACGAGGAAAGGATGTTCGGCCCCCTCCAACCAATGTCGCCATTCTGCCATCGCCATCTTCACTGCCAGGAGTTCCCGATCACCCACACTGTAGTTTCTCTCAGCTGGGTTTAATCTCTTGGAGAGGAAGGCGCAGGGATGGAGCTTGTTGTCCTTGGAGGAGCGTTGAGACAGAACTGCCCCGACCCCAGAGTCGGAGGCGTCCACCTCCACAACGAACTGCAGGCTGGGGTCAGGCAGAGTGAGGATGGGTGCCGTAGAGAAACTGACCTTCAGTCTCTGAAAGGCAGCATCAGCCTCCGGGGTCCACTGAAACTTTACATGAGTTGATGTTAAAGCATGCAGTGGTGCCGCTATGCGGCTAAAGTTGCGTATAAAACGTCTGTAAAAATTAGCAAACCCCAAAAATCTTTGAACCAGCTTACGGCTGGTGGGCACAGGCCAATCTGATACTGCACTAACCTTGCAAGGGTCCATCTGAATACCTTGTGGCGTCACCACAAAGCCCAGGAAAGAGACAGTGTCCACGTGAAACTCACATTTCTCAGCCTTCACATAAAGTTCACTCTGCAGGAGACGTTCCAACACCTGCCTAACATGCTTGACATGAGACTGTTCATCATGAGAAAAAATCAGGATGTCATCAATATACACAAAAACACACACATTCAAAAGATCCCGGAGGACATCATTTACCAATCCCTGAAAAACAGCAGGGGCATTAGTGAGTCCAAAAGGCATGACGAGGTACTCATAGTGACCACTAGGAGTGTTAAATGCAGTTTTCCACTCATCCCCCTCCCTTATCCTGACTAAATGATAGGCATTGCGGAGATCTAGCTTGGTGAATATCTTAGCATCTTTTAACAGTTCAAATGCAGAAGATATGAGTGGGAGGGGGTACCTGTTTTTGACAGTAATGTCATTGAGTCCTCTGTAGTCTATGCATGGTCGAAGAGTCTTGTCCTTCTTGTCCACAAAGAAGAACCCAGCGCCCGCAGGTGAAGAAGAGGGTCGGATGATCCCAGCAACAAGGGCGTCTTCAATGTACTTCCTCATCGCTTCACGTTCCGGCAAAGATAGGGAGTAGAGGCGACCCTTGGGAGGCGAACAGCCAGGGAGGAAGTTGATGGCACAGTCATAATCACGATGAGGAGGTAGGGATGTTGCCTTGACCTTGTTGAAGACCTCCCCAAGGTCCCTGTAACAGTCTGGTACACCGGATAGATCAGGAAAGTCCGAATCCGGAATGGTCGGGTTGAGAGGAGTCGAGGCGGTTGCCATCACCGCCGGAGAGGCACGAGGAGTCATGGGAGGATGCTGGAAGAAAACCCAGAAGAGCAGCAGGTCAGTCCACATTCCTTCCCCCATTCAATAATCTTCCCCGTGCACCAGTCTATATGTGGGTTATGTTGCTTCAGCCACGGAAACCCCAAAATAAGAGGATGGAGAGCAGAATGGAAAAGGTGAAAAGACATAGTTTCAGAGTGCGTACCTGCCACGGTGAGGCCCACCGGTTGAGTGCGATGAGTCACTCGACATAGCAGTCGACCATCGAGAGCGCTGGCTGCGAGTGGCTTAATCAGAGGTTGCCGTGTCAACCCCAGCTGATCTGCTAAATCTTGATCTACAAAACTCTCATCAGATCCAGAGTCCACGAGAGCCATGAGAGAGTGGTGTCCAGAAGGTGTAGAAAGAGTCACAGGCGTGAGAGGACGAGAGGAGTAATCCGCCACAGAGGTTCGGCTCAACAGTGTCCTCTCCTTTACTGTTGAGCCCTGCCTTTTGACGGACATCTCATCAGAAAATGACCCAGCTCACCGCAGTAGAAGCATCGCCCCTCCCTCATGCGACGCTGCCGCTCCTCAGGGGTGAGTTTAGCTCTGCCGATTTGCATAGGTTCATCCCGCCCACCAGGGGGAGTCGATGGTAGATTCCGAAACTCAGGTAACTCAGGTGTATGCTGTGATGACGTGAACACTCGTGGCTGCCACCGCTGGTCAGATCTGTTCACAGCCGCCATTCTCCGCTCTCTCTCTCTCTCCCTTAGTCGGGTGTCTAGCCGGATAGCCAGGGCAATCAAAGATTCCAAATCTGAGGGGAGAGTTAGTGGTGCTAACTGATCCTTTATGGGATCAGAAAGTCCGTTACGGAAAGCATCCAGCAAAGAAACATCATTCCAGCCGCTATCTGCAGCAATCGTGCGAAACTCAATAGCATAATCCACCACTTTACGTGTACCTTGCTTAATTGTCACTAGGGACTGGGCTGCCTCTCTCCCTGGAGTGGTATGGTCAAATATCCGTGTGAGTGCCTCCTTAAACAGCGTGGCAGACTGACACACCGGAGAATCACGCGCCCACTCCGCCGTAGCCCAAGCCTCCGCTCTGCCCGACAGGTGGGTGATGATGAAGGCGATCTTGGCCCTTTCTGTAGGGAATGTAGCCGCCTGTAGCTCAAAGTGAAGCCCACATTGAACGAGGAAGGCTCGGCATTTATCAGAGTCACCGGAGAAGCGCTCGGGCTTGGCCAGGTGTGGAGACGGAGTCGAAGAGGAAACTGACACTGGAGGCACTGTCACAGAAACTGAGGCAGACGTGGCAACAGGTGGCACAAAAGCATCCAAACGGGTGAGTAAATGTTGAAATTGTGTGCTCAACATATTCACCTGTGATCCAATGGACGCTTGAAATCCCTCATGTCGTTCGGTGAGTTCACGAACACCACCGTACATGGCACTCAGCTGATCTTGTTGGCGAGTGATCTGCTCCTCCTGTTCCTGAAGAGCAACACGAAAACTAGAGTCCGCTGCATCCATCTTGCTGGCCAGTTCGTACTGACACAACGACAAACAATGTAGGTTATGGATACACACGCAGACTCCAAGGGTTCCGTTCAGAAGGCAGTCCTTTAATTCCAAAATAGGTTCGGTACACAGGTAGTCAGAAAGGCAAACAAATCCAGGGAGCAGGCAAAAGGCAGGGTCTGAAGTCAGGCAGGAGTCATACACAAGGCAGATACAATAAACGCTAGGACTAGGAATCATGACAAAACACTACGAACTGGCAACATGAGGGAGGACACACTGGGATTAAATACACAGACAATCAGGGAACAACGAGACACAGGTGAGGGTAATCAGGGCGGGGCTGACACACAGGGGCAGGCACAAGAGGAGGATCTGAAAGACAGAGACAAGGGTGAATACAAAAACCAACATAACCTACAACATAATCAGGAAAATAATAGAAATAAAACCAAAACATGACCTAAGTAAGGTTGACCCTTGTCAATAGTGGCTCGAAATCAAATTCCTAAACTCTGGAAGAGAGGGAAGAACTCGGATTGGTTTCTGTGTTCACACAGCTCGCTCCTCATTGTCTGTCTGAGAGCTGCTCGTAATAATTCTTTTGAACCGCAATGCATGATGGTATATATTGTTTGTATCGTGCCTGTTACGACCTTATATTGTTGAAACTCTAGGGCAGGGGTGGCCAACCCGCGGCTCTCGAGCCGCATGCGACTCTTTGCCCGGTCTCTTGCGGCCCCTCAGTTCATATTGCATTTTGTGTGTGCTTTTTTGTGTTTGTGTTTAACATTGCCCGTGCGCGTCAGTAATTCACATATAGCATACTCCGTGCGCGCCGCGGTCCGTCAGTGCCTCGCCCTATGCTGTACTCAGCTGCCACTCTAGTTAATCATTGTGTTCACACGAGCGCCACTGCGCCCTGCTCCGTTTCAAATATGGTGCGAATCTATTTTCGACGAAGTACGCTGCAGGCACGCGTCAAGCTGGAAAGAATATGACAACCCGGACAGGAAGTCAGACAAGGAAACGCACAGAACATCCGGTCAATTTCAAAATAAAACACAATATACGGAATCGCGATGATTTTCACGCATTTTGTTCGTGTGGAGTGGACGCTATTGTAAATTGTATGTTTTTGTTTGTGGACTTGATTGAACTGAGAGTTTGTGTGTTTGAGACAGTGCACACAATATTCATTGCAGAGGTATGTATCTGTGTGTGTGTGTGTGTGTGTGTGTGTGTCTAGTGAGGGTCTGTCTGTCTGTCTGTCTGTCTGTCTGTCTGTCTGTCTGTCTGTCTGTCTGTCTGTCTGTCTGTCTGTCTGTCTGTCTGTCTGTCTGTCTGTCTGTCTGTGTGAGGGTGTGTGTGTCTGTCTGTGTGAGGGTGTGTGTGTCTGTCTGTCTGTCTGTCTGTCTGTCTGTCTGTCTGTGTGTGTGTCTGTCTGTCTGTGTGAGGGTTTGTGTGTCTGTCTGTGTGTGTGTGTGTGTCTGTCTGTGTGAGGGTGTGTGTGTGAGTGTCAATGCTATTGTTAATTTTTAGATTTGAAATCTGTGTGTGTGTGTGAGAGAAATAGAGATGAACGTGGAGGAGGACGAGAGTGCGGGAGGGACAGAGAAAGGCAAAGAGCAAAAGAGAGGGGAAGGGACAGGGGGATGTTCGTGTGTGCCTGTGTGTATGATGTGGCTCTTCGAAGTAACACAGCAAAAAATGTGGCTCTTAGTCTCTGACTGGTTGGCCACCCCTGCTCTAGGGGAACTAAAGGAGCATTTGTGAAATAACAATAAGTGAAAGAAAATATACTGCAAAAACTTTAACTTGACTTTTCTTGCTCAACAGACTCTGCTCTTCCGCAAACACACTGAAAACACACACAACATACAAGTGACACCATCCACTTGTAGCCAGCACAATGAGGAGGAAGACCAGCAGCCCTGCCTGAGGTTTTAATCTCCAGCTGATTAGCTGATCAGTTGCAGGAGGTGAGGAGCTCTCAGGTGTGTGTTAGTGTAGAGCAGGAGGGTGTGGCAGACCTGCAACACAGACATAGGGGGTGCATCCGAATTGCAAAGTGCCTACACAATCTGTCAGTAGTCAGTAGACAGTAGACAGTACCTACTATCCATGCTGTATACTGTTAGTACCTACTATTCAGTAGACAGCACAGTAGGCAGATATTTGTGCCTACTTCATTTGATTCATTCAGGATGGAAGTGGCGTCATTTGCGTTACCCGAACCGGCCGCCTCCATCCTTGTTTTTGTTTTTTTGTTTAGCTTTATTCAAGAAGAGTAATGCACATATACAGTCAGTAAACAAAAACAAAATCACAATGTAAATAAAGTTAAAAACCGATTAAATAATAAAATAACACACAGTACATACAGGAAAGAAAGTAATATACAGAATATAAAGTAAGATAAACCAATAAAGACACAGACATAAATATGGAAATCATTCTTTAAACAGAGGGGGAAAGGTTTAATAATAATAGTGTAGACTAATAACACAACTATCAGATGGAGCCTACATTCTTCATTATAATTTATAATGTAATGTTCAGTTAATTTGTTGTAATTTCATAGAACAGGTTGTCTTAATGAACGCACAGACAATATACTGTTGTTAACTCTTTCCCCGCCGCTGTATTTCTACCCTACACCTTGATGAAGGAGACTTCAGTCAGCTGCGAGTGTGACTTCTAACGGAGTGCACTCCGTCACGGAGGGGGAGGGTGTAGTGGCTGGTTTGAAAAAGACCCATAGGGTACTTCTCACTTCCCTTAATTGCATCGAGTGTCCTCCAAGTTGCCTCCTCCACTTGCGTTTTAGTCCCTCCCACCAGAGATGCATGGAGGAAACGAAGCATAGGAGAGAGGAACGAGGAAATCTGTTTTAAGGAACATGAGACGTCCTTTCCTCTACAGCGTCACGTGAAGCGACGTCTGTTTGTGAGGATGTCATCAGCTGATCACGTTCAGCTGTCAGTCGTCTTTAACAGCTGTTTATGTCCGCACAAACACACACTGTATTATTTCTAATGAAATACACACAGTAACAGTGTTCAGTCTGTGTACTTTACCACATGAAGAACAACCTGCAGTCTGCTAATAACCAAAAGGACAATTTCTACTGACTAAAAGATGGAAAATGAAGTCTGTATTTATAAACACAGATATTGATGTGAAAATGATTGATGAGGTTGTAAATGATAGAAACTTTCTGAAGGTAAATAAGTGTGAATGTAAAAGGTGTTTGTGACTGACAGACTCCCTCTGCATCACACTGTCATTCTCATCATCATCACACATTCAAACAGTCTGAGGGATCATGAACATGAAGGAATCATTTCTGAACACTCATATTAAAGCAGCAATATGTAACTTCTCAGTTTTGGTGCGCTTTGGCGCCAACAGCAGGTCTCTGACCGAACTGCACTGTCGTAAAACGGTTACGTCTCCTCGTCTGAGAGAAGTTCAGACAACGTGCGTTTGTTGACAAACAGAGTGAGGAAGCCGGTAAATACGCTGTGAGAAGTTAAAGAACCATGTCGACTGAAAAGGTACAGTAATATTACCAGATTTTGATCAAACCTAAACGCCTGCAGCCCGTTGTTTATTATGTGTATGTGTATTCAACTGTTACCATGATATCTGTAGCCGTGGCTAAATGGCTACATGTAAACATGCTAGTTGTAGATCGGTTTGTAAGGTTACAAACTTTTATGAGACAACGTAAGATGGATATATTTATTTATACGTTTGCAAACCGGAGACATAACTTGTGATGACTTTCTGCTCCCGGTAAAGCTGCTAAACGTGAGACAACGATGACACTGGTAATGATGCAGCCTAACGTTATGACTCAATCTGTTATCAATAATATCTGCAGGGATGTTTATTCTGCCATCGAATAGCTTTAGCTTAGATCAGAGAAGCTTTCCAAAGAGGACAGTACCCTGGCTTCAGGGTGCGCTGCCTTGTGTCTTATAGACGTAAATACCTGTTTTGGCGTAGCTTTCCGTATTTTTGTGTAATTTCAAGTTGAGTTTGTTGAGTTCACAACTAAAGTTATTTGTTTTGACCATTGTTTTGTTGGGGTTTTGCAGAGCTAATAAGCGGGCAACATTTATGTTGGGTTTTTCTACAGTAACATTTGGTTATCAAATTAACATTAATAATTATCTTTATTTAATTATTAATATAAATCAACAATATTATTAAACTGAGTTAATAAACCTATAGGGGCACCACCCTGAAATCAGGGAACAACCAAATATTACAATATCAGTCTCTAATTAATTAATTAAATACTAGTGTTATTGATTAATAATCTGTATTTAATAAATTGAAGGCGTGAAATCTGAACACAAAGCCCTTGCACCCAGCTTATGTCACAAGGCAAATACACCAGTAATCACAAACAAATGCTCTTTAAATTATAACAGAGTTTATTTAAGAAAGAAACATCAAGTTGATCAATGAAACTCAAATAAACAAATAACTATTATAAACTAAACTACAGAAAACAATGTATAAGCAAACAGTGGCACGTGTGTGTGTGTGTGTGCGCATGTGCGTGTGTGTGTGAGTGGGAGAGAAAGGAGGGGGAGATAGAGGGAGCAAGATGGCGGGATGGCGGACACTCAACACAGGCCTCCTAGCCTGGTCTATTGTCTATCCTGGCATGACGAGTTAAGGTCTGTCTCTGCAGCGTCTGAACGACTACAAGTGTACAGGCCTATTTGTGTGAGTGTGCGCATGCGTGTGCTGGCGCGATCTCAGAGTCGGTCTCCAGATGTGCGTCTGCGCCAAAAGGTGTAGGTGTGTGTGTGTAGGAGAGGGGGAGAAAACAACAGCGTGCCTGAAGATTGGCTAGCAAGAGAAGCGTGCTTTAAAGCGTGAGGGAGGGTGTATCTTCTGACGGAGAAAGAGAAGTTGTGTCCTCTGATGCTGAGAGCATTTGAAGAGAAAGAACAATGGGATACAACTCCTTTTATTCACCCTAAACTTCACACCTATGTGTAAGGTGTTGCACAGCATGCTGGGAGTATCCCTGCAGTGCATGCTGGGAGTAAGAGTCTTTTAGCTGGTAAATGGCTACCAGTCAGTCTTCTCCAAAAAGGGACACAGGCCTGAGTTATGTCTGGCATTCTGGCTGGCCCCAACATCCCCCCTTGTCCTGAAGAGTGGGAAGCAGGTCATGGTCTTTAGGGCACTACGGGCCAACAGTCCATGTATTTTGGAGACAAGTGTTCAAAAGATTATTTAGCAAACAGTCCATAAATTCAAGAGGCATTTGGTCTGGGCATATACTGAGGCAAAGTCTGGGCAGACTGTCTAACTATGTCTAACGCTAAGCATTAAAACATATACAGGCATTTGCAAAGCTTTGCTGTTCAAGGTGCATTCTTGACAACACCATAAACCTCAAAACAAAATCAGAAGAGGAAAGGAAGAAGGAAAGGAAAAGTGAGTGTTTAAGGTGCTGATTTGTGGGCTAGACTGAGCAGGAGCAAGCCTGTGGGGTGGTGTTTGACATGTAGGTGTGTAATGTACGTGTAAAATATGTGTTTCACTACTTATGTCAGGCCACAAAAACTAAGAAACATTAGCGTCGGTAGAGTGACTTTGGTGGGTCTTGAAGTGGAGGCTACTCCCCCCTCCCCGATGTGGAGTCAGAAAGTAAGGGCTGAAGGCCTGCCACCGTCTTACCACCTCTGTTAATGCATCTGTCACACCACTCCGAATCATGTTCTGTCGTCTTTTCTGCCGGCGACGTGGTCTCTTTGACTTCTTCATAGCACGAGGCAATTTGTTGCCTTCAAGTGCTATGTCACTATTGTGTCTCCCAGGCTCAGGACGTATGCGTGTCTCCCACATCGACTGTGCAAAATTCTTGATCTCTTGCATACTAAGCTGATGTGTGCGGTAATGGAGGTCGACATTGTTCCGCACAGAGCCATGCAGATTGTGCACGAAGATGGACTTGAGAACTTGGTCTTCGTCCAAACCTGGAGCCTTATGTCCCTAGAAATATGCTGATCTTAGGCGCTGGTAATAATTTTTGGGGGCTACATGCTTCTGGTGCAAGACACTGAAAGCATCAAGAAGGGTCAGTGCAGGGTCAATGTAGGTGGAGTATTCCTCGCACAAAGCATTGCAGAGTGCAGAGTACTGGTATCTGACTTCAGGCCGGAGGGTACTCATGAAGTCACGAACACTACTGGAAGTTGTCTTCCAGATCAGCCTGAGTTTTTCTCTTGTGGATGCGTTAGATATATCACGGAGGAGCCGGTTGATATTTCTGAGGTAATCAACTATTTTTAAGTATGTGTTTTCTGGATCAAACTGTTCTACATCCTCCACCAGAGAATCAATGAGCTTTTTGCGCATTCTTGGATATCTGGGTGAAAAGGAACCATCAGAGTCGTCTGATGTGTCATAACTTCTCCGCTGTGAACCATGCGGTGGGAAACTATAGGTGGCAGAAGAGGGCCTGATGCTATCTCTGCCTGTGGGGGCAGAGAAGTCACCCCCCTTCCCATAGGGTGTTTCAAACCTGTGAAGGTGTGAAAAAGTGTCACAGCTGTCAGTGGACTGGAGCATTTTCTCAAGGGGAGGGGCTCCAGAGTCGAAGTCTTTGTTGTCAGTCCTTGGAGTATCCTGACTGCTTGGTTCTTTACTGAGCTTTTTCAGCAGGGTTGTTTGATCTCTAAAGGGGCTTGGTCCAAGATCAGAGTCATATCCTGACAATGTCTCTTGCTCCATGCTTACCTGTGCTCCCTGAATTAGCTCAAACACGTCTAACACTTTCTGCTTGGCAGTTTGTAAGTGCTGACGAAGAGATTCGTTTTCTTTCTGCAAGGATCGGACCTTTGGCGGGAGTGTCCTCGTGAAAGTACAGACACTCTGTCTGGTCCGCAGACCATGAGTTAAAGGCTGGTGAGAGTTGTCCGAGTTGTCTGAAGACTCATAAGCCCTATGGTTGTCACGGTAGTATGCATGTTTCAACGGTGGTGGGATTAGTGTCCGGCTCACCTGTGGTCGTCTATCCCAGGCCTTCCCTGCCTCTAGGGGGCAAAAAGTCCCTCTCCCTCCGGGTTGGGGATCTTTCCGGCTTAGAGCGTAGTGTGTATTGACTAGACCGCGAAGCATTACCGCGTGGCGGGGCTTCATGGTCTGGAGAGGTTGGATGGTATTCATCCCGAACACCCAGACTATTTACAGGGTCATTAAAGGAGGAGTGCGCCCTTGAGCCGTGGTCGACTTGGCGGCCCTTTCTCCTTTCCTCCAGGTCTTGCACCATGTCTGTCTCCCTCCTCCAGGGACCTGGGTCAGTATCCCATCCTTCATCTGAGGCTTCCTCAGCTGACCCGGGGGCTGCGGTGCGTACCTGCCCCTCCTGAGTTCTGGGTACCATGACACTTTGTTTTGTCTGTTTGGCCAACCTGCAGCTTTCTTGCAGTATTTTGTTCTCCTCCTGCAGGGCCTTGTATTTATCTAGCAAGGTCTTAAGTTTATCCTGCATTCTTTCAAAGTAGTCCCGTAGGATCTGTTTATCCTCTTGCACCTGGGCTAGCTGTGCCCGGTGTTTATCATCCTGCAAATATGATTTGCGCTGAAAAAGGAGAAGTTGGCCAAAGACATCTGCAATTGTGCACATCGGTTTCCCTGTCGGATGGTTTATATATTCAACCAAATCCTTTACCTTTTTTTTGCATGTTTTCAGTTACTAGGAGTTCAGATTGTTAAGCTCCTCTGGAGTGAGGCGGATAAGAGCAGCAACTGCATCTTGAAGGGAGGCATTGTTTGATCTGTGGGGAGCTTTGGTCCCTGGCTGATGTATGTCTTCTGCATACATTCTGTCTTTATTGGATGCTGATCCTGGCTTGGTGGTTGGCCTGATCACCTAGCTCCTTTAACTTCTTATCACAAATGCTAATTGAATAGCTATTCAGGTGGGCAATCTCCTCTAAGGAGAGGTGCGTCATCAGACCAGAAACAGTTTCTCCCAGCGCTGTGCGGTCTGATCCAAAAGGAGTCTTAGCTCCTGGTCCACATAGGGTCTTGGTACCCATTTAATGTGGTAAAACAGAACCCCAGTGGATTACTGTTAGCAAAGCTGCTAAGCTAAACCAAGTCAAATTCAACAGGAGAGCAGATCTGATCTAAGTGTTCAAACTGATCACTGAACTCTATCCTGGAAGCTAGGAGAGAGCATTCACACCTCAAGTCTTCTAAGGATTGGGGGAAGTCACGCCTCTCAGGCAGCTGGCTATGCAACAATTATGAGGTTACACTCTCAACTGGGCAAATTGTTGTCTCAACAACAAAGAGCACACAAAAAAATTAAACTACTCAACTCATCAACACACAACAACACAACTAGAACACAACTAGATGTCTGATTACAAACAGAAAATTTTCTTCAGAAGACTCACTTTAAGGATTAAAAGTTTGGATTACTGTGTATAAACAATGCAACAAAGCTGGTTTATTAAGGGCCTCACACGGGGCACCAATATGTTGGGGTTTAAAGAGCTAATAAGCGGGCAACATTTATGTTGGGTTTTTCTATGGTAACATTTGGTTATCAAATTAACATTAATAATTATCTTTATCTAATTATTAATATAAATCAACAATATTATTAAACTGAGTTAATAAACCTAAAGGGGCACCACCCTGAAATCAGGGAACAACCAAATATTACAATATCAGTCTCGAATTAATTAATTAAATACTAGTATTATTGATTAATAATCTGTGTTTAATAAATTGAAGGCGTGAAATCCGAACACAAAGCCCTTGCACCCAGCTTATGTCACAATGTAAATACACCAGTATTCACAAACAACTGCTCTTTAAATTATAACAGAGTTTATTTAAGAAAGAAACATCAAGTTGATCAATGAAACTCAATCAAACAAATAACTATTATAAACTAAACTACAGAAAACAAAGTATAAGCAAACAGTGGCACGTGTGTGTGTGTGTGTGTGTGTGTGTGTGTGTGTGTGTGTGTGTGTGTGTGTGTGTGTGTGTGTGTGTGTGTGTGTGAGTGGGAGAGAAAGGAGGGGGACAGAGAGGGAGCAAGATGGCGGCTAGCCAAGTGTGGTCACGCGATGGCGGACACTCAACACAGGCCTCCTAGCCTGGTCTATTGTCTATCCTGGCGTGACAAGTTAAGCTCTGTCTCTGCAGCGTCTGAACGACTACAAGTGTACAGGCCTATGTGTGTGAGTGTGCGCATGCGTGTGCTGGTGCGATCTCAGAGTCGGTCTCCAGATGTGCGTCTGAGCCAAAAGGTGTAGGTGTGTGTGTGTAGGAGAGAGGGGAAGAAAACGACAGCATGCCTGAAGAGGCTGAAACGCAGTCCGGAACTCGCGCACAACTCGGGAATAATTAACTTCAATACCAGAAGCCAGTGGCCGAATTTTAGTTAGACGATGTTTACACTGGTCTTCCTGATCATGAAGATATTAACCTGGCTAACGCTAGAGCTCACAGAGAAACACACACAATAAAGAAGACAAATGAGGTTTTAAACTAATAAAACCCGAGACGCAGTGGTCAAATAACAAGCAAATATTATCTCAGTTTCACATTAATAAATCAATTATTAAATACACTCTCTAAAGCTAACTGCCCAGACCTAATTAAGCCTCACTTGTGAACCGTTATGTCCGCAGTTGATAAAAGGAAAAAGTCCGATGATGAAACCAGATCTCCAGTCTGTTCCAGTGCAGGTTAGCTGTGATGGCGGCGGCGGTTCCCAGAGGGTGAGCAGGATCGGTGTGTTCTCCGTCGAGCGAGGTGATCTCCGTGGATGTCCTGTTAGTTGCAGGACGGAACGAGACGTATTCTTTACAGTCTCTGGATAAACCGTTTTAATTCGGTTTATTAATAAGACGCTCTGTCAAGATGCGTTCAATGGATAATCAGAGCTCTGGATTCCGGATCACTTTCCTTGCTGGAGGCCTTGGGTTACCTGCGAATGCGCGCCAACTTTTAAACAAGAGAAGCGTGCTTTAAAGCGTGAGGGAGGGTGTATCTCCGGACGGAGAAAGAGAGGTTGTGTCCTCTGATGCTGAGAGCATTGAAGAGAAAGAATGGGATACCACTCCTTTTATTCACCCTAAACTTCACACCTATTTGTTAGGTGTTGCACAGCATGCTGGGAGTATCCCTGCAGTGCATGCTGGGAGTAAGAGTCTTTTTCCTGGTAAATGGCTACCAGTCAGTCTTCTCCAAAAACACACACACAGACACTTACACACACACACACACACACGCAGACACACACACACACACACACACACACACACACACACACACACACACACACACACACACACACTCTCAGACCCACAGACACTCACACACTCACACACAGCTTTACAAGAAGTGAAGCATTTCCCAGAACCCACCCTGCAGACTTGAAAGTGAATGTAAAAATCTGGCTTCAGGTTGTGCAGATAAACATAGTTAACTTCAACACCTTGTGTCAAAATGAGTCTTACAAACCAGTTTAAGCTTTCTGTGTCATTTCAAGTTGAGTTCACTGAAGTCCACTGTTTGGATTATAAAACAGACATCCTTTTCTTCTACTCTCTTGTTATGATGTCATTTAGAAACTGTAATTATTCTGAGCTGGTTATAACAATTAGTAATTGTGTGCATTGCCCACTGATTTTTAGTTCTGTCTTCTTCTATTTACAGAATAACAAAAACTTTATCCAGGTTTCAAGATTCAACAGATTGACATTGGGCAGAATGACCTCCCTGAGTGTTGTCATGCAGAATATTTTCATTTCATTTCAAACCTTTATTTATTCTCGAAAGGACACTGAGGTTTCCCTCATTTCCAATGCCGTCAAGATTACAAGCACAGTAAAACAAGCAAAAAACACAACAAACACTCAATCAGTGAAAACCACTGTGATCCATTAAAAACAGTTACTATTGGAGACATAGTGGCTCGAAATCAAATTCCTAAACTCTGGAAGAGAGGGAAGAACTTGGATTGGTTTCTGTGTTCACACACCTCGCTCCTCATATTCTGTCTGAGAGCTGCTCGTGAAAATCTTTTGAACCGCAATGCATGATGGTATATATTGTTTGTATCGTGACTGTTACGACCTTATATTGTTGAAACTCTAGGGGAACTAAAGGAGTAACATACATTTGTGAAATAACAATAAGTAAAAGAAAATATACTGCAAAAACTTTAACTTGACTTTTCTTGCTCAACAGACTCTGCTCTTCCGCAAACACACTGAAAACACACACAACATACAAGTGACACCATCCACTTGTAGCCAGCACAATGAGGAGGAAGACCAGCAGCCCTGCCTGAGGTTTTAATCTCCAGCTGATTAGCTGATCAGTTGCAGGAGGTGAGGAGCTCTCAGGTGTGTGTCAGTGTAGAGCAGGAGGGTGTGGCAGACCTGCAACACAGACATAGGGCCTTTTTCAAACCAGCCACTACAACCTCTCCCTACCCACTACCCCTCCGTTTGCGTGGCCACGCGGAGGGTCCGCCATATTAAGTCCGTCCCAAACCAATTAGCGGGGAGTGGTAGTGGGTTGTTAAACCCTCCACCAGCGAGTCTGCACCGGTGCCGACTTTCGGATCACGTGCAACGCCTATTGTGTCCGGTCGTCATGGAAGAAGCAACCTATACAAATGTAAGTTCTTTGAACGTGCCTACAAACACTGCTCCAACTAAGATAGACATTTAATATCATCATACAAACATTAACAACTTCAAATGAGGATCAAATATAAGCTTACTCTTCTTTCTTCCTTCAGTTGAGGTGTTTATTTATTGTAAAGTGTTTTATATTTACTGTTGCAGAAACTAAAGAATATTAAATCATGTTGCAGACAACTTCTCTCTGTTCATATTTATTTCTTAATTTTCTACTTTTGATGTCTTTGTCAAATCTCAATAAAAACTGAAGTTACAACAAATAAACGTTTAGCTGCTCTGATGTTTAACAACAGTATATTGTCTGTGCGTTCATTAAGACAACCTGTTCTATGAAATTACAACAAATTAACTGAACATTACATTATAAATTATAATGAAGAATGTAGGCTCCATCTGATAGTTGTGTTATTAGTCTACACTAATGTAATTTACTGGAGAAGAAAAATATACACAAAGATTTTTACAGAATGCATTAGCTACAAAAAAAAGAAGCTGTTCCCGCAAGATGCTGCTGAGAAACCATGGTAACACACACTTCCTGTTTCCACCTGAGAGAGTGAAGTTTTTCCCAAAGCCTGCCGCTGTATTTCTACCCTACCCCTTGATGAAGGGGATTTCATTCAGCTGCGAGTGTGACTTCTAACGGAGTGCACTCCGTCACGGAGGGGGAGGGTGTAGGGGTTGGTTTGAAAAAGACCCATAGGGTACTTCTCATTTCCCTTAATTGCATCGAGTGTCCTCCAAGTTGCCTCCTCCACTTGCGTTTTAGTCCCTCCCACCAGAAATGCATGGAGGAAACGAAGCAGAGGAGAGAGGAACGAGGAAATCTGTTTTAAGGAACATGAGACGTCCCTTCCTCTACAGTGTCACGTGAAGCGACGTCTGTTTGTGATGATAACATCAGCTGATCACGTTCAGCTGTCAGTCGTCTTTAACAGCTGTTTATGTCCGCACAAACACACACTGTATTATTTCTAATGAAATACACACAGTAACAGTGTTCAGTCTGTGTACTTTACCACATGAAGAACAACCTGCAGTCTGCTAATAACCAAAAGGACAATTTCTACTGACAAAAAGATTTCATACTGAATTGTTGAATTTATTCTTTGTATTAGTTTGGACTTATAATTGGACAATGAAGTCTGTATTTTATAAACACAGATATTGATGTGAAAATGATTGATGAGGTTGTAAATGATAGAAACTTTCTGAAGGTAAATAAGTGTGAATGTAAAAGGTGTTTGTGACTGACAGACTCCCTCTGCATCAGACTGTCATTCTCATCATCATCACACATTCAAACAGTCTGAGATATCATGAACATGAAGGAATCATTTCTGAACACTTCATATTAACACACTGTTTGTTTGACAGTGAAAACTCATCAAATGTGGGGAGTGATGGGCCTACACTCTGATTGATTTATAGAACTGATGCTTCATATTTGGTTGTTAATCTTCATGTCAGACACTTTTTAATCCCAGCTCATCACAGACCGACTCTTTACAAAATGACACATGATCTGTTTAAATGTCTTTTTAATGTCCGTCTTTTCTCCGGTATTAAACTCCGCTCATGTTGATAAGTTTCACTGAAGTCTGATCCGCTGCAGCGTCCAATCAATGAGTGATATTTGATAAGAGGGCGTGTCTGTCAGTAAAAAGACTTCCGTAAAGCCAGCTCTCGTGTCTCCTCGGTCATCGCTCCTCGTATCTCCCTCCTCTCTCCTTGATCCTCTCTCCTACTTTCAGTGTAAGAGCTTTGGGACGATCCTTAACATGGCGGGTCTAGAACTACTTCCGGTTCAGCCGAGGAGAATTAAGAGAACTGAGAAGTACCCCGTGTCTTTCAGAAACAAAGGAGGCACAAACTAACCAATCACAGCTCATGTTGTATCCACATGCACCCTTTCCAGCAACAGTCCACTACTGTGACTCTCTGACCAGCAGAGGGCGCACCAACACCAACCAATCACTGACTGCAGAGCCATGAGATGACTTCTGTGTCCATGTGACCTTTTAAAGTACTTATTGTGTGTGTGTGTGTGTGTGTGTGTGTGTGTGTGTGTGTGCCAACAACTATCAGATGGAGCCTACATTCTTCATTGTAATTTATAATGTAATGTTCAGTTAATTTATTGTAATTTCATAGAACAGGTTGTCTTAATGAACGCACAGACAATATACTGTTGTTAAACATCAGAGCAGCTAAACGTTTATTTGTTGTAACTTGAGTTTTTATTGAGATTTGACAAAGACATCAAAAGTAGAAAATTAAGAAATAAATATGAACAGAGAGAAGTTGTCTGCAACATGATTTAATATTCTTTAGTTTCTGCAACAGTAAATATAAAACACTTTACAATAAATAAACACCTCAACTGAAGGAAGAAAGAAGAGTAAGCTTATATTTGATCCTCATTTGAAGTTGTTAATGTTTGTATGATGATATTAAATGTCTATCTTAGTTGGAGCAGTGTTTGTAGGCACGTTCACGGAACTTACATTTGTATAGGTTGCTTCTTCCATGACGACCGGACACAATAGGCGTTGCACGTGATCCGAAAGTCGGCATCGGTGCAGACTCGCTGGCGGAGGGTTTAATAACCCACTACCACTCCCCGCTAATTGGTTTGGGACGGACTTAATATGGCGGACCCTCCGCGTGGCCGCGCAAATGGAGGGGTAGTGGGTAGGGAGAGGGTGTAGTGGCTGGTTTGAAAAAGACCCCTAGTGAGGAACAAGCAAAACAAAAACACCAGTCCAAGCAGGACGTAACAGTGACCATCTCTCGTACACTACTTTTCAAAATGCATTGTGGGATACATTGAGTGGACTATATAGTGAGTAGGGAGTGATTTCAGACACATCCTCCATCTTCTAGGAAGGCCCGTTCAGCTTTGAATTCTCTTTTAATTCAAAGCTTTATTGTCATTTAGTTGTACAAACAACAGTAGAGCAAAATGAAAGAGCGTTTCAGCCTGAGAATTTGGTGCCAGTGACTGTAACTGAGGCTAAGACTAAAGTGCAGTAGTGTGAATGTTCCAGATCAGCAGGTCAGCAATCTAACAGCTTGTGGTAGGAAGCTGTTGATCAGTCTGTTGGTTCTGCCTTTTAAACTCTGGAACCGTTTTCCTGATGGCAGCAGCTCAAAGAATTTATGGAGCGGGTGGGAGGGGTCCCTGACGATGTTCAGTGCCCTGCTCCTGCAGCGGCTCAGGAAGAGTTCTTGGACTGAGGGGAGGGAAACTCTGATGACCCTCTCAGCTCCCCTGACTATCCTCTGCAGGGCTTTTTTATCTGACAGACTGCAGCTGGAGTACCATGTGGAGATACAGCACGTCAGCACGCTCTCAACCACACCTGTGTATAAAGTCTTGAGGCTGCTGATAGGGAGAGAGCATCACTGATCGTAGTCTTGTCTCTTTCAACGTGTTCACAGTCCAGGTCTTCGAACTTCAGGACCTTGGACAATAATATCTCTTTGTTTTAGAGTTGATTCATATTTTCAAAACTGTTTAGGTAACAGCAACAATACGTTTGGGTGTTAGACAACTGTTATCACTTCAAAATATGACTTACAAACGCACTTATTCCTGTTTGTTCAAATCTCTTTTGAAAAGATTTTTATTTATGAAACTCATTTGAAAAAACACATTTTGGTTCTGATTTCTTTTTTTGAAATGTCTAAACCTGCCCTATTCCAGAAAACACCCTCGTCCCAGACAACAATGTCAAACTTTAAACTATTTCAAAATGTGTCAAAAGCATCAAAATCTTCAAACCACAAAACCTTCTGATACTAAAGGAGTAAGAAATGACTATCATAGTCATCTACATTTCTAAATGTCCTTTTTAGGAACATTTGGACCCGTTAAAGTCGTGTCCCAGATTTTTGTCAACTCCGTCAGACTTTTACAAAAACATGAAATAATCAGGCATAAACAGAGGAGAGCTACAACTAAAGGACCCCTGTCCTACTTCCTGCTTTTAAAGGGGGGGGGGGGGGGGGGGGACGCTGTTCAAGCATCGTTCACATTTTGAGTTTTTTTTAAATTCATGAAATGATATTAGCCTACTATCAGGTGTGTCTCAACCACAACAGGTCACCTCCATCTCCCTTTAAATTCAGAACTAAATAATGCTCATGGTTTATTCATCTGTGTTTTGGTGACATTGAGGGAACTCTAAGAAACTTTAAAAACTGAAATGGAAACTGATCATGGATATGCTGTTAAAAATACAACATTTAATCAACTGGAGAGGTTTCATCATTTGGTCATAACAGCCTGGTTGCTTCCGGTCTCGAGGGGAACGTGAATGGCAGCATAGCGTGATCTCCCTCCAGAACTTGACCTCAAAGTTTATAGAAAGGTAAAAAATAAAATCTACGTTCTGGTTCGGTGACAGAAACGACAAAAACGTGTAAAAAAAGACGACCACGAGTAGACGTAATGAGGAAAACAGACATGGAGGAATCCCACATCAACGAAATGCTGAGAGAAAGAACATCAGATATCACAAAAGAACTTTGACAATTTCGAGGAGAGGTAAAAGATTTCAGGAGTGAAACAAAACAAGAGTTATCGGATCTCAAAAAAGAGATTGGACAACAGAAAAATGAACTAAAGCGCATGGCAGAAAGGTCCGAGCAAATCGAAGAAAGAGTGGAAAAAGGCAGAGGAACGGGGAATCATTCTGGTGGAGGGAATAAAAACTCTTTCACAAGATTTAAAAGAAAGCGACAGAAGACTGGAATATTTAGAAAACACATCACGTCAGAACATCCAGATCTACAACATTAAGGAAAACACCGGTCATGTCAACATGATTGAATTCTTGGAGAAGCTGATTAATGAAGTTTTGAACAGTCCAAAGGAAAAGTTTAACAGCAGCACACCCCTCCACGGACGCAAAGAGACCCGGTCCACAAAAGAAGCCCCGCAGCATTATAGTGCGTTTCTTCACCTGGGAGATGAGGAGACATGTTTTGAAAACTGCGCGGGGGAAGAGGGAGATATCATATCGTGGAGAACGAGTCAACTTTGACCAGGACTACACAGCAAAGTTACAGAAGTTACTAACCCACCTGAAAGAAAACAGGATCAGATCGTTTATTAAATACCCTGCTAAACTTTTGGTGATGGAGGACAAAGGCCAAAGGATGTATGAACCTCCACCGGGGCCTCAACGGGCCCCGGAGCAGACAAATGGGAGGACAGGTTACAGCGCTTGGGGTGGGAGAAGGTGAAGCATCACTCCTCCCACAGAAAGGCACCAAACACACGACTCTGTTGTGGAGACTGGTCTACTTCATGTGTGGTAGTACACCGAGGTAGGCTTTAAAATGATGACGTCTAAAAAGTCAAAAAGAGGCTAAAGACTAAAGAGGGAGGGGGTGGAAAGTGCTGAGAACTCGAGGGACATGGAACCAAAAAGAAAAGTACAGGAATCTCCGTCTAATTTTACATTTAGTCACATGACATTAAGATTGACAGCTGGTTTGACTGATCACATGTTTTATAGCATCTAATACACAAAAACAGTATCACAGTGTTTTTCTAATATTGAGGCTGTCAGATCATTTCAGTCTCATTATCTTATTAACAGTTACATCAATAAATGACTATTTTACAATATCTGAAAAATTAAAGTGAGCAGATAACAGCATTAGTAACCATGGGTTACACATTATTAGAAACAAACATTTGACTTGCACTCGTCCATCTTGGTCATTTGAGAAACGCATCACATGCTTCATTAGGCTTTATACCAGCTGAAACTTTCTCACTTTAGTTTGACTGTCATCTCAAGGTTGAAGGTTTCTTTGTTAGAACCCAAAGGTAAGTTTGAGCTCAGGTGAGCAGTGGAGTACAGTAAGCTCTAACAAGCTCTGTTTTTACATCGTGTCTGTGCACAGTAGAAATGTGCGTGCCAGCATGTTAGCTTGAGCGTCCAGTTTGCAGCACTGATGCTGCACATCATCATCATCACCATCATGATCATCATCAAGTCATTCCTGATCATATGTCCCAGATATTTACTTTATCCACCACACTGAGGGCTCGATCACAGATACAGAATATGAAATATTTGCTCCACAGTAAAGTGGCACAGATACATATTACAATGAAGTCACTATAGTTGAAGTGATTTTAATATTTGATGTGTTGAATGTAGTACCAGTGTATCAGCCTCATTCACTGATTTCTTAACTTAGTCTGAGCCACCAGAGTTCTTTGGATATCAAACTAATACTACAGATACACGGGATGATTACACTCATTCAGAGAACGCTGCCAGATAAGATGAAATCAAACAGTTTGATCTCAAATCTGAACTCTTCAGGAAAATGTTTACTGAGGGAGTCAATCAACTGAAGAAGTAGGACCATTTGATCTCAGACTTCTATACAATCAAACCTGTTTAACAGCTAGTTAAGTCTCCCCCTGCTGGACATTCAAATAAATGCAGGTCCTATAAACAGTGTATGGTAAGGTCATGGAGTGGATGGTACAGAAACACGCTGACTCATCAGAGGGAACCACACAACTGTTTGAACTCAATGAAAAGTATTTATTGATTATTTAATGATCTTTCAGTTTGTGAGTGGGAGGCCTCCCATTTCCTCACAAGACGGTCAAATATAAAACTATTCACATCAGGAGTAAAGACAATGATTATGAGTCAACTTCATTCATGGTAAATCAAATAACAGAAAACAAAACCAGACAGCTGATCAGCGAGTGAACAATATATGGAAAGAAATGAAAGAGAATAAATTATGCAGAGATGTACAAACGTGTCACCAAGTGCAGAAAAGAAAACTATTCATTTAAAACAAAAGGTAAAAAACAAAGGGAGCCACGAGGAATCACGATGAAGACTGACAAGGAGAAGCTCTGACAACCAAGCACTAACGATGAAGTGACACAGAAGGGAAGAAACACAGAGACTAAATAGACAACAACAAACACAGGTGAGGACAATGAGGGCAATCAGAACAGGACACAGAGGAAGAACTACAAGAACTACAAAATACATCAGGAAACACTAAGACACATATAACTCAATAATAAACATTAGAACTCAAGGACACCAACTTACAAAATAAAAACAAACACCAGGAAGAATGATCACATCTGAATAATCAAAGTACTAAACCAAATCATGAAACAACAGCTGATCACCCAGAGTCCATTATGTGGAAAGAAATGAAAGAATAAAACATGAAGTTATAAAAAGGTTCTGTTGATGACAAAGATAGAAATCAAAGTCTCACATTGGATGTAAAGGTGTTCTGATTCACGTTTGAATGGTTCCAGCAAAAGAACCAGGTCCAACATTTATCACCATCTTTGTTCTGGGAGGTTTTCTTTTTTTTGGTAAATGACAGAATACGTTTGTACAAAAGTAAACCTACAACACACACGTTTGATTGGTCCTTTTCTTGTAGACGTAACTTCAGGTCTTGTCCTCCTGGGATCTAGAATCTGTTCCAGACCATGGGATATTTTCTCTTCATGATCTGAGTCATTTGTCTTTATGTTTTGTGTCAGAAGCTGTCAGTAGTCGTCTTTCAGACGCCGTGTTGGCCTTCATGTTGTTCTGTGGTCAATGTGGGGATAATCTATCCCGGTCTCTGTCAGGGGAGCTGCAGCAGATATGTGTGTAGACCTGGTCCTGGTTGGTTGTTCTCTGATTGATTGATTACACTAGAGAAGTTTCTGTCCACTAACTAATTTACCCACGGTAAGTGCTTTTTCTCTTATGTCCATCAGGGACTGAACTCGTTTCTGCCAGCCTGGTTTGGCCTCAGATTTCTCTCCTTCAATGAGCATGTCGATGTACTCTGGAGTGGAGAGAGGATCTGACCTCAGTGCGATCTCTTTGAGTCTGTTTAGACACTTTGCAGAATCCGAAATTAGTTTATTCACAGTAGCTTCCACAGTTTTCCAAGCAGCCCTCAGTTTTTCAATCAATGCCTCAACAGATGACTTGGCCTCTTTTGCTACCTCATACTTCTCTTTCAGCTCTGTCACCGTTATTTTTTCTGTAAAATCTTCATACTCCCATGTGTACTTCTGATTAAAATGCACATTCCAGAAACATTTACCTGGACAAACTTTACAGTATCCACCTGATCCCATTGCACAACACTTACGTTTGTCTTTGTCATCTGCATAGATACAATTACCATGACAGGTGAAATGACACTGCTGACAGTTGGTGAGGTACCTTCCAGAACGAGAAATATCTACCTTAACAGGTTTTGTTACAGTGATTTCTTTCTCAAAGTTCTCACTTCTGCTGATCTCTGCCTCGTGTTCCTTCAGTTTTTCACCTGTCTCTTTTATCTCCTCGAGCTTGGCTAACCCAATTTTAACCTGCTCCTGTAACTTTTCAACTGAATTTTCGAGCTGCTTTCTTTCTATGAGGACCTCCTTAGTAAGTGTCAAGCTTTTGGATTGCATGAGATTTAAAGCATCAAAGAACCTCTGCATGCTCTCTGTGCCCATGTTCCAGAACATCTCATCGAAGCTTCCCATCCCTCCCCTCATGCTGTCTTGTGCAGATGATTTGTTTTCCGCAAACAAAGCTGAATTATTGAATTTGAAGTGAATCGGCAGGCCGTCTTCTGTTTTAGGACACGGGACACCTGCAGCCTTGATCGCCTCAAGAACTGGTGGACGCTGACCATCAGCAAACGTCACCAGAACCCTGATGTTTTCTGCAACGTCTTTGCCAAAGATTGAGAGAATAGAATCAAACACATATTTCTGTGTCGCTGTGAGTCGAGCTAAAGAGGCCTGAGCAACAAAACACACAGCATCAGTTTCACTAACACCACGCTGAGAAGAGAAGAGATTCCTCAGCTGTTCTGTGATCTCTCTGTCTCTCTTTATGCCTCTTGTATCTCCAAAGCCTGGAGTGTCAATGATGGTCACTGAGTAATCTATTTTAAAGCCTTTCTGGTGGTTTATTTTGTACACAGTGACTTCAGAAGTCTGGCTTTCAGCTTGTGATCTGGACTCATCCTCTTCAATTAATTTAAATCTGAAATCATCATTCCAGTTCACTCCAACAATGTAGTTGATCATTCCATTGATCAGAGTGGACTTTCCTGATCCGGTTGCTCCCATAAGCATTATTGTGCGATTCTGTCTCATGCTTTCTTTCCCAAAGTTAAACCTCCGACATCATGTATGTTCATCTGTTCTTTTTCCAGACGCAGTTTGTAAACTGAGGGTAAGGCATAGTTAATCCTTTTGCTTTTCTGTTTGAGTATTTCTTTAAGAGGATTGGTCTTTGTTGTGCAGACTTTCACAGTGATGCTCTCCTTGCTTCTGCCAGCTTCACCACAATCACATCTGACCCTGACAACATATTCTGTCTCTGACTGAAGCCCTGAAATGATCGTCTCCTCAGCTCCTGTTATCATTTGTTTCCACTGCAGATCCTTCTCTTTGTCTGTTCTCTTGTCTGTTTCAGCGTACTCCACGATGTAGCTCAAAATGTGGACACCTTGTCCAAGCTCAGCAGGTTTCTTCCAGCTCACTGATATCTTACTTGAGTTTGGTTTACCTTCAGGTTCTCCAGGAGGGCTGCAGGGTAAGGTTTGAATAGAACCACTGACATGATTGGCTGGTCCAACACCTACAGAGGTCACTGCTCTGCACCTGAACATATACTCTGTGTTTGGACTCAGATCACCCACTGTGACCTCTTCAGGTTTTGATGCCGTCTGTTGTTTCCATTCTTCCTCTCCACTGACACAGTACTCAACAGAGTAGGAGGTGATGCTCTCTGATCCAAACTTTGGTGGATCAATCTTCTGTGTCACACTGTTGTGGTTTACGTCTCTTACTGTGACTGTTTCAGGCTTTGAAGGCGGCTCAAAGTTCTCAGTGTCAAGAAAGCCTTCTTTATAAAGGTAGATGCTCGAACCTTTCTGTGTCTCATTTGTTATTCCGACTGTCAAGAACTTAACGTCCTTGTTCTCCTGGTTGGCCTCTGCAAAGTCACTAAAGAGCTTTGCTTTTTCCCTCGTTGATTTGGCTACTTCTCTAGAAGCATAAAATTGTTCCTTCTCTACATCCTGAGTCTGTGGATCTTGAGTGTTTTCTGGTTTTTGTCTTAAGTAGTTTGACAAAGCTGAGCGGTACGGTTCATTGATTCCCAGTGAGGTGAAAACAAAACACACAGCATGTTCTGTTCTTAGACTTTCTTTGTAAAGGTCATTCTGAGATGGTACAATCTTGGTGTTCTTCATCGTGTCTGTTAAAGACAATATTCTGTCGATCTCTCTCTCTTTACAATCCATCCACTCATTCAGGTTTTCACTGTTGAATGGAGAAGAGTGTATTTTCCTCAGGACATCTGCGAGCACAGCCTCCTCTTCTCCTCCTCCTCGGATCGATGGAAGTTTCTTTGCCAGTGTTAGTTGGAATTCCAGCTTGAATCCGGACATCATCCTTTTAAAAGTTTTCATCTTTTTGCTGATCTGTGGGAACTGCTGTGCTGTGGTGGTTCTCAGTGCATCATTACACCTCATTTCCAGCTTACTGAGGTCCTCCAGGACACTCTGTGATTCTTGAACTAAACTTTCACTTATCTGACGTACAAGTTTAGCAGCAGAAGAATCTAAAGTTGTCAGAGGCAGCAGCCAGACCTTCATTGGTACTGCGTTTTCTCCATTGGCTCCCAGCAGTTTAGGCAGACTTTGGTAGACTTGCACTGCTTCCTGAAAGGATGTCAGAGTTCTCTCAAGAGAAAAGTCTCCGAAGAAACTGCAGGAGAATTTCTCAACACTAGCTTTCTCCTTTTCTTCCATTTTCAGTGAACCATCACCCTCTATAGGAAGGTTAGGAATTTTATTAATCGCTAACTTCAAGTTTCCCTCAATGTCTTGTTGATTTTCTTTTTGAGAAACTTCACGGTCAAAGACGAAGAAGGCTTGTGCCCCATAAAGAATCGCTGTGACTACGTGTGTTGCTAAACCTTTCTCAAAAACATTCTGGTGCTTCATATTTCCTGCTCCAAGATGATCCATCGACAGTTCCTGGACCTTTGTAGTTGCTTTGTACTTCAGTGTTACTCTGGCCTGGTTTTTGGAAGTCTTACTGTTGTTCAGGTATTTGGCTGATCCATCTACCTGTACAAGTCCACTCATGAAACTTGCCTTCAGTGATGCTTTAACATCGAGTGCAGAAGATTTACCCTCAATAGATTCAGAGGCAACTGTCTCAAATTCATTATATTTCTGTGGTCGTTCTCCAACATGCTTCATCAGGTCATCACGGTCCCACAGGGTCATTCCTGCAAAAGAAGAAGCACAAATCAAGTTCAGCTTTCAGAAACAGCATAACAGGAGAAGCCGTTAGGACCCAGTGTTTCCCGTACCATTATAATAGGGGGGCACCCCGCCCCACCAACGGCACCCCCCCTTGATGGTCAAGTTAATTTTATTTAATTTTACTTTCTATATAGCACCAGATCACAACAGAAGTTATTTAAGGATACCTTTCCTATGAAACAGGTCTATACCATGTCCTTTTATTGAACAAACTAAATGGCCTCATGTTATTTCTCTTATTTACACGACGGCATGTCATTTCTGTCTCTACATGGTAGCACGTTTACAATTCTCCTCTGCTCTCTGTATCGCGGAGTTTCGCCCTGATATAGGTCAGCGGACAAGAGCGCGCGTCGGAAAATATGAAGTGCAAACAAAGCAATAATAAAAAGACCGTAAGAACCATCAGAAAACACAGTAGTCCGCTTAGTTGACTCCAGACTTTTCTGGGCGTGTCTCTGTCACTGCCGTTACTCCAGGGATGTGCTGTGAGCATGCTGCATTCAGGGGAGCTCAGAAACGAGAGATGCAGGAACAAAAACTAAACTGGACAGGCTGTTACATTATCAAATAATTATTCAGTTGTTATATTGGCTGCTGTCATTAAAAGAAACACATGAACACCATCCTTTAAGTGTCTGTGGCGGTGTCTTTCTGACCCCCCCAGAGCTCTATACCTAGGGGAAACACTGGGACCACATCCATGGAAATGGTATTTGATGAAATTATTTAATGATTATAGAATTTAAATTTCAGTACTACAGTACCAGGCACGAGTAAGTCTTTGCGGCAGTCGTACAACATCCCGAGGCTGAAAGGCTGACCGAGAGCCGCCACCTCCATCGTCTCACCGGCTTCAGAGTCCATTGCTTGGTCTAAACTGGGCAGAATGGACAACAGCTTGTTAGATCGTTTGGTACATCATTTAAACCTTTAAGGGTTTCCATATTATCAGGCAAACCAAAAGAAAAAAAACATTCAGAATTTAGTTTTTTAAATATTTTTGTCAGCATTAAAAAATGACAGCAGGAAAATAGTTGTGTTTTCAAGTCACCACAGCACAGATCTCATGGGACCTTTTAAAGTGTAAATCTATTTTATGACTCTAAAGAACATTCAGTATTCATGCCAGATAATAATTTAACATTTGGATCAGAGCCCGACCGATTAATCAGCCAGCCAACCAATAAAATCAGCCGATATCAGCATATCCAGTGACTATCAGTATCATCTAATCTTATCTCAGATATTACAGATTTATTCTCCAGTCAAACATTTCATTTGAGTTTCATCTTATTACTCTAGCAGTTCTCTGTCACCAGCAGGGGGCGCTATATGGATTACAACAAGCATCATCACTCTGCAGAGTGTGGAGCGGTGATGCTCGTACATGCTCAGTTACTTTCAAGTCGAGTGACCATCTTGTCTTCATTCTGAATCTTTTCCAGAAGTGTTTGATAACTGAGGGATCAACACAATAAATGTTTATATCTATATTTATCTCTACAGATCGAACAAAAATCTAAGAAAGATATCGGCCGATAAATTTGATTTTTTTCTCCCCCCAATATCGATATATCTGCCCCAAAAATCCAATATTGGTCGGGCCCTAATTTGGATCACCTGGAAATCTATTTTATGACTTCAACAACATTCAGTATTTATGCCAGATAATGATTTAATATTTAGATCACACGATAGCCTGTGGTCACACACATTAAGCCAAAAGAATCCAAGGTATCGCCACAGTGGGTCAGGCATTGTCATTTGTCAGTCACAGAGTTATTTCAAAAATGCATTTTAAAAATGCTTCACGAGCTTTCTTTCTATCTGTATGCTTCTAAGACTTTAATGATGCAGCAGATCATCAGCAAAAAGTAACGCTGGTTATGGGAAAGTTCAAAACATCTGAAGGCTCTGCAGAAACAACAAAGACCTGACCCACCTTAGCAAATGTACTCAAACACTGCCTGTGCTCTTTCAATTCAAGCAGGACGCTGAGACAGCCATAAATGAACTAAAAGACACGAGGATGACCACGAAGATTTACAAAGCTACCACAAAGAGACATAACAACCAGAATTCACTAAACTGACAAAATCATGCAAAATGGCTAGAAAGATGCACAACTTCAAAATCTGAAGTCCTCTTATTCAGCCGCCCCAATCGGAACACCATCATGCCAAATAATCTTGGCAACCTGTTTGCAAATATGAAGTACTCTGCACGTAATCTGGGACTCGTCTTCGGCTCTCTTTAGATACCCAAATAACCAACATCACTCAGTCATGCTTTCTTCAGATTATGGAACTCTGCAAGAGTCAAACATCTCCTCTTGCATTCAGACCTTGAAAAACGTATCCACGCATTCATTCCATCCCGTTCGGACTATTGCAATTCCATGTCTTCCAGTTTCACAGGAAGTCTGTACCGTCTGCCTGAGGGGAGAAGACTCAACTCTGCATAGACCACCTTTCTGACCACCTGCCTGCTGTAGAGGTCGCTCAGCTGGACTTGACTCCTCCCTGCAATCTTGCTCGCCACTTTAACCAGGCTACCAAGTCTGTTTTTATTGGCTAGAGCCAGATTGCCATACCAGGCAATAATACAAAAAAAGGGTCATCATCTCAGAAGGAACATTAAAAGAACGCATTTAACCGCTGTTACAGAGACAGAGAGGATGAAGAGAAATACAGAAACAGAGAGGATGAAGAGAAATACAGAGACAGAGAGGATGAAGAGAAATACAGAGACAGAGAGGATGAAGAGAAATACAGAAACAGAGAGGATGAAGAGAAATACAGAGACAGAGAGGATGAAGAGAAATACAGAAACAGAGAGGATGAAGAGAAATACAGAGACAGAGAGGATGAAGAGAAATACAGAGACATAGAGGATGAAGAGAAATACAGAGACAGAGAGGATGAAGAGAAATACAGAGACCGAGAGGATGAAGAGAAATACAGAGACAGAGAGGATGAAGAGAAATACAGAAACAGAGAGGATGAAGAGAAATACAGAGACAGAGATTTTGATTTTTCAAACTTCTTTTAATTGCTCAAAGCTTGTTAAAAAAAACATAAATAACAAACAGCCAACACTCAAAAATAAAACAAAATCAAATCAAAATGTTACCAAAAACCAAATCATCATTCTCAACAGAACATAAAACACGTTTGATGCACCAAGTGTCTTCAAACACTTTCAAATTGTTCGTCAAACGAAACAAAGTATCTGAAATCTAGCTTCAGACGAGCTTTCAACAGACCCCACACACAAGCGCCCCGTGTGTGGGACGTGCACCCTAAAGGTTGAGCACTTTTGCCCGAGGTGTGTGCCTCAGGTGCCGCGCCGCTGTCCGAGGTGCTGATCGTGCCTTTGTTTGTTTGTTCGCCTGTTATGGAGTTCTCCCCTTATTTTTGTATATAGTTTGTCATGCCAATATATAGCATTCTTTTTGTTGTTGTTTTTGTTGTTTGCCAGAGCCTTGTGGCGACAACCTGTTCATTCAATCGTCCGCGTGTGTGTGAGTGCGTGCGTGTGTGTGTGTGGGGGGGAGCAGCAGTAAAAAATGGCGCTCTAAAAAGCCGAAAAATATCGTAAATTGACATGAGACATCTAAAAGGTTACAATCCTGCCTGGTTTAAGTAAGTTGTATTTATAATTATTTCTCATAACGTCATCAAAAAAATGCTTTATTTGTGTACAAACTATGAAATTACATATGCCGTCTGATAGACGGCTGGGGCGCTTGGAGGGGGGTCTAAAATGTTGGTGGTCCTAGTGTTAAGGAGCGAGATCGGCCGGTATGATCCACATTCATTTGAATCCTTGCCGGGTTTTAACAAAAGTGTAATGGTAGCTTCCGAGAGTGTTTGTGGAAAGGCCCCCTGATCCAGAGAGTGCTTGATCATTTCAAAGAGGAGAGGGGCTAACTTGGATGAACATTTTTTTTTAAATTCAATTGGATAGCCATCTGGACCAGGGGCCTTGCCACTTTGCATTGCTGTGATTGAATTGATTACTTCCTCTAGTGTGAGGGGCTCATCTAGGTCTTCCCTTTTTTTTGGATCTATAGAGGGAGCATCTAAGTTGTCCAAAAATTCGAGCATATCCGAGTCATCCTTCGGAAATTCTGATGTATATAAATTAGAATAAAATATTTTGAAAGTTATTTATTTCAACTGGGTTTACTGTTCGCTCACCAAGAGCGTTTCAGATCTGTAGTATGAGCTGAGCAGCAGATCTACATTTCAACTGATGGGCCAGGAGTCGACCTGCTTTTTCACCGTGTTCATACACAAACCCTCGGGATCTAAGTAAATGCTGTTCAGTTCTGTCCGTTGATAGAAGGTTATATTGAGTTTGTAAACCCAGTCTATCTTTGTACAATTCAGGTGAGGATGATATGGAGTATCTATGGTCTAGTTCACGTATGGAATCTATGAGTTGCTCCTGCCTAAGCTTTCTGGTTTTGTTGCGTATTGCAGTGTATGCTATTACTTCTCCCCTGATTACAGCCTGAAGCGTCTCCCATAAGATGGATGGTGATACTGAGTCTGATTTATTTGTTTGAATAAAATTATCTATAGCAATGGATATCAATTTACAGAAGTCTTTATCTGACAGTAGAGTTGAATCCAATCTCCAATTGGGACGTTCTGTACGGTTAAGGGAAAAACACAAGTCAAGCAATACTGGTGAATGGTCTGATTCTACAATGGCTAAATATTCAGTTTTTTTATCAGAGGGTAACAAGGTTTTATCTATGAAGAAATAATCAATTCTTGAATATGAATGGTGTACATGTGAAAAATATGAAAATTATTTTTTGTGTGGAAAAAGAAAACGCCAAGGATCTATGCAACCTACTTCATTCATAAATGTAGACAGAGCACGAGCCATCTTAGATGGGGAGACTGATTTGGAGCTTGAACGATCTATGGCCGGATCTATAACACAATTCAGGTCACCCCCAAAAATCAGATGATGCGAGTTCATTTTGGGTAGTGCGGAGATTAACCCACTTATAAAACTGGAATCATCCCAATTAGGAGCATAAACAGAAGCAAGAATGACCTGAGTGTTAAAGAGGGAGCCAGTCACTATAATAAATCGTCCCTGTGGATCCCATATTACATCGTTAGTAGTAAACTGTATCTTTCTATGGATTCATATCGCTGTTCCTCTCGCCTTAGTATTAAAATGTGAATGATAAGCCTGTCCCACCCACGGCTTTTTAAGTTTGATGTGGTCTGTTGTAATTAAATGCGTTTCTTGCAGAAATGCTATTTCTGTTTTCAATTTTTGAAGGTGAGTAAATATTTTAGCCCGTTTCACCGGTCCCCTCAGGCCTTTAACGTTCCAGCTTATAAAACGAACTGCAGATCCTCCTACTCCTGCATTACTCTTTGACACTTCAGTCATTATTGTTCAGAGTAATGATGATCATTTTCAGATCCAGCAATATTAATTGACAGCCCTTCAATTGATAGAGTGTAGTATTATCCACAACTTCAGAAACTATTCAATAACAAAGTAAACACACATAGACTACATAATCCCCTATGACAGTTATCATCCCAAAACCCAAAAAAAACCACCCATTCTGTAGGTTTGCCTTCCCAGCTGAGGCAAACTGCTTTCTCCTGTTTAAATCACGGCTCTCCCGATAGACTATACTCTCAATAACTAACTTTCTTGGGAGGGTTCCCGATTAACTCGATATACAGAAGTTTCAATGTATAAACCCAACAAAAAGGTACCAATGAGTGCAAATGAATAGGCGCCCTGTGCGCATAGACATACATGTTGTATTAGTGTAAAGTGGAAAATATAAACAGTACCATAACAATACAGTAAAATGATAATACACCATCATGATTTTAAAGATAGTGTCAATGAAAGGATTTCCACCCTTATAAAGATTGGATTGGCTCTGAGCCAAATCACAGCAATGCATCATGTAGCCCAGTGGTTCCCAAACTTTTTTTGCCGGGCCCCCCCTTCAACATAAAAATGGCTTTGGGCCCCCCCCACACGTTACCAAATACATTTTGTTTGTATATGTATGTGTGTGTGTGTGTGTGTGTGTGTGTGTGTGTGTGTGTGTGTGTGTGTGTATACAAAAATACTGACAATAACATCCATTGCAGTCAAATATCTGTATTTCTAGAATTTATCTGAGATTTGCCAAAACAGAAAAAGAATGGCAGCATCCATGTGTGAAGATTAAACTTAAAAAAAATATCAAGCCAATTCTAAAGTAGCAGTAAAGAGTATAACTGCAACATTCAACTGAACACTTTTTAAAGATGCAGCAGTAAGGCCCCGTGTCCACCTAGCGTTTTTTTCTCAACGCCAGCGTCTTGTTTTCATTTGTGTTCAATGGGTAGAGAGCGTTTGCAGCAGAAAGCGGCCATCTGGTTGAAAAGCGCAGCGCCCAGCGTCTTTTCAACAAGCGTTCTGCAGTTTTTGTGCGGCTGCTCTGCGCGCTCAAGATGAAAATCTTTCATCTTTTCAGAAAGGAGCTGTTGATGTCACCGGCGCTCTTTTCCAAATGTATGATATTCCCCGTATTTTAGCCTCCTACGGATCGTGTCTTGTACCCACATCCTCTTTGCTGGGGTAAAAAGCAATCTCACATATAAAACATGAAGTAAAAAGTAACGGAGACGTGTCGGTTATACAGTGGCCGTTGTCAACACACTGTTGTCATAGAGACGGACGTGCAGCGCTTTTCTTCTCAGCGAACAAACGCTTCATGCAAACGCTCCCGAGCGCACAGCCAGCGCTTTTCTGTCCGGAAAAAACGCTAGGTGGATCTGAAAGTACAGCTCCTTCTGAAAAACTTAATGAAAATCTTCTTTTAAGCTCAGGGGGGCGCACGGCCCACTTTGGGAACCACTGATGTAGCCCATCATGAGCATTCACAATCTAACAGCTTAAAAGCTAAAAACTTTGTTTTATTATATTCTGTAGCCTAGTCCATTAGAAACAACTAATAATATTCTCTTATGCCCAAATTATAGTTCCATAAAGGACTTTGTGGCAGTGTCAGTTCTAGTGGGTTGACATTCCCATAGCTGAGGCAGTGGTTGTTCAAAAAATCAACTCTTTGTGTACATATAACATCATTAACTGAACATATAGCTTACCCTCTATATCCCACTGAGGAGACAGTTGAAAATCAGTCGTCTCCAAGAAATAATTATAAAATAAAAGACACTGAACTCAGACCTCCTCTACTGTCCATCTGAAATCCAGGTTAAATAAACCATCCATAAACATAAAAGAGAGTAGTATAAAGATCTATTATCTGAGCTGATCATCTGTAGTTTAACGTTTCCGTTCCAGCCATCAGCCAAGGGAGAGGGGAGGGGGGGTCCGCTCACACACGTCTCAGTCTTTGCTTTGTGCAATATAGCCAGACAATCAAAAGTTGTCTCTTTGTAAACAAAGCGGGGAGTTTCTGAGGAGAGAGAGGAGAAAAAAAAAAAGAAAAGAAAAAAAAAAAGACAAATTGTGTGTGCGCGGCTGGTTGTATCCCCCACTTTGTGATTGTGCTGGCCAGTGGGCTACAATTTACTTCCCAATGCGGCGATCATAGAAACCCTGGGCCTCCTCTGGTGTCTCAAACAGGAAACTTTCTCCTTCAAATGTGACTCTGAGACGGGCTGGAAAGAGCAGACGGAATTGTACCCCGTTTTGATAGAGGGCCTGTTTCACCCCATTGAATGAAGATCTTTTCTTTGCAAGGGTGGTACTAAGGTCTGGATATATTCTCAGTGTAGCACCCTTATATATCACTTCGTGCTGTCTAGACCATTTCATAGCGAGCTCTTTCTCCTGGTAGTGATGGAAGCACAGGATGAAGGGTCTTGGGGGTCTTCCTTGTGCAGGCTTTGGACCTAGTGAGCGATGCGCTCTGTCGAGTTCAGGGGGGGTCGGAAAAACGTCCACTCCCATGGTTTCTCTCAGCAGCTCGGACACAAACGGGCTAAAAGGGCCTTGTTAACTTGGTATCTGGGTTAATGTCATTACAAAGTTAAACAGGCATTCAAAGAGTCTTCACAGTGGAGATCCGTCTCTTTTTTCTCTCTCTGGTTACCTACAGAGTATCCAGACCTGCAACCTTTATTCAAGGGGTACAGAACTAAGGCGATCAATCGTCTACTAGTTTGTTTTAAATGCTGATGGTAAAGGCGGAAAACATACCTGTGCAGCCTGCCAAGGAGGGATACATGTGAAGTGTCAGATTAGACTTTTTTTACTTTCTCCTGTTTGTGAACTTTGTTGTGTCTCTTCAGACTCCCCTTGTGTCTAAAACTTTTACCACACTCAGAGCAGCTGAAGGCTTTCTCTCCACTGTGAACTAACATGTGTGTGGCCAGATGTCCTCTAAGGGTAAAACTTTTACCACACTCAGAGCAGCTGAAGGCTTTCTCTCCACTGTGAACTAACATGTGTGTGGCCAGATGTCCTCTTCGGGTAAAACTTTTACCACACTCAGAGCAGCTGAAGGCTTTCACTCCACTGTGAACTAAAATGTGTCTGGCCAGACTTCCTCTTAAGGTAAAACTTTTACTACACTCAGAGCAGCTGAAGGCTTTCTCTCCACTGTGAACTAACATGTGTGTGGCCAGATGTCCTCTAAGGGTAAAACTTTTACCACACTCAGAGCAGCTGAAGGCTTTCTCTCCACTGTGAACTAACATGTGTGTGGCCAGATGTCCTCTTCGGGTAAAACTTTTACCACACTCAGAGCAGCTGAAGGGTTTCACTCCACTGTGAACTAACATGTGTGTGGCCAGACTTCCTCTTTGGGTAAAACTTTTACCACACTCAGAGCAGCTGAAGGCTTTCTCTCCACTGTGAACTAACATGTGTGTGGCCAGATTTCCTCTTTGGGTAAAACTTTTACCACACTCAGAGCAGAGGAAGGCTTTCTCTCCACTGTGAACTAACATGTGTGAGGCCAGACTTCCTCTTTGGGTAAAACTTTTACCACACTCAGAGCAGCTGAAGGGTTTCACTCCACTGTGAACTAACATGTGTGTGGCCAGACTTCCTCTTTGGGTAAAACTTTTACCACACTCAAAGCAGCGGAAGGGTTTCTCTCCACTGTGAACTAACATGTGTGAGGCCAGACTTCCTCTTAGGGTAAAACTTTTACCACACTCAGAGCAGCTGAAGGGTTTCACTCCACTGTGAACTAACATGTGTGTGGCCAGACTTCCTCTTTGGGTAAAACTTTTACCACACTCAGAGCAGCTGAAGGGTTTCACTCCACTGTGAACTAACATGTGTCTGGTCAGAGGCCCTTTTCGGTTAAATCTTTTACCGCACTCCGAGCACCTATGTGGTCTCTTACCAGTCTTTAGTTTCTTATTTTTTAAGTTTAATTCTGACAGATCTTCTCTCGTCTCTCTCCAATCATCACTGTCATTAGTCTCGGGTTCATAAGAGTCTTCAGTCTCGACCTCAGTCTCTGGTTCATCAGAGTCTTCAATCTTGACCTCAGTCTCTGGTTCATCAGAGTCTTCAATCTTGACCTCAGTCTCTGGTTCATCAGAGTCTTCAATCTTGACCTCAGTCTCTGGTTCATAAGAGTTTTCAGTCTCGACCTCAGTCTCTGGTTCATCAGAGTCTTCAATCTTGACCCCAGTCTCTGGTTCATCAGAGTCTTCAATCTTGACCTCAGTCTCTGGTTCATCAGAGTCTTCAATCTTGACCTCAGTCTCTGGTTCATCAGAGTCTTCAATCTTGACCTCAGTCTCAGGTTCATCAGAGTCTTCAATCTTGACCTCAGTCTCTGGTTCATCAGAGTCTTCAATCTTGACCTCAGTCTCTGGTTCATCAGAGTCTTCAATCTTGACCTCAGTCTCTGTTTGTAAACGTCTCTCTGGATCTGAGTGCCTCTCTGGTTCTGCTCCTCCACAGTCCTCTTCATCAACTCCTGTTTCCATCTGTTCAGTTTGTCTCTGATGAAGCTGTGAGGACTGAGGTTTCTCTTCATCATCTTCACTCTTCACAGAGACAGGAGTGAAGGGGAACTTGGTGGTATCAGCCTCCTCCGGTCCTTGAAGCTGTTCTTCCTCCTGACTGCTCCACAGTTCCTCATGTTCTTCTTTAATGTGTTGGGGCTTAGTGCCCTCCTGGTCCAGAATGTGGCTCCACTCCTGCTGCTCAGGTGGAAGCTCTTCTTTACTCACCAACAGCTGCTGGACATCTGCAGGACACAGTAAACAAACATTAACCGTACTTAGACTGCTTTTTGAATATTAATAAGGGCTGTCAAATGATTTCATTTGTAATGAATGAAAATCAATAGTTAATTGGAATTGACTTTAAAACACTTGCATTCATTTCAGACTCAATCTCACTGTGATGAACACGTTAACGTTTACAGCCCTGCTTTTAATATTTTAATGGACATGATCAAGAAAAGCATGATAAGTTGATGCTACATTTCTATCCTGTCCTGTGTACTTGTTGCTATGGATGATGTCATTTTAATTCTGTTGAAGAAAATGAATGGATTATCTGTTACGATAGTTGGGAGAGAGATTGCTGTTGGGCGAGCTGAGCTACAGTGAAGCTGGCGCACTGCGCTGTCAATGAGGTTGAAACAGTGTGCTTTCAAATGAATTCAGAGACCATCACCTCGACAGGAACCTCCTGACCTTTCTACCTTGGTTTCTAGGATTGTTCTGTCTCTATTTGAAATGCTTCTACGGCTATGAAATGAGTAGTAACTCTCTCAGCAGAAGCAGTGTCAGTCACAGTGGATGCGATCAACGAAGGAAAGATGGACATCCTTCACAAGTTGTCTGGCTTTTACCTGGGTGAAAGTTGACTTCCTGTCTTTCACTTGTTGTCCCCTCTGTCAACAGAACCCTCTGACCCGCATAGATCCATCAGATGTTGAGTTAAGTAACATGACGTGCTGCAAGTTTAACAAACAAGGACAGATCCGTACAGATCCAGATTCTTTGACTCGGGCCCTGACTTATGCAGAGGGTGGCCTGAAGTTTGTGTGCACAAAGATACTAATGAAGGATAAGGATAAGGATAAACTTTATTGATCCCCCAATGGGGGAAATTTAGTTGTTACAGCAGCTCAAAAACAGGAATATAAACAGCATCAATAGCAAAAAGTTAAGAAAAAACAGCTACGTGCATGAATAGCATGTATTTAACGTTTCTAACACTTATCTCCAATAATCATATCTACTTTAACTACTCAAATGAACACCAAAGATCCGTTGCTGGATTCAATAGGTCCAGACTAAAGAGTGTTTAAATCCAGTAAACTCAATGGCTGCGTTTACATGGACACAAATAATGGGAATAAAAGCCTGATCAGAATCAAAATGCTGCATGTAAACATGTCAATCAGACAAATGATAATGCAGAATAAAAGTGAACTCAGAACTGAGAAGAACTAATACAGCCTCTTTTTAAAGTCATGTCGACAAGTGGCAGCATCTCATTCACATTTATTGTATGTTTGTACAGTTTATCATGAATGCCAGTAGAATGTTTCATTCAATAACCAATAAGATCACGTTTAGAACATGAACTATAGCAAGTTAAAAAGTCAAACAATGCTGCTAGAAATGGTTCAAATGTCAAAAGTTTACATGATTCTTAAACTATGAGGAAATATATCTCACATTTTCAGGGTGTAAAACAAATTAGAGTGGTTTCAAGTTTTTACGGGTCATTAGTGATGATTGTTTACAAACACCGGCTGAAATGTCGGCTTCTTCTTCTGATGTTTCCGGCAGATAAGACAGGTGGGACCAGTCTGCGCATGTCACAATGGTTTTATTCTGATTTAATGCTGATGCATGAACACGCACGGCATAATCTGATCATTTTATGTAGCGTTTTTAGCAGGAGCTAGCTGCGGCTAACACTGTGCTGTGTGCGTCTATGGACGTTAGCTAAAGGCTCTGCTCCCTGAAACATGAGCAGGAAAACTGCGTTCAAGCCATTCGTGGTTCGCGTTTGCTTGGTCAAATCAGCTGCACGTTTTTTCCAGTGCTCGAATCTACTAACATTTACGGTAATCGTAATGAAATCGCTCTGAAGAGCTGCTGGTAGTGACTGTGGGGCAGACTGCAGTCTCACAATCAGACCCATGAAACATACGATAGGGTGAATTCAGGTATATTGGGACATCAGGTATATTGGGACAACTTAAACAAGCAGCACAGTATGTCTGCCCTGAAAAACACATGTCAAAGCAATTGGTGCTGAGATGTTCTAAAGAAGCATATGATGAAAGTCACATGACAAAATGTATGTGACATCACATGGGAGGGTGTGGCCAGCATCAAACAGGAAGTTGATATGTAAGAGATATGAGAAATGACATCTGCATTAGCTTTATTTTAATATAAGGTTATACATTTTGACTGCAGAATCTACTTAAGATAAAAATGATCTATACGCATGTATGATGCAATAGTGTACTAAAATAAACATACATTGATTTGAAAGTGAGTTTATATTTTATAAATGAGGACATTTTCTTAGTGTCCCAAATGAGCAAACTTGGTTTAGTCATTTGGGACAGCATGTTTCAGGTCATTTGGGACACTAATGCTAATAAAATGATATGTAATATGAATGTGTTACATATAATTGTGTGCATATTACATGATTAAAAAGACAAACCTCACATGTATATCAGCCTAGAACCAAGATGCACTTTGCAATAAATAAAATGGAGATTTTTCATGATTCATGAACAGACTTTGAATTGAAACTGATCTCCCAAATGCTATGTAATGTTAGACAATACAATACGGTCAAATACCCCCTTAATACATTGTTTTGAATGGAAAACAATAAAGTTTAACCCACATATGGCTATATGTTTGGTATATAAAAATATAAACATTTAAACCAGAGCAGCAATGTTGGTGCCTGTCAATGTTGGTTTTGCTGGTTTGTTTTTTGATTACTTTGTCTAATCCCTGGTTTAAGCTCCATTCATAATCAATATCTATCTATCTATCTATCTATCTATCTATCTATCTATCTATCTATCTATCTATCTATATATATATATATATATATAGATAGATATACATATTCAATTCTGCAAAATGATATTTTAAATGAATTTCATGAACTGTGAAAACATATTGTGTTTTTGAATGACTTTCACACTATAATAGCCTGACCTTGTTGACACAATAACACATTAAGCCACAACTTAATAAAAAGTAAATAGATTATTTCAAGTCATATATGATATGCAGGACAAGAACAAATCTGTTTAACTTAGCCTATTTATTGAAATAGGTTATTAGGGACTAAAGTAGGGATGTAACGATTCACTCACCTCCCGATACGATACGATTCACGATACTGGGTTCACGATACGATTCTTTCACGATTTATTTTACAAAATGAGACTGAAGAAAAATTATAACTAAAAAAGATTCCTTTAATTTGTTCATGAAAGCACTAATGCACCTCGTAATCTCTTTGGCTCTTACACTCGTTTGGGTGAGCGGGGCTACAAACCTGTTTCTTAGTATAGTTTGGCTTCACAGCTGCCATGGTAACGCCTGCTTGTTACAACCAACCGCCTCTGCTCTACAGCTGCTGACACTCATCACATGCAGGGTCCGAAATTAACTTTTTTACTTTTTGAATGAAAGAATTCACTGGTCAAACATGTTTTTTAACGGCAGAAATAACAAATAGGGTTTTTGTGTCACATACACATCTGTTACAGTACATTTAATTGAGAAGGCATTATGTTCTGTTGAATCAATCACAGATTAAAGTCACAGATTCAATCATTTTATCAGATCAGGGAATTGAGAAATTAAAAAATATATTTGCTGGCCTTTATTTTTTAAATAGGTATACCCAGACCCCCCCTGCTCCCCGCATTACAACATTACAGACTAAAAACTAACCATCAGAGAATAATACATTATTATTCCACAAAACAAGTTTTCTCTTGATTTAGCTTTGACAATATTAGACACTTATACAATATAATCAGCCTGTTCTTTATTAGACGTGTGTGTATCTCTGACTGCTCCTGCTGCGCGTGCATTTAGAGCACACTATATCTGCAGTGTTTATAACGCAGCGCTGTTTCACAGAGTCTGAGAGGAGACGTTCACAGACTGAGACTACAGCAGGCTGTGAGAGGACGTCGCTATCATGTTAGCTGCAGACGAGTGAACGGAGAAAAGTCGAACCGACCGTTTGACCGGATCACATGTTCCCGACTCGGTCCGTACGGATCACGGATCAACTGTAGGCTACGTGCTGATGCACTTTAAGTTAAACGGGGCGCGCGCGCGCTGTGTGTGTGTGTGTATGTGTGCGCGCGTTTGCTCTGAAATTGGTGTGTCTCAGGCAGCGTGCTCCGCGATGCTCTCAGTCATGACAGCAGAGAGAGGAGCAGGGAAAGCCGGCTGCAGCTAAATAAAACGTGCTTAATACTCATAGCATAGTTTTTATGACTTTCTGGTCAAATATTTACCCGCCCTGTGGCAGATAACCCTCTGAAATGTACTCAACAAACGGAAAATCTACCCGCATTTGGCGCTTGGCGGGTGTGGATTTCGGACCCTGTTACTGCGATTCATTTTTCAGAGAATCGATGTGAACCTTGACAGCTTTGAATCGATTTTTAACTGCCTCACGATTAATCTTTACATCCCTAGACTAAAGCAAAGGTTACTTGAAACTGTGTCCCAAATGACCAAACACGTCACCACAGTTTTTTTTTTGGTCAACAATTAAAGATGGTTAAACCACACTTTTTAAAAATATCATGCACACTTAAAATCTTCACATAAAGAAAGTAGACACCTTGAGGAATTTAGGAATATATAATTTGTTGGTTTATGTTTTGTGTTTCATGATAAGAATACGATCACAAGTTAGAATTACAGTCATTGACAGTCTCACACACTGCATCACAGACTATATTAACATGCGTGGATTACACAGCACCCACCAAGACTGTACGCTGTTTTGCAAACAGCAAACCGTGGATTACTCCTGAAATAAAGGTCCTCCTCAAGGACAAACAGAGGGCTTTTAAGTCAGGAGACAGGGAGGAGATGAAGACTGTGCAGAGAGAGCTGAGGATGAAGATCAGGGAGGGGAAACGCAGCTACAGGAGGAAGATGGAGGAACAGCTGCAGCAGAAGAATGTCAGTGGAGTCTGGAAGGGCCTGAAAAACCATTTCAGGTCACAAGGACTCCAACACTGAACTGGTTAGGGATCAGGAGTGGTTGAATGACCTGGGGTCTCATTTATAAAAGAGTGCGTAGAATCCACACTAAAAATGTACGTGAGCCAAAAACCCGGAAATGGCGTGCGCACAGAAAATTTCAGATTTATAAAACCGTTCGTACGCACACCTGCACGCAATGTTCCCTTTATAAATCACGATCCACCTGGAAATGTGCGCACGTAGATTAGACCCATGTTCCGCCCTTTACACGCCCACATTTAACCATAAACGGTCAATGCAAAGCAGCTTGTGAATGAAAATGCGAACGAGGGGGCAGATCAAAGGTTTCCAGCGCTGGATCACGGCGAAAACCGGAAGTTTAGAGGAAGAAAATAAACTTTCTGACCCAGAAATGCAGGAGCTTGTGAATGAAGTAAAGGTTAGAAAGCACATAGCGGTAGTTTGCTGCAGCAGGAGGGTCACAATCCTAAGAAAAAAACAGAGAATGACACCACATTGCTGCCGCATTCACGCTGTCCTCCTACAGCGCCAAAACATTAACTTTTCATCATTACGCACGGGTACATCTGCAATGTTTATCCTATATGTTTACAGGACCCACTCTGAGTCATATATTATCAGAGTGCTCACGTCAGTCAGCAGTCTCCCTCACTGTACGATATTATTAAACAAAAGTTTGATCAATGAACAACAACTTTTAATTGTTGGCCACATTTTTTCGAGGGAAACTCCGTCTGCTCTGTGACTAATTATGAGGATATAAAGGCCACATGATCGTGTCAGAGATGCCCCGATTTAATGTCCACACTTGAATAATTCACACAATAAATACGTGCAGGTGATGAAGATGTGCTGAGTAACAAGAAGGCAAAATCTGTGACGCCACCGCTGTGTCTCTGAGCGCTCTGTGCGTCTTGCAGCTCAGTCATCTTTATTCAAACTAAAAATCACACTTGATGATATTTAAAGATATTAATGAAAACTGGTGGCTCTACGGTTTTTGTGTTAGTTTAAATCTGATTATGATGTACTACATTAGAGTACAGTCCGGTCCTCTGAGGTCCGTCCGGGATAATGAAGGTGAGACAGCGCTGATGAAATATGTGTGGCGGACTTTTATGAATGAATTTGTTTACGTTTATATCGTGTCATATTGAAAGTAACAATTGATAATGGCTCACTACATGCGCTCGTATAGCCTAAGTAAAACAACGGCCGGTTTTAATGATTATTATGACGTGGATCTGTCAGTAAGTTTGATATTTAGTGAAATAAAATGTAGAAGAGACATCAATGTACATTCTGCAGGCTTCAATTCACCACTTCGCCGTCTGTGTCGCCAATTTCCCATGCCTCCAAAATGTACGTACGCATGGGTCAGAGTTTACCTACCGGTGCGCACATGTTACCGTCAGGTTTGTTTTTATAGATCACCAACTTTGCGTGATTAAAGGCGTACGCCAGTTTCAGGGCCCGTTTTGTGCGTACGCAACGGTTATAAATGAGACCCCTGAACACTTTCTTCAACAGATTTGAACAGCCATCCACCCCTCCCCTGACTCATTCCATCCTGATGCAACCACCACCACTGTTTGCCCCCACCCCCATCTCGCCCCCCTGCACACCCCTCTCTGCTCCCCCCACTATCAGCCACCCCCCACCCCCACCACTACAAGCACACAGCCCCCCCGGCTCCAGCCTGTCCTTTACAACAGCCCAGGTAAACAGAGAACTGAGGAGGCTAAAGGTCAGGAAGGCAGTAGGTTAGGCCTGGGCGATAAAACGATAACGATAATTATCGCAATATAATTTTTCTCACAATAAAAATTAAAAATGTTCGATAGAATTTAACCTGTAATTACACCGCCCAACCACTGGGAAACGGGGGGGCGCTAATGCGCATTGAACGCTAGTTGCCACCCGACATTAAAGAGAAGAAGAAAACGACGTCGAACAGCCAATCATGTCGCAGGGATATGGGTAGGCGGGCTTACAGACGATCGGAGCGGAATGAAAACACAGCCGAAATTAGCGCTAGTGACACAGAGGAAAGCGCTGAGCCTGCCAGCTTGAGGCACGGAGGAAATATCATCGACAACACGACAAGAAAGACCGCTCAGCTGCGGGAGTTTGGAGACATTTTGGATATTTACAGTCCGACAAAAAACGAGTAACACGCTCTGTTAACTGTGCTGAAGACGAGTGAAGCTAAAACGTGCAACACAGACCCTTCACTGTTTGACACAATATGAGCCGTTAAAAACACGCTGAAGGAAAGAAATGACCAAACGTCCCAAACCAGTGTTAGTGTGGACCGTATTGTAAATAATATAAACAGTGTATGGTGTGGACCCTCAGCAAGCAGCGGGCCAGTAGGCTAAGTGTTACTGCCCAGAAGCTAACTGTCATATCAGCGTTTCCAGCTCCGGGCTCTGAGCTTATGATGGAGACATGTTCCTGTTTCATTATAGTTTGTCATGTTCTGATAATAAAGAATAATTAACCATCTGGTTTCTTCAACTTTCACTCAGAAGCAAAAATCAGCTTTTAAATTTGAAAGAAGTAATGATTTAACATTTATCGTGATAATTATCGATATCGACTGATATGAAAATTTTTATCGTGATAACATTTTTAGTCATATCGCCCAGGCCTACAGTAGGTCCAGAGGGCATCAGCTCCAGGCTCCTCAAAACCTGTGCAGACCAGCTTTGTGGGGTTATGGAGCAAGCAACGGTTTCACCAAAAATAGGAGTTATACACGGACTGAACTGATAAAACTTAGACACGCTTCGTCCAGAAGTGCACCTGAAGGATTCGGCACATTCCCTGCGAAGATAACTCGCTCCGTCGAGCCCACAGCTGGAACGAAGACCGGACGAGCAGAGAGGAAACACAGGAGAAGATGTGAGAGGAGGCAGAAGCGAGGCAAGCGAGCCAGTATTCGGGCTAGACTGAGAGCGGCTCCGTATAGAACTGCACTACTGAGCGTCTATCTTGCAAATGCCCGCTCACTCGTCAACAAGGTTGATGAGATAAAACTACGGATTTCCAACTGCTGCTTAGACAGCTGTGCAATGATTATAACTGAGAGCTGGCTGCACGAAAACATCCCGGACTCGGCACTGGAGCTAACGGGCCACATCATTTATCGGGCAGACCGCACACCGGACTCCGGTAAGGCAAGAGGGGGAGGCGTGTGTGTGTACATTAATAACAGCTGGTGTACAGATACCACCATAACCCAGAGACACTGCTGCCCAGACCTGGAATTTTTAACGCTCAGATGCAGACCTTTTCATCTGCCAAGAGAGTTCACCACAGTGATCATCACAGCAGTGTATGTTCACCCCCGGGCTAATGCTAAAATAGCCATGAGCAGACTACATGATGACATCATCAGACAACAAAATAAACACCCAGACGGCATCTTTATTGTGGCAGAGGACTTTAACCACTCCAACCTAAAGTCTGTACTGCCGAGATTTTACAAGAATGTGGACACTAAAACAAGGAACAGCAGGACACTTGACCAGGTATACAAAAACATCCCTGGTGCATATAAGGCACACCCATCCCCCCATCTTGGACAATCTGATCACCTATCCCTTTTCCTGACACCAGCTTACGAACCCCTCATCAGCAGATCGAAACCCATGGTAAAGACATAGCAGATCTGGAGTGAGGAGGCTTCATGTGCACTTCAGGACTGTTTCGAGGACACCATGTGGGAGCTCTTTGAGGAAACAGGCATGGAGCTCCACACCTCATCAGTACTATCTTACATAAACTTTTGCATCGACAACGTGACCACAAAAAAGCAGCTCAAGGTATTCCCCAACCAAAAACCCTGGTTCAACAACAGCGTGCGAGTGCTGCTCAAAGCCAGGGATGCAGCATTCAGATCAGGGGACAGGGATGCATACACAAGAGCAAGAGCAGACTTGAACAGGGGCATCAGAACTGCTAAACTACAATACAAGCAACAGATTGAGGCCAACTTCAAAGATAACAACCCCCGCCCTATGTGGAAAGGCATCAGGAACATCACAGACTACAAACAAAGCCACAACACCCCCACAGACACCTCCCTCCCAGACCAGCTCAACTCATTCTTTGCCCGCTTTGAGGACACCTCCAACAAGTAAGCAGCCCCCCCCACAACACCCACAGAGAACGACCGGCCACTCACCCTGCAGCACTATCAGGTGAAGAAGGCCCTACTCAGCATAGACTGCAGCAAAGCAGCAAAGCAGCAGGACCAGATGGGGTCCCTGGACGAGCTCTGAAGGCTTGTACGGACCAGCTCGCTGCAGTCTTCACACAAATCTTCAATAAGTCTCTACAACAAGCCACTGTCCCCACCTGCCTGAAGACAGCAACAATCGTTCCAGTGCCCAAAACATCGGCAGTCTCAAGCCTGAATGATTACCGGCCAGTTGCCCTGACTCCGATAATCATGAAATGCATGGAAAAACTGGTACTGTCCCACATCAAAGCCCACATTCCTGCTATGTTTGATCCACACCAATTCGCCTACAGGACCAACAGATCAACAGACGACGCCATCTCACTCGCTCTACACACTGCCATCACCCACCTTGAACAGCCCAACACCTATGTTAGAATGTTGTTTGTCGACTTCAGCTCTGCATTCAACTCCATCCAGCCTAGCAAACTGGTCAGAAAACTACACACACTGCAGTTAGGAACCCCCCTCTGTCTGTGGATCCAGGACTTTCTCACAAACAGACCTCAGCATGTCAGGCTAGGAGACTGCATCTCCTCCACCATCATCCTCAACACCGGCGTACCCCAAGGTTGCGTCCTCAGTCCAATCCTCTACTCCCTGTACACCCACGACTGCACGACCACCCACAGCTCCAACACCTTTCTTAAATTTGCAGACGACACCACCATTGTAGGACTGATCTCCAACAACAATGAGGTGGCCTACAGGGAGGAGGTTCAAACATTCTCTGTGTGGTGTCAAAACAACAACCTGCACCTCAACACAAAGAAAACCAAGGAGATAATAATTGACTAGAGGAAAAAACAAAAAACACTCCACAGCAATCTGCACGTCAACAAGGAAGAGATCAAACGTGTCACCAGCTTTAAGTTTCTGGGAGTGCACATCTTGGAGGACCTGAGCTGGACCCTGAACACAGCACACCTGATAAAGCCTCTTTTTCCTTTTACAATTCTGTGGTGGCATCAGCTATCCTTTACGGAGTGGTCTGCTGGAGCAGCAGCGTCACGGCTGCAGACAGGAACAGACTAAACAAACTGGTGAAGAAGGCCAGCTCTGTCCTGGGCTGCCCCCTGGACCCTGTTGAGGTGGTGGGAGACAGGAGGAAGATGAAAAAGCTATCATCCCTGATGGAGAACGTCTCCCACCCCCTGCATGGTACTGTCTCAGCACTGGGCAGCTCCTTTAGTGGCCAGCTTCGCCACCCGCGGTGTCTGAAGGAGAGATACCGCAGGTCCTTCCTTCCTGCTGCAGTCAGACTGTTCAACCAAGCCTGCTCCCAGTAGATCACAAAACTCACCCACAAACTGGACAATTCACGTATACCTCTTGTGCAATAATTAATGCTGTATTCTGTCATCACTACCTGTTTTATTTGCATTGCATTAATAATTGATGGGACTACTTGTGCAATAACACGTTCACCCTCATATGCACTGTGTGCAGGATAGTATTTTGTTCATACAGACTGTTACTGGCTTTCTTTATAACTCTTTTGATGTATATTTTTTACACTTTTTTTGATATTTTTTATTTAACTTATTTTTGCACTGTGTGCTTTTTCTTCTGTTGACTATCCTGCTTTGCTGCTGTAACACTGTAAATGTCTCCGTTCGTGAGATGAATAAAGGACTATCTTATCTTATCTTACAAAAAACGTCCCAATATACCTGAATTCACCCTACTTTTTACAGTAATTATTCCCGGTGATAAACTGAAGGTATCACGAAGGTGTAGTACTTCCTAGACTACTTGCATGCATAATATGAAGTACTTTAACTGTGTACTTTTCGAGTAATCATGTGTCAAAGTCCTAAACAGAGGATAAGATTAAGGATGTTTTGCCCAACTTTGACGTGGAATAAAAAACGTATTTTCCATTAGTAGTCCATGATTCATATACCGCTGAACTTAGTACTTCCTAGACTACTTGCATGAATAATATGAAGTACTTTAACTGTGTACTTTTTAAGTAATCATGTGTCAAAATCCCTTATAAATCACTATAATGACTCTTTTTTTATGACTTTGATGTCTTGTAAAAACATTTTCTTCCAGAAATTGTAGTGGAAAAATAGAATCTGTCTGTTACCTTTGTTTGACCTTAAAAGATTAGGATGTTCGTGCGTCATTTAGCAATTAGAAATTATTTGTCTTTATGGCCTTGGTCTGTATCTCCAAGCAGGGATACTCCCCTGGATCTGGGTACAGCGTGACCCTCAATCAGTTCCCTCTGAACAAAGGACTTTCTGTTGGTGTTCCTTCGTACCAGGTGCCTTAACTAGCAGAAGGCGTAGTCACTAGGGCAAGCTGATGCAAGTAGTCTAGGAAGTACTACACCTTCGTGATACCTTCAGTTTATCACCGGGAATAATTACTGTAAAAAGTATCGTATGTTTCATGGGTCTGATTGTGAGATTGCAGTCTGCCCCACAGTCAAAACCAGCAGATTACCGTAAATGGTAGTAGATTCGCGCACTGGGAAAAAAACGTGCGGATGATTTGACCAAGCAAACGCGAACCACGGCTGGCTTGACCGCAGTGCAGGACTGTACACACGTTTCCAGCAGTGGAAAGAAAACCTACCTGCTCTCTGCAGCTTGATTTCAGGTGTTAATATCACATCCAGCAGTTGTCGTTGTCGGTGGAGCTCCTCTAAGTATCCACTTGTTGATGTTTGTCCTGATATATCTCTCATAACCGCAGCGAGCAGCCGCCGACTGAATAACTCTTTAGGATCCTTAAACCCGGCCATCTGACACACATCCAAGAATCACAGAAGAAAACTCAACTCAACGCTGACGGTGCTCCGATCACCTGCAACGTTAGCACTAGTGATTGTCCTCTGACACCCGAGGCTCCTACACATGCGCGGTAGCTCTGAGGCGTGGTTTGGTCAGGTATGGCAAGCCGTTTTAACATTTAATAGCTAGACTGGATATGTATTCCTATGGCAAGTCCTTTTAACATTTAATTATTAGCTGTAATAGCAAATGTAGATATCAATAATTGCTTTTTGACATGTTAGAATTCCAAGCCGACATATCCACAATGTAACTTCTACTAGTAACAATTTTAATTAAATATATCTACAATTCATTTTTCACTAGTAAAAATGTTAATTCTTGATATCAACAATTCTATTCTTACTAGTGACAAAGTTCATTTATGATATCTACAATTGTTCTAACATTACAGATATCAGGAATTAATTATAGATATCTAAAATGCAATTCTTACTAATCGAAATTACATTATTGATATCTTGACCTGGAATTGTTACATGTAAGAATGTAATTACAGTTAAATTTTAATGTGTAACAATTATATTAGATATATCTACAATTTTCTTTTAAACTAGTCAAAATTGAATTGTTGATATCAATAATGGAATTTCCACATGTAAAAATGCCACTGTAGATATCTTCAATTATGTACAGACATATGAAATGCTACATATCCGAAATGAATATGGTAATTTGGACGACATATCCAAAATGAAGTCATTGTCCCGCCCACATATCCAAAATGAGTATGTTAATTTACAGCCTCTGACATCTCCTCAGGATTGGTTCATTGGGCAACTCCACTACCGTTACGCTGGGAGATGATGATTGAAAATGGAGCGAGACGGAAACACTGAGACCTCAGTTTCTGCATTTGACACAATTTTTAATGTGGCGAATCGAGCCAGCATGTTCACATGGATAATATAGATATCATTTTTGACTAAATGATTCAGCACTTACCTGAACGAACTCGATTAACTGAGAAGGCTGCCGGGGCATCTCCCTGCAAACTCAAAATCAATTCTTTGATGTCCAGAAGGCTGTCTCTTAATTCATTTGCTGTCTCTGTAGAAAGTAGGTCAGCAATTCTCGCTACAATAACAATGGAGCCGTCTATTGCACGTACAGTATGGCAAGCCCTTTTAACATTAAAACAGTCTGGCTGACAAGTAGCTATTTAGTTTTCACTAGTGAAAATTATATTTCAACATGTCAAAATGTCATTTCGACATGTAGAAACTGATTTGCAGATATCTTTAAATGAATTACAGATATCAGTAATTAGTTTTTCACTAGTAAGAATAATTATTACAGATATCTACAATTGAATTTCCACATATTGAAAAGGGATTTTTACTAGTGAAAATGTAATTTCCCATTTCAGATATCAAAAATTGCAGTTTCGGATATGTGGGCGTGACGGGCCGTCATATAAGTAGTGTACCATACAGCCATTGGTCGACTCTTAAATAGTTCATGAATATTCAACAAATGCTAAAGATGTTTGAAAATGCACCGCCATTGGCCAGTGTTGCCAAGTCCGCTTGTTATAAGCGACTTTGGACTTTGTAAAGTCGCTTGCAAATATCTTCAGTCGCGGGCTGGGGGTTTTTGGGCTTGTTTTCTAAATTGCAGTTGCTTATTTGGGCTTGCTTTGCTCCCTGTATGAACTGATACTGATTCTCTCCCAGCTCTCCCAATGAAGCTAAACACAAACACGGTAGTTAGTTTGTCCTTTACCAGGATCTGTCTAGCGTTTACCACCGCGTTTCCTTGGTTACCACGCGCGCCCGATCAAACAGTCAGTTAACCCTGAAATGAGGGAAACTCTGGGTTTTCTGTTTCAGCAGGGGAGGTCACTCAAACCCAAGTAAGAGAGAGGGGTAACTCAGGCCTGTTCCAGAAGGAGATGTTTCTTTAGCTCCGAATCAGTTACTATAGTAACTGAGTCTGTGGACCTAACCTGGTCGGGAGCAGGTTTTCTTCAATGAACCCAGAGTCTCCTCTTTCAGAGCCAGAAACGCCGATCATTTCCTCATTCTTTCATTCAGTCCGTATAACGCCGTGTTAGTGAAGATTCACTGTTTGTCTGAATACAAATCCAGGTTGTTTTAATGTTAGGTGGGCTATACTATTCCTGCGTTCCAGTTACCTCGGAACTGGGAAGTCGGAGCTGGGAATGACGTCATACCCGAGTTGAGCGTGTTCCAGTTGCAAGTCGGAAAAGCAACATGGACACCTCCAGGAGTACCTTTGTTTTGTTAGCTAATACCAGACGATAACAACACACTACGTGATAGTTTGTGCACAAAAATAACATGACAACATGTCCACAGATAGAACTTGCATGATACTATCAGTGTGATTGATTTAATCACACAAAAAGAGGAACAAGCGGCTAATAAACACTATAGTCTCAGCTTTAACGTACGGTTGATGCACGTAGCAGCCATGTTGGATTTTAACTCGGGCTCCTCCGACTTCTCCGAGTTTCCGACTAGTAATTACGACTTCAGGGGGCGTTCCAGTTGACACTTCCGACTGGGAACTCGGAATTTCCCACTTCCCAGTTCAACTGGAACGCAGCATATTTTGTCGAACATGGAATGTATTTTAGTCGAGGAGCCTCGAGTAAAGGGGTTCATTACTCCTCAGGGAATAAGAGTCTATACATTTACGTCGGGAGATGTTAATTTAATTCGGACTAATAAATAAAGTAAACAGGATAAAGGAGAGAGGACATTTAGCCTGTGTGTGTGAATACATCATTATGTTGGGGAGAAAGATAGAGCACATTCAAATAGACACTGAATGAAGTTCACTATGTTTAATATGTTAAATATGTTTAAATTCCACCATGAGCCCAGTTTGTTCGTAGATTTCATTTTGAGATGTTTTAAAGTTGCTTTTCTTCTGCTGGTTTGCATCTTAATGAAAATACATTTGAGGTGTAATACCATTCCACCAGTTTGGATCTGCAATATTATAATTCTGATTAAATATAAAAATAATAGACTTCATTACGTGCTGACACGAGCAGCTGTTTTCTCCTCCTCTCTCTCCTTTGAGCTACAGCAGTGTTTCTTTTTTCTTTTTTTCCTTTTTAAAACCTTTACATATTCTCCGTTTGTCCGCATGGAGATAGGTTATATTTCGAGAGGGTTAAAGTAGGCCTATGAGGATCTCTTTTTTTGTCACCTGTTGCCATGGTGAATCGTAGTATCGGGGCTCCATTAATGTTGGCTTTTTATCCTTATGGTGCACGCGCTGAGTGAACTTACTCAGAGTTGATTTAACAAACTCAAATCAGGTGTTCTGGAATCGAAAACTCAGAGTTTCCCCTCCTGAGGGTAAATCAACTCAGAGCTCAGAGTTAGACTGAGAGTTTGTTGAACCGTCTTTCAGAAACGGGCCCCTGGTTGCTTGTTTCTCTCACGAGATCTGGCAACACTACATTGGCAGTGACGATCGCAGATGACAGTGCCATTGGCTCGCGCCGTATGTGTTTTGGAAGAGGTAGAATATGGCGGAGCAAGTGATCCTTAAAATTCAAAGAAAATGCTTTGCAATCGAACGAGCTTATCAACATGGTGTATGCCAATGGTTCCCAAACTTTTTTTGCCGGGCCCCCCCTTCAACATAAAAATGGCTTTGGGCCCCTCCCACACCTTACCAAATACATTTTGTGTGTAGGCTATATGTATGCGTGTGTGTGTGTGTGTGTGTGTGTCTGTGTATACAAAAAATACTGACAATAACATCCATTGCAGTCAAATATCTGTATTTCTAGAATTTATCTGAGATTTGCCAAAACAGAAAAAGAATGGCAGCATCCATGTGTGAAGATTAAACTTAAAAAAAATATCAAGCCAATTCTAAAGTAGCAGTAAAGAGTATAGCTGCAACATTCAACTGAACACTTTTTAAAGATGCAGCAGTAAGGCCCCGTGTCCACCTAGCGTTTTTTTCTCAACGCCAGCGTCTTTTTTTCATTTGTGTTTAATGGGTAGAGAGCGTTTGCAGCAGCGGCCGTCTGGATGAAAAGCGCAGCGCCCAGCCTCTTTTCAACAAGCGCTCTGACGTTTTTGTGCGGCTGCTCTGCGCGCTCAAGATGAAAATCTTTCAACTTTTCAGAAAGGCTCTGTTGATGTCACCGGCGCTCTTTTCCAAATGTATGATATTCCCCGTATTTTAGCCTCCTACGGATCGTGTCTTGTACCCGCATCCTCTTTTCTGGGGTAAAAAGCGATCTCACATATAAAACATGAAGTAAAAAGTAACGGAGACGTGTAGGTTATAAAGCGGCCGTTGTCAACACACTGTTGTCATAGAGACGGACGTGCAGCGCTTTTCTTCTCAGCGGACAACCGCTTCATGCAAACGCTCCCGAGCGCACAGCCAGCGCTTTTCTGTCCGGAAAAAACGCTAGGTGGATCTGAAAGTAAACAGCTCCTTCTGAAAAACTTAATGAAAATCTTCTTTTAAGCTCCATTGTCCCGGTCCTGCAAGAATTTCAGTGACTTGTGTGTGCTTGTTTTGTGCTACAGATCTTCTCCAGCCTGGCTGCAGCTGTGAGACAGCCACTCTCAGTTCATTCTCAATGTCTAGCTTTGATCTGTAGTTTGTCTTGATTGATGCAACTGCCGAAAAACATAACTCACATAGGTATCACACAACTGTAGTGCATTGTTTGGATTTCTTCTTCTTCTTTCTCTTTTCCCCCAAAACTTTTCGCGCCCCCCCTGGCATTGCGCCGCGCCCCCCTAGGGGGGCGCACGGCCCACTTTGGGAACCACTGGTGTATGCAGTCAAAGGGAACTACGTTCAATAGACGCCTCCATTGTTAATGTAGCGAGAAATGCTGACCTACTTTCTACACAAACAGCAAATGAATTAAGAGACAGCCTTCTGGACATCAAAGTATTGATTATGGTGGTCCTAAAAATGTTTATTACATGTTACCAAGTGTAATTTAAGTAGTTAGGTTATAGTTTTTTGGTAACTTGTGTGTACTTTACTTGAGGATCTTCATAAAAATAATTATTCTTTTTACACCATACTATTATCTGAACCCTTCAGTTAGGCCCTTTAGCAACTCTGAAGACATGATCAGCATAGAAAACATGTTATACATTTATGACAATTTTGCCCTTTAAAAGTTCACAACAGAATCTTTAGTCACTATGTTCCCTACATCAACGATTGAACACTTCAAACCATATAACTATACAAAATACATAGTGTCGTTTAACTTTTGATACTTTAGTGCATTTAATATTAAATCTTCTTTTACATATGTACACATTTAGATACAGGACTTTAAGACATACATTTAGAGAGTGTTTTACGGTTTAATAAGGTAGTCAGTAATCTGCAATGCATATATTTGAAAGTAATTTTTAGCTACCTGTTGTTGCTTATTTTTCAGGAGGCCGTGGCAGACCAGCCATTGATGTTTCAAGGCAGCAAATAGTGTTTCTGCTGAAACAAGGATACACTGTCAAGCAAATGGCTTTAATTTGTCCCTGTCTGTACATTTACTGAGTAGTTTCAAAGTACTATAATCTAGAGGTATAAAAACAACTCCACCAATCTGTTAGATTGATAATCAAATGCACCTTTCTCCTTTATGTTTATCACAAGGTGGGGTTTGGTGGTCCATGGAGCCATTGATGGACACTCTCGACTGATCACATACTTGAATTGCAACACAAATAATCGTGCCTCAACTGTACTGATAAAGTTTGTAAAAGCAACCTGCATGTATGGCCTTCCTTCCAGAGTTAGATCAGACTATGGAGGTGAGAATTCACAAGTTGCACTGTTCATGAACCTTGTTCAAGGTGTGGAGAGGAGGAGTCACATCACAGGCGAGTCTGTCCATAACCAAAGAATAGAACGTCTTTGGAGAGATGTTTTTTTTGCATGTTCTACAATCTTTCTATGATACATTTTACTCTCTTGAGAATTCTGAGCTTCTTGATCCTGAGGATGACCTCCACAAAATGGCACTGCAAATTGTCTTTCTGCCAGAAATTCAGAAAAGACTTCAGAACTTCAGAAATGCCTGGAATAACCACAGTCTGCGCACAGAAAACAACAGAACACCTGTCCAAATCTAGATTGCAGGAATGCTGGCCAATATGGAGATGGACAGCACAGCCATCAACAATGTGTTTGGTGAGGACCGTTACAGTGAACAAAGTTTGGAGGCCCTTTTGGCACACCATGGGATTGGGACTTTCCCCAGTCTTGATGACGATGACCATTTCCCAGCTGTTGCTATTGAAGAACCCAGAATCCTCCTCACTTCACAGCAATAGCAACTCATCATCCAGGCAGTTGAAGATATTCCAAATATGACACAGAAATACCAGACTTGCTGCACAGTAATTGCAAATATGCTTGTGTGAAAATAATAGTGTATAATAGTTAAAGACCAAACTGATACATTGGAGGACAATTTAAAGTAATATCACACAGTAGGGAGTGATGGGTGAGGGGTCCTGTGTCTTGCACAAGGGCTCCTCTGCAGTACTCGGGATGTGACCTGGCACCTCTTCAGCCACCAGACCAACTTCAATTTTTCCATCCGCACCGGGACTTGAACTGGAGACCCTCCGGTTTCCAACGTGAGTCCTTACAGACTGAGCTACTGCCGCCCATTTCATGTTTGATAAAAGTAAAGAACTACATTTGTGATGTAATAAAGCCAATACATCCTACTGGACACTTTCTGTGAGTTCATATTTAGCCACATTAAAGTTTTCACTTCAAGTTCTTCATGTGTATTAAGTGTTTTATTGATGTCAATGCTGATATAACTACACAGAAAATGTCTAGATAAGTATGTATAGGTTTTGTATTTCTATATAAAAATCAGAAAGTTACAGGATGAGTAATGAATAACGGAGAAGAGGTGGGATTAAATAAGTTTCTACTTCCACTCCTTTTTAAAAGTTTCTTCTGTGTGATATCTGTCATTGTTTGTACTTATGACTTTTTTAGATCTGCTTATTTGTTAGTTTTCTTTTCTTCTCTTTTTTTACATGTTCAAAATAAAAACTTCAATTCAGTCCAATCAAACAATCCATGATTTATCTCTGGGGCTCTTTGCTTTCTTTCAAACACATTTAAGTCATCGACTCATCAACTTATGCTGCAGGATTTCATTTTGTAAACAAATAAACAAAAACAAAACATTAAAGCAGCCGTGAGGAACTTTCTGTCACATTGTGTTCTCATTTGGCGCCCCCTTGTGGACAAAAGGTGTTTGGTAAGATAGATTTACTTTACTGATCCCAAACTTGGAAATTGTGGTGTTACAGCAGCAGGTTGTCAAAGCAAATAAAACAATATGAGAATAAATACAAGTGAATAAGCATTGAAAATATATCTAAATAACATTCATAAGAAATAAATACACCCAGGATTAAACCTCACATTACTTCAAAAGTCTAATATGAAAAATTAAATACACAAATGTGTCAGTCATGTCTAACTGAATGTAAACTATGCTGGAGGTGAAGAGATGTAAATGTGCAACAACAGTGATGACAGTTGTAAATGTGCAGTAACGTTATAGAGAACTGGTTAATCCAGAGCCGTGAACATTCAGAGCTGTGCAATCACTGACACATTTCCATTCGTTGTGGAACGAATAAAAGAAAGTCACAACTCTTGTTAATACCAGTATACCAGTAAAACCAATCCTGGAAAAAGTAATCAAAGACACAAAGACTGTTTTTATTCTCTCACACATTTATTTAATTTCTTTATTCAACTCAGCCACTCCCTCTCTACCACTCCCTCCGTCTCCCTGCTCTGGTGATCAGATGATTTTGGGTGTTTGACTCTTTAAGTACACAACCTCTCTAAGCCAATCATCCTGCAGCTGTCAAATTTTAAAACTTGTTCTCTCTCTTCTCCACAGTCAGTCTGTCATTTCAGTGCGAACGCTGCAACCCTCCTCCACACCGGTCACCTCCACTCCAGCTCAGCAATTCTACAATTCACTTAGCGACGTACATCAGTGAGTAAGAACAACACAAGCAAGGCTCAAGAAAAAATAAAGGAACGATGTTAGTAAGGACGAACGATCAGCTTTGAGTCCGATTGGACACACAGGTGCTGAAAGGCATTGCCCAGAGGCACAACATTAACTGCCGTTCTGAGACTCTAATCAGTATATAAACCATCTTATACGTCGTCGTTTTCAAGCAAAAACAAAAACCATCATCATTACCATCATTACATCAATACTATCGAGATCATCATCATTAAGTTAAGTTAGTAGGTATTCCTGAAAGAGCTGGGTCTTTAGCAGATCGAATGGGGTTTGGAAGTTCATTCCACCACCGGGGGGCGACAGAGGAGAAGAGTCTAGTCCTCGTCTTTGGACCCTGTTGTGAAGGTTGTGCATGTAGGAAGACCTGCCAGTAGAGAGTTGCAATAGTCTATGCGTGATAGCACAAGAGCCTGTACCATAAGTTGTGTGGCATGTTCTGACAGGTAAGGTCTGATCTTCCTGATGTTCTACAGGGCAAAACGACATGATCGGGCAATCGAGGCCACTTGAACCTTGAAGGTTAGCTGGTCATCAATCATGACACCCAGGTTCCGGGCAGACTTTGTGGGCATGAGTTTAGTTGTTCCAAGTTGGATATTGATCTGTGGCTGTATAGAGGGACTGGCTGGGATGACAAGGAGCTCAGTCTTTGAAAGATGTAGTTGAAGGTGCCGTTCATTCATCCATTTAGAGATATCGGTGAGGCATGACGAGACTCTAGCTGAGACTGTGACATCGCCTGGTGGAAATGACAAGAAGAGCTGGGTATCATCAGCATAGCAGTGGTATGAAAAGCCATGAGAGCGGATTATCGAACCAAGTGAGCTTGTGTATATGGAGAAGAGGAGGGGACCAAGCACTGACCCTTGAGGTACCCCTGTGGATAAGCTGTGCGATTTGGACACTTCTTCCTTCCACGACACTCTAAAGGATCGCCCAGAGAGGTAGGACTCGAACCAGCAAAGGGCGGATCCTGAGATGCCAAGCTCAGAGAACGTGGAAAGGAGGATTTGATGGTTGACTGTGTCAAAGGCAGCAGACAGATCTAGGAGTAGTAGAACTGATGACTGACCTGCCGCCCTGGCCGCCTTTAGCGATTCTGTTACTGAGTGTAGAGCAGTTTCAGTAGAGTGGCCCCGCTTAAAGCCTGACTGATTTGGATCAAACAGATTGTTAATAGACAGCAACTCCGAGACTTGCTTGAAGACTGTGCGCTCAAGTACTTTTGACAGAAAGGGCAGAAGAGAAACCGGTCTGTAGTTTTCAACCTGGGCTGGGTTCAGTGTGGGTTTTTTGAGCAGAGGGGTGACCCGAGCTTGCTTGAATGCTGTGGGGAACACACCCATTGACATAGAAGAGTTGATGATATGCTGAAGTGCATCATTAAGCGGAGAGGAGATGGTCTGCAAGAGGCTTGATGGTATAGGGTCCAAAGGACAGGTAGTCGGCCGAGAGTCTAGCACAAGCTTAGAGACTTCTTCCTCAGTCAGAGAGGAGAATGAGTCGAATGAGGCACTTTTGGTCGGTGCTTTTGGGCTGAGTTGGTCAGGCTCAGAAAACTGGTTACTGATGGTTGAAACCTTTTCAGTAAAGTACGAGGCAAACATGTCGGGTGTCAACAGATCGGAGGGTGGATGAGGAGGAGGTTGAAGCAGTGAGTTAAAAGCAGAACACATTTTTCTTGTATCTGTGGCAATGCATATCTTGTTCTCATAATATGTTGTCTTGGCCGTTTTTAGGCTGGAGGAGAATGAGACAAGTCTTTGCTTATAGTCATTGAGGTCAATGGATTGTTTTGATTTTTGCCATTTTCTCTCTGCTGACCTCAACCCTGCTCTTTGCTCTCTTATGACTTCAGTGAGCCAGGGACTAGGCTGGTTTTTGCGAGCGGGCTTGGACACCAGAGGGCAGAGTTTGTTCAGTGATGAGGCTAGTGTGGAGCAGAGTGTGTCTGTAGCCTCATCTGGAAAGAGTGCAGTAAAGACCTCGTGGGCAGGCATGGCAGCCAAGACCTTGTTGGACAGCTGGACTGGCTTGAGCGAACGCATATTTTGGTGGTATGACACCATTTGAGGTTGTGCCTGAGGAAGTTCGGGTAAGGATATTGTGAATTGAATAAATAAGTGGTCTGATAAATGCAGGGGGGTGACAGTCAGGTTTGCTGTTGAGCAGTTCCGGGTCAGAATTAAATCAAGGGTGTTGCCAGCTTTATGGGTAGGAGGAGTTGGGACCAGTGTGAGGTCGAAAGAGGACAACAAAGCAAGAAAGTTGCAAGAAAGTCGGTTGCCTGGGCTTTATCTGTGTGTATATTCATGTCTCCCATTACAATAAGTGGTGTTCCATCATCAGGGATTTCTGAGAGTAGCTTGGATTCCTTTGGATCACTTTTACCATTGAACAGGAGTTTTAAATCTCGGGATGGTACGGTTAGAATTCTTGACAGCAACATTTATAGATACTGCTTTCATTTTATTATGTAAAAAAAGAAATGACATGAAAGATATTAAACGGTTGAACACTTTTGATTGTGGCTTTTCTGGACACACTGTGGTCTGGTCTCTCTCCTGTATGACTTCTCATGTGGCTGTTAATACTGAGGACTCACTAGCAGTCCGGTAGTCCATACGTACATATACATCAGAGAGTAAGAACAACACAAGCAATGATCTAGAAAGGAGGAAACAACGTAAGTAAGTGCAAACAAACAGCTTTAAGTCTGATGGGACACACAGGTGTTGACAGGCAATGTGCAGAGACAAAACCATCGTCATCAATAATATCATTAAATACGTAGGTATTGTCACTGCTGCTGACAGACAAGAGTTTTGGTTCTCTGCATCATAGCCAAGGCTCGGTTGGATCTCATTGGTTTGGTTCTATCAAAATAAACTTAGACAGGACACAATAAAAGTAGACAGGAGATAACGGTCTACAGAAGAAGAATCTGTAGGTCAAAAATAGAAAAAATAAAAGAGTTCACACATTAAAGACAAAATGTCAAGACTTGAGACATAAGACAGAATGGAGACAAACAAGAGACTGAAAACCAAGAAGAACTCCAACAAACAGACAACTGAACAAGGTGGTTCAGCACCAGCTGTTTTAAGGACAGTTATTGGCAGAGTCTGCTCAGACCTCCCCTTTATTCTCATGTTGGAGATTTGGATTTCTTTACTTCATAAAGAAACGGAGCCCCTAAGGGAAAACTGGCAGAAAAGATTAAATAAGTTTCAGGTGCACACCAGAAACCAAGAGACGTTTCCTGTGCTCATGAGAAGGTATTCTTATTGTCTTCTGAAGGCAGTGGTTCTTAAACTTCTCCTGTTTTCCCTTGGATGAGACCCCCCCCCCCCCCCCCCCAACAACAAAGTGACTAAAAGGGCCTTGTTTTTTTTTTAATGCATATTTTTATTTAAGGTAAAAAAGGGAAGAAAAAAAGCATTGGTCAAAAACATTTGGCACGCATTTCCTTTTTGTTTGTTTTTTTCCCCCTGCCCACCCCCCACCCCCCATGTGACTAATACAAAGTACAATATATATATATATGGTAGTAACTGTACAGGGAATCATAGTACTAATTTAATACAAAATACATTGGGAAAAAAAAAAGAAAAAGGGAAGCAAACAAGAAAAATATACAAAAAAGAAGGAACATTATAAAGATAAGATTAAAACAACACAAATAAACCTTTCACAAAGAAATTGATATACAAACAGAGTTTTAAATAAATAACTATTAACTACTGTGGCTATTTACATACAGGTTAATTTACCTTGACTTTTTATTACTACACTCTAGGATGTTGAGGGCTTGGTAGGTGTCCCTGGGGAGGACTATACATGATGGACAATATAATGTTCTTGCTTAATTTAATTTTGGGGAAGGGTCTTAAGCCTTTAAAAATAAAATACTAAAGGGTCCCATGTTGTATGGAGTTTTTGGGATGATCCTCTAATAGAAAACGTAATCTTTTCCAATTTAAGGAATAACATCAAGTCACTCATCCAAGCTGAAGCTTTGGGGGGATGTTTCGATTTCCAGCCCAATAAAATCCTTCTCCGAGCAAGCAATGTTGCAAAGGCAAAAACGTCTTTGATCTTGTTTGTCATTGATAAGTCCTCCCCTGGGACTCCAAAAATTGCCATTTCAGCACAAGGTTGAATATTTATGTTGAATGCTTCAGATAGAGTTTGAAATACAGTGGCCCAAACGTACCGTCGATGTATAGGTCACTGAATCTATGGAGGCCTGCCCTTTGCCATTGGGCAAAGACAGGGTCCGATATGGCTGGAAGGAACATGTGATTATTACATATAGGGCCATGAACAGAGAAATCCGGGAAATTAAAATGTTGTCTGAATTGAGACCAGATCCTAAGGGTGGACATTACAATAGGGCATGAGGAATACTTTTTAGGAGATACCGGTAGCTTAGCAGTTGCTAATGCCGATAATGATGATGAAATGCAGGTATTTGCTTTTGATAGGCACCAGTCAGCATTTGGGGTCTTGATCCAATACACTATTTTTTGTAGGTTTGCTGCCCAGTAAAAGTACATCAAATTGGGTAGGGACAATCCCCCCTCTGCCCTATGCCTCTGGAGAAGCGTCTTACGAACTCTAGGATGTTTTTTGCTCCACAGAAATGAGGATATCAACTTGTCAATAAATCTAATAAAGGATTTTGATAGGAAAACTGGGATGTTCTGAAATAGATATAGAGATCTGGGTAGTATATTCATTTTAACACATGCAATTTTGCCTGTAAGGGACAGATTTAGCACATTCCATTTCTGTGTGTCCATTTTAAGGCTATCAATCAAGGGTGTATAGTTCTTGCTGTAAAGGCCAGGTAACGTGCAGGTAATATTAATTCCCAAATATTCAAATCCTGACCTGGAGAGAGGGAAAGGTAAGTCAGTTTCTATAATTTGAAGGGCTGAGTCGTTAACTGGGAAACACTCGCTTTTGGAGAAGTTTAATTTATATCCTGAAAAGTTGCCAAATCGATGTAGCATATCACAGTTTTAGAGGCACACAGCACAGGGTCCGAAATGTATAGGAAAAACTTTTACCACACTCATTAGTTATTACTGATGCTTTAGGTGAAGTATATAATAAAGTAATCCATGATATAAATTTTGGTCCAAATCCAAATTTTTTCCAGTGTTGCAAACAAATAAGGCCACTCGACTCGGTCGAACGCCTTCTCCGCATCCAAGGAGAGCACCACCTCTGGAGTCTCCGACGATGGGGAGGAGTGGACGACCCCAAGGAGCCTGGGTATGTTGGTGAAAGAGTGACGACCCCTGATAAAGCCTGTTTGGTCCGTTGAGATTATGTCTGTCACAGCGGTTTCTAACCTAGGAGCGAGAAGCTTAGCCAAAATCTTTACATCTCCGTTAAGGAGCGAGATCGGCCGGTATGATCCACATTCATTTGAATCCTTGCCGGGTTTTAACAAAAGTGCAATGGTAGCTTCTGAGAGTGTTTGTGGAAAGGCCCCCTGATCCAGAGAGTGCTTGATCATTTCAAAGAGGAGAGGGGCTAACTTGGATGAACATTTTTTTTAAAATTCAATTGGATAGCCATCTGGACCAGGGGCCTTGCCACTTTGCATTGCTGTGATTGAATTGATTACTTCCTCTAGTGTGAGGGGCTCATCTAGGTCTTCCCTTTTTTTTGGATCTATAGAGGGAGCATCTAAGTTGTCCAAAATTCAACCATATCCGAGTCATCCTTCGGAAATTCTGATGTATATAAATTAGAATAAAATATTTTGAAAGTTATTTATTTCAACTGGGTTTACTGTTCGCTCACCAAGAGCGTTTCAGATCTGTGGTATGAGCTGAGCAGCAGATCTACATTTCAACAGATGGGCCAGGAGTCGACCTGCTTTTTCACCGTGTTCATACACAAACCCTCGGGATCTAAGTAAATGCTGTTCAGTTCTGTCCGTTGATAGAAGGTTATATTGAGTTTGTAAACCCAGTCTATCTTTGTACAATTCAGGTGAGGATGATATGGAGCATCTATGGTCTAGTTCACGTATGGAATCTATGAGTTGCTCCTGTCTAAGCTTTCTGGTTTTGTTGCGTATTGCAGTGTATGCTATTACTTCTCCCCTGATTACAGCCTTAAGCGTCTCCCATAAGATGGATGGTGATACTGAGTCTGATTTATTTGTTTGAATAAAATTATCTATAGCAATGGATATCAATTTACAGAAGTCTTTATCTGACAGTAGAGTTGAATCCAATCTCCAATTGGGACGTTCTGTACGGTTAAGGGAAAAACACAAGTCAAGCAATACTGGTGAATGGTCTGATTCTACAATGGCTAAATATTCAGTTTTTTTATCAGAGGGTAACAAGGTTTTATCTATGAAGAAATAATCAACTCTTGAATATGAATGGTGTACATGTGAAAAATATGAAAATTATTTTTTGTGTGGAAAAAGAAAACGCCAAGGATCTATGCAACCTACTTCATTCATAAATGTAGACAGAGCACGAGCCATCTTAGATGGGGAGACTGATTTGGAGCTTGAACGATCTATGGCCGGATCTATAACACAATTCAGGTCACCCCCAAAAATCAGATGATGTGAGTTCATTTTGGGTAGTGCGGAGATTAACCCACTTGTAAAACTGGAATCATCCCAATTAGGAGCATAACCAGAAGCAAGAATGACCTGAGTGTTAAAGAGGGAGCCAGTCACTATAATAAATCGTCCCTGTGGATCCCATATTACATCGTTGGTAGTAAACTGTATCTTTCTATGGATTCATATCGCTGTTTCTCTCGCCTTAGTATTAAAATGTGAATGATAAGCCTGTCCCACCCACGGCTTTTTAAGTTTGATGTGGTCTGTTGTAATTAAATGTGTTTCTTGCAGAAATGCTATTTCTGTTTTCAATTTTTGAAGGTGAGTAAATATTTTAGCCCGTTTCACCGGTCCCCTCAGGCCTTTAACGTTCCAGCTTATAAAACGAACTGCAGATCCTCCTACTCCTGCATTACTCTTTGACACTTCAGTCATTATAGTTCAGAGTAGTGATGATCATTTTCAGATCCAGCAATATTAATTGACAGCCCTTTAATTGATAGAGTGTAGTATTATCCACAACTTCAGAAACTGTTCAATAAAAAAGTAAACACACATAGACTACATAATCCTCTATGACAGTTATCATCCCAAAACCCCAAAAAACCCACCCATTCTGTAGGTTTGCCTTCCCAGCTGAGGCAAACTGCTTTCTCCTGTTTAAATCACGGCTCTCCCGATAGACTATACTCTCAATAACTAACTTTCTTGGGAGGGCTCCCGATTAACTCAATATACAGAAATGTCAATGTATAAACCCAACAAAAAGGTACCAATGAGTGCAAATGAATAGGCGCAAGGGTGGTACTAAGGTCTGGATATATTCTCAGTGTAGCACCCTTATACTGTATATCACTTTGTGCTGTCTAGACCATTTCATAGTGAACTCTTTCTCCTGGTAGCGATGGAAGCACAGGATGAAGGGTCTTGGGGGTCTTCCTTTGAAGGCTTTGGACCTAGTGAGCGATGCGCTTTGTCGAGTTCAGGGGGGGTCGGAAAAACGTCCACTCCCATGGTTTCTCTCAGCTGCTCGGACACAAACGGGCTAAAAGGGCCTTGTTAACTTGGTATCTGGGTTAATGCCATTACAAAGTTAAACAGGCATTCAAAGAGTCTTCACAGTGGAGATCCCTCACTATTTTCTCTCTCTGGTTACCTACAGAGTATCCAGACGACCTGTATTCAAGGGGTACAGAGCTAATGCGATCAATCGTCTACTAGTTTGTTTTAAATGCTGATGGTAAAGGCGGAAAACATACCTGGGCAGCCTGCCAAGGAGGGATACATGTGAAGTGTCAGATTAGACTTTTTTTACTTTCTCCCGTTTGTGAACTTTGTTGTGTCTCTTCAGACACCCATTCTGTCTAAAACTTTTACCACACTCAGAGCAGCTGAAGGCTTTCTCTCCACTGTGAACTAACATGTGTCTGGCCAGACTTCCTCTTAGGGTAAAACTTTTACCACACTCAGAGCAGCTGAACGCTTTCACTCCACTGTGAACTAACATGTGTGTGGCCAGACTTCCTCTTCGGGTAAAACTTTTACCACACTCAGAGCAGCTGAAGGCTTTCACTCCACTGTGAACTAACATGTGTGTGGCCAGATGTCCTCTTCGGGTAAAACTTTTACCACACTCAGAGCAGCTGAAGGCTTTCACTCCACTGTGAACTAACATGTGTGTGGCCAGATGTCCTCTTCGGGTAAAACTTTTACCACACTCAGAGCAGTTGAAGGCGTTCACTCCACTGTGACCTAACATGTGTGTGGCCAGACTTCCTCTTTGGGTAAAACTTTTACCACACTCAGAGCAGCTGAAGGCTTTCACTCCACTGTGAACTAACATGTGTGTGGCCAGACTTCCTCTTTGGGTAAAACTTTTACCACACTCAGAGCAGCTGAAGGCTTTCTCTCCACTGTGAACTAACATGTGTCTGGCCAGATGTCCTCTTAGGGTAAAACTTTTACCACACTCAGAGCAGCTGAAGGCTTTCTCTCCACTGTGAACTAACATGTGTGTGGCCAGACTTCCTCTTTGGGTAAAACTTTTACCACATTCAGAGCAGCTGAAGGCTTTCACTCCACTGTGAACTAACATGTGTGTGGCCAGACTTCCTCTTTGGGTAAAACTTTTACCACACTCAGAGCAGCTGAAGGCTTTCTCTCCACTGTGAACTAACATGTGTGTGGCCAGATTGCATGTTTGGGTAAAACTTTTACCACACTCAGAGCAGCTGAAGGGTTTCTCTCCACTGTGAACTAACATGTGTCTGGCCAGATTTCCTGTTTGGGTAAAACTTTTACCACACTCAGAGCAGCTGAAGGGTTTCTCTCCACTGTGAACTAACATGTGTGTGGCCAGATGTCCTCTTAGGGTAAAACTTTTACCACACTCAGAGCAGCTGAAGGCTTTCTCTCCACTGTGAACTAACATGTGTGAGGCCAGACTTCCTCTTTGGGTAAAACTTTTACCACACTCAGAGCAGCTGAAGGGTTTCACTCCACTGTGAACTAACATGTGTGTGGCCAGACTTCCTCTTAGGGTAAAACTTTTACCACACTCAGAGCAGCTGAAGGCTTTCACTCCACTGTGAACTAACATGTGTGTGGTCAGAGGCCCTTTTCGGTTAAATCTTTTACCGCACTCCGAGCACCTATGTGGTCTGTTACCAGTCTTTAGTTTCTTATTTTTCAAGTTTAATTCTGACAGATCTTCTCTTGTCTCTCTCCAATCATCACTGTCATTAGTCTCTGCTTCATAAGAGTCTTCAGTCTCGACCTCAGTCTCTGGTTCATCAGAGTCTTCAATCTTGACCTCAATCTCTGGTTCATCAGAGTCTTCAATCTTGACCTCAGTCTCTGGTTCATCAGAGTCTTCAATCTTGACCTCAATCTCTGGTTCATCAGAGTCTTCAATCTTGACCTCAGTCTCTGGTTCATCAGAGTCTTCAATCTTGACCTCAGTCTCTGGTTCATCAGAGTCTTCAATCTTGACCTCAGTCTCTGGTTCATCGGAGTCTTCAATCTTGACCTCAGTCTCTGGTTCATCAGAGTCTTCAATCTTGACCTCAGTCTCTGGTCTCTCTGGATCTGAGTACCTCTCTGGTTCTGCTCCTCCGCAGTCCTCTCCATCAACTCCTGTTTCCATCTGTTCAGTTTGTCTCTGATGAAGCTGTGAGGACTGAGGTTTCTCTTCATCATCTTCACTCTTCACAGAGACAGGAGTGAAGGGGAACTTGGTGGTATCAGCCTCCTCCAGTCCTTGAAGCTGTTCTTCCTCCTGACTGCTCCACAGTTCCTCGTGTTCTTCTTTAATGTGTTGGGGCTTAGTGTCCTCCTGGTCCAGAATCTGGCTCCACTCCTGCTGTTCAGGTGGAAGCTCTTCTTTACTCACCAACAGCTGCTGGACATCTGCAGGACACAGTAAACAAACATTAATCGTACTTAGACTGCTTTTTGAATATTAATAAGGGCTGTCAAATGATTTCATTTGTAATGACTGAAAATCAATAGTTAATTGGAATTGACTTTAAAACACTTGCATTCATTTCAGACTCAATCTCACTGTGATGAACACGTTCACGTTTACAGCCCTGCTTTTAATATTTTAATGGACATGATCAAGAAAAGCATGATAAGTTGATGCTACATTTCTATCCTGTCCTGTGTACTTGTTGCTATGGATGATGTCATTTTAATTCTGTTGAAGAAAATGAATGGATTATCTGTTACGATAGTTGGGAGAGAGATTGCTGTTGGGCGAGCTGAGCTACAGTGAAGCTGGCGCACTGCGCTGTCAATGAGGTTGAAACAGTGTGCTTTCAAATGAATTCAGAGACCATCACCTCGACAGGAACCTCCTGACCTTTCTACCTTGGTTTCTAGGATTGTTCTATCTCTATTTGAAATGCTTCTACGGCTATGAAATGAGTAGTAACTCTCTCAGCAGAAGCAGTGTCAGTCACAGTGGATGCGATCAACGAAGGAAAGATGGACATCCTTCACAAGTTGTCTGGCTTTTACCTGGGTGAAAGTTGACTTCCTGTCTTTCACTTGGTGTCCCCTCTGTCAACAGAACCCTCTGACCCGCATAGATCCATCTGATGTTGAGTTAAGTAACATGACGTGCTGCAAGTTTAACAAACAAGGACAGATCCGGACAGATCCAGATCCAGATCATAAATGCCAGTAGAATGTTTCATTCAATAACCAATAAGATCACGTTTAGAACATGAACTATAGCAAGTTAAAAAGTCAAACAATGCTGCTAGAAATGGTTCAAATGTCTGAAAGGTGCTTACATTACAAAGTTTACATGATTTTTACACTATGAGGAAATATATCTCACATTTTCAGGGTGTAAAACAAAGCAGAGTGGTTTCAAGTTTGTACGGGTCATTAGTGATGATTGTTATCGAACACCGGCTGAAATGTCTGCTTCTTCTTCTGATGTTTCCGGCAGATAAGACAGGTGGAACCAGTCTGCGCATGTCACAATGGTTTTATTCTGATTTAATGCCGATGCATGAACACGCACGGCATAATCTGATCATTTTATGTAGCGTTTTTAGCAGGAGCTAGCTGCGGCTAACACTGTGCTGTGTGCGTCTATGGACGTTAGCTAAAGGCTCTGCTCCCTGAAACATGAGCAGGAAAAACTGCTTTAAAGCCATTCGTGGTTCGCGTTTGCTTGGTCAAATCAAGTTTTTTTCCAGTGCTTGAATCTACTAACATTTACGGTAATCGTAATGAAATCGCTCTGAAGAGCTGCTGGTAGTGACTGTGGGGCAGACTGCAGTCTCACAATCAGACCCATGAAACATACGATAGGGTGAATTCAGGTATATATTTTTTATTTTATATACTGTTATTAATCCCAAAGGGGGAATTCTGGTTCGCACTCTGTCTGTTATCTAGAGCTTCTCACACACACAGGCCTGAATCACACACATGCACAACGAGACCTGAGGACATGCATTATTGGAAAGATGTCAGAGTGCGGTGGCAGCCCCCACGGGAGGTGCCCCCTGAGCTGGAGGAGGCTGCCAGCCCCAACCAGCTCATGTTGTCTCTGCCCCTCTTTGTCCTCCAGACCAACTTCCATATTTTGTTCCGCATCGGGACTTGAACCGGCGACCCTCCGGTTCCCAACCCAGGTCCCTACGGACTGAGCTACTGCCGCCCCATATTGGGACATCAGGTATATTGGGACAACTTAAGAAAGCAGCACAGTATGTCTGCCCTGAAAAACACATGTCAAAGCAATTGGTGCCGAGATGTTCTAAAGAAGCATATGATGAGAGTCACATGACAAAATGTATGTGACATCACATGGGAGGGTGTGGCCAGCATCAAACAGGAAGTTGATATGTAAGAGATATGAGAAATGACATCTGCATTAGCTTTATTTTAATATAAGGTTATACATTTTGACTGCAGAATCTACTTAAGATAAAAATGATCTATAAGCATGTATGATGCAATAGTGTACTAAAATAAACATACATTGATTTGAAAGTGAGTTTATATTTTATAAATGAGGACATTTTCTTAGTGTCCCAAATGAGCAAACTTGGTTTAGTCATTTGGGACAGCATGTTTCAGGTCATTTGGGACACTGATGCTAATAAAATGATATGTAATATTAATGTGTTACATATAATTGTGTGCAAATTACATGATTAAAAAGACAAACCTCACATGTATATCAGCCTAGAACCAAGATGCACTTTGCAATAAATAAAATGGAGATTTTTCATGATTCATGAACAGACTTTGAATTGAAACTGATCTCCCAAATGCTATGTAATGTTAGACAATACAATACGGTCAAATACCCCCTTAATACATTGTTTTGAATGGAAAACAATAAAGTTTAACCCACATATGGCTATATGTTTGGTATATAAAAATATAAACATTTAAACCAGAGCAGCAATGTTGGTGCCTGTCAATGTTGGTTTTGCTGGTATGTTTTTTGATTACTTTGTCTAATCCCTGGTTTAAGCTCCATTCATAATCAATATCTATATATATATATTTATATATATGTATATACATATTCAATTCTGCAAAATGATATTTTAAATGCATTTCATGAACTCTGAAAACATATTGTGTTTTTGAATGACTTTCACACTATAATAGCCTGACCTTGTTGACACAATAACACATTAAGCCACAACTTAATAAAAAGTAAATAGATTATTTCAAGTCATATATGATATGCAGGATAAGAACAAATCTGTTTAACTTAGCCTATTTATTGAAATAGGTTATTAGGGACTAAAGCAAAGGTTACTTGAAACTGTGTCCCAAATTACCAAACACGTCACCACCGTTTTTTTTTTTGGTCAACATTTAAAGATGGTTAAGCCACACTTTTTAAAAATATCATGCACACTTCAAATCTTCACATAAAGAAAGTAGACACCTTGAGGAATTTAGGAATATATAATTTGTTGGTTTATGTTTTGTGTTTCATGATAAGAATACGATCACAAGTTAGAATTACAGTCATTGACAGTCTCACACACTGCATCACAGACTATATTAACTTGCGTGGATTACACAGTACCCACCAAGACTGTACACTGTTTTGCAAACAGCAAACCGTGGATTACTCCTGAAATAAAGGTCCTCCTCAAGGACAAAAAGAGGGCTTTTAAGTCAGGAGACAGGGAGGAGATGAAGACTGTGCAGAGAGAGCTGAGGATGAAGATCAGGGAGGGGAAACGCAGCTACAGGAGGAAGATGGAGGAACAGCTGCAGCAGAAGAATGTCAGTGGAGTCTGGAAGGGCCTGAAAACCATTTCAGGTCACAAGGACTCCAACACTGAACTGGTTAGGGATCAGGAGTGGGTGAATGACCTGAACACTTTCTTCAACAGATTTGAACAGCCATCCACCCCTCCCCCGACTCATTCCATCCTGATGCAACCACCACCACTGTCTGCCCCCACCCCCATCTCGCCCCCCTGCACACCACTCTCTGCTACCCCCACTATCAGCCATCCCCCCACCCAGCAGCGGTTGACTCATAGAGGGCGCTGGGGCGCCGACCTCCCGCCGACCTGGCTGTTTTTTATTATTATTATTATTTATAATTATTTTTTTTTAGATCCTTCTCATTTTGAAAATAATCATGATAAGTGATGGTTTCACTTAAAATGTGTTTAGAACTCTTAAACCTGATAAACTATATTTGCATTTGCTTTCACGTTCAATGTGTGTCATATCCTGTCTTCCCTGGGGCTCTAGTTTGCTCAGCCCGCAGAGTGTGGCTACTCAGCCAATCGTACCGTTGCTAACGTTATAATTCAAATATTTTGCGCCAATCAGCGTCGTCGAATTTTATGGTTTTGGGGCTCTGAAAATATCGCCCGTACAGTAACAAAATCAGAGCAGTGCACAGTACGTTACCGCCGAAAATTCAGTTTGGAGATGAGCAGCGGCAATGATGGCGACATCGGTTAACACAGCCTTGGGACTTCAGCTACTACCCCCAAATTCTGTGAAATCTCTCCTGATTTATCCTTTTGAAAGAAGAACGTTGGCGGAAAAACTTCAAATTAAACAACTCGGACCAGACAAGCCTGAACTCAACATAACCCAACAGGCACGAGAAAAAGAAAAATCATACAAGCGGAGCTTCTCCAGATGCTGGTTTGATCGAAAGCCGTGGCTAGCGGGCTGTGGGTATGTCAATGCAGTATTTTGCTTCCCTTGTATGCTGTTTAAAACAGCTGCTTGTGACTCGTCGTGGACACAGACAGGAGTGACGGACCTAAAACACCTGTCAGAACGGGTGAAAAAACACGAGAGGTCAAGAATTCACATGGATAACTGTGTCAAGCTAGCCATGCTAGGAAGAATTAGCATAGCCACACAGCTAGACGAGGGACACAGGATCGCGGTGAGAAGGCACAATGCGGAGGTGGACAGGAACCGACACATTTTGTCTAAAATTATTGATGCCATAAAATTTTGTGGTGCATTTGAACTGGCTTTGCGTGGCCACGACGAAAGTGAAACATCAGACAACCCTGGCGTTTTTCGGGGTCTCATTAACCTAATGGCGTCACTCGACCATGACTTGGAGGAGCACCTTCAGAAGGCCACGGTTTTTAAAGGTACCTCGAAGACTGTACAGAATGAACTTTTAGACTGCATGTTGTCAGTTCTCAGAGACCGAATTCTGGAGGAAGTAACACAGTCAAACTATCTTGCCATTCAGGCAGACGAGACAACCGACATCTGCACACATTGTCAACTTGTGCTTGTGCTACGGTACATAGATGGCCATAATAACATCCAAGAGCGATTTTTCGAGTTCATCACGCTTCCAAATGCGACCGCTGACACTATAGCCACTGCATTATTGGAAAGGCTGAGCACCATCCTTCCTGAGGGACAAGAGAGAAAACTTATTGCCCAGGCCTATGATGGTGCCTCTGTGATGAGGGGGGCTGCAGGTGGAGTGCAACGTAAAGTTCAAGACGTCTACAGGAGTGCCTACTACGTTCACTGTTATGCGCATCAGTTAAACCTCATCATGCAGCAGGCAACATCCCACATCCCGAAGATAGGTCACTTTTTTTCGGACATTGGGGGTTTTCTACATTTTTCAACAAGTCATTCAAAAGAACTGCAGTGCTCGATGAAGTGGTGGCGCACCGACTTCCTGGTGCTTCAACAACGCGATGGAACTTCCACAGTCGTGCTGTTAACACAGTTTACGAGCACAAGGATGACCTGGTCAAGTGTTTTGAAACCATTCGGGACAGACGTGACTTTGATTCCTCAACAAAGAGAGAAGCCGGGGGTTGTGTGAGAATGCTGGAGGATGAAGTTTTCTGTTTTTTGCTGGCTTTGTTTCACAAGATCATGCCACATGTAGACATGCTGTTTAACCAGCTGCAGAAGAGAAACATCGACTCTGTCTTCATCGCAGGAATCACTCAGAGGTTCATCAACAGCATACAGGCTATCAGGTAGGCTATGATTTTGCATATTGGCTGAAAAAAAAAGATGATGTAGCCTGTCATTTTGTCACCATGTTAAAATAGTGACATGTGAAACTTTTGTTTTGGATCAGGGACTCCGTTCCTTCTCTAGTTGAGGATGAGGAGTATAGGGGACCTGTACAGGAACCACCCACAAAGAAACGGAGGGCACTGGGAGAAGAAGCGCAACAGCACCTGGCAATAGAGGTAAGCAGTAACTGAACTTCTATTTATGTGTATTTGTGTTTGTTTGTCTTCAATAGGGAGAATTTTACCTGCATATTTTTGTATTCTGAATTGTCAAACTTACCACACATCCATCTACTGAATAATGCAGAAATGATATGATTCATTTTCTGATTTTTTGTATTTTAATAATTACAGTAAGCTTTGCTTGCTCATCACACAATTGTAACTGGTAGGAAAATACTGATTATGTTGTATTGTTGAACTGAGAGATGTGAAAACTTGTTTTCTGTGTGTGTACTGACCTTATTTGTTTGCTTTTTTACAATTATGTATCATTTCATAGGTGTGTGACACCATCATGAGCCATTCCAAGCAGAGGTTCTCTTTCACCAAACATCTCATCAGCGCCACTCTGTTGCAAGGAGACTTGTTCCCACAACACAGCAGAATGTTCCCAGATTCAGCTCTGGAAACCACAGTGGATGCCTATCCCACATTGGACAAGGCCAGACTTAAAACAGAACTGTCCCTGATCTACGAAAATGAAGAGTTCAAGGGTTGTAGTGGTGCGCTGTCTCTCTTTCAGGTTTTAATGGAAAATAACCTTCAAGACACATTCACCGAAACTGTAAGTCTTCTCAAGATCCTCATCACCACACCAATGACAACATCAGAATCAGAGAGGTGCTTCTCTACTTTAAAGAGGATCAAAACTTTCCTTAGGAACACTATGGCACAAGATCGCCTCAATGCTCTGGCTATGCTCTCCATAGAGAAAAAACTGACACGGGACATTCCAGATTTCAACACTAGGGTCATTGAGAGATTTGCCACTCAGAGAGATAGAAGAGCAAAGTTCCTGTACAAATAAGAGCTCTCCATCCCCTTCACGCACTCATACCTGCCTGCATTCACTCACACATTCACTCCATCTACCTCTCTAGTAAACATTATCTCCTGCTCATTCACTTTCTCACGCAAATCTAACTGTCACACACACCATCTTAGTCTCTCTCTCTCTACTCTTTACTCTCTCCATCTCTCTATCACTCTCTCTCACTCACAGCAGTATCAGCCCTCGTCAAGCACAAGGAAGCAACACCTCACCGACCACAGACAGCCTCTCAAATCCTCAATCTGAACTGCTGAGCGGGCTTATTTCAAGCCAGCAGTATCAGCCCTCGTCTAACACAAGGAAGCGACACCTCACCGACCCCAAAGAGCCTCTCAAATCCTCAATCTGAACTGCTGAGCGGGCTTATTTCAAGCCAGCAGTATCAGTCCTCGTCTAGCACAAGGAAGCGACACCTCACCGACCACAGACAGCCTCTCAAATCCTCAATCTGAACTGCTGAGCGGGCTTATTTCAAGCCAGCAGTATCAGCCCTCGTCTAACACAAGGAAGCGACACCTCACCGACCCCAAAGAGCCTCTCAAATCCTCAATCTGAACTGCTGAGCGGGCTTATTTCAAGCCAGCAGTATCAGTCCTCGTCTAGCACAAGGAAGCGACACCTCACCGACCACAGACAGCCTCTCAAATCCTCAATCTGAACTGCTGAGCGGGCTTATTTCAAGCCAGCAGTATCAGCCCTCGTCTAACACAAGGAAGCGACACCTCACCGACCACAGACAGCCTCTCAAATCCTCAATCTGAACTGCTGAGCGGGCTTATTTCAAGCCAGCAGTATCAGCCCTCGTCTAACACAAGGAAGCGACACCTCACCGACCACAGACAGCCTCTCAAATCCTCAATCTGAACTGCTGAGCGGGCTTATTTCAAGCCAGCAGTATCAGCCCTCGTCTAACACAAGGAAGCGACACCTCACCGACCACAAAGAGCCTCTCAAATCCTCAATCTGAACTGCTGAGCGGGCTTATTTCAAGCCAGCAGTATCAGCCCTCGTCTAACACAAGGAAGCGACACCTCACCGACCACAGACAGCCTCTCAAATCCTCAATCTGAACTGCTGAGCGGGCTTATTTCAAGTCAGCAGTATCAGCCCTCATCTAACACAAGGAAGCGACACCTCACCGACCCCAAAGAGCCTCTCAAATCCTCAATCTGAACTGCTGAGCGGGCTTATTTCAAGCCAGCAGTATCAGCCCTCGTCTAACACAAGGAAGCGACACCTCACCGACCCCAAAGAGCCTCTCAAATCCTCAATCTGAACTGCTGAGCGGGCTTATTTCAAGCCAGCAGTATCAGCCCTCGTCTAGCACAAGGAAGCGACACCTCACCGACCCCAAAGAGCCTCTCAAATCCTCAATCTGAACTGCTGAGCGGGCATTTTTCAAGCCAGCAGTATCAGCCATCGTCAACAAGGAAGCGACACCTCACCGACCACATACCCAGGTAGGTATGTATGTTCTTTGTGTTGATGTATGACTATTTTAGCTGCAAATCCAATAAAGCTCTATCACAACCTCTGCTGTACTGTGACATTTCCTCACCTCTGCCACTCGTACAAATTGCCTCTACAAGGTAAAATGTACCAGAGTGGAGAGAGTGAGATCTTTCCCGTTTGCTGTGACCTTGACGTGGTGGGAAAGCTTGCATGCCCAATGATCCCGAGTACTATGCCAGCATGAGCAGATGCTCAAGGGTTCAACCTTGCTGGACTAGTTCCGGGTGAGAGGCCAGACTAACAACAGCAAAATTCTCTTTCATTACAAATGTGCTTATGTTAATTTAGGGAATGGGGCCAAGTTTGGTAGCTATACAATGATGGACATCAACATCAAAAAAATTCTGCATATTTAACTGCTTCAGGTGAGTCAACATTGGATAATAAGGTTACTTATGATACTGGCAATTGCAATTCTGGTAATCCAATCGTTATACAACTTGAATTGACTTTGTTGAATTGTTTTTGCAGAGCAATGCGGATAAAAACGCTCAGTTTACAGTGAAGGAGCATGCCAGGGACTGCATCACCGCGGTGACTGACACACATCATCGGATGCTTTAATTGTTGAGTGACACTCACAAACTCACACACAGTCATTCTCTCTCTCTCTCACAAACTCACACAGTCATTCTCTCTCTCTCTCACAAACTCACACACAGTCATTCTCTCTCTCACTCACAAACTCACACACAGTCATTCTCTCTCTCACTCACAAACTCACACACAGTCATTCTCTCTCTCACTCACAAACTCACACACAGTCATTCTCTCTCTCACTCACAAACTCACACACAGTCATTCTCTCTCTCTCTCACAAACTCACACACAGTCATTCTCTCACTCACTCACACAGTCATTCTCTCTCTCTCTCACAAACTCACACACAGTCATTCTCTCACTCACTCACAAACTCACACACAGTCATTCTCTCTCTCACTCACAAACTCACACACAGTCATTCTCTCTCTCACTCACAAACTCACACAGTCATTCTCTCTCTCTCTCACAAACTCACACACAGTCATTCTCTCACTCACTCACAAACTCACACAGTCATTCTCTCTCTCTCTCACAAACTCACACACAGTCATTCTCTCTCTCTCTCACAAACTCACACACAGTCATTCTCTCTCTCACTCACAAACAGTCATTCTCTCTCTCACTCACAAACTCACACACAGTCATTCTCTCACTCACTCACAAACTCACACAGTCATTCTCTCACTCACTCACAAACTCACACAGTCATTCTCTCTCTCTCACAAACTCACACAGTCATTCTCTCACTCACTCACAAACAGTCATTCTCTCTCTCACTCACAAACTCACACACAGTCATTCTCTCACTCACTCACAAACTCACACACAGTCATTCTCTCTCTCACTCACAAACTCACACAGTCATTCTCTCACTCACTCACAAACTCACACAGTCATTCTCTCTCTCTCACAAACTCACACACAGTCATTCTCTCTCTCACTCACAAACTCACACACAGTCATTCTCTCACTCACTCACAAACTCACACAGTCATTCTCTCACTCACTCACAAACTCACACACAGTCATTCTCTCTCTCACTCACAAACTCACACACAGTCATTCTCTCTCTCACTCACAAACTCACACAGTCATTCTCTCTCTCACTCACAAACAGTCATTCTCTCACTCACTCACACACAGTCATTCTCTCTCTCACTCACAAACTCACACAGTCATTCTCTCACTCACTCACAAACTCACACAGTCATTCTCTCACTCACTCACAAACTCACACACAGTCATTCTCTCTCTCACTCACAAACTCACACAGTCATTCTCTCTCTCACTCACAAACAGTCATTCTCTCTCTCACTCACAAACTCACACAGTCATTCTCTCTCTCACTCACAAACAGTCATTCTCTCTCTCACTCACAAACTCACACACAGTCATTCTCTCTCTCACTCACAAACTCACACACAGTCATTCTCTCACTCACTCACAAACTCACACACAGTCATTCTCTCACTCACTCACAAACTCACACAGTCATTCTCTCACTCACTCACAAACTCACACAGTCATTCTCTCACTCACTCACAAACTCACACACAGTCATTCTCTCTCTCACTCACAAACTCACACACAGTCATTCTCTCTCTCACTCACAAACAGTCATTCTCTCTCTCACTCACAAACTCACACACAGTCATTCTCTCTCTCACTCACAAACTCACACACAGTCATTCTCTCTCTCACTCACAAACTCACACACAGTCATTCTCTCTCTCACTCACAAACTCACACACAGTCATTCTCTCTCTCACTCACAAACTCACACACAGTCATTCTCTCTCTCACTCACAAACTCACAAACAGTCATTCTCTCTCTCACTCACAAACTCACAAACAGTCATTCTCTCTCTCACTCACAAACTCACACACAGTCATTCTCTCTCTCACTCACAAACTCACACACAGTCATTCTCTCTCTCACTCACAAACTCACACAGTCATTCTCTCTCTCACTCACAAACAGTCATTCTCTCTCTCACTCACAAACTCACACAGTCATTCTCTCTCTCACTCACAAACAGTCATTCTCTCTCTCACTCACAAACTCACACACAGTCATTCTCTCTCTCACTCACAAACTCACACACAGTCATTCTCTCTCTCACTCACAAACTCACAAACAGTCATTCTCTCTCTCACTCACAAACTCACACAGTCATTCTCTCTCTCACTCACAAACTCACACAGTCATTCTCTCACTCACTCACAAACTCACACACAGTCATTCTCTCTCTCACTCACAAACTCACACACAGTCATTCTCTCTCTCACTCACAAACAGTCATTCTCTCTCTCACTCACAAACTCACACACAGTCATTCTCTCTCTCACTCACAAACTCACACACAGTCATTCTCTCTCTCACTCACAAACAGTCATTCTCTCTCTCACTCACAAACTCACACACAGTCATTCTCTCTCTCACTCACAAACTCACACACAGTCATTCTCTCTCTCACTCACAAACTCACACACAGTCATTCTCTCTCTCACTCACAAACAGTCATTCTCTCACTCACTCACAAACTCACACACAGTCATTCTCTCTCTCACTCACAAACAGTCATTCTCTCTCTCACTCACAAACTCACACACAGTCATTCTCTCTCTCACTCACAAACTCACACACAGTCATTCTCTCTCTCACTCACAAACTCACACAGTCATTCTCTCTCTCACTCACAAACTCACACACAGTCATTCTCTCTCTCACTCACAAACTCACACACAGTCATTCTCTCTCTCACTCACAAACTCACACAGTCATTCTCTCACTCACAAACTCACACACAGTCATTCTCTCTCTCACTCACAAACTCACACACAGTCATTCTCTCACTCACTCACAAACTCACACACAGTCATTCTCTCACTCACTCACAAACTCACACACAGTCATTCTCTCACTCACTCACAAACTCACACACAGTCATTCTCTCTCTCACTCACAAACTCACACACAGTCATTCTCTCACTCACTCACAAACTCACACACAGTCATTCTCTCTCTCACTCACAAACTCACACACAGTCATTCTCTCTCTCACTCACAAACTCACACACAGTCATTCTCTCTCTCACTCACAAACTCACACACAGTCATTCTCTCACTCACTCACAAACTCACACACAGTCATTCTCTCTCTCACTCACAAACAGTCATTCTCTCTCTCACTCACAAACTCACACACAGTCATTCTCTCTCTCACTCACAAACTCACACACAGTCATTCTCTCACTCACTCACAAACTCACACACAGTCATTCTCTCACTCACTCACAAACTCACACACAGTCATTCTCTCTCTCACTCACAAACTCACACACAGTCATTCTCTCTCTCACTCACAAACTCACACACAGTCATTCTCTCACTCACTCACAAACTCACACAGTCATTCTCTCACTCACTCACACAAAGTCATTCTCTCTCTCACTCACAAACTCACACAGTCATTCTCTGTCTCACTCACAAACTCACACACAGTCATTCTCTCTCTCACTCACAAACTCACACACAGTCATTCTCTGTCTCACTCACAAACTCACACACAGTCATTCTCTGTCTCACTCACAAACTTACACAGTCATTCTCTCTCACTCACTGTCATTCTCTCACAAACTCACTCACTCACTCTCACACTTTATCTCAATTCAATAAGCTTTATTGACTGTCTCAATCTCACACACACCATTACAATAGTGATCTCAATATAGGAACACAACTGTAAAGTTTTTTTGGTTTTTTTTTGCACAATTGATGGCCCTCTTCGAGGGCCTTCTCTCTATTTAGTATTGAAACAGACTGTTACCCATGATCACACTGTCATTTTGTCTACAGTTAACTATAATCATCCCCCAGCTGTACATATTTCTGAAGAACTGGAATGTTGTATTCCATAGTAAAATTGATGTATGTGTTTGCGCTTTCTATATCTGAACAAGGAGCATAATAAACATGCAACTGATTAATTATCATTACCTGTTAACTGTTGATTTCTACACAGCAATTCAATTAATAATGTCTAAGTTTAGACCACTGGTATCGACTGGTTTGAGTTCTTTTATTGGTATGGGCAGGGAACCATACTGGCACAAACAGCCCCACCGAGAATATTTTTCACCAGCCGCCACTGCCCCCACCCCCAACACTACCAGCACACAGCCCCCCGGCTCCAGCCTGTCCTTTACAACAGCCCAGGTAAACAGAGAACTGAGGAGGCTAAAGGTCAGGAAGGCAGTAGGTCCAGACGGCATCAGCTCCAGGCTCCTCAAAACCTGTGCAGACTAGCTTGTGGGGTTATGGAGCAAGCAACGGTTTCAACAAAAAAAGGAGTTATACACGGACTGAACTGATAAAACTTAGACACGCTTTGTCCAGAAGTGCACCTGAAGGATTCGGCACATTCCCTGCGAAGATAACTCGCTCCATCGAGCCCACAGCTGGAACGAAGACCGGACGAGCAGAGAGGAAACACAGGAGAAGATGTGAGAGGAGGCAGAAGCGAGGCAAGCGAGCCGGTATTCGGGCTAGACTGAGAGCGGCTCCGTATAGAACTGCACTACTGAGCGTCTTTCTTGCAAATGCCCGCTCACTCGTCAACAAGGTTGATGAGATAAAACTACGGATTTCCAACTGCCGCTTAGACAGCTGTGCAATGATTATAACTGAGAGCTGGCTGCACGAAAACATCCCGGACTCAGCACTGGAGCTAACGGGCCACACCATTTATCGGGCAGACCGCACACCGGACTCCGGTAAGGCAAGAGGGGGAGGCGTGTGTGTGTACATTAATAACAGCTGGTGTACAGATACCACCATAACCCAGAGACACTGCTGCCCAGACCTGGAATTTTTAACGCTCAGATGCAGACCTTTTCATCTGCCAAGAGAGTTCACCGCAGTGATCATCACAGCAGTGTATGTTCACCCCCGGGCTAATGCTAAAATAGCCATGAGCAGACTACATGATGACATCATCAGACAACAAAATATACACCCAGAGGGCATCTTTATTGTGGCAGGAGACTTTAACCACTCCAACCTAAAGTCTGTACTGCCGAGATTTTACAAGAATGTGGACACTAAAACAAGGAACAGCAGGACACTTGACCAGGTATACACAAACATCCCTGGTGCATTTAAGGCACACCCATCCCCCCATCTTGGACAATCTGATCACCTATCCCTTTTCCTGACACCAGCTTACAAACCCCTCATCAGCAGATCGAAACCCATGGTAAAGACAGTGCAGATCTGGAGTGAGGAGGCTTCATCTGCACTTCAGGACTGTTTCGAGGACACCATGTGGGAGCTCTTTGAGGAAACAGGCATCGAGCTCCACACCTCATCAGTACTATCTTACATAAACTTTTGCATCGACAACGTGACCACAAAAAAGCAGCTCAAGGTATTCCCCAACCAAAAACCCTGGTTCAACAACAGCGTGCGAGTGCTGCTCAAAGCCAGGGATTCAGCATTCAGATCAGGGGACAGGGATGCATACACAAGAGCAAGAGCAGACTTGAACAGGGGCATCAGAACTGCTAAACTAGACAAGCAACAGATTGAGGCCAACTTCAAAGATAACAACCCCCGCCCTATGTGGAAAGGCATCAGGAACATCACAGACTACAAACAAAGCCACAACACCCCTACCCCCACAGACACCTCCCTCCCAGACCAGCTCAACTCAACACCCACAGAGAACGACCGGCCACTCACCCTGCAGCACTATCAGGTGAAGAAGGCCCTACTCAGCATAGACTGCAGCAAAGCAGCAAAGCAGCAGGACCAGATGGGGTCCCTGGACGAGCTCTGAAGGCTTGTACGGACCAGCTCGCTGCAGTCTTCACACAAATCTTCAATAAGTCTCTACAACAAGCCACTGTCCCCACCTGCCTGAAGACATCAACAATTGTTCCAGTGCCCAAAACATCGGCAGTCTCAAGCCTGAATGATTACCGGCCAGTTGCCCTGACTCCGGTAATCATGAAATGCATGGAAAAACTGGTACTGTCCCACATCAAAGCCCACATTCCTGCTATGTTTGATCCACACCAATTCGCCTACAGGACCAACAGATCAACAGACGACGCCATCTCACTCGCTCTACACACTGCCATCACCCACCTTGAACAGCCCAACACCTATGTTAGAATGTTGTTTGTCGACTTCAGCTCTGCATTCAACTCCATCCAGCCTAGCAAACTGGTCAGCAAACTACACACACTGCAGTTAGGAACCCCCCTCTATCTGTGGATCCAGGACTTTCTCACAAACAGACCTCAGCATGTCAGGCTAGGAGACTGCATCTCCTCCACCATCATCCTCAACACCGGCGTACCCCAAGGTTGCGTCCTCAGTCCAATCCTCTACTCCCTGTACACCCACGACTGCACACCCACCCACAGCTCCAACCCCTTTCTTAAATTTGCAGATGACACCACCATTGTAGGACTGATCTCCAACAACAATGAGGTGGCCTACAGGGAGGAGGTTCAAACATTCTCTGTGTGGTGTCAAAACAACAACCTGCACCTCAACACAAAGAAAACCAAGGAGATAATAATTGACTACAGGGAAAAACAAAAAACACTCCACAGCAGTCTGCACGTCAACAAGGAAGAGATCAAATGTGTCACCAGCTTTAAGTTTCTGGGAGTGCACCTCTTGGAGGACCTGAACTGGACCCTGAACACAGCACACCTGATAAAGCCTCTTTTTCCTTTTACGATTCTGTGGTGGCATCAGCTATCCTTTACGGAGTGGTCTGCTGGAACAGCAGCGTCACGGCTGCAGACAGGAACAGACTAAACAAACTGGTGAAGAAGGCCAGCTCTGTCCTGGGCTGCCCTCTGGACCCTGTTGAGGTGGTGGGAGACAGGAGGAAGATGAAAAAGCTATCATCCCTGATGGAGAACGTCTCCCACCCCCTGCATGGTACTGTCTCAGCACTGGGCAGCTCCTTCAGTGGCAGGCTTCGCCACCAGCGGTGTCTGAAGGAGAGATACAGCAGGTCCTTCCTTCCTGCTGCAGTCAGACTGTTCAACCAAGCCTGCTCCCAGTAGATCACAAAACTCACCCACAAACCGGACAATTCACTTATACCTCTTGTGCAATAATTAATGCTGTATTCTGTCATCACTACCTGTTTTATTTGCATTGCAATAATAATTGATGGGACTACTTGTGCAATAACACCTTCATCCTCATATGCACTGTGTGCAGGATAGCATTTAGTTCATACAGACTGTTACTGGCTTTCTTTATAACTCTTTTGATGTATATTTTTTACACTTTTTTTGATATTTTTTATTTAACTTATTTTTGCACTGTGTGCTTTTTCTTCTGTTGACTATCCTGCTTTGCTGCTGTAACACTGTAAATGTCTCCGTTCGTGAGATGAATAAAGGACTATCTTATCTTATCTTACAAAAAACGTCCCAATATACCTGAATTCACCCTACTTTTTACAGTAATTATTCCCGGTGATAAACTGAAGGTATCACGAAGGTGTAGTACTTCCTAGACTACTTGCATGCATAATATAAAGTACTTTAACTGTGTACTTTTTAAGTAATTGTAGTGTCTTTTTTTGTAGACCATGCTTATCTATATTATAATCAATACTGGTATTTGAGTGTTCACAAGATATCATATGTTGCACAGTAAACTCTATAGTATGTCTTATTAAGCCTTCACATTAAAGTACAGAGTGAAAACAGTGTGTACAGAACAGTTAACACCTAAGAAATGTAATCTGCATTTATGTGCATGTCAGCAGTTGAGAGCCCTGGGAATATAATTTACAAGCCAAGAAAACAACAACTTGATTTGCCAAGTCAAAGTCAAAGATAACAGTTCTGTAGGTTTCAAGGCCTGTAAGCCATAAGCAGTAAGCGCATCAGAGGACAGTGCAGGCAGAAAGAGAGAGACTGGGAAAACACTGTGTTCAACAAAGACAAGTGAAACCGATGATGGACTGGATAGAGTTCAAAATGGGCATGGACAGTAACTATGAGAAAAACAACTTTCCCAAGGAGGGTCTAATAGAGTGACACCTTCGATCACCAATAACAAACATGCCAACCACTGAGATAAAACAAAAGAGGCGTAGGGATGTTTGTTCTCCACGCCTCTATCAAAGGGTTTAAATATCAATGTTTTTGATGATTGTGTCAGTTCTCCAGCTGGGCAACTCACTGCTTTTTGACTCTGTAAAGATGAATAAAGCTTTTATGATCACAGACTTTGCTGTCTTCTGGTCCTGACTTTGAGGAACACTCTGCAAACTTTGAAGACTCTGACTCTACCTGATTGACAACTCAGACTTAGAGGAACAAAGTGTTGTGTTTATATTGGAGTCCCAGCTTAGGCTATTTCTGGCCCAGGCCTGAGTACGGGTCTCTCCTAATTTGACACTACATAATCATGTGTCAAAGTCCTAAACAGAGGATAAGATTAAGGATGTTTTGCCCAACTTTGACGTGGAATAAAAAACTTATTTTCCATTAGTAGTCCATGATTCATATACCGCTGAACTTAGTACTTCCTAGACTACTTGCATGAATAATATGAAGTACTTTAACTGTGTACTTTTTAAGTAATCCTGTGTCAAAATCCCTTATAAATCACTATAATGACTCTTTTTTTATGACTTTGATGTCTTGTGAAAACATTTTCTTCCAGAAATTGTAGTGGAAAAATAGAATCTGTCTGTTACCTTTGTTTGACCTTAAAAGATTAGGATGTTCGTGCGTCATTTAGCAATTAGAAATGATTAGTCTTTATGGCCTTGGTCTGTATCTCCCAGCAGGGATACTCCCCTGGATCTGGGTACAGCGTGACCCTCAATCAGTTCCCTCTGAACAAAGGACTTTCTGTTGGTGTTCCTTCGTACCAGGTGCCTTAACTAGCAGAAGGCGTAGTCACTAGGGCAAGCTGATGCAAGTAGTCTAGGAAGTACTACACCTTCGTGATACCTTCAGTTTATCACCGGGAATAATTACTGTAAAAAGTATCGTATGTTTCATGGGTCTGATTGTGAGATTGCAGTCTGCCCCACAGTCAATACCAGCAGATTACCGTAAATGGTAGTAGATTCGCGCACTGGGAAAAAAACGTGCGGCTGATTTGACCAAGCAAACGCGAACCACGGCTGGCTTGACCGCAGTGCAGGACTGCACACGTTTCCAGCAGTGGAAAGAAAACCTACCTGCTCTCTGCAGCTCGATTTCAGGTGTTAAAATTACATCCAGCAGTTGTCGTTGTCGGTGGAGCTCCTCTAAGTATCCACTTGTTGATGTTTGTCCTGATATATCTCTGATAACCGCAGCGAGCAGCCGACGACTGAATAACTCATTAGGATCCTGAAACCCGGCCATCGGACACACATCCAAGAATCACAGAAGAAAACTCAACTCAACGCTGACGGTGCTCCGATCACCTGTAACGTTAGCACTAATGATGGTCCTCTGACACCCGAGGCTCCGACACATGCGCGGTAGCTCTGAGGCGTGGTTTGGTCAGGTATGGCAAGCCGTTTTAACATTTAATAGCTAGACTGGATATGTATTGCTATGGCAAGCCCTTTAAACATTTAATTATTAGCAGTAATAGCAAATGTAGATATCAATAATTGCTTTTTGACATGTTAGAATTCCAAGCCGACATATCCACAATGTAACTTCTACTAGTAACACTTCTAATTAAAGATATTTACAATTCATTTTTCACTAGTAAAAATGTTAATTCTTGATATCAACAATTCTATTCTTACTAGTGACAAAGTTCATTTATGATATCTACAATTGTTCTAACATTACAGATATCAGGAATTAATTATAGATATCTAAAATGCAATTCTTACTAATCGAAATTACATTATTGATATCTTAACCTGGAATTGTTACATGTAAGAATGTAATTACAGATATCAAGAATTGCATTTCAGATATCTGAAATGCAATTCTTGATATCTGTAATTAAATTTTTATGTGTTTCAATTATATTAGAGATATCTACAATTTTCTTTTAAACTAGTCAAAATTGAATTGTTGATATCAATAATGGAATTTCCACATGTAAAAATGCCACTGTAGATATCTTCAATTATGTACAGACATATGAAATGCTACATATCCGAAATGAATATGGTAATTTGGACGACATATCCAAAATGAAGTCATTGTCCCGCCCACATATCCAAAATGAGTATTGTAGTGAAACAATGTGGGGGAATGGTCATTAACTGCTTGTGGACATTTGTGGGGATCTGAGAACTATTGAACTGATGAGCTGATGACTTTCACCTGTGTGGGGAGTTGGGAAGGCAACGCGTGTTTTGAAGAAGGGCATTGAATGGCCGGGACGGGGGCAGAACGGACGGAACGGCTGTTGCTCGGGGCTGTGGCTGTGGCATTAAAGACGAAAAGGGGATACGTGTGCTGTCCGCAACTTCTAGTGTTGCGGCAGTGAAGATAGTTAGATAGGAGAGTTGTTCCTGCGACAGGAGGGAGGGGACTGGAAGCCTCCTTTAGGTAGCGAGGGACTGGGGGGATTAGGTGCCTTTGCCGAACCCACTAGACTGTTCTGATTACAGCTCACACATCACTGACGCTGCATGCAGCTTCCTATCGCCGCGACTGTGTGGCAGGCTGACTCTACAGTACTTCCTGATTCTACGGGAGGTTCTATGCTCGTACCCCACGGGGGGGTCTCGTCGCCAGACCGAGCGAGTTAAGTCAATTATCTTTTTCATGTTTATGTTGTATTTTGTTTTGTTTTGTTTTGTGTTGTCTCAATTAAGTTTTGCGTACATGTTATTTAGTCCTAAATTTAATAATTGATGAGCTAACACCTGGTCTGACTGGGTCTTAATTGAGGGTGGCGCTGTGGCCAAGGCCGCCCTCTGCCTCCCCCTATGGTTTGAAGTGGTTTTGACCTCCTGATAGTGTGAAGTGGTTCTTAGTGGTGGGCGTGCATGCAGCCACCCCTTTCCGTTGTTGTGCTGTGCAATGATTGCTGTGTGTTAGTGTGCAGTGTCTCTTAAAGGTGTGTTTATTCTCAGTGCTGTGGTTTTAGGGTTGCAGGGTGGCCACCTTGGCCAGGTTGGGTTACTTCAGCGGGCCCCTTTTTTTATCCCAGGATTTGTAGCCATCGTTTTAATGAAATAATATTGTTAAATAAAGTCTACATTTCTATTACCCGAAGTGTGGTGTGAACTTCTCTTGCCTCTGACACCGGACCAGACCGGATTAACAAAGGTGGTGGCAGCTACAATCTAACCCTTATCTAAAATTATTACAGTATGTTAATTTACAGCCTCTGACATCTCCTCAGGATTGGTTCATTGGGCAACTCCACTACCTTTACGCTGGGAGACGATGATTGAAAATGGAGCGAGACGGAAACACTGAGACCGCAGTTTCTGCATTTGACAGAATTTTTAATGTGGCGAATCGAGCCAGCATGTTCACATGGATAATATGGATATCATTTTTGACTAAATGATTCAGCACTTACCTGAACGAAATCGATTAACTGAGAAGGCTGCCGGGGCATCTCCCTGCAAACTCAAAATCAATTCTTTGATGTCCAGAAGGCTGTCTCTTAATTCATTTGCTGTCTCTGTAGGTCAGCAATTCTCGCTACATTAACAATGGAGGCGTCTATTGCACGTACAGTATGGCAAGCCCTTTTAACATTAAATATCAAAAATTGCAGTTTCGGATATGTGGGCGTGACGGGCCGTCATATAAGTAGTGTACCATACAGCCATTGGTCGACTCTTAAATAGTTCATGAATATTCAATAAATGCTAAAGATGTTTGAAAATGCACCGCCATTGGCCAGTGTTGCCAAGTCCGCTTGTTATAAGCGACTTTGGACTTTGTAAAGTCGCTTGCAAATATCGTCAGTCGCGGGCTGGGGGTTTTTGGGCTTGTTTTCTAAATTGCAGTTGCTTATTTGGGCTTGCTTTGCTCCCTGTATGAACTGATACTGATTCTCTCCCAGCTCTCCCAATAAAGCTAAACACGAACACGGTAGTTAGTTTGTCCTTTTCCAGGATCTGTCTAGCGTTTACCACCCCGTTTCCTTGGTTACCACGCGCGCCCGATCCGCCCGCCCCCCCCCACACACACATACATGCACAACTACACCTGACAGAGTGACAGAGGGACAATGCACAGAAATAAGTGGGGAAAATATGGAAAAAGATATAATAAAGACTGAGAGAAAGAGACGAAATAGATTGGCTCAGTTTTTTAACCAGAAAGCTAACGTTTGCTACCAAGATTTAAAGTCAGTAACTTTGTGTACTATTAACAAACAGTAAATATATTTTGATCGTGTGTTTAAGAACAATATAGCTAGCTATCCAGCCTTGCCACTCTCCCCAAATCAAAATCAAGATTTTCACGAACATGTGTAAGCTGTCAGCCGCAACCAGGGCATTAATTCCTGTGAGAATTCAGCAAAAAAAATGACACAAAATGATTGTTAAGTAGCCTACACATGTTTGTGGAAATCTTGATTTTTATTTGGGCATGGCTGGGTAGATATGATCTATTAGAAGATTCAAGTCGCTTGTTTTGGGCTTATTTCCATAGACCAGGGGCCCGTTTCAGAAAGCAGGTTTTGTGCAAACAGTCAGTTAACCCTGAAATGAGGGAAACTCTGGGTTTTCTGTTTCAGCAGGGGAGGTCACTCAAACCCAAGGAAGAGAGAGGAGTAACTCAGGCCTGTTCCAGAAGGAGAGGTTTCTTTAGCTCCGAATCAGTTACTGTAGTAACTGAGTCTGTGAACCTAACCTGGTCGGGAGCAGGTTTTCTTCAATGAACCCCGAGTCTCCTCTTTCAGAGCCAGAAACGCCGATCATTTCCTCATTCTTTCATTCAGTCCGTATCACGCCGTGTTAGTGAAGATTCACCGTTTGTCTGTATACAAATCCAGGTTGTTTTAATGTTAGGTGGGCTATACTATTGCTGTGTTCCAGTTACCTCGGAACTGGGAAGTCGGAGCTGGGAATGACGTCACACCCGAGTTGAGCGTGTTCCAGTTGCAAGTCGTAAAAGCAACATGGACACCTCCAGGAGTACCTTTGTTTTGTTAGCTAATACCAGACGATAACAACACACTACGTGATAGTTTGTGCACAAAAATAACATGACAACATGTCCACAGATAGAACTTGCATGACACTATCAGTGTGATTGATTTAATTACACAAAAAGAGGCACAAGCGGCTAATAAACACTATAGTCTCAGCTTTAACGTACGGTTGATGCACGTAGCAGCCATGTTGGATTTTAACTCGGGCTCCTCCGACTTCTCAGAGTTTCCGACTAGTAATTACGACTTCAGGGGGCATTCCAATTGACACTTCCGACTGGGAACTCGGAATTTCCCACTTCCCAGTTCAACTGGAACGCAGCATATTTTGTCGAACATGGAATGTATTTTAGTCGAGGAGCCTCGAGATGAAGGGGTTCATTACTCCTCAGGGAATAAGAGTCTATACATTTACGTCGGGAGATGTTAATTTAATTCGGACTAATAAATAAAGTAAACAGGATAAAGGAGAGAGGACATTTAGCCTGTGTGTGTGAATACAGCATTATGTTGGGGAGAAAGATAGAGCACATACAAATAGACACTGAATGAAGTTCACTATGTTTAATATGTTAAATATGATTAAAATACCACCATGAGCCCAGTTTGTTCGTAGATTTCATTTTGAGCTGTTTTAAAGTTGCTTTTCTTCTGCTGGTTTGCATCTTAATGAAAATACATTTGAGGTGTAATACCATTCCACCAGTTTGGATCTGCAATATTATAATTCTGATTAAATATAAAAATAATAGACTTCATTACGTGCTGACACGAGCAGCTGTTTTCTCCTCCTCTCTCTCCTTTGAGCTACAGCAGTGTTTCTTTTTTCTTTTTTCCTTTTTAAAACCTTTACATATTCTCCGTATGTCCGCATGGAGATAGGTTATATTTCGAGAGGGTTAAAGTAGGCCTATGAGGCTCTCTATTTTTATCACCTGTTGCCATGGTGAATCGTAGTATCGGGGCTCCATTAATGTTGGCTTTTTATCCTCATGGTGCACGCGCTGAACACCGAGTGAACTTACTCAGAGTTGATTTAACAAACTCAAATCAGCTGTTCTGGAACCGAAAACTCAGAGTTTCCCTCCTGAGGGTAAATCAACTCAGAGCTCAGAGTTAGACTGAGAGTTTGTTGAACCGTCTTTCAGAAACGGGCCCCTGGTTGCTTGTTTCTCTCACAAGACCTGGCAACACTACATTGGCAGTGACGATCGCAGATGACAGTGCCATTGGCTCGCGCCGTATGTGTTTTGGAAGAGGTAGAATATGGCGGAGCAAGTGATCCTTAAAATTAAAAGAAAATGTTTTGCAATCGAACAAGCTTATCAACATGGTGTATGCAGTCAAAGGGAACTGCGCGCAATAGACGCCTCCATTGTTAATGTAGCGAGAATTGCTGACCTACTTTCTACAGAGACAGCAAATGAATTAAGAGAAAGCCTTCTTGACATCAAAGAATTGATTTTGAGTTTGCAGCAAGATGCCCCGGCAGCCTTCTCAGTTAATCGAGTTCGTTCAGGTAAGTACCAAATCATTTGGTCAAAAATGATATTCATATTATCCATGTGAACATGCTAATATGCTAAATGTTGACAGGGAGCTTTGGTCTACCGTTAATAATGTAAGTAATATTACAAAATCCAGGGAGTTGCTGGCAAGTTAAAGAAAATCCGTGTAGGCCTAACGTTACTCAGATATTTCTGTAGGGAAAAGAAAGGCAAACGATGTAAACAGGGCAGGCACATACAAGCTAACACCAGAGGCCTGTACTACGAAGCCAGTTAAAAAGACCCAGGGTATCTTTGGGTTATCTGGCTTCACTAACCCTAACATAAGAGGTCGTGCTTAACAGTCCTACGAAGCTGGTTATCAACTTGATAGGTAAACCCAGAGTTACCAAGAGCGCGTTCACATAAAAGGGCGGAGTTATCTTCATTTAACCTATCACAATCATCACTGCATCTGCCGTCAGCAGATCGTCATATCTAAAAACTCTGATCAAACTATACTATTAACAATATAAATACGTTTAAGACAAACAGGCTCCCAAAGTCTAAAGTTTCAAAGCTGCAGCAACAAATGGCATAAAAACAGAAAAATCGGCGAGTATTAACGTCCAAACTGCGACTCATTATATTTGTTCCATCATTAGTTCACCTGAGAACTGACCATAATAACTCCTGTTTCTTCTCTGAACTGTTGCTCTGACTCTTTCATGTGGAGAGTAGAACAGTTTGAGAAGCTGCAGCTCTGACGATCACAAACAGAGCGGCATGGAGACATTAAAAAATTAATATTAAGATATAATTCAAAGATAGGCTATAAGAAGCTATTCGTAATTGTGCATCTTAAAAACACAACTAGGAAGGATGAAGGACGATATAGCGTATATCAGTGAAAAATAATCATTAACTTAACGGACTATAATGTAAAATCATACGGGACACATGAAGTGTCCTCCCCCCTCTCTCGAACGGCTCCGGGAGCTCCACGATCAAAAGATCTGATTGGTCAGTGGGCGGAGATTTTCACAGGTTGATCTCTTATCTCCAACATAACCTGCTCCGGAGCAGGTTAGGTGTGCAGCGTAAGTTACCGTGGTGATATACCCAGGTAAGAAGTGAACGACCCTCGTAGGACCGAAAAACCCAGAGTTAACCCTGAAGTTACCTTGCTAACCCCAAATCCTGCTTCGTAGTACAGGCCCCAGGTGAGCACGACGGTGCATCTAAACTGATTGTTTACTTTCAATTATTGTGTATAAGTGGATGTGCTTAGCTAGCTTGTTGCCTTAGCTAGAAAATGTAGCTGACGCTACTTATTGCTGGCATTGAAAAATAACTATTCTCAAGCTAAATAGTGAATTTACGGTTCTATAACCGTAGAGTTTGGTATTTTGCTGATAGAAAACTACTTCCTGTATCGCATTCGAATAAAAGTATTTAACAGTTCAGTGGGCCAAATCCCTTATTTCCGACTTTTATTCTGAAACGTGCAGGAACTCGATGTGGGAAATTCCATGAACTTCACGTGTGTCGTAGTAAGAACCTTTTATTTTACTTTAAATGTAGCAATACGATATAAGCGCCATCTTCTGGCGCTTCACTGTAAAATATATTTGTCCAGGAAAGTTAAAAAAATGAATACCAGGCTGCAGTGACTAAAATAAGGCAAAAACACGTAAACAAGAACAACAAATTGTTGAAAATGATTATGGTGGTCTTAAAAAAGTCCATTACATGTTACCAAGTGTAATTTAAGTAGTTAGGTTATAGTTTTTTGGTAACTTGTGTGTACTTTACTTGAGGATCTTCATAAAAATAATTATTCTTTTTACACCATACTATTATCTGAACCCTTCAGTTAGGCCCTTTAGCAACTCTGAAGACATGATCAGCATAGAAAACATGTTATACATTTATGACAATTTTGCCCTTTAAAAGTTCACAACAGAATCTTTAGTCACTATGTTCCCTACATCAACGATTGAACACTTCAAACCATATAACTATACAAAATACATAGTGTCGTTTAACTTTTGATACTTTAGTGCATTTAATATTAAATCTTCTTTTACATATGTACACATTTAGATACAGGACTTTAAGACATACATTTAGAGAGTGTTTTACGGTTTAATAAGGTAGTCAGTAATCTGCAATGCATATATTTGAAAGTAATTTTTAGCTACCTGTTCAGGAGACCGTGGCAGACCAGCCATTGATGTTTCAAGGCAGCAAATAGTGTTTCTGCTGAAACAAGGATACACTGTCAAGCAAATGGCTTTAATTTGTCCCTGTCTGTACATTTACTGAGTAGTTTCAATGTACTATAATCTAGAGGTATAAAAACAACTCCACCAATCTGTTAGATTGATAATCAAATGCACCTTTCTCCTTTATGTTTATCACAAGGTGGGGTTTGGTTGTCCATGGAGCCATTGATGGACACTCTCGACTGATCACATACTTGAATTGCAACACAAATAATCGTGCCTCCACTGTACTGACACAGTTTGTAAAAGCAACCTGCATGTATGGCCTTCCTTCCAGAGTTAGATCAGACTATGGAGGTGAGAATTCACAAGTTGCACTGTTCATGAACCTTGTTCAAGGTGTGGAGAGGAGGAGTCACATCACAGGCGAGTCTGTCCATAACCAAAGAATAGAACGTCTTTGGAGAGATGTTTTTTTGCATGTTCTACAATCTTTCTATGATACATTTTACTCTCTTGAGAATTCTGAGCTTCTTGATCCTGAGGATGACCTCCACAAAATGGCACTGCAAATTGTCTTTCTGCCAGAAATTCAGAAAAGACTTCAGAACTTCAGAAATGCCTGGAACAACCACAGTCTGCGCACAGAAAACAACAGAACACCTGTCCAAATCTAGATTGCAGGAATGCTGGCCAATATGGAGATGGACAGCACAGCCATCAACAATGTGTTTGGTGAGGACCGTTACAGTGAACAAAGTTTGGAGGCCCTTTTGGCACACCATGGGATTGGCACTTTCCCCAGTCTTGATGACGATGACCATTTCCCAGCTGTTGCTATTGAAGAACCCAGAATCCACCTCACTTCACAGCAACAGCAACTCGTCATCCAGGCAGTTGAAGATATTCCAAATATGACACAGAAATACCAGACTTGCTGCACAGTAATTGCAAATATGCTTGTGTGAAAATAATAGTGTATAATAGTTAAAGACCAAACTGATACATTGGAGGACAATTTAAAGTAATATCACACAGTAGGGAGTGATGGGTGAGGGGTCCTGTGTCTTGCACAAGGGCTCCTCTGCAGTACTCGGGATGTGACCTGGCACCTCTTCAGCCACCAGACCAACTTCAATTTTTCCATCCGCACCGGGACTTGAACTGGAGACCCTCCGGTTCCCAACGTGAGTCCTACAGACTGAGCTACTGCCGCCCATTTCATGTTTGATAAAAGTATAGAACTACATTTGTGATGTAATAAAGCCAATGGCTCCCCATCCCCCAGCGCATCAACTTCAAACTCCTCATCCTCACCTACAAAGCCCTCCATAACCTGGCTCCCCCCTACCTGTCTGAGCTCCTCCACCGGCACACACCCACCCGCACCCTTAGATCCGCTGATGCAAACCTCCTGTCCCCCCCCTGCAGGACAAACTATCGGTCCTGGGGGGACAGGGCCTTCTCCGTTGCTGCTCCCACCCTCTGGAACTCCCTCCCAAAAAACATCAGAGACTCCCCCACACTCACTTCCTTCTTCCTTAAAACTCACCTCTTCAACACTGCCTTCAATCACTAACTCCCATCCTCCCCCCTTACATTGATTTTGTTCTTGTTTTGTTAATTGATTGTTGTTTTGGTTTTTTTCTCTCTCTGTCAAAGCGTCTTTGGGTTTTAGAAAAGCGCTATATAAAACTAATGTATTATTATTATTATTATTATACATCCTACTGGACACTTTCTGTGAGTTCATATTTAGCCACATTAAAGTTTTCACTTCAAGTTCTTCATGTGTATTAAGAGTTTTATTGATGTCAATGCTGATATAACTACACAGACAATGTCTAGATAAGTATGTATAGGTTTTGTATTTCTATATAAAAATCAGAAAGTGACAGGATGAGTAATGAATAACGGAGAATAGGTGGGATTAAATAAGTTTGTACTTCCACTACTTTTTAAAAGTTTCTTCTGTGTGATATCTGTCATTGTTTGTACATATGACTTTTTAGATCTGCTTATTTGTTAGTTTTCTTTTCTTCTCTTTTTTTACATGTTCAAAATAAAAACTTCAATTCAGTCCAATCAAACAATCCATGATTTATCTCTGGGCTCTTTGCTTTCTTTCAAACACATTTAAGTCATTGACTCATCAACTTATGCTGCAGGATTTCATTTTGTAAACAAATAAACAAAAACAAAACATTAAAGCAGCCGTGAGGAACTTTCTGTCACATTGTGTTCTCATTTGGCGCCCCCTTGTGGACAAAAGGTGTTTGGTAAGATAGATTTACTTTACTGATCCCAAACTTGGAAATTGTGGTGTTACAGCAGCAGGTAGTCAAAGCAAATAAAACAATATGAGAATAAATACAAGTGAATAAGCATTGAAAATATATCTAAATAACATTCATAAGAAATAAATACACCCAGGATTAAACCTCACATTACTTCAAAAGTCTAATATGAAAAATTAAATACACAAATGTGTCAGTCATGTCTAACTGAATGTAAACTATGCTGGAGGTGAAGAGATGTAAATGTGCAACAACAGTGATGACAGTTGTAAATGTGTAGTAACGTTATAGAGAACTGGTTCATCCAGAGCCGTGAACATTCAGAGCTGTGCAATCACTGACACATTTCCATTCATTGTGGAACGAATAAAAGAAAGTCACAACTCTTGTTAATACCAGTATACCAGTAAAACCAATCCTGGAAAAAGTAATCAAAGACACAAAGACTGTTTTTATTCTCTCACACATTTATTTAATTTCTTTATTCAACTCAGCCACTCCCTCTCTACCACTCCCTCCGTCTCCCTGCTCTGGTGATCAGATGATTTTGGGTGTTTGACTCTTTAAGTACACAACCTCTCTAAGCCAATCATCCTGCAGCTGTCAAATTTTAAAACTTGTTCTCTCTCTTCTCCACAGTCAGTCTGTCATTTCAGTGCGAACGCTGCGACCCTCCTCCACACCGGTCACCTCCACTCCAGCTCAGCAATTCTACAATTCACTTAGCAGACGCTTTTATCCAAAGCGACGTACATCAGAGAGTAAGAACAACACAAGCAAGGCTCAAGAAAAAATAAAGGAACGATGTCAGTAAGGACGAACGATCAGCTTTGAGTCCGATTGGACACACAGGTGCTGAAAGGCATTGCCCAGAGGCAAGGCACAACATTAACTGCCGTTCTGAGACTCTAATCAGTATATAAACCATCTTATACGTCGTCGTTTTCAAACAAAAACAAAAACCATCATCATTACCATCATTACATCAATACTATCGAGATCATCATCATTAAGTTAAGTTAGTAGGTATTCCTGAAAGAGCTGGGTCTTTAGCAGATCGAATGGGGTTTGGAAGTTCATTCCACCACCGGGGGGCGACAGAGGAGAAGAGTCTAGTCCTCGTCTTTGGACCCTGTTGTGAAGGTTGTGCATGTAGGAAGACCTGCCAGTAGAGAGTTGCAATAGTCTATGCGTGATAGCACAAGAGCCTGTACCATAAGTTGTGTAGCATGTTCTGACAGGTAAGGTCTGATCTTCCTGATGTTCTACAGGGCAAAACGACATGATCGGGCAATCGAGGCCACTTGAATCTTGAAGGTTAGCTGGTCATCAATCATGACACCCAGGTTCCGTGCAGACTTTGTGGGCATGAGTTTGGTTGTTCCAAGTTGGATATTGATCTGTGGCTGTATAGAGGGACTGGCTGGGATGACAAGGAGCTCAGTCTTTGAAAGATGTAGTTGAAGGTGCCGTTCATTCATCCATTTAGAGATATCGGTGAGGCATGACGAGACTCTAGCTGAGACTGTGACATCGCCTGGTGGAAATGACAAGAAGAGCTGGGTATCATCAGCATAGCAGTGGTATGAAAAGCCATAAGAGCGGATTATCGAACCAAGTGAGCTTGTGTATATGGAGAAGAGGAGGGGACCAAGCACTGACCCTTGAGGTACCCCTGTGGATAAGCTGTGCGATTTGGACACTTCTTCCTTCCACAACACTCTAAAGGATCGCCCAGAGAGGTAGGACTCGAACCAGCAAAGGGCGGATCCTGAGATGCCAAGCTCAGAGAGCGTGGAAAGGAGGATTTGATGGTTGACTGTGTCAAAGGCAGCAGACAGATCTAGGAGTAGTAGAACTGATGACTGACCTGCCGCCCTGGCCGCCTTTAGCGATTCTGTTACTGAGTGTAGAGCAGTTTCAGTGGAGTGGCCCCGCTTAAAGCCTGACTGATTTGGATCAAACAGATTGTTAATAGACAGCAACTCCGAGACTTGCTTGAAGACTGTGCGCTCAAGTACTTTTGACAGAACCAGTCTGTAGTTTTCAACCTGGGCTGGGTTCAGTGTGGGTTTTTTTGAGCAGAGGGGTGACCCGAGCTTGCTTGAATGCTGTGGGGAACACACCCATTGACATAGAAGAGTTGATGATATGCTGAAGTGCATCATTAAGCGGAGAGGAGATGGTCTGCAAGAGGCTTGATGGTATAGGGTCCAAAGGACAGGTAGTCGGTCGAGAGTCTAGCACAAGCTTAGAGACTTCTTCCTCAGTCAGAGAGGAGAATGAGTCGAATGAGGCACTTTTGGTCGGTGCTTTTGGGCTGAGTTGGTCAGGCTCAGAAAACTGGTTACTAATGGTTGAAACCTTTTCAGTAAAGTACGAGGCAAACATGTCGGGTGTCAACAGATCGGAGGGTGGAGGAGGAGGAGGTTGAAGCAGTGAGTTAAAAGCAGAAAACATTTTTCTTGTATCTGTGGCAATGCATATCTTGTTCTCATAATATGTTGTCTTGGCCGTTTTCAGGCTGGAGGAGAATGAGACAAGTCTTTGCTTATAGTCATTGAGGTCAATGGATTGTTTTGATTTTTGCCATTTTCTCTCTGCTGACCTCAACCCTGCTCTTTGCTCTCTTATGACTTCAGTGAGCCAGGGACTAGGCTGGTTTTTGCGAGCGGGCTTGGACACCAGAGGGCAGTTTGTTCAGTGATGAGGCTAGTGTGGAGCAGAGTGTGTCTGTAGCCTCATCTGGAAAGAGTGCAGTAAAGACCTCGTGGGCAGGCATGGCAGCCAAGACCTCGTTGGACAGCTGGACTGGCTTGAGCGAACGCATATTTTGGTGGTATGACACCATTTGAGGTTGTGCCTGAGGAAGTTCGGGTAAGGATATTGTGAATTGAATAAATAAGTGGTCTGATAAATGCAGGGGGGTGACAGTCAGGTTTGCTGTTGAGCAGTTCCGGGTCAGAATTAAATCAAGGGTGTTGCCAGCTTTATGGGTAGGAGGAGTTGGGACCAGTGTGAGGTCGAAAGAGGACAACAAAGCAAGAAAGTTGCAAGAAAGTCGGTTGCCTGGGCTTTATCTGTGTGTATATTCATGTCTCCCATTACAATAAGTGGTGTTCCATCATCAGGGATTTCTGAGAGTAGCTTGGATTCCTTTGGATCACTTTTACCATTGAACAGGAGTTTTAAATCTCGGGATGGTACGGTTAGAATTCTTGACAGCAACATTTATAGATACTGCTTTCATTTTATTATGTAAAAAAAGAAATGACATTAAAGATATTAAATGGTTGAACACTTTTGATTGTGGCTTCTCTGGACACACTGTGGTCTGGTCTCTCTCCTGTATGACTTCTCATGTGGCTGTTAATACTGAGGACTCACTAGCAGTCCGGTAGTCCATACGTACATATACATCAGAGAGTAAGAACAACACAAGCAATGATCTAGAAAGGAGGAAACAACGTAAGTAAGTGCAAACAAACAGCTTTAAGTCTGATGGGACACACAGGTGCTGACAGGCAATGTGCAGAGACAAAACCATCGTCATCAATAATATCATTAAATACGTAGGTATTGTCACTGCTGCTGACAGACAAGAGTTTTGGTTCTCTGCATCATAGCCAAGGCTCTGTTGGATCTCATTGGTTTGGTTTTATCAAAATAAACTTAGACAGGACACAATAAAAGTAGACAGGAGATAACGGTCTACAGAAGAAGAATCTGTAGGTCAAAAATAGAAAAAATAAAAGAGTTCACACATTAAAGACAAAATGTCAAGACTTGAGACATAAGACAGAATGGAGACAAACAAGAGACTGAAAACCAAGAAGAACTCCAACAAACAGATAACTGAACAAGGTGGTTCAGCACCAGCTGTTTTAAGGACAGTTATTGGCAGAGTCTGCTCAGACCTCCCCTTTATTCTCATGTTGGAGATTTGGATTTCTTTACTTCATAAAGAAACGTAGCCCCTAAGGGAAAACTGGCAGAAAAGATTAAATAAGTTTCAGGTGCACACCAGAAACCAAGAGACGTTTCCTGTGCTCATGAGAAGGTATTCTTATTGTCTTCTGAAGGCAGAGGTTCTTAAACTTCTCCTGTTTTCCCTTGGATGAGACCCCGTCCCCCCCCAACAACAAAGTGACTAAAAGGGCCTTGTTTTTTTTTAATGCATATTTTTATTTAAGGTAAAAAAGGGAAGAAAAAAAGCATTGGTCAAAAACATTTGGCACGCATTTCCTTTTTGTTTGTTTTTTTCCCCCTGCCCACCCCCCACCCCCCATGTGACTAATACAAAGTACAATATATATATATGGTAGTAACTGTACAGGGAATCATAGTACTCATTTAATACAAAATACATTGGGAAAAAAAAAAGAAAAAGGGAAGGAAACAAGAAAAATATACAAAAAAGAAGGAACATTATAAAGATAAGATTAAAACAACACAAATAAACCTTTCACAAAGAAATTGATATACAAACAGAGTTTTAAACAAATAACTATTAACTACTGTGGCTATTTACATACAGGTTAATTTACCTTGACTTTTTATTACTACACTCTAGGATGTTGAGGGCTTGGTAGGTGTCCCTGGGGAGGACTATACATGATGGACAATATAATGTTCTTGCTTAATTTAATTTTGGGGAAGGGTCTTAAGCCTTTAAAAATAAAATACTAAAGGGTCCCATGTTGTATGGAGTTTTTGGGATGATCCTCTAATAGAAAACGTAATCTTTTCCAATTTAAGGAATAACATCAAGTCACTCATCCAAGCTGAAGCTTTGGGGGGATGTTTCGATTTCCAGCCCAATAAAATCCTTCTCCGAGCAAGCAATGTTGCAAAGGCAAAAACGTCTTTGATCTTGTTTGTCATTGATAAGTCCTCCCCTGGGACTCCAAAAATTGCCATTTCAGCACAAGGTTGAATATTTATGTTGAATGCTTCAGATGGAGTTTGAAATACAGTGGCCCAAACGTACCGTCGATGTATAGGTCACTGAATCTATGGAGGCCTGCCCTTTGCCATTGGGCAAAGACAGGGTCCGATATGGCTGGAAGGAACATGTGATTATTACATATAGGGCCATGAACAGAGAAATCCGGGAAATTAAAATGTTGTCTGAATTGAGACCAGATCCTAAGGGTGGACATTACAATAGGGCATGAGGAATACTTTTTAGGAGATACCGGTAGCTTAGCAGTTGCTAATGCCGATAATGATGATGAAATGCAGGTATTTGCTTTTGATAGGCACCAGTCAGCATTTGGGGTCTTGATCCAATACACAATTTTTTGTAGGTTTGCTGCCCAGTAATAGTACATCAAATTGGGTAGGGCCAATCCCCCCTCTGCCCTATGCCTCTGGAGAAGCGTCTTACGAACTCTAGGATGTTTTTTGCTCCACAGAAATGAGGATATTAACTTGTCAATAAATCTAATAAAGGATTCTGATAGGAAAACTGGGATGTTCTGAAATAGATATAAAGATCTGGGTAGTATATTCATTTTAACACATGCAATTTTGCCTGTAAGGGACAGATTTAGCACATTCCATTTCTGTGTGTCCATTTTATGGCTATCAATCAAGGGTGTATAGTTCTTGTCGTAAAGGCCAGGTAACGTGCAGGTAATATTAATTCCCAAATATTCAAATCCTGACCTGGAGAGAGGGAAAGGTAAGTCAGTTTCTATAATTTGAAGGGCTGAGTTGTTAACTGGTAAACACTCGCTTTTGGAGAAGTTTAATTTATATCTTGAAAAGTTGCCAAATCGATGTAGCATATTCACAGTTTTAGAGGCACACAGCACAGGGTCCGAAATGTATAGGAAAAACTTTTACCACACTCATTAGTTATTACTGATGCTTTAGGTGAAGTATATAATAAAGTAATCCATGATATAAGTTTTGGTCCAAATCCAAATTTTTTCCAGTGTTGCAAACAAATAAGGCCACTCGACTCGGTCGAACGCCTTCTCCGCATCCAAGGAGAGCACCACCTCTGGAGTCTCTGAGGATGGGGAGGAGTGGACGACCCCAAGGAGCCTGCGTATGTTGGTGAAAGAGTGACGACCCCTGATAAAGCCTGTTTGGTCCGTTGAGATTATGTCTGTCACAGCGGTTTCTAACCTAGGAGCGAGAAGCTTAGCCAAAATCGTTACATCTCCGTTAAGGAGCGAGATCGGCCGGTATGATCCACATTCATTTGAATCCTTGCCGGGTTTTAACAAAAGTGCAATGGTAGCTTCCGAGAGTGTTTGTGGAAAGGCCCCCTGATCCAGAGAGTGCTTGATCATTTCAAAGAGGAGAGGGGCTAACTTGGATGAACATTTTTTTATAAAATTCAATTGGATAGCCATCTGGACCAGGGGCCTTACAACTTTGTATTACTGTGATTGAATTGATTACTTCCTCTAGTGTGAGGGGCTCATCTAGGTCTTCCCTTTTTTTTGGATCTATAGAGGGAGCATCTAAGTTGTCCAAAATTCAACCATATCCGAGTCATCCTTCGGAAATTCTGATGTATATAAATTAGAATAAAATATTTTGAAAGTTATTTATTTCAACTGGGTTTACTGTTCGCTCACCAAGAGCGTTTCAGATCTATGGTATGAGCTGAGCAGCAGATCTACATTTCAACAGATGGGCCAGGAGTCGACCTGCTTTTTCACCGTGTTCATACACAAACCCTCGGGATCTAAGTAAATGCTGTTCAGTTCTGTCCGTTGATAGAAGGTTATATTGAGTTTGTAAACCCAGTCTATCTTTGTACAATTCAGCTGAGGATGATATGGAGCATCTATGGTCTAGTTCACGTATGGAATCTATGAGTTGCTCCTGTCTAAGCTTTCTGGTTTTGTTGCGTATTGCAGTGTATGCCATTACTTCTCCCCTGATTACAGCCTTAAGTGTCTCCCATAAGATGAATGGTGATACTGAGTCTGATTTATTTGTTTGAATAAAATTATCTATAGCAATGGATATCAATTTACAGAAGTCTTTATCTGACAGTAGAGTTGAATCCAATCTCCAATTGGGACGTTCTGTACGGTTAAGGGAAAAACACAAGTCAAGCAATACTGGTGAATGGTCTGATTCTACAATGGCTAAATATTCAGTTTTCTTATCAGAGGGTAACAAGGTTTTATCTATGAAGAAATAATCAACTCTTGAATATGAATGGTGTACATGTGAAAAATATGAAAATTCTTTTTTGTGTGGAAAAAGAAAACGCCAAGGATCTATGCAACCTACTTCATTCATAAATGTAGACAGAGCACGAGCCATCTTAGATGGGGAGACTGATTTGGAGCTTGAACGATCTATGGCCGGATCTATAACACAATTCAGGTCACCCCCAAAAATCAGATGATGCGAGTTCATTTTGGGTAGTGCGGAGATTAACCCACTTATAAAACTGGAATCATCCCAATTAGGAGCATAAACAGAAGCAAGAATGACCTGAGTGTTAAAGAGGGAGCCAGTCACTATAATAAATCGTCCCTGTGGATCCCATATTACATCGTTAGTAGTAAACTGTATCTTTTTATGGATTCATATCGCTGTTCCTCTCGCCTTAGTATTAAAATGTGAATGATAAGCCTGTCCCACCCACGGCTTTTTAAGTTTGATGTGGTCTGTTGTAATTAAATGTGTTTCTTGCAGAAATGCTATTTCTGTTTTCAATTTTTGAAGGTGAGTAAATATTTTAGCCCGTTTCACCGGTCCCCTCAGGCCTTTAACGTTCCAGCTTATAAAACGAACTGCAGATCCTCCTACTCCTGCATTACTCTTTGACACTTCAGTCATTTAATTCAGAGTAGTGATGATCATTTTCAGATCCAGCAATATTAATTGACAGCCCTTTAATTGATAGAGTGTAGTATTATCCACAACTTGAGAAACTGTTCAATAAAAAAGTAAACACACATAGACTACATAATCCCCTATGACAGTTATCATCCCAAAACCCAAAAAAAACCACCCATTCTGTAGGTTTGCCTTCCCAGCTGAGGCAAACTGCTTTCTCCTGTTTAAATCACGGCTCTCCCGATAGACTATACTCTCAATAACTAACTTTCTTGGGAGGGTTCCCGATTAACTCGATATACAGAAATTTCAATGTATAAACCCAACAAAAAGGTACCAATGAGTGCAAATGAATAGGCGCCCTGTGCACATAGACGTACATGTTGTATTAATGCAGTGTTTCCCAAAGTGGGCCGTAGGCGCAATGACAGGGGGGGGCGCGAAAGGTTTTGAGGGAAAAGACGAAGAAGAAGAAAAATTCCAAACAATGCACTACGGTTGTATGTTGTATACTTATGTGAAGCCCCGTGTCCACCTAGCGTTTTTTCTGGGCAGAAAAGCGCTGGCTGTGCGCATGAAGCATTTGTTCTCTGAGAAGAAAAGCGCTGCATGTCCGTCCTGTTTCTATGACAACAGTATGTTGACAACGGCCGCTGTATGACCGACACTGCTCCGTTACTTTTTACTGCATGATTTATATTTAAGATCGTTTTTTTACGCCAGCAGACACGGAGCAAAGAGGATGCGCAGGATACAAGATACGATCCGTAGGAGGCTAAAATACGGGGAATATCAAACATTTTGAAAAGAGCACCGATGACATAAACAGCCCCTTTCTGAAAAGTTGAAAGATTTTCATCCTCAACTCTCGGAGCGGCCGCACAAAAACGGCAGAGTGCTTGTAAAAAAGACGCTAGGCGCTGCGCTTTACATCCAGGCGGCTGCTTTCTGCTGCAAATGCTCTCTACTCATTGAACACAACTGGAAAAAGATGCAGGCGCTGAGAAAAAAAACGCTAGGTGGACACGGGACCTAATGTTGAATCTTAAAAAAGTGTTCAGTTGAATGTTGTAGTTATACTCTTTATTGCTACTATAGTTTTGGCAAATCTCAGATAAATTCTAAAAATACAGATATTTGACTGAAAAGGATGTTTTTGTCAGTATTTTTTGTACACACACACACACACACACACACACACACAAAATGTATTTGGTAATGTGTGGGGGGGGCCCAAAGCCATTTTTACGTTCAAGGGGGGCCCGGCAAAAAAACTTTGGGAACCACTGTATTAATGTAAAGTGGAAAATATAAACAGTACCATAACAATACAGTAAAATGATAATACACCATCATGATTTTATAGATAGTGTCAATGACAGGATTTCCACCCTTATAAAGATTGGGGGTCTTCCTTGTGCAGGCTTTGGACCTAGTGAGCAATGCGCTCTGTCGAGTTCAGGGGGGGTCGGAAAAACGTCCACTCCCATGGTTTCTCTCAGCAGCTCGGACACAAACGGGCTAAAAGGGCCTTGTTAACTTGGTATCTGGATTAATGCCATTACAAAGTTAAACAGGCATTCAAAGAGTCTTCACAGTGGAGATCCGTCTCTTTTTTCTCTCTCTGGTTACCTACAGAGTATCCAGACCTGCGACCTGTATTCAAGGGGTACAGAGCTAAGGCGATCAATCGTCTACTAGTTTGTTTTAAATGCTGATGGTAAAGGCGGAAAACATACCTGGGCAGCCTGCCAAGGAGGGATACATGTGAAGTGTCAGATTAGACTTTTTTTACTTTCTCCCGTTTGTGAACTTTGTTGTGTTTCTTCAGATTCCCCTTGTGTCTAAAACTTTTACCACACTCAGAGCAGCTGAAGGCTTTCTCTCCACTGTGAACTAACATGTGTGAGGCCAGACTTCCTCTTTGGGTAAAACTTTTACCACACTCAGAGCAGCTAAAGGGTTTCTCTCCACTGTGAACTAACATGTGTGTGGCCAGACTTCCTCTTTGGGTAAAACTTTTACCACACTCAGAGCAGCTGAAGGGTTTCTCTCCACTGTGAACTAACATGTGTGAGGCCAGATGTCCTCTTAGGGTAAAACTTTTACCACACTCAGAGCAGCTGAAGGCTTTCAGTCCACTGTGAACTAACATGTGTGTGGCCAGACTTCCTCTTTGGGTAAAACTTTTACCACACTCAGAGCAGCTGAAGGCTTTCTCTCCACTGTGAACTATCATGTGTGTGGCCAGACTTCCTCTTCGGGTAAAACTTTTACCACACTCAGAGCAGCTAAAGGGTTTCTCTCCACTGTGAACTAACATGTGTGTGGCCAGATATCCTCTTAGGGTAAAACTTTTACCACACTCAGAGCAGCTGAAGGCTTTCTCTCCACTGTGAACTATCATGTGTCTGGCCAGACTTCCTCTTAAGGTAAAACTTTTACCACACTCAGAGCAGCTAAAGGGTTTCTCTCCACTGTGAACTAACATGTGTGTGGCCAGATATCCTCTTAGGGTAAAACTTTTACCACACTCAGAGCAGCTGAAGGCTTTCTCTCCACTGTGAACTAACATGTGTCTGGCCAGACTTCCTTTTTGGGTAAAACTTTTACCGCACTCCGAGCACCTATGTGGTCTCTTACCAGTCTTTAGTTTCTTATTTTTCAAGTTTAATTCTGACAGATCTTCTCTCGTCTCTCTCCAATCATCACTGTCATTAGTCTCAGGTTCATAAGAGTCTTCAGTCTCGACCTCAGTCTCTGGTTCATCAGAGTCTTCAATCTTGACCTCAGTCTCTGGTTCATCAGAGTCTTCAATCTTGACCTCAATCTCTGGTTGTAAACGTCTCTCTGGATCTGAGTACCTCTCTGGTTCTGCTCCTCCACAGTCCTCTCCATCAACTCCTGTTTCCATCTGTTCAGTTTGTCTCTGATGAAGCTGTGAGGACTGAGGTTTCTCTTCATCATCTTCACTCTTCACAGAGACAGGAGTGAAGGGGAACTTGGTGGTATCAGCCTCCTCCAGTCTTTGAAGCTGTTCTTCCTCCTGATTGCTCCACAGTTCCTCATGTTCTTCTTTAATGTGTTGGGGCTTAGTGTCCTCCTGGTCCAGAATGTGGCTCCACTCCTGCTGTTCAGGTGGAAGCTCTTCTTTACTCACCAACAGCTGCTGGACATCTGCAGGACACAGTAAACAAACATTAACCGTACTTAGACTGCTTTTTGAATATTAATAAGGGCTGTCAAATGATTTCATTTGTAATGACTGAAAATCAATAGTTAATTGGAATTGACTTTAAAACACTTGCATTCATTTCAGACTCAATCTCACTGTGATGAACACGTTCACGTTTACAGCCCTGCTTTTAATATTTTAATGGACATGATCAAGAAAAGCATGATAAGTTGATGCTACATTTCTATCCTGTCCTGTGTACTTGTTGCTATGGATGATGTCATTTTAATTCTGTTGAAGAAAATGAATGGATTATCTGTTACGATAGTTGGGAGAGAGATTGCTGTTGGGCGAGCTGAGCTACAGTGAAGCTGGCGCACTGCGCTGTCAATGAGGTTGAAACAGTGTGCTTTCAAATGAATTCAGAGACCATCACCCCGACAGGAACCTCCTGACCTTTCTACCTTGGTTTCTAGGATTGTTCTATCTCTATTTGAAATGCTTCTACGGCTATGAAATGAGTAGTAACTCTCTCAGCAGAAGCAGTGTCAGTCACAGTGGATGCGATCAACGAAGGAAAGATGGACATCCTTCACAAGTTGTCTGGCTTTTACCTGGGTGAAAGTTGACTTCCTGTCTTTCACTTGTTGTCCCCTATGTCAACAGAACTCTCTGACCCGCATAGATCCATCTGATGTTGAGTTAATAATAATAATAATAATACATTTAATTTGAAGCGCCTTTCAGGTCACTCAAGGACACTTTACAATTAAAAACTTTACAATTAAAAACAAGAAAGTTAAGTAACATGACGTGCTGCAAGTTTAACAAACAAGGACAGATCCGGACAGATCCAGATTGTTTGACTCGGGCCCTGACTTATGCAGAGGGTGGCCTGAAGTTTGTGTGCACAAAGATACTAATGAATAGCATGTATTTAACGTTTCTAAGACTTATCTCCAATAATCATATCTACTTTAACTACTCAAATGAACACCAAAGATCCGTTGCTGGATTCAATAGGTCTAGACCAAAGAGTGTTTAAGTCCAGTAAACTCAATGGCTGCGTTTACATGGACACAAATAATGGGAATAAAAGCCTGATCAGAATCAAAATGCTACATGTAAACATGTCAATCAGAACAGACTGATCCCATCAGCCTCGATCGTATAAAAATGTCATTCCGATTGAGAGGGCTGGTTTATGCCGATCGTTGTTCTGATCAGGATCCATGTACATGCTCGATCTGATCGTGTCTGCCTGACTGGGGTCAAATGGTCCTGACTGCATGTCTTTCCCAGTAAAGTGACGTGTTTCCATATAGCTCTCCATCAGAGCCGAATGTTTACAGTCTATGATCAGAGCGCAGAACTTCATGAATGATTGCCGTGTCATTTGAAAGTCTCCACTCTTGATCGGTGACCTCCATGAGGACTGCCCTCTCCCACCTGTCTCGTTTGGATCATATTTGTGTTTTATGTATAAATGTATCTTATTAATCTCTTTCATAGATATGATTTCATACCACCTTAGTTTATACAAATATTACATCGCGGTAAAAAAGAGTCCACTTTGGAGCGATAGTTAGCGTCTTTCCCAGCGAGCTACAGTAACATCAACAGATTCATTATAAACTGTTCATTCATATGATATCAATCCCTCTCCTCTCCCTGACCTTGCCTGCTTTGCTCTCTCGTCTTGTGCTGTCTACTGTCTGATACTTTGAAGAGACTCTCTCTGCACTGATCTCCAAAACTGGAAATTATGGATTTGATCAACTGGTCTCTCAGCGCAATTGACACCATCTTCTCTACGAGAAGCTCGGGTTCGGGGGAACCCACCTGCCCTACCGGAACGTTCGCAGCTGGGTACATCAGGGACTCGTGGGAGGACTGGCGGGTCGTGTGCCTGGCGGCTCTTTCCGTGGAGGACATTGAGGATATCTACCTATTGGCTATCATGGTAACTGGTATTCTGCTGATTGGATTAGGCGTTGGCCAGGTTTATCGAGCAATTAGGAGGATGGAGGCAGCTGTCAAAAGCCCCTTAACGCTGCCCGTTATGATTGAAGCGGTGGGCAGAGCCGTGGTCACTCAAAATGGGACTAATACCCGAAATATGGATAACATCATGGAGAAGATCACGGATCTGCAAAGGCAGTTTGAAAGATTCGGAGACCAAAATGGACACAGAGAGTAGTCGCGTAAACCAATGTGGCTACTCGCACCAAGAAGACCAATTCTAATCTTATCTTTCGGCTCCCCTAGCCAGCACTGGCCTTGGCCAAGGCAGCTGCTGCAACAACAACCCCCCCCCTGTAGATCACTGCTCTGAGACGCTCTTGTGTTCCTTTACCCTACTCCCAAAGACACCTGCTGATTGTTGACTCTGTCTGGGACATGATCAAGGCTGTCTCCATGGCAACTTGCTGTGTTATCGCGATGACATCCCTGCGAACCGAGATACCTAGACTGTGTGACGGGCGGAGCGCATCTCCAGGCATACACAATCACAAACTTTCACATATATACAGATATGCACTCACCATAGCCCTTGCCCCATACCCACGCCTTTGCCGCTTTGCACCCTCCAGTCAGACGGACGGGTCTGTGACCAGCGCCTGATTGGCTGCAGGACCAGATGCCTGATGCCTTGCTGGATTACTCAACCCCCCCCCTCCCCTACCGTGTTGCCAGTCGGGTGTTTTTCATGTTGTAACGTGGAATGTTTATGTGCTTATGTGCTGAGGAGTTTTTTTATGTTCCCACACTGTGCTCTACAGGAGCATAGTTTGGGGGTTGCTTTTTCCCTCCTACCCTTCCTCATGTTATGCTGTATTTTTTCCATAAATTGCCCTGTCTCCTGTCCTGTAAACCCCCTGTTACATTGTATGTATGTATATGTATGGAGAGGAGATGGTATGAAATTTCGCTGGTCTTTGACTATGTGACAATAAAGCATTCATCATCATCATCATCATCATCATCATGTTGTCGCGCTAGCATTACAATTGATTCCACTACGTCAGCCTAAAATAAGAACTACATTTTTAACGTCAGGTGAGACAAATGATAATGCAGAATAAAAGTGAACTCAGAACTGAGAAGAACTAATACAGCCTCTTTTTAAAGTCATGTCGACAAGTGGCAGCATCTCATTCACATTTATTGTATGTTTGTACAGTTTATCATGAATGCCAGTAGAATGTTTCATTCAATAACCAATAAGATCACGTTTAGAACATGAACTATAGCAAGTTAAAAAGTCAAACAATGCTGCTAGAAATGGTTCAAATGTCTGAAAGGTGCTTACATTACAAAGTTTACATGATTTTTAAACTATGAGGAAATATATCTCACATTTTCAGGGTGTAAAACAAAGCAGAGTGGTTTCAAGTTTTTACGGGTCATTAGTGATGATTGTTTACAAACACCGGCTGAAATGTCGGCTTCTTCTTCTGATGTTTCCGGCAGATAAGACAGGTGGGACCAGTCTGCGCATGTCACAATGGTTTTATTCTGATTTAATGCTGATGCATGAACACGCACGGCATAATCTGTTCATTTTATGTAGTGTTTTTAGCAGGAGCTAGCTGCGGCTAACACTGTGCTGTGTGCGTCTATGGACGTTAGCTAAAGGCTCTGCTCCCTGAAACATGAGCAGGAAAACTGCGTTCAAGCCATCCGTGGTTCGCGTTTGCTTGGTCAAATCAGCCGCACGTTTTTTTCCAGTGCTCGAATCTACTAACATTTACCGTAATTTACTGAAGAGCTGCTGGTAGTGACTGTGGGGCAGACTGCAGTCTCACAATCAGACCCATGAAACATACGATAGGGTGAATTCAGGTATATTGGGACATCAGGTATATTGGGACAACTTAAACAAGCAGCACAGTATGTCTGCCCTGAAAAACACATGTCAAAGCAATTGGTGCTGAGATGTTCTAAAGAAGCATATGATGAAAGTCACATGACAAAATGTATGTGACATCACATGGGAGGGTGTGGCCAGCATCAAACAGGAAGTTGATATGTAAGAGATATGAGAAATGACACCTGCATTAGCTTTATTTTAATATAAGGTTATACATTTTGACTGCAGAATCTACTTAAGATAAAAATGATCTATAAGCATGTATGATGCAACAGTGTACTAAAATAAACATACATTGATTTGAAAGTGAGTTTATAATTTTGAAATGAGGACATTTTCTTAGTGTCCCAAATGAGCAAACTTGGTTTAGTCATTTGGGACAGCATGTTTCAGGTCATTTGGGACACTGATGCTAATAAAATGATATGTAATATTAATGTGTTACATATAATTGTGTGCATATTACATGATTAAAAAGACAAACCTCACATGTATATCAGCCTAGAACCAAGATGCACTTTGCAATAAATAAAATGGAGATTTTTCATGATTCATGAACAGACTTTGAATTGAAACTGATCTCCCAAATGCTATGTAATGTTAGACAATACAATACGGTCAAATACCCCCTTAATACATTGTTTTGAATGGAAAACAATAAAGTTTAACCCACATATGGCTATATGTTTGGTATATAAAAATATAAACATTTAAACCAGAGCAGCAATGTTGGTTTTGCTGGTATGTTTTTTGATTACTGTCTAATCCCTGGTTTAAGCTCAATTCATAATCGATAGATAGATAGATAGATAGATAGATAGATAGATAGATAGATAGATAGATAGATAGATAGATAGATAGATAGATAGATAGATAGATAGATAGATAGATAGATAGATAGATAGATAGATAGATAGATAGATAGATAGATAGATAGATAGATAGATAGATAGATAGATAGATAGATAGATAGATAGATAGATAGATAGATATACATATTCAATTCTGCAAAATGATATTTTAAATGAATTTCATGAACTCTGAAAACATAGTGTTTTTGAATGACTTTCACACTATAATAGCCTGACCTTGTTGACACAATAACACATTAAGCCACAACTTAATAAAAGTAAATAGATTATTTCAAGTCATATATGATATGCAGGATAAGAACAAATCTGTTTAACTTAGCCTATTTATTGAAATAGGTTATTTGGGACTAAAGCAAAGGTTACTTGAAACTGTGTCCCAAATTACCTAACCTGCTGTCCCAAATACTTCACCCATTTGCATTAAGCTTTGTATCAGTAGTAAACTTGTGGTTTTATTGAATGGTCTTGCATCCAGCCCTCATTGCCCTCCTAAAATAAGAAAAATCTGTAATTTCTTTTCTGAGAAGCAGCCTCCAATGATGCAAACATCGTCATATTGTGTCATTGGCGGCTGTTGTGGTTAGCAGGGGTTGCTAGTTCCTCATGTTTTCAACCACTGACGCTACAGACCTATCACAGATCAGTGGGCGGGACCTCACTCCCCAAAAACGAAATTTAACAGGCCATATTGCTTAGTTGGAGGTTCTGTGGAGAAAGCTAATAACCGAGAATGGCTAAAAAAGTATGTTTCAACTACAAACTGATATGGATGAAGGGGATTTTGAAGGTCTTGTGCTTGAATCGGATGTTTGTGGTTCTTTCTACGAGCCGCAATATAGCGGCGAGCTGGCTGCTGGTGACGACAGGCAGGCTAGCTAGCCTAGCCGGCTAGGTCCGCGGCTGTGACAAGGAAGAAGGAGCCGGGGCAGACTTGTGTTGTCGGTGCTGTGACTGTTTTTCTATGGACACAGACAAAGAGTCTGTTTTCTGCCAGGAATTTCCAAGATACCAATTCCTTCTGAAAGAAATCTCGGATTCAGTTGAGGAAACGGCCGTATGTGCTGTAGTAAATGTCCGCGAGTAATGCTGCATTCAGGTGCTGCCTGGGTGGTCCAAGTTACTTAGAGAAATCTTATTGTCAAAAGTTATGTTTGAGCAAAAAGTTGATGTGCAATAAGTGCATGAATAAAAAGTATGTTAGAAAACACAAAACCGACTTGAGCAGGTGTTTCATGTAGGCCTGGGCGATATGACTAAAAATGTTATCACGATAAAAAATTTCACATCAGTCGATATCGATAATTATCACGATAATTGTCAATCATTACTTCTTTCAAATTTAAAAGCTGATTTTTGCTCCTGATTGAAAGTTGAAGAAACCAGATGATTAATTATGGTTTAATTATTCTTTATTGTCAGAAACTATAATTAAACAGGAACATGTCACCATCATAAGCTCAGTGCACGGAGCTGGACTATGCAACAAACAGCTGGAATAAACTTCCTGAAGATTTAAGACTTTCCCCAACTCTGACCACTTTTAAAACAAGACTCAAAACTTTTATGTTCACCTTAGCCTTCTGCTAAATTTTACCCACATTGCACTTTTAACTTCTGCCTTTAATTAAACAATTTTAATAAGATTTTAATCTTCTGCACTGTAACTTTTAATTCTTTTTATATTTATAATTTTATTTGAATTGTTTTTACTATAACATATTTTCAGATTTAATAATTTCAGTGATTTTTAAATTTTCTATTTTAATACATTCCTTGGCATTTACTGTATCTGAAGTAAGATTTAAGCCTTAATCTTACGGAAATCCTAAGTATTGGATTTCAATCCTAAGTATTGGATTGTCTGGTTTGGCGTACAACCATAAAAATACGCATCCTGCAAAGACGTTTCCAGGATTCAGGGAAAATCTCACGTGAGTCTTTCAAACACAAGTATGGGGTCTGAAAGTAGTAAAAATGCCAAGGAATGTATTAGTATAAATTATGATTGTTTGGATCATGTTGAATTGAGTCAAGAGTCTTTGTTTTTAAACAAACATACATTTGGGACTGAACTTGGCATTTACTGTATCTGAAGTAAGATTTAAGCCTTAATCTTACGGAAATCCTAAGTATTGGATTTCAATCCTAAGTATTGGATTGTCTGGTTTGGCGTACAACCATAAAAATACGCATCCTGCAAAGACGTTTCCAGGATTCAGGGAAAATCTCACGTGAGTCTTTCAAACACAAGTATGGGGTCTGAAAGTAGTAAAAATGCCAAGGAATGTCCTCCAAAATTTCTATTGTCAATATGTTTTTATTCTCTGTTTTTTAATTCTTGCATTTTCTTTCACTTTATTGTATGACATGTTGTGAAGTGAAGTGATGTGAAGCACTTTGAGTCTGCCTTGTGTATGAAAAGCGCTATACAAATAAACTTGCCTTGCCTTGCCTTGACGCCATCTCACTCGCTCTACACACTGCCCTCACCCACCTTGAACAGCCCAACACCTATGTTAGAATGTTGTTTGTTGACTTCAGCTTTGCATTCAACTCCATCCAGCCTAGCAAACTGGTCAGCAAACTACACACACTGCAGTTAGGAACCCCCCTCTGTCTGTGGATCCAGGACTTTCTCACAAACAGACCTCAGCATGTCAGGCTAGGAGACTGCATCTGCTCCACCATCATCCTCAACACCGGCGTACCCCAAGGTTGCGTCCTCAGTCCAATCCTCTACTCCCTGTACACCCACGACTGCACACCCACCCACAGCTCCAACACCTTCTTCAAATTTGCAGACGACACCACCATTGTAGGACTGATCTCCAACAACAATGAGGTGGCCTACAGGGAGGAGGTTCAAACATTCTCTGTGTGGTGTCAAAACAACAACCTGCACCTCAACACAAAGAAAACCAAGGAGATAATAATTGACTACAGGGAAAAACAAAAAACACTCCACAGCAGTCTGCACGTCAACAAGGAAGAGGTCGAACGTGTCACCAGCTTTAAGTTTCTGGAAGTGCACCTCTTGGAGGACCTGAGCTGGACCCTGAACACAGCACACCTGATAAAGAAGGCGCAGCAGCGCCTCTTTTTCCTTTTACGACTCTGTGGTGGCATCAGCTATCCTTTACGGAGTGGTCTGCTGGAGCAGCAGCGTCACGGCTGCAGACAGGAACAGACTTAACAAACTGGTGAAGAAGGTCAGCTCTGTCCTGGGCTGCCCCCTGGACCCTGTTGAGGTGGTGGGAGACAGGAGGAGGATGAAAAAGCTATCATCCCTGATGGAGAACGTCTCCCACCCCCTGCATGGCACTGTCTCAGCACTGGGCAGCTCCTTCAGTGGCAGGCTTCGCCACCCGTGGTGTCTGAAGGAGAGATACCGCAGGTCCTTCCTTCCTGCTGCAGTCAGACTGTTCAACCAAGCCTGCTCCCAGTAGATCACAAAACTCACCCACAAACCGGACAATTCACTTATACCTCTTGTGCAATAATTAATGCTGTATTCTGTCATCACTACCTGTTTTATTTGCATTGCAATAATAATTGATGGGACTACTTGTGCAATAACACGTTCATCCTCATATGCACTGTGTGCAGGATAGTATTTTGTTCATACAGACTGTTACTGGCTTTCTTTATAACTCTTTTGATGTATATTTTTTACACTTTTTTTTATATTTTTTATTTAACTTATTTTTGCACTGTGTGCTTTTTCTTCTGTTGACTATCCTGCTTTGCTGCTGTAACACTGTAAATGTCTCCGTTCATGAGATGAATAAAGGATTATCTTATCTTATCTTACAAAAAACGTCCCAATATACCTGAATTCACCCTACTTTTTAAAGTAATTATTCCCGGTGATAAACTGAAGGTATCACGAAGGTGTAGTACTTCCTAGACTACTTGCATGCATAATATGAAGTACTTTAACTGTGTACTTTTTAAGTAATTGTAGTGTCTTTTTTTGTAGACCATGCTTATCTATATTATAATCAATACTGGTATTTGAGTGTTCACAAGATATCATATGTTGCACAGTAAACTCTATAGTATGTCTTATTAAGCCTTCACATTAAAGTACAGAGTGAAAACAGTGTGTACAGAACAGTTAACACCTAAGAAATGTAATCTGCATTTATGTGCATGTCAGCAGTTGAGAGCCCAGGGAATATAATTTACAAGCCAAGAAAACAACAACTTGATTTGCCAAGTCACAGTCAAAGATAACAGTTCTGTAGGTTTCAAGGCCTGTAAGCCATAAGCAGTAAGCGCATCAGAGGATAGTGCAGGCAGAAAGAGAGAGACTGGGAAAACACCGTGTTCAACAAAGACAAGTGAAACCGATGATGGACTGGATAGAGTTCAAAATGGGCATGGACAGTAACTATGAGAAAAACAACTTTCCCAAGGAGGGTCTAATAGAGTGACACCTTCGATCACCAATAACAAACATGCCAACCACTGAGATAAAACAAAAGAGGCGTAGGGATGTTTGTTCTCCACGCCTCTATCAAAGGGTTTAAATATCAATGTTTTTGATGATTGTGTCAGTTCTCCAGCTGGGCAACTCACTGCTTTTTGACTCTGTAAAGATGAATAAAGCTTTTATGATCACAGACTTTGTTGTCTTCTGGTCCTGACTTTGAGGAACACTCTGCAAACTTTGAAGACTCTGACTCTACCTGATTGACAACTCAGACTTAGAGGAACAAAGTGTTGTGTTTATATTGGAGTCCCAGCTTAGGCTATTTCTGGCCCAGGCCTGAGTACGGGTCTCTCCTAATTTGACACTACATCATTGGCGAGCCAGCCAGGAGCCTTGAGGACGGAGGACACCTTTACCGGGGACGCAGATTCAACACCTGTTTTTTCATATCCACTGGCCTCCAAATTTACGGTAAGTAGAGCCTTTTTATCTGCCTAATTTAATGTGGATTGATAAGCAGCGTGTTGGAATCTCGCCCAGGTAAAGACCTCGTAACTCACTCCAAAAGAACCTAGATTAAATTATAATTATTAACTGTGTAACTGACAAAAAATTAACAGAGTGTTGGAGACAGCCAAATCTGAGGATCACTGTATGTTGTGTGAGTCAAAGGTCGACCTTGGAGCGGATGAAGAGAATGCAAGAATGGAAGAGTGTCTGTTAAATGTTGTAATTGTATGTTGGCTTGTTGCATGTCTAATATTTGCTGGAGGAATGATTTGGCTTGCTACTAAAGCAGAAATAAAATCTGTGTAAGGACAGGTCAAAAATCCAGTGAAGTTAAGACACACACACACACACACACACACCCGTACACAGCGGCTGAGTGATGCTCAGAGCTGAGGTAACGGACACACAGAGTTGCTGATTTATGTGCAGAGCTGCTGTGACACACATATACCCGTACACAGCGGCTGAGTGATGCTCAGAGCTGAGGTGACGGACACACAGAGTTGCTGATTTATGTGCAGAGATGCTGTGACACACATATACCCGTACACAGCGGCTGAGTGATGCTCAGAGCTGAGGTGACGGACACACAGAGTTGCTGATTTATGTGCAGAGCTGCTGTGACACAGACACACACACACACCCGTACACAGCGGCTGAGTGATGCTTAGAGCTGAGGTGACGGACACACAGAGTTGCTGATTTATGTGCAGAGCTGCTGTGACACAGACACACACACACACCCGTACACAGCGGCTGAGTGATGCTTAGAGCTGAGGTGACGGACACACAGAGTTGCTGATTTATGTGCAGAGCTGCTGTGACACACATATACCCGTACACAGCTGCTGAGTGATGCTCAGAGCTGAGGTGACGGACACACAGAGTTGCTGATTTATGTGCAGAGCTGCTGTGACACAGACACACACACACACACACCCGTACACAGCGGCTGAGTGATGCTCAGAGCTGATGTGACGGACACACAGAGTTGCTGATTTATGCGCAGAGCTGCTGTGACACATATGCAGTGCTCCAATCGTACCCCATGCTGTGAGGTATTGGATCATACTGTATATAAATAAAGCACTTGCGGATACCGCTCTGTCTTCTGCAGGATGGAGGCTGCACGGGCAGTGCTTAGGTCATACCCATTGCGATGAGGTAGTTGATCTTGTAAGAGCTTGCAAGCAACGCTAGGGAAGTGTTAAAACTGCAGAATCTTTGTTGGCCAAACAGTGTAAATAAGTGTAAATAACGTAATACTCAAAATATAACTTGTATAATCATTATAATCTTGAAAGTGTAAATATATGTAAATATATGAGAATGGCGTAACTGTTTACACGTAGAGGAGTGTGTGTGGACATTGTTGCCAAGTGAGTGAAAAATAGTTTGCTTTGAGTCTGTGAGAAAAAGGAAGGAGACGAAGAGGAGTGTACGGTGAATTGAGATAAGTGCTCAAGATGTGAATGGGAGTAATATAAAAAGTTTACTTTCAGTTTGAGAGAAAAGAGAGGACATTGTTGCCCAGATGGGAGTGAGCAATAGCTGGTTTTGAGTTCACATTGGTGAAAATTATGTAATTATTTTTGCTGAACAGCAGTTTGATTTTGTGTGCAGTAAAAATAATTGGGAAAGTTACATAGAAAGACGATTTTGAGCGCTAAGAAAGCTTAGTGTGTCATCTTTTTCACTTTTCAGATTATTTGAAAATCAGCATTGTGAGTCGAGTCTTTGAGCTTACAACAGAGGTTAAGGAGGATGACAGCTTTATAGCTCAAAAGATAGTACACACACATTCTCACACACACACACACACACACACACACACACACACACACACACACACACACACACACACACACACACACACACACACACACACACACACACACACACACACACACACACACACACACACACACACACACACACACACACACACACACACACACACACACACACACACACACACACACACACACACACACACACACACACACACACACACACACACACACACGGGATAAGAAGGAGTAGCGCAGCCACAGACAGGATTGATGGTTTAAATAAATAGAGGACCAGTCCAGTAGGGGACACACTGTTTGTGGAATAGTAGCACTACTGGCATTTTTATTGTTTCTAAGTGGAATTATATGGAGAGTTATTGAAGATATTAGCTAAATAGAAATAAGCGATAGTGGATAAATATTTGAACCAATACAGCTATTTAATAAAACATAGTTCTGTTTATATCTGTTGGATCAATCACTGTCCACTTAAATCTACTTTTTACTTAATTTGGTATTTTAAGTTAAAACTTTAAGTGGTATTTAAATTAACACTTTGTATCTTAGGTTTTACATTTTGTCGTCTACCTGCACTATTGTTCATTTAATGTTCTGTGTGCTTTGGAATTCCCCACAGGGACAAATAAAGTTTTGAATTTGAATTTGAATTTGAATAATATGTTAATAAAATAAGTACAAAAAACCAAAGCATATGGACAACAGGAACAATAGTGAGGACGAAGTAGTATCATTAACACATTTTTACAGACAAAGGAAACACTGAAAACTAAGGGAGTGAGGACACACCTTTGGTTAGAACGAACCTACAAGGACAAGGACAGCATAAAAATTAGCAGAGCAATCAACTAATTGGTCTAAAATTGTGGAGTATAACCAAAATTATTAACCTTACAGATGTTGAAAAAAGGAATTGTTGGAGCTCCTTTGTAAACATCCCAGAGCAATAGCAACTGTATCATTAAAGGTCCCATATTATGCTTTTTCTGGTTTTATATGCTCTTTAGTGTGTTTTCCAGGTGTCTTGTGCATGTTTAGGCACATCTATGTGCAAAAATTCAAAGTCCGCGGAAACGCGGCTTCTCCTACCTCCTCCTGTTAGCAGTAGCAGTAGCAGCATGTAACGCTCGGGTCTAGCCCCCCTCGTTGAAAATTGTGCAGTGTGACATCACACTGCACTGACGTCACTGATCCAAGCCCATTGGCTCATTGTGGCAAGCCCAAGGAGCCTATGTCACGCTCAGTAACTTCTGTGGCACGCCCACGATATGCCGTAGCAGCCATGGTAGCAACAGACTTGAAACGCGATTCAGCTCCTACTCTCTGTGGCAGCCATGGAGATTCTGCTGCTTCTACAACTACAACATGTAAGTTTGCTTCTTTTATTGTCTTTTTATTTAGTTTGAAAACAACTTTTAGCTGCTACGGATACGTTGGTTCAGTGCAGGCTGTATGTAGCTGAAATGTAAGCCTCGGCTAAGTAATGCTACTGTTCCGAAATTTGAGCACTACTAAACTATTTATCAACTTTCACCTAAAACTATAAGAGGTATAACATTGTTAACCACCCTCAGAGATACATGTAGGGTTTTGGGGGGTCCAAGTCTGCTTTTTTTACGGACTCTGAGCTCTGCAAACATGCCGGCTGACGTTGTAGCCTCTTTCTGCTAATACATTTATAAATACAAAAACACAAGAAACGTAAAGATGTGTGCAGCAGGCACTTTGTTTTGAAAGATATCTGTGGTCTGCTTATTTTGATATGAACAAGAAGACAGAGCAGTTCTGATTCATGTTAGATTGCCAAGCTAATTTGATATTTTTTGTTCTTCTTTGTTTTTCTCAGAGTACGCCACAGCAGATTACACAGAGCAAAAGCTCCAGTGTACCAAAGGATCCATGATGTTGGGTGGCAGACAGACTCCCCACAAGTCTCAGAGGTCACACAGACAGTACCTACCTCCAAAGGGGTCATCAGTCCACACACAGTTGGCCTGGGGTACACTAAGGGACGATCAAGGGACTAGATGACAAGCAAAGGTACGCACACACACCTAATACATTGTCCAACTGCTGAAATATCTCAAAAGAATATCAGAAAACTGTGATGTCATTCTATAATTGCTGATTTGAGCTTTTTGTATTGTGTCTTGTTGCTGTCTGTGATGCATTACAACGAAAATAATGAACCTGATCAAGCAACAACCTCCACAGGACAGCCGATCTATAAGGGTGCATTCCTCAAGTCCAAAAAAAGCCAGACACAACATACAGTAAGTTACTAATTCTTTTATTTTAAATACCTTTTGTAAATACCTATTTAAATATACCTTCAACGTCTTTGTAAATGTTTCCAAAAAAACAGATGAGTGTGAAAAATGAGCAATAACCAAACATTATGAAATAGATTGTTTTTTCTTGAATTACTTTTTTTCAGAATATGTCGGGGACTTGATGGCACATGTTGGAGGAGGTGTTTCAGGACCCAGGACCATTTATGGAGGAGCTGCAGAAAATACTCTCAAAAGAAGAAGTGGTGGCTCAACACGTGTCCAGGTGAAGTCAGGGGGCGGGCAGAAGCCAACATACTGTCCAGTCGGGTCAGGAAACTGGAGATGAATCCTCAGGACGACACACGACAGGATAACCACTCTGCAGCTGCGTCTCAAGTATCCCCAGCCCCGGCTCACAAAGCTGCCAAGTGTCTGCACCGCCTGTATGGGGACAAGATAGAAAAGTTTGACATAAAAATGTTACTTGTCATTGTATATTTACACATATAGTTCTGCACACATTAACATTTTGAACCTTAGCTGAGAATAAAGAATTTTCAACAAATGATTTTGTCACTTTTTGGTTTTATTCCTCTGTAAAGTGAAACTGTTTGATTAGAATGAATTGAAGTCGTAAATCATTATTTATAGTGAACATACTCTTCTGCTGTTCTCCGTGATGTTCTCCTCTGAAGACGTTGAGGATGTTTTGAAGTGTATGTTGGTTTAAACAGTTTGGTTCTCACTCTGGATGTTGTTGGTACAATGAACCTGTGATGACCTCATAAAAAGAAGAAGAGACCGATTAAAATGAAATCATGTTCAATAAGAAGGAAAATAAGGACAGAGGAGGAAACAGCATGAGATATTGATCCAAGAAACCTAATGATCACCTGGGCTTTAGTAGTAAAGTAACTAACAGTCTATGATGACCTGATAGATACATTGAATTTTTCATCACAGCAAGGGGACGATTTACAAAGCAGTACAAGGTGAGGGGCTTCAATAAACTGTTTGTTCTGTACAATACATAAACTGTATTGTACAGAACACATGTGTGGACACTAATTATATTGTAATCAAGCCAAACTTTGTGAAGCCACGAGTAAGATGTATATGTTTGGATTAGGGAACTATGTTGCTAGCTCCAGTCAGTGAAATCGAAAGAGGCTAACGTTTTTTTCAACACAATAATGGTGAGTGTTTTTCTGATCAAAAGACTTGATACAAACACGTTGTCTGTTACTGTTGACGTGTCCCGGTTTAGCATAGCAGCTAGCTGCAGTTTCCACATTTAGCCTACACCTAAACATATAACAATGAAACTACCCGACGAGCACATATTTCAACTGAAAAGTCTGCAAAATAAATACCTCCAACACTGAAACGTCGTGCTCCTGCCTTCGTGGCAAAGGTTGTGGTGTTTGTTTCTCCTCTCTGTTGTCAGTTGGTAAAGTTGATCCTTGTTAGCATGTAGCCGCTAGCCGGTGTTTTCTGCTCGGACTGACAGCATTCCCGATATGGTAAAAGGGGCGGGACATCTCCGAGAACAATGCCGAGCGACTGACCAATTACGAGAGAGCAAATTGGCCGACCAATCAGGTCGGACTAGGCACACATGGGGACCGTGCTCGAGGGGGATTCAGAGCGTTGCAAACACAGGCAGATGCGAGAGCCTGCTTGGAGCGTCAGTACATGAAAACAGACATTTTTTTCGAACATTAGCGATTGTGAACGTACTTTAGTAGGCACATAAAATAGATATATGAACCCCAAAAAGGGCATAATATGGGACCTTTAAATCCAATTTTACATTGGTGGGAATATATAGAAGAGCAGTAGGTCCACAGGCTTGTATCACAGTCATTCCCAGACAAGTACAGTGGGAGACAGGTACGCTTGGCTGTATAACTAGGGTCCCTGCAGAGGATGGGACTGAGGATAAGATAAAGATTAAGATTCAACCCCACAAGAGAAAACAAACTCTAGCCTGGTATAACTGCTGGAAAGATTATTGTGTTAATAAAAACTAAAGAAGTCCCCAGATCTTCAACACGTAACGCAAAACAAGGAGTCATGGGAACAACAGTGACAAAGGGAGTCTGTGCATCAACACCTCTGGAGTTGGTAATCAGACAGCAGCCCGATTATGAGAAGCAGATTAGACTCTGCATGAAAAAATGGAACAAAAGAACCTCCGGAAGGCTGCAGTGGCCTAAAGGAGGAACCTTCATGGCAGCATGTTGTGATGAAGTGGAGGCAAACATCAAACATCACAAGGCAAGAGACACCAGCAGTAGCAGACAGGGAAAGCGAGCCAGAGAAAGGGAGGTGTTGAGATGGTTCAGACAAGAGGGACGGAAACACATACTCGATACAACACAATTACCTGTAGTAAAGGGAAAACAGGATCAGAGAAATGAGAAACCTGAAGAAAGGAACACACAGACTGGTACAGCTGACAGAGCCATAGAGAAACACCCACTACCACCCACTGCACCACAATGTTGTAGTAAACCCCTGCCTTATGCTCCTCACAATGAAGAATTGATATCAGGAATATATCCAGTAACAGCTAAAGATGGGGTACAGGGGGAATTGACAGGAAAATTACCATGTCCTGGTCAAAACACCTAGATAAGGAGGAGACAGACACCTCAGGGAGTGAAGATGAAAGTGAATCAGAAGGTGAGAGTAGAGTTGAGAGCAGGGCAAGCACTGAAGCAGAAAGAATGTTTAAAAAGAGAACCCCCAAGATGAAACATCAAGAAACTGGATCAGACAGGAACAAAAGAATGTACAGCGATGCTGAAGGTCCAGAGGCTCAGGAAGAAAGAGATAGGAGGTTGCTACAAATACTGGAGACAATGACCGAGGAAGAAAAACAAAGACAAAAAGAAGAAAAGCGAAGAAGTCTACCTACACCCAGGTACCACAGCGCTTCAAACATGAAAAGGGACGCATTCAGCGAGCCAAAAAGAAGCTTCCTGGGGCCAGAGACACCAACATACAAAAAATACCCACAAGCTCCAATGGAGGAAAAAGACAGTAGGACTGAAAGACAGGAAAGTCAATCAGTGTCTAAAGAACTACGGGCAATGAAGTTACAATTATCTGGTACCATAACACCAGAAAGGGGAAATTGTGTAGAAGAAGTACGACAGCAGCTGAATAGCTTCCAAGACACTATTGACAGCCTGATAGAACAGGCGGAGCATCAAGCGGCCGGCCTGGACCTGGACATGCGACGCATGAGGAGTGGAGCACAGCATCTGCGAATGGCTGACCCCAACAGGGAAGAAAGGGAGTCTCAAAGGCGAGCGTGGGAAGAGGATGCCACAAAGGAGGGGCACGCAGGTATGCTACCCTTGGTAACAAAGGGCCTGAATCAACAACAATACGTGCCATGGTCCTTCTGTGACATGGTTGGACTGGCAGGAAGATTGCCGGACCTCACGGAAGGAGCCAATAAATGGATCACGGCACTGGAGGAGAACACAGCAGGAATGGCATTAGCTTTGGGAGACATCAAAGCTCTGTGGATGCATATAGCAGGAAAGCATGCCACTGAAGAAGTCCTTCAAACTGCACGCTTGAGCATACTGATAACAGGCAACACAACAGACCATGTGGGATTCAACGGACACCGCGATGTCATATGGACTGCACTACGACGACACTATCCAGAGAAAATGGATCCGTCAAAACTGGAAGGAGAAATGATGAAAGATGATGAATGTCCAGCAAAATTTCTGCATGCCTTCCAAAGAAAATGGAGGGATGAAACAGGCAGTGCATGGAACATCAACAACACCACCCAAAGCCTGTTCAAAGTAATGGTAAAAAAGGCTATGCCAGTTGAAGTACAAAGACAGCTAGATAACGTGGTTGGACTTATGAAAATGGAGTGGCCATTGTTCGCAGAACATTTGATCCATCACGTGGAAGGTGTCCGAAAAGAAAAAAACAGAGAAGAAGACGCAAACTGACATCTGGTCACCAAGCTGCAGCTTAATGAACTAAGCTCCAAGCAAAAGAAAGAAAAAGGTAAGACCCAAGCCCCGGTGGTAACAATTGAACAAGTCCATGGGAAACCAGAAGTGATGGTGGCCTCCCAAAGTCCGGTCAGTCCATCACCACAAGCCCCATTACCTGTCCCACAGGTGACAGAACAAGTACCAATCGCGTCGATACCACCAATCAACGTTTATCTGGGACAGCCTGAATCATACACCAATCAGTACAGGGGACCACCAGGTCAAAGAAAAGAGGCCAATTTCGTCGCCCCGCATGGAGAGGACGGCCACTACAACAGGACAGACGGTCACAACCCAACTCACAGCCAAATTCCGGTCCCAGGGAAGATAGTGTTTGTTGGGGATGTGGCCAACAAGGGCACATACAAAGAGACTGCCCAGACAACCCGTGGACGGGACCAGCGAAAAACTGGCCATAGGGGGGCCCAGAGAAGCCTGAGGGGAAAACCATGGCGCCTGTAGTGTCAATACAACCAAAAGACGAGCCAACAATAACTGTTACAATACAAAACCAGGAGCATACCTTTATGGTAGACACTGGAGCCACCTATTCGTGCATTGGAAGCATGGGCTCCACTCTCCCCCTCTCAGGCGCATCTGTTAAAACTATAGGCTTCTCTGGGAAAACACAAATTATTCCCCTTACACAGCCAATCCCCATGCAAATTGGAGGAAAAACGGTAGTGGCACCTCTGCTATATTCACAGCAAACACCCATCAACCTACTTGGAAGAGACATTCTGTGTCCTCTAAAAGCTAACATCATATGCACTCCAGGCGGACTTTTGTTTGAATTTCCAGAGGACCCCTCCGACCCCTCTAAAAAAATGATGACAGCCCTAGCAGCAGAAAGAGACAAAAACTGTTCAGCCAGTTGTATATTGGATCAGATGGATGCAGGACTCCCAACTAGAAAACACATGGGTCCCTTGGGAAAAAAGGGTGCGGGCTCGACTGTCTTCTGCAAAAGAGCCACCATTACCCCTGCATTGCACTCTAATGTATGATGAAAACCAGATACATTTAGACTATGACGAATGTTGGAACGAGGTAATTAATAACAAACTCTATTATCTGAAAACTTATGATGTATACATTGGTCCACAGGGAGCAGCAGCAGCGGTAATACTCCCACCAGAACTACGACAGTGGTTTGCTGTCCCAAACTCAGCCCCACACGTAACTCTGCTGGTTGCTCACGGACATGAGTCGCATGACCTAGGTCCAATGGTAAAACAGGCTTTGCTCATCCAAAACTGGCTGCCAACAGGGGATTCATCTTTTTCTGATTCTGCAGATGGACAATATGGTAAAATATCATTTAAAACATGTGATGAGGGAAAGACTGAAAGAGTTCTAATAACTAATAGAAACACCTCTCACAACTGAACAAGAAGTTATACTACGACAGGTGCCCCCAAAGGTATGGTCCCAACACAAAACAGATGTAGGACTAGTGAAGTCAGCACAACCTGTGTGTATCACACTTAAACCCACTATTGTATTACCATACATAAGGCAGTATCCACTGAAACAACAAGCAGTAGAAGGTATCAAACCCATAATTAAGGGTTTGTTAGCTGCAGGGGTGCTGATAACAACTAAAAGCCCCTGCAACACGCCAATCTATCCAATCCAAAAACCTAATTCTAAGGACTATCGCCTAGTGCATGATCTGCGTGTTATTAACTCCATTGTTGATGCAGAGACACCTATAGTCCCAGATCCACACACACTTCTATCAAACATTCCACCCGATGCTTGTTGGTACACGGTCATAGATTTATGCTCAGCTTTTTTCAGTGTACCACTGCATCCGGATTCACGACATCTGTTCGCATTTACTCTTCAAGGACAGCAGTACACCTATACGCGATTAGCCCAGGGATTTGTGGACTCGCCTTCTGTCTTTAACCGCGTATTAGCGGATGATTTACATCACTTAGACATTTCAAGCACAGTTATCCAATACGTGGATGACCTGCTAATTTGCAGTCCCACTAAAACTCAGTGTGAACAAGAGTCAATTACTGTTTTAACAGCGCTAGCTAATGGGGGTCACAAAGTTAGCAAACAAAAGTTGCAGTTCTGCCAACAAGAAGTAGAATATCTCGGCAGGAGACTATGCGGCAACAAAAAGCTAATAGCTTCCTCACAAATAGAAGCAGTAACCAAAATACCAAAACCACACACAGTAGGACAGATGTTGTCTTTTCTGGGAATGGCTGGGTACAGTCGGGCATGGATTTGTGATTACGCCATAAAAGCTGCACCACTGCGTGCTCTAATTCGGGCCGCAGGTCAAGCAGAGAGCTCAGCTCCACTTCAATGGTCAGACGTGGCTGAACAGAGTTTTCAGTCACTAAAACACGACTTACAGACTGCTCCTGCTCTGGGAAACCCAAATTACAGCAAACCTTTTCATCTATATGTTGCAGAAAGATCAGGCTATGCGTGTGCAGTATTAATGCAGGATTCTCCAATAGGAAAACAACCGTTAGCCTATTACAGCACTAAATTAGACAATATTGAGGTTGGACTGCCTCCTTGTTACCAAGGTTTGGCAGCAGCAGTGTTTGCTTTTCAAAAAGCTTTGTCAGTGACCATGGGTCATCCGGTCATTCTTTACACATCACACCAGTTACATGCGCTGTTAACAAGTCCAAGGTTCGTGCTAACACAAGCTAGACGGACAGGATATGAAGTAATACTGTCAGCACCAGAATTGACTATTCAGCGTTGCAACACAGTTAATCCTGCAACGCGCATGGTTCTACCTCAAGAAGGTACGACTCATGATTGTGTCCAGGAAACAGAAGTTTTTCTAAAACCAAGAGAAGATATGTACAATCAGCCAATAGCAGCAGATCTTACCTTCTTTGTAGATGGTTCATGTTTCAGAGACGCCATAGGTAACCATGCTGGATATGCTGTAGTGCAGTTAAATTCAGATAACACCTTCACAGAGGTACAGACGTTCAAAATACCTCAACCATGTTCTGCTCAACTACCTGAAATTAAGGCATTGACGGCAGCGTGTAAATTGTCTCAAGGTAAACGTCTAAATGTGTACACCGACTCAGCATATGCCTATGGAGTGTGTCATGTAAACGGCAAAATTTGGCAACAGATGGGGTTTAAAAGGGCAGATGGCACACCAGTTACACACGGGGAAGCTATAGCAGCCCTGTTAGATGCCATCCACCAACCCTCTGCCATAGCTCTCATAAAATGCCCAGCTCACCAGAAGAATGATACATTGGTAGCCAAAGGTAATAAATAATCTTGCAGATGAAGCAGCTAAGCGAGCGGCCACTACTGCATGTATTGGGCCTGTATTTGTAGCTGAAGATTGTGAACCACTCACTAACTTAGCCTCATTGATTGAAGCCCAGCATCAGGCAGGGGTTTATGAACACACTGTATGGCTAAAAAGGGGAGCTATTAAACTCACAACAGACGGCCCGACCAAAAACTTATGGCGGGGTCCCTTTGGGCACTTTGTGTTGCCCACCACATTGCTAAAAATTGCCATCCTTCAAGCGCATGGTCAGGACCATTGCGCAAGGGGGGAGGTCCTAAGACGCCTCAGACATATTTGGTGGTCGCCATTTTTAGCAGCAACAGTGGATAGAACTTTAAATGTCTGCACTGTCTGTGCACAGCATAATGTCAGAAAATCTTTCTCGGCGCCGATTGCACATATACCGGCGCCAGAAGGTCCGTTCAGACATCTAATGATAGACCATATAGACATGACTGTACCTATACAAGGTTACAGATACATTTTGGTAGTTGTTGATAGATTCAGCAGATGGGTAGAAGCAGTACCAACAAAACACCCAGATGCCAGATCAACAGCTAAATTTCTGTGCAAAGAGGTTTTTCCCAGATTTGGTTTTCCTGATACCATTAGTTCAGATAATGGGACCGCATTTACGGCAAAATTATTCAGGATAGCTCTACAAATGCTAGGGATAAAGCAAAAGTTTGGCTGTGTGAGAACACATGGTGGGAAGTCAGTACAGACTAAGACAAACAGAACAGCAGGAGGACGAATATTGACAATAACAGTTTTGATATGGATAACAATGATGGCCTATGACTATAGACAGCAGGAAGGGCCAGGATTAACACAATTAGAAACAAATCATGAAGGGCTAGGTGAGTGTGCTCTAGCAGCAGGAGTGATGGCAGTGGTGCACTACAAAATACCCAACAACAAAACAATAGAACTCACATATGTAAGGTCAAAAATGTTTAACCTAACTGTAGCATTTGGATCCAATAATAGAACAATGAATTTCATTTCTGTGGGGGAACAGTGTAACTCAGACGGAGTAGTAAAAGTAAAAATGAAATGTTCAAAATATCAGTGTGTTGATATCAACAAAGGTAAGAGAGTGACTAGAGCCCAGGCAGGAAAATTGATAATGCTTAACAAAAAACAGCATAAAAGTAGAGACCCAAGAGCAGCATCAGCCACCGTGCATAAATGGAAAACATTGGGAAGGGAAAATGATATGTTTTATCGGTGGATGAACTACTCAGCCAGACAGGTAGGAGAGCAAGCTTGTATTACATGCTATAATCCCAAACGCCTGCCTAAGGTCCTACCTTTCCCAGGAGTTGAGGATGGAAGGTGCGACGTATCGCAAACCTGCTTTGCAGAATGTGCCATAAAATTTGCTGCAGGAACCGGACAAAGGTGGACAGAAGATACTAGTATTTGTCCAAAGCCAGTGTCGTCACAATTCCAAGTAATAGAGTCTCCAGCCGTACAAGTATCAGAGGATACGATACATCCATTCTGTATAGCTAGTGGATACAATTTACTATATGCTTTCCGAGTAAATAGAACTTCAGACAGACGAATACAGTTTAATGATGTGAACGTTACAATAGAAGTAGCCTCATCAGGCACGATATCAATATTTACACGCATGATCAAGATGTGTAATACCACAAAAGAGGCAGCTATCCAATGTAAACAGGTGGTAGAAGATGGAAAATATTTGTATATAATACAAAATAGTACTCTAATTCGCAAAATAGGCTTCCCAACCTTAATAGGTGGGGTACAGCCTTTGGCTGATATATTTTGGTTATGTGATAATGATAGACACATAAAAACAACATTACCAAAGAGATGGGAAGGACTGTGCGCCCCGGTTATGTTAACAGGTCAAATAGCAGTACTGAGTGCGGTTCCGGCAGAACAGGAAAACACTAGAAAGAAAAGGCAGATATTTGATCCATAGAAAGCAAACAAACAAATATATGTTGCCTGGAATCAGGAACCTCAAGGTATACCAGATGACCATTTAGCCATATCAGAAAGTTGGATTAAATCAGGCCAAGGAACAGGGTGGATCCCGGTGCTAGGATCCGTAATAAACTCACAGTATATAGCCCGCAACTCTAGATGGGTGAATTATCTATGGTATAATCAGCAGCGTTTCATTGATTGGACCATCTCTGCAGTAGAAGAAGTACAAGAGCAGTTACATGCTACCTCCCTAATGGCTCTGCAGAACAGATTTGCTCTAGATATATTACTAGCAGGAGAGCATGGGGTCTGTAGTTATTTTGGGGAGGAATGTTGTACAGTAATCCCAATGAACACAGGAGAAGATGGTAATCTAACGCGAGTGTTGGACCAAATGAAAGCTCTTAGAAATGAGCATGTGCAAAGTTCTAATTGGCAAACTAAATCACATTTGTTGGAGAACATATGGAAATGGTTGAGCACATTAACATGGTCCAAGGTTCTATCAATCATAGGAATGGTTCTTGGAGGTTTACTTTTGATAGTTATGGTAGTCACTTGTTGTGTTTTTCCTCTCATCAAAATAATGATTAACAGAGCAACGAAGGTTATGACAGGACAGTTCCCATTGCAGGTCAATACTACATTGGCTTTGCAAGGACTAGATAATGTACCCTACTCCGATGCTAATACGATTGAATGGATGGAGACGATTATGTAACACAAATCAGGCATCAAACTAAAATGGCAAACACATCAGGTATAAAAAGATACAGGTATAGGCGAAGAGGTAAAAAGCCCAAAGACCAAAGGAGGGTGTAGGGTTGGGGTTGTTTCTGCTGTCTATATAATAATAAATTCGCGGAACAGACTGTGGATTATTTTATAGTTTATTTCGGCCGAGGTCAGACCAACGCAATCACTAACACACTCCAAGCTGAGCTGACTGACATATTCTGTATTTCACATGAGCTTTTATCCTCGACAAGGTACAGCTTACAAAGTCATTCTATTCTTGGTACACCTCTATAAGGCTTGAAGAAACATCAGCTTGACCTGTACATAAGACATATACATTTCTTCAGTTTCAGACGCTTGGCTCCATTCCCAATATAACTCTGTTTCTGTGAAATGTTCTTCTGGATATGGTTACAGCAACTCCAACCCAGAATAGTTACTTAGATGATATACAGATTTAAAAGTTCATTCAATATTCATGAAAATACGTAATATCAGTTCCTCCCTTTTTTTTTTCTTTCTTTTTAAGGGAACCAAATTTTGATTACCTAGTAGGCGCTCACCATCACCTTCTACAAGAGTATGGTCTCTGTCTTGTACCTATAAGACATCAAAATCATCTTAACATAACCCAAATAACATAAAAATGTTAGAGGAGTGGTTTTAAATTACAGGTACAACTCATAGATCATAAACTTGCTTACAGGAGACCAAAACCTTATTTCTTAAATCTTATTTTGCAAAACATTGAAATGCAAAGAAAGAAATTAGGATGAAAAGAACTCCTGAGTACTATTCGACTAAACAGAACAGGTGGGAAAACCCTATATTATTTGATCGTTGAATTTTAGGGAGAAACCCAATCCGTGTTCTGCTATTCTTCTTTTTTATGGTGAGTCACAGTACATCTAAAACAGAAAATGTGTAAAGTCAAAAGTCAGTAAAATCAACAAAACATTTCATAAAATCAAACCAAAATCTAATACTTATATATCACATCCCTCTCTTTTTTTCTCTTTTTCTTTCTTTCAGTGTTTCTTAAGACAAAAATATGTCCCCAAACATCCATGTTATTAACCTTTGTCATGGAAGACATTGCCCCAGTTCCAAAATAACACAAAAACCCATGCTAACTATAAAATAAAATAAATCTTACCTATTCCGTGAAAACAAATATAATTCTGACCTCCCTGTCTACCCAAAAAACAGGAGAAAATTTGTTTTATTCAAAAGAAATGAAGCACATAAACTTCCATGTCAAAGGACGTGGTAGTCTCCTCTACTGTCCGGTCGATGTTATAAATGTATTTCAATAATTAAGGTTTTAAAGGTGCAGGGTATACTTGTTACATGATCAGTCCACATTATTGACATAGTCAGTGGAGTCAGAATCCGAAGAAGAGGTTGATTCTGCATCATCTGATCCATGATCCCTTGGCACCATCACCGGCGGGCAGTAGAAGGCCACGTTCCTAACAGGATGTTGAAACATAGTCAAATTAGTAACTGAGTTGACAGATTTGAGAATCAATGCACGAAAAATAGGAAAACAACAACACATAATAATAGAAGCTATTATCATGATAGTAAAGAGAGGCACAGCAATGCTCAAAATCCAGGCAGTCAAAGGACTATTTTTAAAAAGATCGAAAAATTTTTCCAAAGGTTTCAAGCTATTATATCCTCCACTACCTTTGTGCGTCTCGATTTACATTAGTAATTCCTTCCTGAATACGTCGAATATTGTTAATGGCGTTTGTCAAATTACCGAGACCTTCAGATTCTGATGGAAGATAAGTACAACATCCTTAACCAACAATAGCACATACGCCCCCTTGTGCTGCTGTTATGGCGTCAAGTGCTTTCCGGTTGTCAATCACAAATTGTCGAATTAAGGCGATTTCGCTCCCCAACGCCTGAAGGCCCCTAAGTGTTTCATTAGCCACCATCGCTATATCATGTCGTGTAAGTGCGATGAGATAATGGTTGGCATATTGCAATTCAGTGTTCCAAAAAATAGTTTGAAAATCAATTGAGAATGCGTGAAAATTTGAAACTCAGGGTTCAAATCGTAATATCGCTTTGCTAAATCCGCCGGATCCGTATTTCTAAGATGTACGTACCCTGACACCTCTGTTAAATCTCGTCGCAATCTGTGGTTACCTGTGTGAGTAGGTAAATATTCCACAGGTTCTACCAAGTAGATTAAATCATTTAACATACACAAACCACAATTTCCTCTAAACATTGGAGGAAGACTGGTCCATATGTTTTGTCCACAGCACCAATAGAATCCTGGTATGGCGGAGGTACCTAAACTAGATAGCTGGGTGTAGTCTCCTACACGATCAATTACCGAATTACATTGTCTATGATGTAGGAAACCCATATTTTTCTGCTTGTGCAACTCCAATGTTTGTCCAGTGATGCAAACATCGAATATAGCAGAAGAATTTACAGTGGCAGACAACCTGGTAGGTTTGGTTGACAAGTCAATGGGAACTTGTACGATGTGTTTTTTGTAGAAATACGGACAGCCCATTAAAGAAGGATAAAACTCTGGTACGTGCAAAATCGTAGCGTGTATCCCAGAAATATTAGTCATGTCTCTGTGGGTGACAAATATTTTGGAGTAGATCACATACTGAGTCATTTTATGAAAAATGCCATCAACTTTCTGTACCAAATTATTTGTCTTTCCTATGTGGAAATCCTTAGGACGTATTATAGGTCTGACTGATAAAGGCGATTGTGACAATAAGCCAACATTAGGATGTGTTTGAATAACATACTGATAGGCTAATATGCACAAAGATGGTAGACCTTCCTGTTCAGTAAGAGGTGTTGCTACTGTGGGAAACAGTTCTTGTGTTGATTGTGGAATAAGTGAACATGCGTAGCAAGATTTGTGAGTCAGTTTCCTAACTTTATTTTCCATTGATCGATACCATAAGTTGGACGTAAACGGATGATTGGTTGCCAAAGTCATATCAAGATCCTGATAAACACGATCATTGTTATTTTCCTCGACTTTCAATTGACGTTCAACCTCATCAGGTTGTGGAGTAGGCCAACGTAAGGGTGTTACATTTTGTCGTCCTTCTATCCATGGATTAAATTTGGTTCTGTCCGGAACCCAATATGGTGCACAACTTCCCTGCCAATTTGCTGGAATATATGTATATAATTTATCTCCACAAACCCAACTGACACGGTCAGTTGCTGGAAGAGGCCATTGACCGAATACATACAAGTCTACAACGCAATTTCGTGTAAAGCCCATGCTATGGTAGGGTTTAAATGCGATAGGTTTTACACAAACCAAAGAAGGTATTGTTTGTGTAGCCTTTATCACGACTGGTTGGAAATCTGAGTAGGCCTGTTTATCATATTGGACAAAGAAGTTTGGAGTAAGTTTTGCCCAAAATTCATTACAATATTGGGTTGTAGCTCTTTCCGGAAGATCTCCTATTGGACGATATGATAAAGCGATCACCTCTTCATTTGCCACTGATCGATATACCGTACGAACATCAGTTTCGTCAGTTAATTCTACAAAGGTAACATTATCAATGTAGAAAGGTTTTGAAGCGTTGACCGTCAGCGGAAGAATCAAACACTGCATGTCGAGTAGATTGACTGGGGTATGATTTAACATGCCCTTTTCAATGTATGGTTTTTGAGAAAAGCTGCGCCCCTGGTATTTGCGAGTAGGTGTGCTAGAGTCCAGAAAAGAAGAAAGAAACAAATAACATGTTATTGTTCCACATATCATTGCAAGATGTTGAACAAGATATTTTCTGAAATGATTGTACATCTGAATCAGTCTGTACTTCCCTCGTTCAGGTCGTGGCAGTGAGATATCAGTTCTTGTGCTGTTGATGGAATCACAGTCTCTGGTTCCACAGCTCCTGTTGTCGTCTGCGGGGCTGCCTTGATTCTGGATGCATGTATCCATTGTGGCTGACCCTTAACCTTGACTGCCGTTCTTGTTACAAGGAGTACTTGTGTGGGTGGTCCAAAACGTGGTTCGCCCTCTCTAGGTTTCAGGCTGCGAACTAGGACGTAGTCACCAGGTTGGAAGTCATGTATGGGGGTCTCAGGTGGTGAGGGAAGTGCTTCTATCACTTGTCTAGAGTACTCGGAGACAAAATAAAACAGATGCTTAACATATGTTTGTTGCATTTCTTGTAATTTTGTTAAATCAATAGCTGGTTTTTCGTGCATTATCACTCCCAGAGGAAATGGTCGACCCATTAATACTTCACGTGGAGACAATCCAGTCTCTTCTGTTGAAATCTCTCCCTCTCTGAGGAAATTGATATGCACCCTGTCTGTATGATGTCCTCATTGGCATAGGACTGTTGAAATTCCTATTTATACCCCTTCCTCTCTGAGGGAAGTTTTGAAATGCCATAAGATGTTCGTCTGGTTCAGGAGTCGTTTGAACAGTCTGTATCATAGGAATATTAGTGCTGAATAATCCTATAGCGTTTAGTTCTCTAATTTTCTTCAACAGATTCGTTGGACTCAATGAATACACGTTTGGTGCAGACAATTTCAGAGTATATGCAGAATGGTCACCGATGCCATTTAGAAACATTGACGTGAAAAATGGATCTTCTCTGTCAGAAATGTCTAGCTTCGCCTGTTCCTTCCAGCATTTCTGAAATCTGGAAGCATAATCTGACATGCATTCATTAGGTTTACGCTTACAATTCAAGATCTGTGTAACATCCCTGTCTTGTGCTGCATTTTTTTGCAAGAAATCTGTCAGCTCCTGGATGTGAGTGTCTTTGTGATGTTTAGAAAACCATGGAAATTTTTTCTGCATTTCTACTTCACCAGCTATTGGACCATCATGTTCATAGCTCAATGTGTCACATTCATCAATCAGTGTTTCTACTTTAATATTAGGCATTAAAGTACAGAGGATATATCGAAGATCTTTCCCAGACATTGATCCATGCGTCAACAAAGAATTCCACCAATTAATAAATCCTTTTGGATTAGTTAGTGGCGGTGGTGCATCTTGTGTGATTCTAGAGATATCAACCAAAGTCAAAGGTTTATCAATTACTTTGTCATCAAACACCATGAGTGGAGCATTAATGTTTGTGTCATCATTAGAATGTGTTGGTTCACTGTCAGTAGCATTCATCCTGTCTTGTTCCCCCATTCTGTCTTCTTCTATAAGCTGTCTAAGTTTAACATACGCCTCTCGGACATCAGTGTCAGAAATTGTGGATAGAATGCCCTGCACATGTTTAGGATCAAGTGGTCTTCTGAAATCAATCCTTCCCATCTGTGCATCTTGGAATCTAGCAATTATAGCATCAAAGTCGCAAAAGAGTTTCTTTGCGGCAGGATCTATGTCCTGACCTGTCTTCAACAAGGCGAAAATCTTTTTAAATTCACTCCTGATACATTCAGTAGTGTATTTCATTTGCTCCTTGATAATGAGATCTGAATCACCAGAATACCGTCTTTCTATAGAGTCAAAGACCTTTCTGCCATTTCGTAACCATGCTATGATACATTGCATTCTCCAAGCTTTAATTGCATTTGATACGTTCTGTATGAATGGAAACACAATCCTTGGTGTGACATTACGAGGAAAGACTTCTTTCTCTGAGCCTGTGTCTGTCAAGTTAGAGAATGCGAGCAGCCAGTCATAAATGTCATCGTCCTCAGCATGATATGCTGCAGCGGCTATATGTGGACTACATGATCTGGTATGTGCTGAAGTCTTGGCATGTTGTGTATCCTTAGCACCATGTAAAGTGTTCTGTGTGTCATCAAGATTAGCTTGTACCATCGTAAAACCAATATGTTTGTTTGTTCGATGTTTCCTTAGATCTTTGTTTCTGACATTGCCAGGCCATTGAGAACTCATCAACTCCCATGCTTTGAACACAGATACCATGTAGTCTTTATCCCACAGTGGATCACACACTGAAGTATTGTCAATCAAGTAGCCACGTACTAAATCCAGTTTCCGTTTGTCAAAACTACCCTCTATGGGATAACGGTCGTCAGTCCACTTAGCCAAAGAAGTCAGATATGGTTCTACATAATAAAAACCTACTTTGCTCTGAATCCATTCTCTTGGAGTCATTTCAGTAAGAGGCTTATCAGGTAGGAGAGTGAAATTCGGATTGGATTTTAACAAGGCTTTTATGGCTTTTCGTTCCTTCCTGGGTAAATCAAGTTCAGACTTATACTTGACAACAGGTAAATTGCATGTTGAGGTTTTGCTTTTTCGATTGCCCATGATGGTATAATTGTTTAATTGATGTTTATTTAATGAAGTCAATTGAAATGTACTCAATATAATTAAGCAAGTTTTACAAGTTACATTTTGTCTTAGTTTCTTTGTTTAGTTTTACATTATTTATCAGTAGTTTTAAGTAGTTTAAGAGAAGTTGACAAATATATTTGAAATAGATTATGATGTCAATAGTTACTTATTTGAATGTACCGGTAACCTTAATTTATTTTATCAATAATATTAGTAATTGCATGCACTTAACAACAAATAAAGAAATAAAATGTGCACTTTTTAATAAACTGTAAAATAAATTCAGTCTGTTGAAAATTAATGTCATAAAATAATTTAATTTTGAAAATTTAGTAATTTAAATTTAGTTTTCTGGACGGTACGAAAATAAAATTGTGATTGCTCGAGACTTTTTTAGACGAAACACAGACACATTGTCCAGCAACACATGTTATAGGCCTTAGTCATTTTATTCATTTCTCAATTCTTTATTCAGCCAACACTACGCAACTGATATGATCTGCCTGCAGTCAACTTTGATTCAGTTCGCAAGTTGCTATAAATGACTCTTTATTCATTTCATCACTTGATTCATTATTCCTTGTATCGATACATTTCACCATGAAATCCTTTTTCTTCAAAAATCATCAGCTGCTATCATTCACTAATTAATTAATTTACACTGGGTGTATATGCATTTCTCAGGTGCACATTAACCCCTTCAGCTAAGTATTAGCTGGCTCACTTTCTGATTTAATAAGAATTTTACACCGAGATTTTAAAACATGCAAACCTCCGCAGCTCTGCCAGTTTCCAAACTGCAGTCATAAAAAGAGAACCCTTTGTTCTTCAAAAATGTCTCAAACATCAATATCCCAGTACCCAAAGATAAATTCTATCACATCAGATAGTTCTGTACTGATTCCATTAGTAACATCACATGAAACATAGATAACATAACAATGACATAATCAATTTTATATTTCATATAGTCCAGAAATGATACACTTTGAAGTAAATTCAAATGTAGTGCTCATATATGTCCAATTTCATTAACATTAAATGAATCAATAATCATATAAACAGCCCCCTTACAGGTTGTTTAAACAGAGAATGAACTTCTTCCAGGTAAGCAGTAAAAATGAATTAACTACTTACCTGAAGTGAAGTCGCCTCTCCCCTGGAACTGTTCGTTGACGCCAATTGTAGGGTTGGGGTTGTTTCTGCTGTCTATATAATAATAAATTCGCGGAACAGACTGTGGATTATTTTATAGTTTATTTCGGCCGAGGTCAGACCAACGCAATCACTAACACACTCCAAGCTGAGCTGACTGACATATTCTGTATTTCACATGAGCTTTTATCCTCGACAAGGTACAGCTTACAAAGTCATTCTATTCTTGGTACACCTCTATAAGGCTTGAAGAAACATCAGCTTGACCTGTACATAAGACATATACATTTCTTCAGTTTCAGACGCTTGGCTCCATTCCCAATATAACTCTGTTTCTGTGAAATGTTCTTCTGGATATGGTTACAGCAACTCCAACCCAGAATAGTTACTTAGATGATATACAGATTTAAAAGTTCATTCAATATTCATGAAAATACGTAATATCAGAGGGAGAATGAAACTTTACAGAAAATATTAAATGTACTCCCTTATGGACCAATTGACTTTGCTAAATCCGACACACATGAAACCTATGGAAAAAAATTCTGTAAATTCCCCAGAATATCCACTAATAGACCCACCATTTGAGATCCGGGTTGAATATATCAGGACCTATCAGTGGAAGGACAACTTTTACTATTTACCCAGGGGATTGGTTCTGCAACACAGTCAGGTACTATTGGTTTATAATTATGATATAGTTAATGAAACAGACTGTATGCCACTACAAACAAAAAGAACCATTGATATCCAAACAGTGCGTCTGAGATCAGATATTCTATTCAGTACTCACAGAACACTGGTTCAGTTGGGCAGGGCTGCCATCACCCAACACTCATTTCAGTATAACCAAATATATAAACGTTATACAGATAGAAAGTATGTCGTTATAGCAGGAAAGGAAGTGGGGATCAAGAACTATGCAGTCAGATGGGGTCTAGTTGATGTTGACTGATCTGTGTATTCACACTAGACGGTGAAACATGGCCAGATTCCCAGGACAATGGTGGCCAAACGACCCTCTTCCATCCTGTTCATTCGACCCAGTGTTCCAGCAGGAGAATGTAGCCCAGTTTTCTACACATCCCTCAGGTCCGAATGCAAGGCTTTGGGTCATTGCGGAACAACAGCTGGTGCCTCATGATGATCAGCCAACCTCGGTTGCAGACCATGATGTCAACTGGACCCAGCACCGGACTGAAGGGCACACCTCCAACTCGATGGGTCAAGAATCGCCACCGGACAGGAAGGATTGGTATTCATCGATGGGACCACGACAGGAAGCTGACCCTGGTTTCCAACAGGGTGTTGCCGGATCAGCGCCATGGCAGCAGTCACCGGAGTACCAACTGTTGTCACAAAAACAGTCACCAGAGTACCCATCGTCATCACCAGAACCACGCAGGTTGTATTCAGGACCAAGCCAACTCTTTCAACTCCTCACTGGGACGCACTCACAGTCTGACAGTGCCTCGCAGGCAGATGAGTCCTCAGACACCCCAGTTCAACGTACTGGAGGTCCTATTGGCCCGAGGACGCCACCTGGCACTCCGCCAGATTCTTCCCCTGAAGCATCATCATCATCATATCGTTCCCCACAACCTAATCAGACGCCAAAAGAGTGGAATAGAAACATGAAGGAGATGATCAATCGCCTAGTGAACAAGTACCGGCTAAAAAAATCGGCAAATTTCAGTTCTTTCTAATGCTGAAGTGGGCAATCTGCCCAGACATGGATATAGTGCCCTGGTGAATGCTCTTCCATTGGAGGAGGCCAAGCTCTTGCGTATTAGGCGCCACAAGGAGATGAACCGGAAGGCTCATATCCGGAAGAAAAATCAGGGGTTGGCTTTGAAAGCACAGAATGAGGATCTGTTGACAGAGCTTGTCTGCTGTAGGGAACAGCTTGCTTGCTGTAGGGAAGAGCTTGTCTGCTGTAAGGAACAGCTTGCCAAGTACAAGGCGGCTGGGAGACGTAAGGCCGTTTTGCGAGGTCTCTCACCGAAGAATTACAAAGACCCTTTTTGAAGAACATTTTTGTCAAAGACAAAGTCAATGTAAAAAAAAGAAAAAGAAAATGTAACCCTTTCAATTGTATCAGCAATATCAATCACAATGCCTTATAACCACAGTGAAATGTATATGTTTGCTTATATCTTCTAAATTGATGGTGTTTAATCAGGATGTTGAAACTATGTGTTTGCTAAAAGAAAAATCATTACCAGAAATAGCATTATTGATTACAATTTACGCAGTAAGGAGTGTTGTCATGATTGAATATACTCATGTATTACACCTGTATGGTTGTTTTCGCATTTTACTGTTTGCATGGGTTAAATTACTATTTCACTGAAGTATATTAATCATTCACAGACAAATATATCAAAAGTAGGACTGTTTGATGGTCAGTAGATATGAGTGATTTGAGTTACTACTGTACGCTAATCTTTAGATAACAGATAAAACAAATGTAGGACTGATTGATGGTCATTTGATTATTGGTTTGAGGTATTAATGTTTATTATGGTCTGAACTGTTAATTACTACTTAATTACTGTTTAATTTCCTACTGCTTTATCACCTGAGGTACATATTATTCACAAACTTCTAACTCTTTTATCAAATTAATTTAGTGTCGTGTAAAACCTGGAGTAATCTTAAATGTACTGTCTACAGTCTCTCAATTCTAGAGTGTACAGTCCGTCGAGTGTGCACGGATCCGCGTAGATATTGAATTGGCTGCGTGTATTTTGAACCAGCATATTCGGTCGTGGTGTAAACATCACGATAGGGGGGACATGTAGTGTCTTTTTCTGTAGACCATGCCTATCTATATTATAATCAATACTGGTATTTGAGTGTTCACAAGATATCATATGTTGCACAGTAAACTCTATAGTATGTCTTATTAAGCCTTCACATTAAAGTACAGAGTGAAAACAGTGTGTACAGAACAGTTAACACCTAAGAAATGTAATCTGCATTTATGTGCATGTCAGCAGTTGAGAGCCCTGGGAATATAATTTACAAGCCAAGAAAACAACAACTTGATTTGCCAAGTCAAAGTCAACGATAACAGTTCTGTAGGTTTCAAGGCCTGTAAGCCATAAGCAGTAAGCGCATCAGAGGACAGTGCAGGCAGAAAGAGAGAGACTGGGAAAACACCGTGTTCAACAAAGACAAGTGAAACCGATGATGGACTGGATAGAGTTCAAAATGGGCATGGACAGTAACTATGAGAAAAACAACTTTCCCAAGGTGGGTCTAATAGAGTGACACCTTTGATCACCAATAACAAACATGCCAACCACTGAGATAAAACAAAAGAGGCGTAGGGATGTTTGTTCTCCACGCCTCTATCAAAGGGTTTAAATATCAATGTTTTTGATGATTGTGTCAGTTCTCCAGCTGGGCAACTCACTGCTTTTTGACTCTGTAAAGATGAATAAAGCTTTTATGATCACAGACTTTGCTGTCTTCTGGTCCTGACTTTGAGGAACACTCTGCAAACTTTGAAGACTCTGACTCTACCTGAATGACAACTCAGACTTAGAGAAACAAAGTGTTGTGTTAGGCTATTTCTGGCCCAGGCCTGAGTACGGGTCTCTCCTAATTTGACACTACATAATCATGTGTCAAAGTCCTAAACAGAGGATAAGATTAAGGATGTTTTGCCCAACTTTGACGTGGAATAAAATTTTCCATTAGTAGTCCATGATTCAAATACCGCTGAACTAAGTACTTCCTAGACTACTTGCATGAATAATATGAAGTACTTTTACTGTGTACTTTTTAAGTAATCCTGTGTCAAAATCCCTTATAAATCACTATAATGACTCTTTTTTTATGACTTTGATGTCTTGTAAAAACATTTTCTTCCAGAAATTGTAGTGGAAAAATAGAATCTGTCTGTTACCTTTGTTTGACCTTAAAAGATTAGGATGTTCGTGCGTCATTTAGCAATTAGAAATGATTTGTCTTTATGGCCTTGGTCTGTATCTCCCAGCAGGGATACTCCCCTGGATCTGGGTACAGCGTGACCCTCAATCAGTTCCCTCTGAACAAAGGACTTTCTGTTGGTGTTCCTTCGTACCAGGTGCCTTAACTAGCAGAAGGCGTAGTCACTAGGGCAAGCTGATGCAAGTAGTCTAGGAAGTACTACACCTTCGTGATACCTTCAGTTTATCACCGGGAATAATTACTGTAAAAAGTATCGTATGTTTCATGGGTCTGATTGTGAGATTGCAGTCTGCCCCACAGTCAAAACCAGCAGATTACCGTAAATGGTAGTAGATTCGCGCACTGGGAAAAAAACGTGCGGCTGATTTGACCAAGCAAACGCGAACCACGACTGACTTGACCGCAGTGCAGGACTGCACACACGTTTCCAGCAGTGGAAAGAAAACCTACCTGCTCTCTGCAGCTCGATTTCAGGTGTTAAAATCACATCCAGCAGTTGTCGTTGTCGGTGGAGCTCCTCTAAGTATCCACTTGTTGATGTTTGTCCTGATATATCTCTGATAACCGCAGCGAGCAGCCGCCGACTGAATAACTCTTTAGGATCCTGAAACCCGGCCATCTGACACACATCCAAGAATCACAGAAGAAAACTCAACTCAACGCTGACGGTACTCCGATCACCTGCAACGTTAGCACTAGTGATGGTCCTCTGACACCCGAGGCTCCTACACATGCGCGGTAGCTCTGAGGCGTGGTTTGGTCAGGTATGGCAAGCCGTTTTAACATTTAATAGCTAGACTGGATATGTATTCCTATGGCAAGCCCTTTTAACATTTAATTATTAGCTGTAATAGCAAATGTAGATATCAATAATTGCTTTTTGACATGTTAGAATTCCAAGCCGACATATCCACAATGTAACTTCTACTAGTAACAATTTTAATTAAATATATCTACAATTCATTTTTCACTAGTAAAAATGTTAATTCTTGATATCAACAATTCTATTCTTACTAGTGACAAAGTTCATTTATGATATCTACAATTGTTCTAACATTACAGATATCAGGAATTAATTATAGATATCTAAAATGCAATTCTTACTAATCGAAATTACATTATTGATATCTTGACCTGGAATTGTTACATGTAAGAATGTAATTACAGATATCAAGAATTGCATTTCAGATATCTGAAACGCAATTCTTGATATCTGTAATTACATTTTTATGTGTAACAATTATATTAGAGATATCTACAATTTTCTTTTAAACTAGTCAAAATTGAATTGTTGATATCAAAAATGGAATTCCCACATGTAAAAATGCCATTGTAGATATCTTCAATTATGTACAGACATATGAAATGCTACATATCCGAAATGAATATGGTAATTTGGACGACATATCCAAAATGAAGTCATTGTCCCGCCCACAATACCCAAAATGAGTATGTTAATTTACAGCCTCTGACATCTCCTCAGGATTGGTTCATTGGGCAACTCCACTACCGTTACGCTGGGAGATGATGATTGAAAATGGAGCGAGACGGAAACACTGATACCGCAGTTTCTGCATTTGACAGAATTTTTAATGTGGCGAATCGAGCCAGCATGTTCACATGGACAATATAGATATCATTTTTGACTAAATGATTCAGCACTTACCTGAACGAAATCGATTAACTAAGAAGGCTGCCGGGGCATCTCCCTGCAAACTCAAAATCAATTCTTTGATGTCCAGAAGGCTGTCTCTTAATTCATTTGCTGTCTCTGTAGGTCAGCAATTCTCGCTACATTAACAATGGAGCCGTCTATTGCACGTACAGTATGGCAAGCCCTTTTAACATTAAAACAGTCTGGCTGACAAGTAGCTATTTAGTTTTCACTAGTGGAAATTATATTTCAACATGTCAAAATGTCATTTCGACATGTTGAAACTGATTTGCAGATATCTTTAAATGAATTACAGATATCAGTAATTAGTTTTTCACTAGTAAGAATAATTGTTACAGATATCTACAATTGAATTTCCACATGTTGAAAAGGGATTTTTACTAGTGAAAATGTAATTTCCCATTTCAGATATCAAAAATTGCAGTTTCGGATATGTGGGCGTGACGGGCCGTCATATAAGTAGTGTACCATACAGCCATTGGTCGACTCTTAAATAGTTCATGAATATTCAACAAATGCTAAAGATGTTTGAAAATGCACCACCATTGGCCAGTGTTGCCAAGTCCGCTTGTTATAAGCGACTTTGGACTTTGTAAAGTCGCTTGCAAATATCGTCAGTCGCGGGCTGGGGGTTTTTGGGCTTGTTTTCTAAATTGCAGTTGCTTATTTGGGCTTGCTTTGCTCCCTGTATGAACTGATACTGATTCTCTCCCAGCTCTCCCAATAAAGCTAAACACGAACACGGTAGTTAGTTTGTCCTTTACCAGGATCTGTCTAGCGTTTACCACCCCGTTTCCTTGGTTACCACGCGCGCCCGATCAAACAGTCAGTTAACCCTGAAATGAGGGAAACTCTGGGTTTTCTGTTTCAGCAGGGGAGGTCACTCAAACCCAAGTAAGAGAGAGGGGTAACTCAGGCCTGTTCCAGAAGGAGAGGTTTCTTTAGCTCCGAATCAGTTACTATAGTAACTGAGTCTGTGAACCTAACCTGGTCGGGAGCAGGTTTTCTTCAATGAACCCAGAGTCTCCTCTTTCAGAGCCAGAAACGCCGATCATTTCCTCATTCTTTCATTCAGTCCGTATAACGCCGTGTTAGTGAAGATTCACTGTTTGTCTGAATACAAATCCAGGTTGTTTTAATGTTAGGTGGGCTATACTATTCCTGCGTTCCAGTTACCTCGGAACTGGGAAGTCGGAGCTGGGAATGACGTCATACCCGAGTTGAGCGTGTTCCAGTTGCAAGTCAGAAAAGCAACATGGACACCTCCAGGAGTACCTTTGTTTTGTTAGCTAATACCAGACGATAACAACACACTACGTGATAGTTTGTGCACAAAAATAACATGACAACATGTCCACAGATAGAACTTGCATGATACTATCAGTGTGATTGATTTAATCACACAAAAAGAGGAACAAGCGGCTAATAAACACTATAGTCTCAGCTTTAACGTACCGTTGATGCATGTAGCAGCCATGTTGGATTTTAACTCGGGCTCCTCCGACTTCTCCGAGTTTCCGACTAGTAATTACGACTTCAGGGGGCGTTCCAGTTGACACTTCCGACTGGGAACTCGGAATTTCCCACTTCCCAGTTCAACTGGAATGCAGCATATTTTGTCGAACATGGAATGTATTTTAGTCGAGGAGCCTCGAGTAAAGGGGTTCATTACTCCTCAGGGAATAAGAGTCTATACATTTACGTCGGGAGATGTTAATTTAATTCGGACTAATAAATAAAGTAAACAGGATAAAGGAGAGAGGACATTTAGCCTGTGTGTGTGTGAATACATCATTATGTTGGGGAGCAAGATAGAGCACATTCAAATAGACACTGAATGAAGTTCACTATGTTTAATATGTTAAATATGTTTAAATTCCACCATGAGCCCAGTTTGTTTGTAGATTTCATTTTGAGCTGTTTTAAAGTTGCTTTTCTTCTGCTGGTTTGCATCTTAATGAAAATACATTTGAGGTGTAACACCATTCCACCAGTTTGGATCTGCAATATTATAATTCTGATTAAATATAAAAATAATAGACTTCATTACGTGCTGGCGCGAGCAGCTGTTTTCTCCTCCTCTCTCTCCTTTGAGCTACAGCAGTGTTTCTTTTTTCTTTTTTTCCTTTTTAAAACCTTTACATATTCTCCGTAGGTCCGCATGGAGATAGGTTATATTTCGAGAGGGTTAAAGTAGGCCTATGAGGATCTCTTTTTTTGTCACCTGTTGCCATGGTGAATCGTAGTATCGGGGCTCCATTAATGTTGGCTTTTTATCCTCATGGTGCACGCGCTGAACACCGAGTGAACTTACTCAGAGTTGATTTAACAAACTCAAATCAGGTGTTCTGGAACCGAAAACTCAGAGTTTCCCTCCTGAGGGTAAATCAACTCAGAGCTCAGAGTTAGACTGAGAGTTTGTTGAACCGTCTTTCAGAAACGGGCCCCTGGTTGCTTGTTTCTCTCAGGAGATCTGGCAACACTACATTGGCAGTGACGATCGCAGATGACAGTGCCATTGGCTCGCGCCGTATGTGTTTTGGAAGAGGTAGAATATGGCGGAGCAAGTGATCCTTAAAATTCAAAGAAAATGCTTTGCAATCGAACGACCTTATCAACATGGTGTATGCAGTCAAAGGGAACTACGCTCAATAGACGCCTCCATTGTTAATGTAGCGAGAATTGCTGACCTACTTTCTACACAAACAGCAAATGAATTAAGAGACAGCCTTCTGGACATCAAAGTATTGATTATGGTGGTCTTAAAAATGTTTATTACATGTTACCAAGTGTAATTTAAGTAGTTAGGTTATAGTTTTTTGGTAACTTGTGTGTACTTTACTTGAGGATCTTCATAAAAATAATTATTCTTTTTACACCATACTATTATCTGAACCCTTCAGTTAGGCCCTTTAGCAACTCTGAAGACATGATCAGCATAGAAAACATGTTATACATTTATGACAATTTTGCCCTTTAAAAGTTCACAACAGAATCTTTAGTCACTATGTTCCCTACATCAACGATTGAACACTTCAAACCATATAACTATACAAAATACATAGTGTCGTTTAACTTTTGATACTTTAGTGCATTTAATATTAAATCTTCTTTTACATATGTACACATTTAGATACAGGACTTTAAGACATACATTTAGAGAGTGTTTTACGGTTTGATAAGGTAGTCAGTAATCTGCAATGCATATATTTGAAAGTAATTTTTAGCAACCTGTTGTTGCTTATTTTTCAGGAGGCCGTGGCAGACCAGCCATTGATGTTTCAAAGCTTCTTGATCCTGAGGATGACCTCCACAAAATGGCACTGCAAATTGTCTTTCTGCCAGAAATTCAGAAAAGACTTCAGAACTTCAGAAATGCCTGGAACAACCACAGTCTGCGCACAGAAAACAACAGAACACCTGTCCAAATCTGGATTGCAGAAATGCTGGCCAATATCGAGATGGACAGCACAGCCATCAACAATGTGTTTGGTGAGGACCGTTACAGTGAACAAAGTTTGGAGGCCCTTTTGGCACACCATGGGATTGGCACTTTCCCCAGTCTTGATGACGATGACCATTTCCCAGCTGTTGTTGTGGAAGAACCCAGAATCCACCTCACTTCACAGCAACAGCAACTCGTCATCCAGGCAGTTGAAGATATTCCAAATATGACACAGAAATACCAGACTTGCTGCACAGTAATTGCAAATATGCTTGTGTGATAATAATAGTGTATACTAGTTAAAGACCAAACTGATACATTGTAGGACAATTGAAAGTAAAATCACACAGTAGGGAGTGATGTTGTACTGAATATCGTCACTGCGGCCTGGTGTCTACAACAGAATCGTAGCAGTGATGATATCCAGAACAACATCTCGACCTCGAGTGTGATGTTGCTTTTATACAACAATAATACAAGCAGAAAATAGTGGTAACAATTAAAAGTCAACAACAGATTATTTTAACTCCACCAACTCAACTAGTTCCACAGTTTAACTAAAACTAGTCTCATTCTAAGCAACCCAAACATTCTCCTGCACTGTTACTTTGTTGGTCTCCATGGTTACCACAGAGCAGCTACTTTGTAGTACGAATCTTAACTTGTGTGTTTAAAGAAATTTCCTCATGAAACCATTGAAATTAGAGTCTGTTGTTTGAGATGATGAATAGATAAAAACTGTCAGCTGTAAATGTCAATTCAAAGTATTCAAAGCTCCTTGCTGAGGTAGAGTGATACATGTTGGGAAAAGTCCCAGTGAAGTTGTGTCCTATATCTTCACTCATGTAATGCCTCATATTGCTTGGTCAGAACTAACTGTTGTATAAATGACCATATACCATACCTTATGATGGAAGTATTCTGCTCCTGTACAGAAGCAAAAGTAGTATTACCACACTGAAAATACTCCTGCATTTAGACGTTGAATAGTAAATGTTCACTGACAATGTTCTACTACAATATTGTTTCAACAAATATTAAAGGCAGGTTTGGAATCTGCTTATTCTTCTATTTAAAGTACCCTCTATATGATCATAGTTAAGTAATGTAATATTTTGTCTAATGATCATGCAAGTGTTTCTTTTATTCTGCATTATGGATGAGGAAGTTAGACTTCTTGCACTTTGCACCCCGTCATTTTACCTCAGAAATCAAAGACACTGCATATTTTTTCTTGAAAAATAAAATGTTATTGTACAACTGCAAAATTTCCCGTCTCCATTGCATAACATTGGAACATGTTATTGATAACATTTGAGGGGGAATAAAAGGTGAGTTGTACTTTAACATGGAAATATCAGTAAATGTCATTTAATTGACTCCCAAATATTAACCTCTCTTAAGAGGCAAGTGCTGCAGAATAAATCTTGCAGCCGAGCTGAACGCAAGTCTACCTTTGTTGCCTCTTTGTATTTGTATTTGTATATGCTGTACACTAGCATGCTAGGCTAGCACACCTGTTGCTAATGCATGGTAACATTACGGAGCACGTGAAAATATGAAGGCACATTAAAGGGGTTTGTTTTGTTTAGCTAATGATTCAGAAATCATACAGAGAGCTAATCTGGATGTTTCATGTTCTGTTTTATGTATGTATGTTTCTTATAGACTTAAGAAGAGACATTAGCTATGTGTGAGTGTGTGACACTTGAGACTGAGTAATTGGAGTAAAGGCAACAGCTACTCAGGTTAACGTTGTATATTGTTTAATGTGTAATGTAATGAAAACATAATACTAGTTACAGAAAAGATGTGTGTTTCATGTAAAGGAAACCAAAGAGTATTTACTTACAGACATGTTTGGTTATTTACTCTACTTCAGGTAAACATTTATATTTTATGAAGTTACTGGTCATTTTCTGAAGATATTGTTCAGGCCAGTCAATGTAGCCCAAAAAAACAAAATATTTGCAAAAGTAATGTCTCGCAGTTTTTATTGGTCCTAATACCCTCCTGAATCATATACTAAAAGTCTACCTCCGTAGATGGAGTGGAACATGTTTTTTTTCCAGATTAAAGGCCCAACACTCTCAGTACATTGAGTAGAATAGGAGAAATGTTTCAATTAATAGCTATCACTATGAAACTTCTCCAGTTGATTAGTGACATCATACCAAAGAAAAAATTTATTGCAAGTTTTTGAGATTTTATGTTTATATATGCATATGAGGCCTTTCTTCATCAAATGTACCATCATTTGCATAAACACAACATTTGAAGACTGGAAGAAGCCAGATTAAAAATGACTGTTTCATTATGTTGACACAATACAGAAAGACAACATTAAAGAAGGGACTGTGTTTCTATATCATCCCATACATTAGAAAATACTATTTAGAGTCATCAAACAATCTGTTCACCATGTTGTTGGTATAAAAGGTAGAAAATATCAGGCTATTGAAAACATATCAACAGAACTCCTCCCTAATCAAACACAAAGTATAGACAGGAAGAATCTGTAATGAATAGTTTATGTAGGTGTTACTGGATATTTCTCCTCCACAGTGTACGAAACCTCATTTTGAGAAAACTCCCTTTAAAGATTAGAGTGAAAGGGAATCCATTTTTCAGAGGAAACCTAATTATTAACAAACAAGTCATTGAAATCTGTAAACAGACAATACGTACCCAAAACCACGACTCAAGAGACAGATGTAGAAGAGAAAGCCCAGTAGGCACTTTAATGTACAAAATAGCAGGTAGGCCATAACACTTTTATTTCTTCCAGGCTTACAGTTTTAGAAACAAACAAAAGCACCAACTATGTTTATGTAAAGAAATAAAGAGCAGGAAATTAGACCATTATCAAAAGAGAAAATAACCATTGTTATCCACTGTGGCACGGCCGTAAAATCCACTTATAGATTTGACTCTGTGGCAACAACAAAAAAAGTTCAATCCATGTTCTCATCCAAGTTTGCAGACATATTTGCACATACGCCTCTTTCCTTTGTGCAAGCTAAGGAGCAGTCGAGGCCTTGATGACGGCAATTGCAGCGCATTGTGCTGCAACCAGACTTGCATTTCAGCGCACAAGCTCGAACAAAGATTGAGGTGCAGGGTCCTGGTCAGTATGGACAGGAATGAGGCATGAGTCTTGGATCCTCCAGCCCCATTCCTCTGGTGATAGTTTCCCATCCATTCTTGAACATGATGGTACACTCTGACGCTATGAAACATGTTGGTGTTCAAGAAAGTGACACATTCAGAATACAGGCATTTTTCAGAAACAATCTGCTACTAAAGAGGAAATTGCCGCTGCAGGGAAAAAAGCAATGATACAGATCTACAAAGGTAAAGAAGCAGATTCTCTCAATGACCTCAGACTGAAATGTTTTTATAGTAAGGTGACTGACAGCAAAACGGCTATCCACCCTCGCAACTTGCCACCAACATCTTCATCTGCTATGTTTCATAGCTTCAGAGTGTACCATCATGTTCAAGAATGGATGGGAACCTTGCTAAAATAGTATTTTCTAATGTATGGGATGATATAGAAACACAGTCCCTTCTTTAATGTTGTCTTTCTGTATTGTGTCAACATAATGAAACAGTCATTTTTAATCTGGCTTCATCCAGTTTTCAAATGTTGTGTTTTGTAATATCTGCAAATGATGGTACATTTTATGAAGAAAGGCCTCATTTGCATATATAAACATAAAATCTCAAAAACTTGTAATACATGTTTTCTTTGGTATGATGTCACTAATCAACTGGAGAAGTTTGGCTGCAGGATTTGTTCCTGAACGCAAGTCTAACTTTGTTGACTCTTTGTATTTACATACAGACAGACCACTGCAGGGTTTAGAAACACTCCTCCCTGGCACCCCTAGGCCAGGTCGGGGGAGCAACAGTACCAACTCTCCAAAAAGAGTTAAATTAACACTTTGTGGTGTGGACCCATATAGACACTTTAGAAGTGTTAATATGAACTCTAGTAGTGTTAAGTTGAGTATGCTGATTTTGCTTTGAGGCAAACTAATCTATTTCTTGTTTTAAATGGACCCTGTATGAGCTAATATGAGATCTTTTTAATAATCGCTGTGTTCCCCTCTAAGCAGGCTACACTGAAGCTTCTAACTGAATCTGCTTTGAAGTTTTTATTTTCACACATGAGTTCTGTTAAGTCGCTACAGCTTAAAACACCTGGCTCCCTGATACGTCTGCTTCAAAATAAAAGCACCTCAAAGAGATGGCAAAAAGGGGCTTTTATTGTGAAAAACTTTCTAAAATTGAATGTGTTTATCGCTCTGAGCTTTAGTGGAGCTGCACTGAGCAGTGATTCTCGATAACGCTGTCAGAAGAAACAACATTCACAGCCGCTCCTCTGCCCATAAGTCAGAGCCACAGCCAACTTATTGAATCATCTTGGACTTGAGACAATGAGACATCAGTTTAAACACACCTTCAGCAGGTAGACCCTCTGTAATGGAGGTGCTTATCCGTGCTGCACTAGCTTAAGGTGCCTCTCTAAAAAAGAGTCTCTCTGCAGTCAATTCATATCAGGCCTACATTTTTTTACTCAGTAACGGATGTGATTCAAAATGTAGCAAAGTACAAAACTTAACACAAAACCTATTTAAGTAAAAGTAAAAGAACAGATTTAAAAAACTACTTAAAAAGTACAAGTACACAAAAAACTACTCAATCTTTTGTTGTTGTTTTGATTAAGAGCCCCCTGTTGGTGGGATCTACAGACTGTGCCTTTAATCTGAATATCAGTAATATTGAGTCACCCTGTCTTAAAGGGCATTGTGCATATTAGAAGTTCCTAAAAAAACAACTATGTTGATGCAAAATCATAAAAGTAAACAAACAATAACAATGAAAAGTGGAGGTGCTGCTGCTCCCTGTGAGTGGATGAGTTAAGACATTTCCTGGAGAAAAAACAAGTTTTTTTGTAATTTTTAAGCAAAAAATAGAAAAGTGTACCTAAGAATACACAGATGTCTTTATTTTGTTCTGTGAGAAGTTTTTGTCAGTGCATCGAAAATAAGCCAAACATGCATTAAAATGAGTGTGTGTGTGTGTGTGTGTGTGTGTGTGTGTGTGAGTGTGTGTGTGTGTGTGTGTGTGTGTGTGTGTGTGTGTGTGTGTGTGTGTGCGTGTGTTTGTGTCTGCAGAGAAAACCAGAGAACGTGGCAGACCCTGAATGCACCACAAAACATTAAATCACCAACATCGCCATCTGGTGCTCTGCTCTGTGAGTTGCAGCCTGGTGGTCCCCTGCTCCTTCAGCGCCCTCTAGTGGATTGGACAGAGAAAGCAGCTGCAGCCTGTCCCTCGTGGGTTTACTGAGCCCCCTTCAGACTGACAGAGGAGGGTCAGGGCTCTGTACCTGATGGGAGGAGAGATCAAACATCTGGAACCTTCTCTCTCGACTCACTGAGATCAGATACTGTGTGTGAGTCAGGGGACTTTGTCATGTGAGGATTTTATTAGTGTATCTATGTTGTGGAACATACTTTTCTCTATTATTCATTTTTAGAGAAATAATCTGTTTTTTATTACCATTTATTTTATTTGACATACTTTATTCATCCCTGAGGGAAATTCTAGTTGACACTCTGTTATTGAGAGACATGCTTCTCACACACATAGGCCTGAATCACACACATGCACAAACAGGACCTGTGGACATGCATTAGTGGAGAGATGTCAGAGTGGGGCTGCTACAAACTGCTACACAGGGAGCGCACCAGAGCTGTTTGGGGTCCAGTGCCTTGCACAAGGGCTCCTCTGCAGTACTCGGGATGTGACCTGGCACCTCTCCAGCCACCAGACCAACTTCAATTTTTCCATCCTCACCGGGACTTGAACTGGAGACCCTCCGGTTCCCAACGTGAGTCCCTACAGACTGAGCTACTGCCGCCCATTTCATGTTTGATAAAAGTAAAGAACTACATTTGTGATGTAATAAAGTCAATACATCCTACTGGACACTTTCTGTGAGTTCATATTTAGCCACATTAAAGTTTTCACTTCAAGTTCTTCATGTGTATTAAGAGTTTTATTGATGTCAATGCTGATATAACTACACAGACAATGTCTAGATAAGTATGTATAGGTTTTGTATTTCTATATAAAAATCAGAAAGTGACAGGATGAGTAATGAATAACGGAGAAGAGGTGGGATTAAATAAGTTTCTACTTCCACTCCTTTTCAAAAGTTTCTTCTGTGTGATATCTGCCATTGTTTGTACATATGACTTTTTAGATCTGCTTATTTGTTAGTTTTCTTTTCTTCTCTTTTTTTACATGTTCAAAATAAAAACTTCAATTCAGTCCAATCAAACAATCCATGATTTATCTCTGGGGCTCTTTGCTTTCTTTCAAACACATTTAAGTCATTGACTCATCAACTTATGCTGCAGGATTTCATTTTGTAAACAAATAAACAAAAACAAAACATTAAAGCAGCCGTGAGGAACTTTCTGTCACATTGTGTTCTCATTTGGCGCCCCCTTGTGGACAGAAGGTGTTTGGTAAGATAGATTTACTTTACTGATCCCAAACTTGGAAATTGTGGTGTTACAGCAGCAGGTTGTCAAAGCAAATAAAACAATATGAGAATAAATACAAGTGAATAAGCATTGAAAATATATCTAAATAACATTCATAAGAAATAAATACACCCAGGATTAAACCTCACATTACTTCAAAAGTCTAATATGAAAAATTAAATACACAAATGTGTCAGTCAGGAAGGCAGGAAAACTGTTTTTATTCTCTCACACATTTTTTTAATGTCTTTATTCAACTCAGCCACTCCCTCTCTACCACTCCCTCCGTCTCCCTGCTCTGGTGATCTGGTGTTTGACTCTTTAAGTACACAACCTGTCTCAGCCAATCATCCTGCAGCTGTCAAATTTTAAAACTTGTGCTCCCTCTTTCACAGTCAGTCTGTCATTTCAGTGCGAACGCTGCTACCCTCCTCCGCCCCGGTCACCTCCACCTCAGCTCAGCAGAGTTCAGATACAGCCTCAGAAACCCACTCCTCATCACCAGTGTTGTCACTAACGCGCTACTAATTAACGCGTTATTTTAATCTGATTACTTTCTTTCAGTAACGAGCAATCTAACGCATTCATTTTTCCAAACCAGTAATCTGATTAAAGTTAGTTTCCTAAGTGGCTGTGCGTTACTATTTTGTTATTGCCGTTTTGGCCCTTACAATGAAACCAAATATCTCCAGCAATTTTTTGTGGGGTGGTAAAGAAGTTGCCTCAATTACTTCATCCTCTTGTCTTATACCCAAAAGTTTTATCTCTTGTACTGGTTCAATAAGTATATTATTTACATTCAGTTTCAGTGTTAGTTCAGCTTTTAACTGATACCTTGACCCAAATACAATAGACTTTGTTTTATCAACATTGAGAATTAATTTGTTGTTTTTTATCCATTCTAACACTAATTGTAACTCTTTATGTAAGATGTCATTCAGTTCACCTATTGATAAATCAGCTGCATATATTGTTGAGTCATCCGCGTACATAGCGACCTGGGCCTTTACCAACACAAAAGGAAGATCATTAGTAAAAACTGAAAACAATAACGGCCCTAAGCAGCTACCTTGAGGTACCCCACATGTCAGGTGTGTCAATTTTGACATACTGCCATGAAAGAAAACGGTCTGTCTCCTGTTTGTTAAGTAGCTATCCATCCATTTTAATGCAGTAAATCCATAATGTCTCAGCTTACCTAATAATAAAGAATGATCTATCACATCAAAAGCTGAGCTGAGATCAAGTAACACCCACTAAGTTTCTATTATCTTGCTCACCCTCCCAATCATCAACCATTTGTGTTAACGCTGAGCATTTGGAAGGACCAGTCCTATAGGCATGTTGATATTTTGTGCTTAAATTATTTACATCAAAATAAGTTTGTATTTGTTCAAAAATAATACTCTCCATTATTTTTCCCAAAGCTGGTAATAAACTTACAGGGCGACTATTTGTACCAGCAAAAGGTGCAGCTGGGTTCTTTGAAAGTGGTATCACTTTCGCTATCTTCCATTCTTGCGAACTAATACATTTTTCAATACTTGAATTAATAATATGACAGATAGGGATTGCAATTAAATGAGAAACAATTTGAAGAAATTTGACATCAAAGTGATCTATACCCGGCGGTCTGTCCTTGCAATTATTAATTAGACACTCAATATTAGAGACTGTTACTTTTTCAATATTAAATGTACATTTCTTATTCTTCATAATTGGATCCCTAATAATTATTGTTGAATTACTTCTATTTGATTGTTGCATACTTCGTCTTAGATTATTTACCTTATCATAAAAGTAGTCACTAAAGTAATTAGCAATTTGTTCTGGTTTAGTCAAAAATTTATGTTGGGCAGGATTTAGGTCTTTTTCCTGTTAGGCTATTTACTAGCTTCCATAACTTTTTCTTGTCGTCTTTTACATCCTTAAATTTATTTTCGTAGTACAATTGCTTTTTCTTTTTGTTTGCCGCAGTTACATAATTCCTTAACCTTGTAAATTTGCCAGTCGGACTCATAACTTGACGTGATAGCCATCTTTTTAGCATCCTCTCTTTGTTTCATCAATTCCCTCAACTCTTCATCTATCCATGGTGATCTCGAATTCCTTACTGTTTGCTTTCTCATTGGTGCATGTTTCTCAATTACTGTCATAAATAGCTCATTAAAGATTTCAAGAGCATCATCTGGATTGTCCTTCTCTAGTACATGTTCCCAAACAAACATCTTTGTTTTGTCTGTTTGCTCTCACCTTGCATCCTGCGAGGAAATGTTCATTGCTGCCGCATCTGTAGCAATGGGTGCAGTAATCACTTCCGTTTTGCTGGCAGCACATATTCTCAGGCATGCACGATTTGGGACAGGGTAATGTTGCTGTGGTGCAAACCTCTGTTGATATTGGGCTGTTTCTCCTCTTCATCCAGGTCCTGGGGGAGGCCAGACACCTTGTGGTGGATATTGGAACTGAAGAGGGTTAATACACTCCTGTGAAACCACCTGGTTTGTCTGTGCTGTGCTCGGCTGTCGAATTGACTCTTTGATTTGAGCAACCTCAGCGCCTATATTTTTCAGTAGGGCCATATCGGAACCCATTTCTTTCAGTGCGTTTAATAGCTCAGGATGCATTTTGCTGGTAAGTTCTGAACTTGGATTTTTAACCCTTTTCTCTGCAGGGGGCTCAGATTGAACTAAGTGCACTGTGGGCTGTCGCTGTTGAGTTAGTAATTTGTTTTTATTTTGTCTTTCTGCTTCATTTGAACAAGCAATGTTGAGTTTTTCGAGAAGCAGCTCATCACTCGTTGCTGTTTGTTGCAGGTACGGCTGGAGGTCACTCCTGATGCTATCGTTTTGCAGGCCTGTCAGAACAGTATGGAGAAACATGCTCTGTACGAGGACAGGATCATATTTTAGTCCAGCTTCTGCTTCTTGGGATGCAAACAGGATTTTCTTCCTCAAATCTAGGGCTCTGATAAGGAAGTTTTGTGGTGTTTCCTTACTGCTTTGAACTTCTGATGTTAGTTGTTTGTACAGTTCTGTTCCTGCTCCTTTTTCTTGGTAGTGGGACCTGAGAATCCTCCTCAAGGTAGGTAATGTAAGGTTACTCTTTCCCTCGAGGTAGCTGCGTAGTTGTAAACCTGGTGCTATTGCTCTTATAACTGCATCAACTATTTCTATTTCAGCAAATCCTTTACTGCCTTTAAAAGCCTTGCTCAATTTGGTGTGCTAGACTGGAAAAGGTAAGTTTGTCCTTTTGACCTGGCTCACCTATCTGGCCTGATATTTTGAATTCTCTACCCCACTGCAACGAGAGTCGGGGTTGGAAAGTTTGTTGCGCAGCTACATGATCTTCTTTAGCACTGTTACTGTCCTCACTCACTGACTTTTGTGTCCTACTACTAAGGTTTGCTTTCTCTTTAAGTGATAAAGCTAATGCTAATTGCAGTGTCTCTATCTCTTTTTGCAAACGTTCTTCTTCTGAAGGATGAACAAACTGCTCCTGCACTGAATCTGTTGGTTTAGGATTTGAAGTTTCTTTTTCAGGTGCGATTTTTTTCACAGCCTGTTGCAACTCAACTATTTTGTCTTTTAAAGTCAGTAGCTCTGCCATACCTTGATCCTCAAGATCATTTAACTCTTCTCTCTCTATGTGCTTTGTAACATGTACAATAAGAGACGAGCGACTTTTGCCTGATACTTTTTCAAGTTCTAACCCAGCAATGTGTATGAAATCACAAACTTCAATTAAATCATCTCTTGTTCATGTGTACAGCGCACCACCAACTTCCAGTTTCAAGTCCTCTAACTCTGACGTATCCATTTTATTTTTCTGGCCGTGGGACAGTATCAGGGTGAAGCAGAACCTTTACTTTGTAGAATCAACAATGCAGCTTTCCTGGCACCAGCGGTTGACCTCAGATGGCATGCAAGTCTCTCTACGCACCTGTTGTACCACCACACGCTTTTGGCTGTAGATGTGTAGGGCTGGATGATGATCGGGACGTCTATCTGGGACAGCTCAACCTCGTCACATCCATCCCAGCGGTGCCTCCAAAATGTTGTGCCCTGAAAAAGGGTAAAGTGAATAAATGGACTCCAGACACGATGCTTCCTCTGTCCGCGTCATGCAGAATGATTAAATTTATCTTTTCAAAATGATCCACATAGTCACAATGGTGCTGTCTTTTAACATTTATTTTCACAGGCAAATATAGAATAGAATAGAATAAAATGAAATTATAGCTTCACCTTAAAGTGCACACACATACAGTCATCCACAAAACAACAAAAACTCTCATTCAGGTAGATGGGCAAAGTATGTGTAGAGTATTTACATGAGGTAGTATAAAAAAAAGTGTATTGCAAGGTAACAGATATTAAATAAATACAAAAGTAGATATTGCACATGCCAGGCAACAGTAGAGAAAATATATATGTATATAAATATATTATGTATATGCACACACTATTGTATCAGGATAAATATATATATATTGCACAAGGTTTTATTGCACTGTTTTAAATTGTTTACGTGAGCCTGTGTGTGTGGTAAGAGTGGGACGGTCACCGCATGTCCAGGTTCAGTGTGGTTATGGCTCTGGGGAAGAAGCTGTCTTTGAGTATGTTTGTCCGTGCTCTGACAGACCTGTAGCGTCTGCCAGGAGGACAACATGTCGAACAGATGAAAGCTGTCCTTTATAATGTTTTTTGCTCTGTTCAGGCAGCGGGAGTTATAAATGTCCTTTAGTGAGGGGAGAGTGCAGCCGATGATGTTTTGTGCTGTGTTTATTCCTCTCTTGAGCCCCTTCCTGTCTGCTTCAGTGCAGCTGGCGTACCTCACTGTGATGCAGTACAGCAGCAGGCTCTCGATGGAAGATCGGTAGAAGTTCACCAGCAGCTTCTCATTCAGGTTGTTCTTCCTGAGCACTCTCAGGAAGTGCAGGCGCTGCTGTGCCTTCTTGGTGATCTCAGAGATGTTGGGAGTCCAGGAGAGGTCAGCAGAGATGAGGGTGCCCATGTGTAATGTACACTTTCTTCAACTGTAACTTCAATTTTTACTTTTCAATACTTTAATTGATTTTAATTATAATATACAATGCTTTCATTATGTTTTGTTTTATTCACAGTGAAGGACTGCAACGTGTTGCTGCGATCTTAGAAAATGTGGTTACCCTATTGGTCAATCAAGGTCCACAGAATCCTCCCGCCCCCACCACGCCCAACCCTACTACAACAACCTGCTCTCCCTCTTCTGCTCTCAGCACTTCCAATCTTCCTTCCCACACAACCCAGCCTAATACACTCACACTTAACCCTCCTTCTTCCTCTCCTGCCCTCACGTCCATCAACACCCCTTATAATCCTCCTCCCATCCAATCTTTCGCTACCCCTGCCCAGTCCTTTATTAATCATATTCCAAATCCATCAAATACCCTTTCCAGGCTTTTTAGCCCATATCCTAGAAGGACTGGTCCTTTTAATTCAATGTCAGGACCATGGGCCCATCCTTTTTTTTGCTGTGCTCGTGTGAATACTGACAAAATTCCATCAGCACTGGAAAGTGCTGAGTTTCAAAGAACTGGCCTAGGGAGGAAGACTGTGAAATTCCCCCGGAATGGAAGTAGTAAGGATGTAAAGGAAATGTTAGAGGAGGCGTTCCCGGGACTGCGCGGTGCAGGGGGATTCAAAATCATGAGATGCTGCAGGAGCAGGGCCCTTATCGACATCCCCATGCCTTAAGGAGGCTACAGTGTCCCTTTTTTGATCCAACAAAGTGGACTCATAAGCCTATGTAGTGCCCCTACAAAAAGACCTCGCCTTGGTGAGACAGGAGGATGTGGATACAAATGTAAGTCAGGAATAATTTATTAAAAAGAAACACAATCAGAAAAATGACTTTGTGTTTGTCATTAACATTTTGTACTCTTCAGGGGGACCACAGCCAGGCAAACACAATAGTGCTGGCAGGGAACTAGGAAAAGACATTTAAAAAAATGGGGTGTAAAGGACACAGATTATTGGTTGCTGAGTTCGATTCAATGTTTTATGTATTTACTTTATACATAAAACATTGAATCGAACTCAGCAACCCCAAACCAGGGGTGCTGTGCATAAAACAGGAACCACGCACCCTTGCCCCCCCCGCCCCCCAACCCTGCGCATCCTAAAAGGTGCAACAACAATAATGGGACCATGAAGCCGAGGAGATTTCATCTCCTGAAAGAAGAGGAAAAATAAAAAAACTCTCAAAAAGCATACTAGATAATGAGACTAAACAATATCCGCTTCAATACTCCCGCCCCCTAAGGCATTACTCAAAAGTATTTGGCATAGTCAACAGCGGGTTAAAAAAAGAAAAGAGAGCTACTTCCAGAATAACATATGAACAGAAATTGCATCGTGACGTTCAGTGGCGTAAGAAAAAAAAAGAAATGCCTGCCTTATTGCTCTGCCCCATTACAAGTAAGTAAAGTCTTTAAACGTGTATGAACTCCTGGAATAAAGAAAACAGGCTACATACCATATCTCACGTAGAGATTACTGCAGAGGCAGACAATTAAACCTTGTTGTAGAGAAAAGGAAAAAGGACACAATCATCAGCCAAGTCCAGAGATTAATTTCTCCACGTCCTGGTGTGTCTTAAATTAATGATCCTGGCCGTTGTGTTTGATGCAGAGGTTAGCCGGAATGCGCAAAGTAAAACGGATCCCCTTCTGAATGAGCTGCACGCAGACTTATTAAACTCCCGACGTGGAGCTTTAACTTTAGTTGAATAATCCGGCTTGATGGAAAAAGCATGCCCGTTGTGTCGCAGCTGCCCCTTTTCCCTCGCCGCCTGTAGAATCTTCTGTTTATCACCGAAGTTGTGTAGCTTTATCACCACAGGCCGAGGTCGGTTGCCGGGGTCGGTTGTATTGAAGCGGATATTGTCGAGCTTCACCTTGTGGCCTTTAGCCTGGAAACCGAGAACCCTTGGTAACCATGATTCGAAGAACTGCAGCGGTCGTCTGCCCTCGATGCCTTGTCCCAGCCCGACGATCCGTATGTTGTCTCTCCTGCTGCGGTTTTCGAGGTCATCAATACATTCATCCATCATCTTCACAGACCGCTGAAGCGAGGACACATTATTTTTTAAAGAGGACACCTCATCTTTCGCGGCCAAAATACGGTTCTCAGCCTCTCCAATGCGGGTGGAATACTCTTGGATCAGCCCCGTGAGATTTTCCAGAGTAGTTTGCAAGCCTGCAAACTCTTCATCCATCAGAATTCTTATCTTGTCGGTGACCACTTGTGCTATATTAATCTCGTCGAGGTCGGCGCCATCTTTAGCCACCGCGTCAGCTAGCTGGCTACCGGACTGTACATTTTTAGCTACAGTCCTAGTTCTCGATGATGTCTTCGAGTGAGAGGAACCTGAAGCACCCGCGGACATTGTTGAACTTTCTTGCGAGGAGGAAAGGAAGTTAACCACCAAGTAAAACTTTATAAATGTAATTTAGTGCCTCATGGAGCGGGAGCTCAACAAGAGACGTCTGCTCAGCTAGAAAGCATCACGTGACCCCCCCCCCCCCCGGCAAACTGATTTTAAGTTTCCCATTCTTGGCTCTTGAAATGCTCTCTGGTGTTACTGCAGCCACTCTTCCTTCATGTGGGCTGAAGGGCAGTCTCTCTGGCTCCCGGAGGTTGGTATGGCTAATCCTCGTGCAAAATCATATATTACAATGTTCGGAATTTGTTTAAACGACAGCAACATGTCCGCATAGTCTCTTGGGCTTCCAACTCTTATATTGAATTTAACAGAGTTCACAATGCCACAAAGGCACATGATTACTGCCCAGCCACCCTCAAATGAACAAAGAAAAAAATCGACATGTGGCACACAATAATAAATGCAATAATTTTGCAGATATGCATCATTATTTATGTCCATATATATATATAATAGAACTACATATATTTTGAACGCTTACCCGATGCTCCCCAATCTTTTTGAAACACTTTGTCGTATGTGCTCCTTGTCTTCATCTCCTCCCTCAAACGCAGGAGAAAATCCATTTTGGAGCCTTTTGAGTCAATACCGCATTCTCGCACAAGTTTCCTCAAGGCTTCAACCTGTAGGAACAAAAATGCAAGTGCAATTAATTAGCTGAAAGGCCAGATTACCAACATTTTAAATATCAATTATTACAAACTAAATGCCTATTAACATATCATTAAAAGTACAGGTGTTTTGCTATTCACCTTTAAGTTCATCAGTTCACTCGAGAGCCGTTCCTCTGTTATCGCAATGGCTGCCTGTTCTGCAACAGTCTTTTTGGCTGCAAGTTTTGCATACTCAGTATTGAATATTTTTTGGCCTGCTCTGGTATGAGGCCCAATCCATGGCGCCCACTTTTCGTAAGAAGGATACACTTTAAAAGGATTCTCACAGTTACCCTCATAGTTTAAAAACAAAGGCTTGTGTAAATTTGATTGCATATATAAAATGTATTGGGATACACAAGTAAGACTACAAATGCAAGCATATCTGTACATTACTGCAGGACCTGTAACCAGTACCTTACTTTGTAAAAAGCCCCTGCAAACAGTTTCCTTCTCAACGGAGTGCCAAAATTCCTCAATGTCCACTTGACCATCAAACTCAGGTGGGGGCTCTTCAATATCACTCACTGTAAGTGACATACTGTAGCTCAAAATCAGTGTAACCAGGTGGTGTTAGTTACATCAAAAGAAAAGACCTGGCATGCTAAAAACGCCTTTCTTGTGTAAATCCATGATCACAACAGGTGGATGGACCCCACAATTCAAGCATGAAAAATTGTGATCATGTGCTGTGAGTGCCTCAAAGTGGAGATATCCATGAAGAATGGAATCAAGGTTTGGATACTTTGTTTTGTTGGTCTGCTCCAGGATATCCAAGGCCCTTCCAACTGCAGTGTGATTCTGTATAAGCATTTGATATCAGATCATGACATATAATTAATCTGATAGCTTTCGTTTTGACATATTTGTTTTATAGACTATTAAGTCCAACATTTTCAAACATCAAAGTAAGACAATAGTTTCATTACTGCAAGAACTTTGATGGACAATTATGCTTGCTCATAAAGACTTCAGAATTAAACCAATTCACACTTTATCAGAATCAGAATCGTTCTTTATTGCCAAGTACATTTACACATACAACGAATTTGCCTTGGTGTTTTGGTGCAAAACAGATAACAAATAAAAAAATGCAAACATTGCAGGAACCTAAATAAAATAGAAAAGCAATAGTAAAGAGTACAAACATTTCAAAAACTAAAAAACATGCACAAATCTTACAGTATAGATAAATCTACTAACAGAGTGCATCTAAACAAAATATACTCAAAGTCCCAACGGTCTGGACGGCCGCACTGAACGCACCGAGTGTCTCCGGTGGCTCCGAGCAAGACAACAGCACTCCCGTTTCATAAAGTTCCGATACGGGACCCGTGTGTGGGGAGATTTCTTATCAAGATGCAGCAAACCCAAGAGAGCGCCGAATCACATCTTCAGTAATCAGCTGCACAAAACGGGGAAATACATTGCTTGTAGTTGTGTGCTTTGCATTCAAAGACCTAACAGCTGACATCGCTCTCTGTCGCTCTCTGTCTCTCTCTGTCTCTCTCTCTCTTTCTCTCTCTGGTCCACTGCAGAGTATAAAGTCAATTCCAGGTGATTTATTTTATCCAGAGACCCCCCAAACTTTTGCTGTTGAGGCTTTCAGGGGGTTTCAAGTGTCAAGGGGTCCCATCCCCCCTAGACCACCTGTTTTCGCACCCTGCTGTTAATACAAGCGCTTCATGTAAACACTCCCGAGCACACAGCCAGCGCTTTTCTGCCCGCAGCGGACGTGTTGCCATAATGACACTGAGACGCCCGACTACTGCCTTACAAAATTGTCTTGTTTCTAACGTAAACAATGTTCCGCTGGCTTGAGTTAGGACACATTAAGCTGATAAATCGTTTTGTCTTTGTCCATAGGGCCTGTTGTATTGCAAAAACGTTAAGCTAAGTTTCACGATTATTTGCGTACGTAATCGGTGGTCTGTAACCATCCAAAGCATAATGCCTCACTCGGAGATTTTGTTGACCGGACACATTTGGCCGTTACACAACTAGTAACCACTCGTTAGATGTAAGTCTGACTAATGCCCAACAAAAAGCCGATTTTAAGCTTATTTGGACTAGACTTTTTTTTTTTACGGCCAGAGTCACCAATTTATTATTTTTGTTCGTATTTTACATCCAAGAAAATGCTGTCAAACTTGTAGCACTTCTTCGTTTCAGCCTGGCGCCAGCACGGACAGGACAGCGCCATCATCACGTGCCGTGTAGGTTATGACCTACGGTGGAAGAGGATTTCAGTGGAGCTTTCAATGTGAATATTTATTTTGCTTTTTTAATGTTCAGTGCAATTCATTTGAACATAGATTGATTGATTGATTGATTTGAATCAAATGAAAAATAAATAAATGGAATACTATTTATTTTGTGTGTTGAATTTTGATTACTTTGAGCTGTAAGTAAAACGTTTGGAAACGGGATTTAGTGTCAACTATTTCTGTTGATATATGCCATTAAAATGCACATCTGTTTATTTCAAAACCAGATTTTAAGTTTTTTTCATTCATGAAGATGGAACGTAGAATCTAGTTTAAGAACCTCACATTGAGTGTGTGGGTTGACAGAAGAGTTTAGTATGCTTTCAAAAGTTACCGCCGACCTCAGAGGGTGTGTTCTTGTGTGTCGGTTTGTGTGAGGTAATAGGGGGTGTGTGAAAGGATTTCAGTAACGGAAGGCAACTTTTCTTTCGCGCCACAGCCCAAAAAGACAATGGCAACAGGACGACAGTCGGAGAGAGAGCGCCTCGGCCAAGCCGCGGCTTTACTTAATAGCCTTCTGTCTTCCCCAGACGCTATCCGTAGTTTATCAACGACAACTACACAACCACTTCAACAACCCGATGCAGGCAGCCAGGTCTCCGTTGACGGAGAACTGAGATCCCTATTTCCTTCTGGACGAAGAGCTTTACCACCATCAGCACCACCAATGGCAGTTCCCGCCAGACAAGGAGCTCGTTTTGAAGCACAACAGCGTTTTGGGGCTTGGACAACCGGGAGAAGGAAGAGGTAAACACGATAGCTAGTTAACTTGCCTAAATTAGCAAGATTTAGCAACAATTACTAATATACCATAGCCTAATTGTTATAAGAAGTTGACTGAATTTTTCGCTAACGTTATTGTTGCTAAAGGTAGCTAGGTAACAGTCGATCTCCCGCAACAACAGCTGTTGCGACGCCCACAAAATGTGTGTTATAAATGTATATAAATATTGGTAAACACAAAGAAAACACATTGGTAAAGGTTGTTGAACTTTATGTGTTGTGAGCAAGTAGAGACAGTGATAACTTCTACCGCGTGCGGGCCAAGATGGCGCCGGCAATCTTGATTTAAACTAAGTCCTGCACATCTCATTTTAAATCATTATGTTAACAATGTGACAAAGTGTTCTGAAGGTTATGGACGGTGTAGTTATCTTATCTGTACGTATTCAGTGTCATAAAGAGTTGCAGTTGTCAGTCTTCAGCTCTTGTAGGTAAGCTTATTAGGAGCAATGTGCTAGTCTCCCTTTATTTACGCCTGTGAGTGATGTAACATGAACAACGCGGTCACACTGGCCATCCATACCGTGCCGTACTCAAGCACGATTGCCCCCCCCCTGCGTCACGCCCCCACTGGCCGGCACGGCCTGCGGTCACACTGCATCAGGACGAACCGTGCCTGAGCACGATTACCTCTTGTACATGACATCGTAATACAGCACATGCATCATGCTTTATGTTATCATGAAGCGTGCTCAGTTTAGAAATTAAAAAAGGGAAACAAAGTCGAGTCCGCGTCTGCACATCGGAGAACAACAATAAATAAATAAAAAATGTAATAAAAACTGGTCAGAAATATACCCATGTTTCGTCTTTGTGGGAAACACTGCAATAGAATGTTCGATAAGGGGCTATAGTAGAAACCAGTTATGATTGCCTAATAACCATGTCATATCATGGTAAATTGCATCATAGTCCTACTACGGTTTTGAGAATTCTTTTTAGCAAGAAACCTTGGAATTCGATATATCGTTACATCCCTAAAAAATATTGATTAATTTCCTACCCTGTTATAATAATTATTGCTGTATCTTTATTTTCAGGGCACCATGAAGTCTTCAATAAAGATGTGATACTACTTCCCAATCCAACTTGGGAAGTAGTTTGCAGGCATCGATCGAAGCAAAAGCTTCATGACAATGGACATATCCTTAGTGCTTTGGGACTGAGCACAAAGCACTGAGACTTGGGACTACAGCACTGTGCTTGAACAAATACAGGAAGGATTTGGTGACAAGATTCCAAAAGATGTCAGGTAAATGCAAAATGAATATTTGGTCAAACTTTTTAACATCAGAACTAAGGAAACATTTGAACTTGAACCTAAAAATTGTATTTCAGACAAAGTCAAATGACCTGGGGGAAAACATGGGCACCCATATGGGTATCAGTGACATTTTTAAATGTGACATTATTGTTACTATTAATATAGAAAAGGTTAAAAGATGTGATAATTGTGGAATTAAGCTACTTTTGTGGAAAGGTTATCACACAGCAATCTATTCATATGGATCCTATGCTTTATGTGTCGCCCCATACATTTTGTACCTTAGATGGTTCTAGGGCTGCCACTTACAAATATCTTAATACTTGATTGATCCGTTGATTATTTTTTCTATTTGTCGATTTGTTTTTTGGTCTATAAAATGCCTGGATGATGATCACTGTTTCCTAAAATCCAAGATGACGTCCCCCAATGTCTTGTTATGTTCATAAGCCCTTTTTTTCTTAAAAAAATGACTGAAAACAATTATTCCATCATGAAAATAGTTGCAGATTAATTTATAAATTGACAATTTGCAGATTAATCTATTAATTGTGGCAGCTCTAGAGTGCCAGTATCTAGTCTGGCCCACACTTATTGTACTCTTATTGATTGCGCTGAAAATGTTCGAATGTTGAAAATCGCAATCAGAGTTGGATTGTTGTGGAGGTGAAATCAATGTATAACTGCAACAATAGTGGTAAATCACTTGGAAGTTGTGTAGTCTAAGGCTTCGGTTACACTGGTCGTTCAACGCGACTTTTATCATCAGATCACGGCATGACACATTAATTGTCAGGTGTGGATGAGCAAGACCACATTCTGAGGTGGCCCGGCTTGCGTTGCGATCAGAATTCTACATAGACTGGATGCAATCCAGCCACAATGTCCATGAGCAATGTTAAGAAACCGAGAAGAAGAGCAGGAAAAGGTAATGCAGACACAATCCAGCCACTGGAGAGGTATAACAGGCATTATCGAGCTAAGTGTGGAAACACAGCAACGTGATCTCAAAACATCAGATCTTTTCTTTTTTTTTTTAAACCATGTTTTTATTAAGATTTTCAGTATAAAGACAGTATAAACTATAAAGAATAAAGTCAGACAGAAAAACAAACAAAAAAACAAAACAGGGCTTACATTGCAGGACATTATGCTACATTGCATCACTAGCACAATATTTCTTAACACAAACGTTTAAAGAGAGGTAAGCGGTTAGCTGTAAAATCAGTCACTGTCCGGGGACTCTGTCCAATCGGGCAAGATAATCCAAAAAAGGCTGCCAGATGCTAAAAAATGTGTTAAGATTACCCATGATGCCATACCGGACTTTCTCCATGTGCAGTACACAAGTGAGGTCAGTTAGTCAGGTCTTGAACTGGGGCACAGTGTCAGACTTCCACAGATTTAGTATCGCCCTCTTAGCAATTACCATTCCATACATGATAGTGCTCTGCACAGAGAGACTGTGATTATGTAAAGATAGAGAATACCCAAATAACGCTTTCTCTGGGTCCGGTTTAAACACACAGCCATACATTCCAGAAAACCAGTTGAATATCTAACACCAAAAAGTATACAGCCTTGGACATGTCCAAAAAAGGTGGGACAGAGAGCCCTCAGCAACAACTGGTGCCGAGCATTAATGGAACATGATCGGATTCTGCTAAGGCTCTCCTTCCACACTTCATACAACATCAGATCTTTTTGATCAGATCTCAAAAGTGTAACCGAGGCCTATGATAATTGATGTTGTGAAATTGACAAACTATTAGCATTAACAGATTTTTGATTGGATTATTAGCTTCTGGCACAAATCATATTGGTGAATCTCTAATTTTGTCCACAGCTGTAGGCTATATTTATGTAAAACACTAATATCTCACTGTTAAAACTATTGTTAATCCCCCACATTCTCTTTATAGCCTCCAGTGTCTTATGGGTTGTTGAAACAAACTAATATCCCCAACACTTCGTGAGGGTCAGGATCTCACTGCTTTTCTTCTTCACAAGGTCTACAAATCTAAGGCCTTATACCTTAGACCATCCAGACCCCTCATGGTAAGTTATTTCTAAAGATTGTTTGTCTCTATTAAATAGTAGGTTCATAATTGGGGACATCTAGACATATTTCCTACACCAATTATGTTTTTGAACAATACATCGGCTCAATCCATAATGTGATTCACACTGGACACCCAGCTCCTGCCAAATAATGCATAAAAAGAAAAAGGGTTACAGCGGTTATCAGAGTGCTTTGAGTGTTGATGTCATTAGTTTGAAGTGAAATTATTGCTGAATCCTTTACTTTGTACAGGAACTTCCTGCTGCAGTTACTTCCTGGTTCTTTAACAGAGAATAGTTCCAGCACAAATCAAAGGATTCAGTGATAATTTGACTTCAAAATTTTAATATGAACATTTGAGTTTGCACAATTAGGGTTTTATAGCCTTTTGTTTGCTTTGGGTGCAGCGTGGATAATATTTTAGTGCTTTTCGTAAACTGTTAACTGTAACTTTCTCCCAATATACAATTGTTTTCATATGCACTTGCATGTATTGTTTTGATCGAAATTCCTTTTCTCTTTGACAGAATGATGATACGGAAGAAGGTGAAAATGAAGACAGTCCAAAATCCCATTGCACTACCCTAGCAATGTCAAGGCATACTGCCACCAGTAGCCACACTACAGCCTGTGGAGAAATTGAAGAAGAGAGCAGCTCCCCTGCAATCGGTAGCCACACCCCCACCAGTAGCCACAGCCCCACCAGTTACCAAAACCCCACCCATAGCCACAACTCCACCAGTAGCCACACCTCCACCAGCAGCCACATCCCCACCAGTAACCAAACCCCCACCCGTAGCCACAACTTCACCAGTAGCCACACCTCCACCAGTAGGCACACCTCCACCAGCAGCCACATCCCCACCAGTAGCCACACCTCCACCAGCAGCCACATCCCAAGGTCTCCAACGATTCCACCACGCTCAACAATGGGAGATGACTACACGTCATATTTATAGAAGAGGAATTAAATCACGCCATAATGGCCAGCATTGAGAGTCAGATGTAAGTAAACCTTTTTGGGGAAATTTTACCTGGGCGATCTAGGGCAATCATTATCAGAGCATCTCCACAGTTTTAGTCTAGTCCGAATCAGCCATGTCTGTAACTGCAACTGCCCAGACTGTGGTTGTATGTATCGGTGAGGTGCTTGACGCTCTGAGCATGGCACTAACAGGAAATGCAGCCATTCATTCTCCCACGGCACAGGCCTTCGCCAGAAAAAAATCCAGAATTCTATGTGCATGTAAACATTATCACTGTAACTTAAAGGGGAGCATGACATAATTTAAGAATTCATATATTGTATTTTTATGGCCTCCGATAGTACTATCAACATTTACGTATATTAGCAACTCTCCCCGAAAGCCGGAAACCAAGAGAGCTAATACTCAAACTTTGATGTCATCAGGGATAGTGCAGAGCTGCATCATGTGCAATTAATTTGGGAAAGATAGTGGGGACAAGGGTATTGTTTCTGAAACTAATTACATTACCATGCTGTATTTTGATATAAAGATTTAGACATTCTATGTGTTGACAAAATCAGTCTGCCTTTCATTTTCTATACAGCATATATTAACCACTGGCCCTGTTCAGTGACCTATCATTGCGTGCTTGGTATCTATAGATTCGACTCAAACACTAATTTCAAATGATACTGAAAGATACACTGAGCCCACTAGAGCCTGGTAAATAAACGTAGGGCTTGACAGGTCAATAGAAAAATATGATATGATCAATATGACAACATCAGCGTGTTAATAATAATGGCACTGTATATCCACTTGTGTAGTTGATTAGACGGTGTTTCAAAGCGACCTTGGACACGTTTCAATCAATCTTTGTTTTGTTCAGACTATAACACAAATGCGGCCATATGCATCCCAGACCACCTCTGAATTTGTCATGAATGATTGGATCACAGTACGTCTTGGATGCATTCACACTTGTATTTAGAACTGTCCACTTCAGATCGGTTCATCAAAGACGCATTTGAATGTTAAGTGTGAAGAGGGCCACTGCCTGTAGAGAAAGATAGTAGACTGGTTAAGAATGAAACTATACTGGTACTGAAATTATATTGTCTTTTGTCTTAATAGTGCTTCACAACGTTCAGGAAACATTCCAGTTAAAAACATACTACTGGAGCTTGCAGAAAAAATCAACACCAATCAGCAATGCAGGTTTAACATCAATCGCTCAGCGGTGTTAGATTGAGCAATACGGGGCTTCAAACGTTTATCCTATGACCCAAAACGCATGATGTCCATCAAGTTCTCAGACGACTTGGGAAGAAATGAAGAGGCTATTGATTTAGGTGGTCCAAGGGAGTTTCTCAGACTACTGATGGAAGCCATGGCTGAGTCCCCAATGTTTGAAGGCACAGAAGACAGACAAAACTTGGCTCTTGATAGCACAGGTAATGATTTATTAGTTGAAAATTGATGATAATTCAAAGTGTAAAGAGTTTTTTATTCCTATGTTTAAGGTTTCTTCATAATAAAGTAAATTAATTAATAATTGCATAAAGAAAATGCTTATGGGCCCAGCACATACCAAGGCAGGTTTCCTTAAGCCAAATTGTTCAAATAATTTTATTTGCCAATTAACACAAGGGAATTCACACAAGGCGATTGAAATGTATCTGACTTATCCCTCTTAGATACTGATACACACCATGCACATGCATGTATTAAAATTGTCATAGCATATGGGGTCATGGAGCAGTTTTTGGGGGTTCAGTCAGGGTCTTGTTCAAGGGCACTTTGGCAGAGATGGTGGGCACCATGAATGTAATATCAGCCTACCTCCAGTTGCTAGCTCACAACTGGGCTACACCTTCCTGTCAGTGCAGGGGATCGAACCTTCAACCTTTTGGTTACTGGCTGCTAGCCTCTCTTCCTTTAGGCCATCCTTCCTCCCAAGTCACAAATTAGGTTTTTTGTTTTTCTAAAAGCTCTCAGAGAAGACTGGTACTTCTTTGCTGGCAGGGCAATTGCAGTGAGCCTCGTGCATGGTGGTCCTCCTCCAGGATTTCTCTCACCGACTTTTTACACCTGTCTGGTTGGTGGTCCTGAGACAGCCAAGCCTCTCTTGGAAGACATAGCAGACACAGACCTTTGTGAAAAAGTCAAAAAGGTTTGCTTTGACTCTGGGGATTTTAGGGTCTGAAACTAACTTTAAAATTTTAAATTTCACCGGCCAAAAGAACTTGTAGATCAAAATCTATCTATCAATCAATAATGTTAAAACAAGATTTTGAGTTTTTTAGGTCACCCGCCAAATGGATAATCTACCTGCATTTAGGCGCTTGGCAGGTGTTAATGGCGGACCCTGGGGGATTTATATATGTGCTGTAACAGTATGGATGAATGTAGCACTCAAAACAACTGTTGAAAATGTGCAACAGTGCCATCATATGAATATGTTGGATTTACACTGACTTATATAAAATATTGAAATTGAATATTTTTAATGGAGAATTCTTCTAGCTCCTATGTTTATGACGGCATTTGTATGTGCATTTATATAACATGGTTTTATTGTGATGCTAGGTATTGGAGTGTACTTCCTTAGATGACCTCCTGAGCTCTACCAGTCCTTTGATCGACTACCTGGCCAACGCAGGGTGTCTCAGGCCTTTGAGAAGTATAGCTGACAGAGACCTGCTGGTTCAGGATATCCTGATGTTCCAAGCAGTCCATTGAGTCCAAGGTCCTTTTCAAAGGTATTCTTTGGTTCTATATTTTGACTGTCCTGTTGCTACTCTTTCCTGGGGTCAAAATATTACCCACAGCATAGCTAACGTCCTACAATAAGATAAGATAGGACTTTAAAGCAACTGGAGATTTATTGATCCCCATTGGGAAAATTCAAGTGTTGCAGCAGTAAAAGACAAGAAGAAGAAGATGCATATGAGTACTTATACAATTAGAATAAATAGGAATAAAATAAAGGTATTATGTATTTATGTAAGGTACGGTAGCAGAGGTGAGTAGTGGTGATTTAAGAATAGGGAATTTTAACAATAACAGGTACGTTGAATTATCGGGGTGAGAGCAGCATCTGACAATAATAAAAGAGACTAAAACAATGATGTTGTGGTACAAAACAGATTTATTTTTTGAAGCTAGGATGTCTGTACTTGTACCAACTTAAAACCCACTTAAAAGTAAATAAAACAATAAAATCGTCCTAAAATGTCCTTGTTAAAAGTGGAGAAATAAAAGGCAGATAAAACAAGAGAAGCTAAAAGTCCGGTACTTAAAACGTAAGAGCTAAAATGTCACTGAGCAATTTGCCTCGATCGTCCGCGACTGCCCACGCCTGCCGTCTCCCTCGCAGGGTCTCCCTTTGTCGCTCACACCCGCTGCAGGACGGCACTGCCGAGACAAGAGAACAACTGCCAGTACAGTGTACACAGACACAATCAGGTAACCGCTGCACTTCCGAACCAGACTGTTACTAATGTCCCAAAGGGATACTCACACCGCTGGCAGAGCTCCCCACTCTGCCGCTGCGTGTATTCCGCGTCGTAACAGTCTTTCACCGATGGCCGCTGGTTCTCTGCCTCTCCTGCTGGTTCCTGCTCCGCTCTCGTGCTGTGATCTTGTTCCGTGGACCGTTCTCTTGGCCTTTTACTCTGCTTCTTGTCTCCGTATCCCTCTCGTCTCGTTTCGTTTGTCCTCCGATTTCCTGTCTCTCTTCTTCCGTGTTTGTTTGTTTTTTAACCGTCCCCAAGGCCGCCGATTGGACGAGTGGATTTTTGATTGGCTCCTCATTGGCCACAAAAACTGTCCGTCAGAAAATAAACAAGCTACACAGGTGCAGGTGATATGTCATTAGTCTCCCAAGGCAGAAAGTTAAATTATTCTAAAAACATGCATAAAACCAAGAGTATTAATAAAAACAACAATGCAATCAAATCATAAATATCACACATAAATAAAACCCAAAGTACAAAAGCATGCCTAAAAGAATGTGCAATATATTAATCATAAAAGCAACACTTCTGCCTTGTGACATTTACAACTATTATAAACAAGAATTAAGTAAACTATACACCAATTAAAATCTTAACTATACACTAAAAACTATACAGGACATTGAGATATTAAATGGCAAGTTGAATTTAAAGTGATCAGTTATTAGATCAAGTGACAGAGTTGAAATAAGGTGGCAAAAGTAAGTAATAAATATAAAAATAAGCATCTAGAAATAATATGAAATGAGTGACAGAGTCCAGGGTATGTCAATGTGACAACCTCTGTGGGGAATGTCAGTGTTCATGGTCAAGACAGACTGGAGGACCCACTGCTCTTATACAGCCTGATGGCTGTGCGCACAAAGGAGCAGCCTGCTCTGTCCCTTCCTGAAGAGGGTGTCGGAGTTGTGAGACCAGTCCAGATTACTATTGATGTGGACCCCAAGGTACTTATAAGAGTCCACTCTCTCCACTTCCTCCCCCTGGATGATGACTGGGGCAGGGGGCCTCCTCTTCCTCCTGTAGTCCACCTATGCCTACTAATACTCCTATGTCCACTAATACTACTCCAAACTATCCAAAAATACTTACAATTTCCCCAAAGTCTAAACTTAACCCTAAAACATTGTCATTTGTAGAAAAATATCCACCAAATTCATGAGTAAGGAACCACAAAAAAACTGAACTAAAAGGCAAGTATGATCAGTCAACCAGAGTTCTTGCCATGGGGGTATTATCAAAAATGTAGATGCCAGATGTGTGTCTTGGGCAGCTTTCGGGCAACAGCAATTCCAATACATATTTCTTCCTAATCACCTTTAAAACACCCTGGCCTTTAGATTATATTGTATAGTGTCTACCAGTGGATTTATAGAGAAATTGGCCCTAAGAAATATCTTTCACTTGCGAGTAGGGTTGGGCAATATGTCAACATTTTCCAACCGCCTGCAACTCCACATCATACTCAAAGCCTACTACATTTTGCAATGACTCTTCAAAGCACAGTTTAAATATGTAGAATTTCATTAGAATGTTTACATTAAACTATCTAAATTAATAACAAAAATTACTAAACCTATGTTACATAGTTTTTTTTGTTGAGTAATTACATTACCTCAAATATTTCTAACAAAAGGAGACCTAACCAAACACGTTAGTTCACACAGAAGAGAAACCCTTCAGCTGCTCTGTTTGCAGTAAAAGTTTTACCCAAAAAGGAAATCTGACCAGACACATTAGTTCACACAGAGAAACCCTTCAGCTGCCTTGAGTGGGAGAAAAGATTTACCTGTAAATCTAGTTTGACATATCACATGGCTATTCACACAGGAGAAAAACCCTTCACCTGTGTGGCACAAGATTTTAACCGCAAAGAAGTCGGACCAGACAAATTAGTTCATACAGGGGAGAAAGCGAAGTGTCCTTGGGCAAGACACTTAACCCCAAGTTGCTCCCGCTGCTTCGTGAGCGGCGTATGAAACAGATGAATGGGATTAGTTACTTCTGATGGTCTCACTACATAGCAACCACTGCCATCAGTGTGTAAATGGGTGTCAATGGGTAGGTTTGACATGCGGTGTAAAAGCGCTTTGAGTTGTCGGAAGACTAGAAAAGCGCTATATGAGCTCAAGTCTTTTTACCAGTTATCAAAGAGGAGAAAAAAATCTGTAATTTTATAGTTTTTATTCAGATCTTTTCAAATTTGCTGTGAACATTCACGACCCCTATGGGAAAAGCCCTAATTATTTTGGTGAGCCATGACCTTTCCTCAAGCACCAACATCAGTCCAAACTTAACAATAAGTGATTTTTTGTTTTTGTTATACAGATTCCGTGAAGGATTGAAGACACTTGGGGTTCTGGAAAAAATTCAGCAACATCCAGACAGCTTTCGTCCCCAATAAATGGTTGTGTGGGTTAAATAGGAGAGAAATGGTGCACACCCAGACACACAAGTTACTAATAGAGGAAGAAAAAGCCTGTAAGTAAAGGTAGGCTTTGAGGAGCCTCTTAGAATCAGAGACACACGTTATATTGTTATATTTTAAACTTAATAATATTACATTAGGTTATATAATAAAGTTTTTTGGTGTTCAGAAATGTCAGAAAGTTTTAAATCCATCTGAGTTCACATCAGCACAGACATGTTTTAAAGGTTATGAACCATACGGTTTACTGTAGTTAATGCAGTGGTTTGATAAGATTGATTATGTTCTGTTCTACTTTAGAGTGGTATTGGATAACTTTTTAATCCGGCAACCCAGATAACCGATTCAGACTGACAAGGTATAGGGTGATAACATTGTCTGTCCATTGATATTCATTCAGGTCGGATAACTGAATTGCTAGTCAATCGCCGTCCTTGTTCTTTCATTAGGCCAGCGGGTCGTGGCTGACCAGCAATTCAGTCACCCGAACTGGACAGATCTAGTTTTTCATATGAATATCAATGGACAGACAATGTTGTCACCCTTGTCGTTGCCAGACTGACCGAATCCGCTAGCTACAACCATATAATAATGCTACTGGGTTACCAGCAAAAAAGTTTTCCTTAGCCTCTTTAACTTGAGTACTTTTTTTTTTTGGTTGTAAGACTACTTAAAGAAAGAATTATATTAAAATGTTTACAATAAATATCTAAATTTATTAAAAATGGACTATACTCATGTTATAATTTTTGTTGAGTACTTACATCACCTCAAATATTTCCAAAAGTTATTAAAGCCAGAGAAATCCTTTGTTTAATAGCTGTAATGAGACGTGTCTTGTAGGCGGCCGCCATGATGAGCCACCATGACAGACACAAAATTCTACAATTCACTTAGCAGAAATGTTGATCGTTGCCAAGGAAACACCGGATGTTACGTCAAAGGCCGCTACATAAGGAAGCAAGAACTGCTACTGAAAGCTGCCGTACTGTTGCTGTATGTGCTGCTGTGATAAAAACGTCATGTAAATACTCGGATACATTAGCTCGTCTGTAAACATATTGTCTGTCTCAGGTCGGTTTCACCCGGTCGTCTTGACTATGGTATAGTCTGAGTTCGTTTGGCAGGGAGCAGAGAGACCTTCCATGATTCTTTTTGTTATTGTTTATATTGAGAGCCCCCTGGCGGCAGAATTCACATACTGTGTGTCTAAAAGAACACATTCTTTGGTCTCTTTTTTTTAGTCTTTGACACGAGATAATATAAATTGACACAGGATTAATGGTTTAAAAAAATGCTTTGACTTGAATTCACTCTGTCATTCCACTAGAAGATATTTTTATTCAGAGCTTTCTTATTGTTCATACAAGAACTACTAACAATAAACATTTTGACATCTTAGCAGTAAATATTCTGGAAACTATATAGCATCACCAAGAATGATGCTCTTGAAGAAAATGCACAAGAGTACAAAATACATTTATGCCATGGTTTCCATCATTTTCTAATGGGGACACATTCTGTTGAATTGTATTCATAGTTGTTTCATTTATAGTTATGTTAACGGGTGGAATCACAATATTGTTATTGGTTTGAAACTCAGGTAATGGACCTTCTTCATCAACACCAAAAAAGTTATCTACCTCAAAAATGGCATCTACAGCTGTGTTATGTGTCCCTGTGTTGCTGACAACACCTGAATGCCACAGTTGAAGAGGAGTCCGCCCCCCTTGTGTGGAAAGGCCATGATTATTCCACTGATTTCTAAATTCAGTGGCTGCCCTTTGAATTCTTGGCATATATATACAGTGTAGACAAAATAAATGGAGCTCATTGAGGGAATCTAGAATTCCCTGCTCCTCCATGAAGCTAAAAAGAGAAATAAAGTGCCTTGATACTACTCGATTGAGCTCTGCCCATAGTCTTTCAATGCGTTGATTGTGTACAGACACACCAGTTATGACACTGCGTTGGTTCATCCCCCGTCTTTCAAGCATAAAACGGGCAACATCTACATTTTCCATTCCGTGGTCAGCCCTCACTCTAGAGGGTAAACCAAAGTTCTCCACTCCTGCTGTAAACAATGACAGGACGCTAGAGGCTCTGTTGTTGTTTAAACATGTAAGGTAAATAATAGTGCGGCTGAAGCCATCCACACATCCATGGAAAATCATCCTCCACCTTACAAGCTTGTGGTTGCCGTCAAAGTGCCTGAGGAGAAATACATAACAATTGATCAATTACACTCTCAGCTACAGGATATGGACTGCATGGGGAAAAACAGTTTAAATTGTTCAAAAAAGTTAGTTCAAAATCAATTTATTTGAAATGTTACAAATGTTAAAAATTTACAAGTAGAATTTGGAGAGTGTATCTGGAGGTTATTTTCTGTTCAAATTTGTTTTAACTTTGTTCTTCTTTGTGTGTGTGTGTGTGTGTGTGTGTGTGTGTGTGTGTGGGTTTAGGTAAACAAGGGCAAAAACGACGATGTTGAGTTTTATTTAGGGGTTTTCTTTCAGGCTTATTTAGGCCTGGGCGATAAAACGATAACGATCATTATCGCAATATAATTTTTCTTAAAATAAATATTAAAAATATTCGATAAAAGTTCGATAGAATTTAAACTGTAATTACACCGCCCAACCACTGGGAAACGGGTGGCGCTAATGCGCATCGAACGCTAGTTTCCACACGTTCGGAGCGGAATGAAAACACAGCTGAAATTAGCGCTAGTGACACTCAAAAAAGCGCTGAGCCTGCCAGCTCGAAGCAGGAGAAAACATTGTCGACAAGACAACAAGAAAGGGCCCTCAACTTTAGGAGTTTGGAGACATTTTGGATATTTACAGTCAAACAAAAACGAGTAACATGCTCTGTTTACTGTGCCGAAGACGAGTGAAGCTAAAACGTGCAACACTACAGACCCTTCACTGTTTGACACAATATGAGCCGTTAAAAAGTCGCTGAATGAAAGAAATTACCAAACGTCCCAAACCTGTGTTAGTGTGGACCGTATTGTAAATAATATAAACAGTCTATTGTGTGGACCCTCAGTAAGCAGCGGGCCAGTAGGCTAAGTGTTACTGGCCAGCAGCTAACTGTCATATCAGCGTTTCCAGCTCCGTACACTGAGCTTATGATGGTGAAATGTTCCTGTTTACGAATAATTAAACCATAATTAACCATCTGGTTTCGTCAACTTTCACTCAGGAGCAAAAATAATAATAAATGGTTTAACATTTATCGTGATAATTATCGATATCGACTGATATATAAAACATTTTATCGTGATAACATTTTTAGTCATATCTCCAGTGATGGGAATAACGGCGTTATAAATAACGGCGTTACTAACGGCGTTAGTTTTTTCAGTAACGAGTAATCTAATTGATTACTCTTCCCATCATTATAACGCCGTTACCGTTACTGCCAAAAAATGCAGCGCGTTACTTTGACAGACCAACTGGATCTCTAAACCGAGTGGCAGAGATATGCCTTACTGTTCTTCCTCTCTGGTGAGTGCGGACACGAGACAATCGCATAAATGATGACGATTGGCTGAGGTAGGGAATCATTTCATGGTGAGCCAATCAGAGGTAGAGTTGGGCGGGTGTTGTTTACACAAATTCGAAAGCATGCATAGTCGGACACAGAACGACACAAGTGAGTCAATGAGAAACAGGGATGGCGAGCAGTGTTGCCAAGTCCGCTTGTTATAAGGGACTTTGGGCTTGCTTTTCTGTAAAGTCGCGGGTTGCTGGTTTTTGGGCTTGTTTTCTAAAGTGTAGTTGCTGATTTGGGCTTGCTTTGCTCCCTGTATGAACTCCTACTGATTCTCTCCCAGTTCTCCACAATAAAGCGAAACATGAACACGGTAGTTATGTTTGTCCTTTTCCAGGATCTGTCTACAACCCCGTTTCCTTGGTTACCACGCGCGCCCGATCCGGCACCCCCCCACACACACGAACAACTACACCTGACAGAGTGACGATGTCCAGGAATAAGTGGGGAAAATAATATGATAAAGAGTGGGAGAAAGAGACTAGATTGGCTCAGTTTTGAACCAGAAAGCTAACGTTTGCTACCAAGGTTTAAAGTCAATAACTTTGTGTACTGTTAATAAACAGTAATATAATTTGTTAGTGTGTTTAATAACAACAATTTTTACGGATCCACTATATAAACATAGTTATTATAATATAATACATGACATTTGATTGGAGGCTAGTCTCACTTTGTCCCACAGCAACATTAAAATAGTTTAGATTTGTGTACACTGTTTCTGTTCATTATTGATAAGTGTCCATTTCATTATAATATTCAGATTTATTATAAATAATTGAACATGTATTTTAAGTTCTGTTAAAGAGGGGTGGAGGTGGGGTCCAAATTATTTAACACATTTGAGCATTTAAAAATTTACTTGAAAGTAACGCAATAGTTACTTTCCAAAGTAACTAGTTACTTTTATAATTTGTTACTCAGTAACTACTTAAGTTACTTTTTGGGAGAAGTAACTAGTAACTGTAACTAATTACTTTTTTAAAGTAACTTGCCCAACACTGCATATCTCCCAGGCCTAGGTTTATTTACCCCAAATTAAACAGAATAATAGTTAACAGTACTTGCAAATCAGACTTCTATGTAATGTGGATGTTTTGCTTTATTATAGATTTATTCCAGTGGAGTATTTTGTATAGATGTCAAAACCTAAATCCCAATTACATGTATTTTGACATAATTTTGTACAGTACCACACTGAAATGTAGTGTTTCCACAGTGTTTCATACAACGTCCATACATTGTAGGCCTACAATAAAAATGCTTTTTAACAGTATTGGCATACTACGTCAAAAGTTAGTTGGCTTTTTTCCATTTAATTTGCTGATGGCTATCACGCTTAGCATAAGAGCAAAGTAATACAGATGATAATACAGATATGATGTACCCTTCTGCACTGATAAGGAGTCAACTTACTATAACTGATTTGGGGTCCGAACATTATAAACCCGTCGTCGTATGGCATGACGGCGTCGAAATGACCTCCCAATGGGGTCAACTTCCTGTAGGCTCTGTCTGACTCGCCAACGTTGAATTCGTATGCTACGTGATCTAAGGCTCCCAAGCACATATGCTTCACCTGCATTTGGTGTGGTCTGCAGGATATCAGTCACAACTGTGTTCAGGTCTTGATGTGATAATACTGAATATTCCAAAGGTTGCACTCCTAATAAATGTCTATGTCTGTAGAGTGTTCGAGGACTGATCCCAAAGCATGAAGCAATTCTTTGCCAGTTCATTCCAATGTTTACACAATAAGATATCTGCTGTGATGTTATACTGTACCGGGGGCGGCCTGGGTGGCCAGTCAAAGTTGTTGGAGGTACCAGGACACTATTGGGAACACCAATGGCTCTCTGTCTGTTTTCATGTTCACTCAACAGGGAACAAAAGTGTATGTATAAGTCATTCAATATACTGACATGCTGTGTATTGCTTGGCTCATCAACAAATGTTGACATGGAGAGAAATGCAGATATAGTCCGTGCATGATCGTCAAGCTCTCTGTATCGCCTCTCCTGGTCCTGACCGTCTGAGACATCCCTTTGTATTTCTTCAATGCAGTGCAGTGCACTACTTAAGAAATTGATAATTTCCTCTTCATTGCCTTTCACCTCAATAAACAACGATTGGAAGTGGAAAATAAAAAGAACAACACGAAAAAAAAAGATCATTGTAAAAGTCAAATTCTCTTCTAAATAACGTAGCCTACAGTTTGTTTGTCTATATGTTCACCAGTGTTCTTCTGCTCAGAATACCACTTCCGGTTCTATTTTTTTCAAAATAAGAGCGTGAGGATTTTCCTACTTTTTCATAACAGATTGGACACTACCATTCAGTTTGGTAGTATGAAACCTATATCCGGACACTCGTGAGGAATTCCTCTTTCACATAAAACTCATAGCTAAGTAAAAGGCAATTGTGGGGTCTTATTTTTGACATTTTTGTCATAAAACGAACGGAAAAGTGTCGAATCTGCAGGCTCTGTCCTACAGAATGGATTAACCTGAAGAAGAGGACAAACAAACGATGAGGAAACAAAGAGCTTGTCCCCGCCTCCCCTTGATACGGCTCGTCATTTTTATCTGGTGCTTCTTTATATAACAGCGACATAACTTAATAAAACAACATGTAAGTACGCTTCGTTTATTGTCTTTTTATTTTGTTTGAAAACAACTTTTTAGCTGCTAACAAGTTGGCTCTGTGGAGGCTGTATGTAGCTAAACTGTAAGCCTCGGCCAACATGCTAATGTAACAGTGTAAATAATTAACTTAAGTTTATTGTTAAATTCCTGTCCAACTTGGGACGAACAACTGTATGGTTTCGTTTTTGTTTTATTTTGAAAATCCACAGCGGACGTTTGTTTTGTACTAAATGCGGTGCATTCTGGGTATCTCACAGAAGCGAACGAGTTACTGTGGGTAAGTTGCCGCTCCGTTCGCTTGATATTAATTAAGTGTAATAGTAGTCTATGTTTCATTTCATGTGTTAAACTTATCAGCATTTACTGTTTATATCTTATATCAAACGAAATGCCTGTAGTATTTGAAGTTTGACCACTTTGTGAGCATTTGTCAATTTTAATTTCTGTGAACGAGTAGCATTTAGCTAGCTGCTAATGCCCGTTATGAATGAACGTGACTTGTACATTTCCTAATATGGAATTCTCCTTCGTAGTTCGAGCGGGAAAGAGCTGCCAAATGTCTGGACCGCCTGTATGGAGACAATATCGAAAAGTTTGACGTAAAAATGTTACTTCTCATTGTATACTTACACGTATAGTTCTGCACACATTTCAATATGTTTTGAACCTTAGCTGAGAATAAAGAATTTTCAACAAATGATTGTCACACTTTTATTCCTCTGTAAAGTGAAACTGTTTGATTAGAATGAATTTGATTGAAGTTGTAAATCATTATTTATAGTGAACATACTCTTCTGCTGTTCTCTGTGATGTTCTCCTCTGAAGACGTTGAGGATGTTTTGAAGTGTATGTTGGTTTAAACAGTTTGGTTCTCGCTCTGGATGTTGTTGGTACAATGAACCTGTGATGACCTCATAAAAAGAAGAAGAGACTGATTAAAATGAAATACTGTTCAATAAGAAGGAAAATAATGACAGAGGAGGAAACAGCATGAGATATTGATCCAAGAAACCTGATGATCACCTGGGCTTTAGTAGTAAAGTAACTAACAGTCTATGATGACCTTGATAGTTAAAATTGTTCATTGAATTTGTAATCACAGCAAGGGGACGATTTACAAAGCAGTACAAGGTGAGTGGCTTCAATAAACAGCGTACAGTAATAATGTAAATAAAATAAAAAAAGGTATTGTACAGAACACTTGGCCACTAATTATATTGTAATCAAGCCAAACTTTGTGAAGCTACAAGTAAGATATATATTTTTGGATTAAGGAACTATGTTGCTAGCTCCAGTCAGGGAAATTGAAAGAGGCTAATGTATTTTTCAACACAACGGTGAGTGTTTTTCTGATCAAAAGACTTGATACAAACATACGTTGTTTGTTACTGTTGCTATATCCTGGTTGTGAGCGTACTCTAGCAGTCACATAAATTAAATATATGAACTCATTTAAGGGCATAATATGACCCCTTTAAATCAATTAATATTATTTTTCTACACAAAGGCAGTTGAACTTAAAACTACTTTTCATTCATGCTGCCCTGCACTAGTTGCCATACATTGCCCTAATGTTGCACACTTGAAGAAATTAATCTCAGTGTTTTTTAAAATGTTTAATGTAGAGCTCAGCAACTGTAAATGTATACAAACAGAAAGCACATTGTTGAGAACTCGCTTCTGCACATCTTTTCACAGCACATTGAGCTACAATGTGACTACACTGATTAATTGCGCAGAAGGACTCACAAAGCAGCACACTCCATCTTGTGGTGAAAATAGGCAACAACATCCAAATTACTTACAAAGCGCTTTCTGTCTGTCTGTCTGTCTGTCTGTCTGTCTGTCTGTCTGTCTGTCTGTCTGTCTTTGGAGAACAATTTATATTTAACCTTTAAAGTAAATAAAACAAAAGTATGGAATAACACAGTAAATTAACTATTTCCCAAAAATGAGACAACATGGTTAAGCAACTAAAATATATAGGGGGTGCCCGTTTTTAAACACTTATGAACTTCCTATCCTCACACTAATGTTACCTTAAAGACAACAATTAAACTGACATCCTGTTCTTCCTACGCGTGAAATCAAAACGGTACCTATCCTCCTGGCGCTGCTGTTACTCCTTCTCAAGCCATGGTGTCTCTTCTCCGGTGGTCTGTCGTAGCCCAGCCACAAAGTAGGATGAGGGTTTTCCTTCGTTGTCTTCTTGTCCACAAAATGAAATGATGAAAAACCAAATGTCCTATATATATTTCCATACACTATTTTTATTCGCATTATTATTATTTTAGCTATGTCACTGCTTAAAACAGTTCCTAAGGGGCTGTTTTGAGTAGTGGCAGGCACTTTTTGGAGCAGTGGCATAGTGGAAAAAAAACCAAAAACGTCTATGTACAATCCTGTTTTTTTTGTAAATATTTTCAATCAATTCATATTTTTTTCCAAATTTACTTTTTATATTTCAATTTTTATACATTTGAAGTACATTTTTATTATTCAAAATAGTTTGTTCAGCCCTCTGTGTGTTTTAGAATAAAATAATAATATGTTTTTTTTAAATGAATTCTCTATTTTTTGTGTATTTGGGTCCTGTGTGTTGTTACAGTATCTCAAGGTGACTAATGAATGGTTGGATCATAAAGGTGAGGTTGTGACGAAAAAAATGATACTAGGCACTTAACATTTTCGATTTAGTCAGATATAAGTAAAATGAAAATAATAGCAAAACGGCCAAAATAGCCTCAGACCTCAGATGGTTAAAACACTCACTACAGAAAAAATGTAGTGTATGTGAGAGGTAAAACAGTGAATGTGAGAGGTAGACCAGTGTATGTGAGAGGTAAACCAGTGAATGTGAGAGGTAAACCAGTGAATGTGAGCGGTAAACCAGTGAATGTGAGAGGTAAACCAGTGAATGTGAGAGGTGTGTCTTGTGTATGTGAGAGGTAAAACAGTGAATGTGAGAGGTGTGTCTTGTGAATGTGAGAGGTAAAACAGTGAATGTGAGAGGTGTGTCTTGTGAATGTGAGAGGTAAAACAGTGAATGGGAGAGGTAAAACTGTGAATGTGAGAGGTAAAACAGTGAATGTGAGAGGTAAAACAGTGTATGTGAGAGGTAAAACAGTGTATGTGAGAGGTAAAACTGTGAATGTGAGAGGTAAAACAGTGAATGTGAGAGGTAAAACTGTGTATGTGAGAGGTAAAACTGTGAATGTGAGAGGTAAAACTGTGTATGTGAGAGGTAAAACAGTGAATGTGAGAGGTAAAACTGTGAATGTGAGAGGTAAAACAGTGAATGTGAGAGGTAAAACAGTGAATGGGAGAGGTAAAACTGTGAATGGGAGAGGTGTGTCTTGTGAATGGGAGAGGTAAAACAGTGAATGTGAGAGGTAAAACAGTGAATGTGAGAGGTAAAACAGTGAATGGGAGAGGTAAAACAGTGAATGTGAGAGGTAAAACAGTGAATGTGAGAGGTAAAACAGTGAATGTGAGAGGTAAAACTGTGTATGTGAGAGGTAAAACTGTGTATGTGAGAGGTAAAACAGTGAATGTGAGAGGTAAAACAGTGAATGTGAGAGGTAAAACTGTGTATGTGAGAGGTAAAACAGTGAATGGGAGAGGTAAAACAGTGAATGGGAGAGGTAAAACAGTGTATGGGAGAGGTAAAACAGTGAATGTGAGAGGTAAAACAGTGAATGGGAGAGGTAAAACAGTGAATGGGAGAGGTAAAACAGTGAATGGGAGAGGTAAAACTGTGAATGGGAGAGGTAAAACAGTGAATGGGAGAGGTAAAACAGTGTATGGGAGAGGTAAAACTGTGAATGGGAGAGGTAAAACAGTGAATGGGAGAGGTAAAACAGTGAATGTGAGAGGTGTGTCTTGTGAATGGGAGAGGTAAAACAGTGAATGTGAGAGGTAAAACAGTGAATGTGAGAGGTAAAACAGTGAATGTGAGAGGTAAAACAGTGTATGTGAGAGGTAAAACTGTGTATGTGAGAGGTAAAACAGTGAATGTGAGAGGTAAAACAGTGAATGTGAGAGGTAAAACAGTGTATGTGAGAGGTAAAACAGTGAATGTGAGAGGTAAAACAGTGAATGGGAGAGGTAAAACAGTGAATGGGAGAGGTAAAACAGTGAATGGGAGAGGTAAAACAGTGAATGTGAGAGGTAAAACAGTGAATGTGAGAGGTAAAACTGTGTATGTGAGAGGTAAAACAGTGTATGTGAGAGGTAAAACAGTGAATGGGAGAGGTAAAACAGTGAATGGGAGAGGTAAAACAGTGAATGGGAGAGGTAAAACAGTGAATGGGAGAGGTAAAACAGTGAATGGGAGAGGTAAAACAGTGAATGGGAGAGGTAAAACAGTGAATGGGAGAGGTAAAACTGTGAATGTGAGAGGTAAAACTGTGAATGGGAGAGGTAAAACAGTGTATGTGAGAGGTAAAACTGTGAATGGGAGAGGTAAAACAGTGAATGTGAGAGGTAAAACAGTGAATGTGAGAGGTAAAACAGTGAATGTGAGAGGTAAAACTGTGAATGGGAGAGGTAAAACAGTGTATGGGAGAGGTAAAACAGTGAATGTGAGAGGTAAAACAGTGAATGGGAGAGGTAAAACAGTGAATGTGAGAGGTAAAACAGTGAATGTGAGAGGTAAAACAGTGAATGTGAGAGGTAAAACAGTGAATGTGAGAGGTAAAACAGTGAATGTGAGAGGTAAAACAGTGAATGTGAGAGGTAAAACAGTGAATGTGAGAGGTAAAACAGTGAATGGGAGAGGTAAAACAGTGAATGTGAGAGGTAAAACAGTGAATGTGAGAGGTGTGTCTTGTGAATGGGAGAGGTAAAACTGTGAATGGGAGAGGTGTGTCTTGTGTATGTGAGAGGTAAAACAGTGAATGTGAGAGGTAAAACAGTGAATGGGAGAGGTAAAACAGTGAATGGGAGAGGTAAAACAGTGAATGGGAGAGGTAAAACTGTGAATGTGAGAGGTAAAACAGTGAATGTGAGAGGTAAAACAGTGTATGTGAGAGGTAAAACAGTGAATGTGAGAGGTAAAACTGTGTATGTGAGAGGTAAAACTGTGTATGTGAGAGGTAAAACAGTGAATGGGAGAGGTAAAACAGTGAATGGGAGAGGTAAAACAGTGAATGGGAGAGGTAAAACTGTGAATGTGAGAGGTAAAACAGTGAATGTGAGAGGTAAAACAGTGAATGTGAGAGGTAAAACAGTGAATGTGAGAGGTAAAACTGTGAATGGGAGAGGTAAAACTGTGAATGTGAGAGGTGTGTCTTGTGAATGTGAGAGGTAAAACAGTGAATGTGAGAGGTAAAACAGTGTATGTGAGAGGTAAAACTGTGTATGTGAGAGGTAAAACTGTGAATGGGAGAGGTAAAACAGTGAATGTGAGAGGTAAAACTGTGTATGGGAGAGGTAAAACAGTGTATGTGAGAGGTAAAACTGTGTATGTGAGAGGTAAAACAGTGAATGTGAGAGGTAAAACAGTGAATGTGAGAGGTAAAACTGTGAATGGGAGAGGTAAAACAGTGAATGTGAGAGGTAAAACAGTGAATGGGAGAGGTAAAACAGTGAATGTGAGAGGTAAAACAGTGAATGGGAGAGGTAAAACAGTGAATGTGAGAGGTGTGTCTTGTGAATGGGAGAGGTAAAACTGTGAATGGGAGAGGTAAAACAGTGAATGTGAGAGGTGTGTCTTGTGTATGGGAGAGGTAAAACTGTGAATGGGAGAGGTAAAACAGTGTATGTGAGAGGTAAAACAGTGTATGTGAGAGGTAAAACTGTGAATGTGAGAGGTTAAACAGTGAATGTGAGAGGTAAAACTGTGTATGTGAGAGGTAAAACAGTGTATGTGAGAGGTAAAACAGTGAATGTGAGAGGTAAAACTGTGTATGTGAGAGGTAAAACTGTGAATGTGAGAGGTAAAACTGTGAATGTGAGAGGTAAAACAGTGAATGTGAGAGGTAAAACTGTGTATGTGAGCCGCATGCGGCTCGGGAGCCGCGGGTTGGCCACCCCTGCACTATTTCTTTTTTCAGGGAAATTGTACCTGTGAATCCCTCGGGACTTTAAGGAAGGACCTGGATCAAAGAATAGGTTGTACCTGCCAAGCAGTGACTCAGTACATACGAAACATTGTCCAATACTACTGGTGTCAAAAAAACATCATGTTATTTTGAGTATTCATTCAGTACGTCTCTTGTTTCACTGTAGATCACATGTGGAGACGTGCATAGAGGACAACACGCCATGTGGAGCCTGCTGCTGACAGCCTATGTCTTCAATGTCAAACTACAATGTTAGCCAAAAACAACATGAAGCAGATTTAAAGAAATGTATTTAAATCTATTTTTGTATTCTACATAATTCATTTAAGTGATATATGTCTTGTAGATTCAGTTTTTGGGGTTCAGGATCCATGGATGTCAGAGCTCGCTGTCCCGTGGGAGGGAGGGTTAGAGGTAGCCTTTGTGTGATTGAAAGTAAAATACATGGAGCTAAAACTCCCTTTATAAGTCGACAGCAGAGGCTTCCTGGAATCATCCTTTTTGTGCTTCCTTAGGAGTGTCAGGTGCTACACACTCAAGAAGGCCACCAATAAGGCGCCGGTAGCCTGGTGGTTGGTTTGGTTTTATGCTGGTGCTTAAGGGCGACATCTACTGGATCAAAAAGTCCAAAATGAAAAATGCAAATCAAGTACAATCAAGAAAGGCTTGCCAACAAAAGCATGTTTTTAGAAAGGACTTAAAAGAGACCTATGACTCAGCTGACCTGATCTCCTCGGACAGATCATTCCACAGTTTCTGAGTCTTCACAGCAAACGCTCTGTCTCTTTAAGTTGTCCGCCTGGCATATGGAACCGGAAGACCTCTGCCCGAGGAGCTCAACGTACATGTCTCAAAGTACAGTAGTAACAGGTCTGAGATATACGCAGCTCCACAGAAAATGTGTGCTCAAAGGGCAGTAACCCCTCCCCCAGCCTGCTCACCTCTTCTAACAGGCCGCCTCATCCTGCTCAATTGGAAATCAACATCACCACCATCCCACAGGGTTAGGGCTCTCATGTATCATCTTAACCTGGAGAAGCTGAAGCACACCAAGTTCCTCAATTACTTTGAGAAAGAATTTGCCGCAAATAACCCAAGGTAGTCCCTTTACCTCGGCGGCGTATGAATGGGATTAGTTACTTCTGATGGTCCCACTACATAGCAACCTCTGCCATCAGTGTGTGAATGGGTAAAAGCGCTTTGAGTAGTCAGAAGACAAGAAAAGTGCTCTACAACCTCGTGTCCATTTACCAAGCCCATTGACTCTCTCTCTCTCCCTGATTTCTGACTCTATCCACTGTCCTATCTCTAAATAAAAGCATGAAAAGCAAAAAAATAAACCTTTTAAAAACAGTTTAATAATACAAACATAATAAGATAATAATAAAGAATAAAGAAAGTATTTAAAAAAGTGTAACTTAAAACTTTTGACCTACTTTGCATTTAAGGAGTCATAAGCATGCAAACATGTCCTCCCACTGTCATTATCTAAAACAGTCACTACCTTAATAAGAAGATGACGTTAACAGCTGTATTACATTATGTTCAGGGACAATGACAATGATATCTCTTTTATTGTAGTTCAAGTTAAACTTTATCTGTCATGTAACTGCAGCTCGGCTCCTGACTATTTGAATATCAGTTGTGAGTTTTTATGGACATAAGAATGATGAGTGTGAAGTGTTCAAGTGATACATTTACACACACAGACCGTTTGTGTGTGACTAAGAAAAGCCACATTATTTGCATGTGTCCTTTTGAACTTTCTACTGTACCTGAGGTCACACGTCTCTCAGACAAAATGTATGTAGGACGTTACTCCCTGAGAACCAAACACATCCTTATTAGGGAAGAACCAGGCGTAGCGACCTCTATATGGAACACCCAGAAGACCTCTGTCCGAGGAGCTCAACGTACATGTCTCAAAGTGCAGAGGTAACAGGTCTGAGATATACCTGAGAGAAAGTCCATAGAGAGCCTTAAAAAGAAGGAGTGAAACCTTAACGTGCCTTTTTCAGCAGACACTTTTATCTTTGGACAGCTGGTATCTATGTTGGTTGCTTCTTTGGTGCATAAAACTTGATGAAGTGTCCTTCAGTGTTCCCTTTCAGTGGATTGAAAGGCCTCACTGTTCCTCTAACTGTTAGCTAGACAGTTTGAAGTTTGATGTTTTTTATTGTATTATTGTGTCATTCATACATTTATATGCCCAGCCTGCATGGGCTAACATGACACCATGAGTTAAAACGTTCCAGGATCAGAGTGCATAGTAGGTCTATTTATTGTCTTGGAACAAAAAGAGGAAGCAAAAAGCAAGACAAACCCTAAGAGAATATCTTTGTCTTCTTTTCCAAGCTTTTGAGACAAAATTAGCAAGCTTAAACACATCATACTTAAACACCCATTCCAGTTTTTGCACATCTGTCCACCCCAATATTTCAGGTTTTTAACGAGCTACTTCATGAAACAATAATTCTTTTAAATCAACATATGTTGTACAATGCAAAAGAAAATGGGACTGAGTTTCAACTTCCTCCAAATAACACATCTCACAAAGTCTGTTTTCTTCTAGAATAGTTTTGAATACCTAACCCATGTACAGAGGCTATAGTCCTCCAAGTGGGAGGCTCGGGTTGAAATCCGACTTTTGGCTCCTTTCCCGCATGTTATTCCCCACTCGGCTGTGGCTCAGTTGGTAGAGTCGGTCGTCTCTCGACCGGAAGGTCGAGGGTACAATCCCCAGCTCCTGCAGCCACATGTGTCCTTGGGCAAGACCCTTAACCCCAAGTTGCTCCTGCTGCTTTATCGGCAGCTTATGTATGACAGATGAATGATTAGTTACTTCTGATGGTCCCACTACATAGCAACCTCTGCCATCAGTGTGTGAATGGGTAAAAGCGCTTTGAGTAGTCAGAAGACAAGAAAAGTGCTCTACAACCTCGTGTCCATTTACCAAGCCCATTGACTCTCTCTCTCCCTGATTTCTGACTCTATCCACTGTCCTATCTCTAAATAAAAGCATAAAAAGCCCAAAAATAAATATAATACAAACACTGTAAGGTAACAATAAAGAAAGTATTTAAAAAGTGTAACATAAAACTTTTGACCTACTTTGCATTTAAGGAGTCATACGCATGCAAACATGTCCTCCCACTGTCATTATCTAAAACAGTCACTACCTTAGTAAGAAGATGACGTTAACAGCTGTATTACATTATGTTCAGGGACGATGACAATGATATCTCTTTTATTGTAATTCAAGTTAAACTTTATCTGTCATGTAACTGCAGCTCGGCTCCTGACTATTTGAATATCAGTTGTGAGTTTTTATGGACATAAGAATGATGAGTGTGAAGTGTTCAAGTGATACATTTACACACACAGACCGTTTGTGTGTGACTAAGAAAAGCCACATTATTTGCATGTGTCCTTTTGAACTTTCTACTGTACCTGAGGTCACACGTCTCTCAGACAAAATGTATGTAGGACGTTACTCCCTGAGAACCAAACACATCCTTATTAGGAACGAACCAATCTTGGGCAACATCGACACTCCTATATAAAACGCTCGGTGAGACGAAAACTTTCACAGAGCTTATTCTCAAGAAGCTTGAAAATGGTGTCCAGAAAGGTCTTGCCCATCGATGGCGCTGTCACCTTCGTGGTTGTCGTGGTTTTCCTCGTTCCATCGGTACTGCTGAATCCTCCAAAGTTTAAAGATACGTTTATGAAGAAGTGTTTGGAGTTTAAAGAGACACAAGTCAAGTAAGTTTCTTAGAATTTTGAGTCCAAGTTGTTGCCACATGAATGAACATCTGGGTTGTGTAAAAACATATTGTTTGCTATCATATTCATTATGTATAAAAGTGTAAACAACTTTTCATGTACTAAGTAATAACATTTATTTTTCAGCTGTGAAAAAGCATGGGTTCCCTTCGAACAAGCCTATGTAGGGAAGGACCCAAATGAAGTCACTGCCAAAGATTATGAACCACTCTTTGCTGAGATCCCCTTCAAGCATCCATGCGAAAAAGTAAACATCTGTAACCACACATCTGTCTGAGTAACATCCTTATTCTTGTGAATTAACGCAGATTTGTATACTTAACGGCATATCATCTCTGTATCTCAGACACTGCTGTATAGCAAAACAAGTGATGTGGTCTATAAGTTCGCTGGAAAAGGAGAGTGTTACATCCCCGTTGGGCTCACTATGTTGGGATACGTGCTGAACGGTTTGATCTGGTGTGGGAAGAAGAACAGCCCGGGTAAGTCATGAGTCATAGTGACGTTAAGACGCCTTTAAATCAGCAACAGTTCAGTGTAGTGTAGGCTAAAGATGACCAAATTCCTGCATGCTGAATTTTCCTGAAGTCAAAACTAAATAAAAAATCTGGTGAAGATACATTTAGCCAATCAGTGGAACAAACGACCCGCTGACGTGAGTCTGTAGAAACTTTAAGTTCTATTAAGAGCGGTCTTAAAACATTATTCTTCTACCGCCTTTGGCTGCTCATTTATTTTGTGTGTGTGTGTGTGTGTGTGCGTGTGTGTGTATGTGCGTGTGTGTATGTGTGTGTGTGCGTACGTGTGTGTGTGTGTGTGCGTGTGCGTGTGTGTGTGTGTGTGCGTGTGTGTGTGTGTGTGTGCGTGTGAGTGTGTGTGTGAGTGTGCGTACGTGTGCGTGTGTGTGTGCGAGTGCGTGTGTGTGTGTGTGTGCATGTGTGTGTGAGTGTGCGTACGTGTGCGTGTGTGTGTGCGAGTGCGTGTGTGTGTGTGTGCATGTGTGTGTGTGTGTGTGTGTGCGTGTGAGTGTGTACATATGTGACCTGCTCCATCATTTTGAGTCACATTGACCAAGAAACACATTTTGAGTCTCAGCTTTATGTCAATACCAAAATTATTTTTCTACTCCAAATATTCTATGAGATACGCTCTTCCAAAGGTCGACTGTCACCAAACCTTGTTTTTGAGAAAAAGGGCTTTAAAGATAGAAATCAATATTCTGCCATATTCCAAATGAATTGAAAGACTATAAAGAGTCAAGTCAATTCAAAGTGCTTTACATAAAACATTCAAAGCATTGTGACAAAGTGCACAGAAACACATTATAAAAGGACTTAAATACAATTTAAGAATGATCATTAAAGATCCCAGATGATAGAAAATAAAAACAAGAAGGTCGTAACAGTTACAAGAAATGAATCAATCAGAACACAATCATTAAAAACAATGATGTACAATATCATCTGATAGTGTTATTTACTGTAATACAGGGTTCCCACGGGTCCTTGAAATCCTTGCAAAAAATAATAATCAAGACCTTGAAAGTTTTTGAAAATAGACATGGGTCATTGAAGGTGCTTGAATGTATATATTTTGTGCATGAATAGAAATTGAAGTTCTTTGGATAATTTGTGTTACTTAACGTTAGTCAATAGGCCACACAGCCTGCCACAGCAACACAGCACGACGTGTTCAAGCCTCTCTCTCTTTTTAATGTTTGTGAGCGTCTGTAAAGCTGCTAGCTCTCAGTGGAAACATTCTCAGTGTTGTTACAGTAATTAACCTTGATCCAAACTATGCCGTGTCGGGTCCTTGAATTAGAGGAAATTGGGCCTGAAAAGTTCTTGAAAAGTCCTTGAATTTGATGTTTTATAAGGAGTGGGAACAATAATATAGAAGAGTATTTAATATGACTATTTTAAACAATTATGTACAATGTAATCAATCTAGTGTCATTTAATTAATGATATAGAAGAGTATTGAATATGACTCAACAATTATGTACAATACAATCTAATCTAGTGTTATTTAATGTAATAATACAGAAGTATATGACCATTAACACTTGCACATGCGTGCCACATGCCCAGAACCTGTCTTGTAACACTTGTGTATTCACGGACGAGCCACAGCTGGTTTTGGACAAACCAGATCTTTTGTGTCCTGTGGAAGTGGTGGTACTTCTTAACACCAGGCAGAGGCTTGAAGCTGGGAGTGAGGAAGCTGTATGTCAGACCTTTTGAAACCGGGGATGCGCCCAGGGAGTGGCATGGCGTGGACATCAGCAAAATTGACTGCTTCAGTCTTTGGATGTCCTGAACAGTCAGCAGCCTCCTGCTCAAAACAAGCCCACCAGACCTTTTCATCCTTGGTGCCAATCCATATTGTTTAAAAATGTGATAAGGTTGGTGAGCTTGTTTTGAGATATTCTGGAAAAAATAACCATTATGCAAATTAGATGAAGTATGTCATATGCTTATCATTATAGTTTTTTAAAGAGCTTCATGTAGGGTTTATTTTAAAAGCTAACTCACACATGCAGAAACTTGAAGGTCTCCCGGCATATTTTCTGTCCATCAAGAAGTCAGCAGTTCTCTGATGCCTACGCTCCTTCTGCTGGCTTCTCTTGGAGCACACCGTATCCTTGGACAGGTTCATATAGGAGCTTATCTTTCCCAGGAGAACCAGATGTTTTTCATCTACAAAAGGACATAGCATTATGATATGCCCCATGTTCAGAACATAACATTAACCATGAGATTTCAGATGGTTTTACAACCCATACTTTTATTATAGGCTATGTGTTGCTATATTTACAATTATTTCCTCACATTTCCGTCTCTCACATACACTCATAATGCGTTTGCTAGCCTACACACACTCACTCACTCACTCACTCACTCACTCACTCACTCACTCACACAGACTCACACAGACAGACAGACAGACTCACTCACTCACTCACTCACTCACTCACTCACTCACACAGACTCACACAGACAGACAGACAGACTCACTCACTCACTCACACACACACACACAGACTCATTCACACACACTCACTCACTCACTCACTCACTCACTCACTCACTCACTCACTCACTCACTCACTCACACACACGACACACACACACACACACACACACACACTCAAACACACACACACACACACACACACACACACACACACACACAGACAAGACATTATAAGGCAGACAGACAGACAGTTGAGCAATGTCGTCGTTGTGCAAATTCATTTTGTCTAGGCTGTTAATCTGTCTCCGTGTCCGTGTCCATCTACACAGATGACAGAACTGATGACACACAAATACGCTAGCCGTAACTTATAGAAACTTATAAAAAACGAAACAGCCCAAAATTTTATTTTCTTGTAAAAACGTGTTTCTACACAAACGGGCTGCTGCGACATCCGACTCATTTTGATGGAACGCGTCACATATGTATAGTTGGTGTATGTGTGTATATGTTGTATGGGATGGTTCAGGCTTGTTTTATACATTTGTTTTGAATTTAAAGGTCACATATTATTCTCCTTTTCAACCAGTGTAAATAAGTCTCAGAGCTCCCCAAAACATGTGTGTGAAGTTTCTTGTTCTAAATCCACTCTGATCCTGTATTTGATGTATTTGAAGTGGTCTGGCACATCTCCAGCTACCAGACCAACTTCCATATTTTTGGTCCACATGCATCGGGACTTGAACCGGTGACCCTTCGGTTCCCAACCCAAGTCCCAACTGACTGAGCTACTGCCGCTACCCAATTGAATTAAATAAATCTATCTACAAATAAGACACTTTTTCTACTTTGTCATTTCTGATATCCCTCACAGTCAGTTGTAGCTTTGTGAAGCCTAAACTCTGTAAACTATCACGCAAACACTTAATGTCTTTTATTCTAGAAACTTTCACTTATGACAAGTGTGTGGAGACCGACATCAACCCTTATATTTCATTTTGGACAATGGCCTCCATCAAGGTAAGTAACCAGCGAGAAATCACTTGTTTTTCATCACTTACATTAATTCAGTCAGTGACACGTGCAAAAACAGAAAACACTTTGCCTCAAGGGAACTAGTTATAGTTAATCAAGAGAGACAAGTGAATTAAGAAATTATTTATTACAATGAATAACATGGAAATGTGACTTGTCAGAAAGCCGTTGGCGCTTGGACTCTATGGGGTGGCTGATGTGTTTGGAGAATGACAATGCTAAGCGTGGACAGAATAAACCCCCCCATGGAGTCCAGACCCTGGTGGTGGTGAAGCTGCTGACTTGAAGAGACCTGATGATGGAATTGATAGATGATGATTCTGCAAAGATGGGCGGTGATGGGGAGGTGGAGGGGCGCACAAAACATCAGCATGAAGGAACTAAGGCAGATAGAGAATCATATTTAAAAGGGGAGCAGAATAATGATAGGTTGAAAATGAGGGAGGAACCCCATGTGATTGGTTAGATGAGTACCGCTGAGGAGACAGCTGATTACCCAATGACAGCCCCAGAAAATGACAGCTCGAGAATGACAGCAGAAACATGAGTGAGTGTGCAAAAATAAATGAATGAGATAGACCCGATCGTGAAGGACTGAACTTACGCTAGAGCTTCATAACAATTCTTAATTTCTCCAACACTTTGCTGTCAAATGCCTGGGTCTTTAAAACACACAACTGAGCCTAACTGCAGAAACCTGACAGATAATAAAGTCGGATGGACAGATGGATAGATGGATGGATGGATAGATAGATGGATAGATGGATGGATAGATGGATGGATGGATGGATGGATGGATGGATGGATAGATAGATGGATAGATGGATGGATGGATAGATGGATGGATAGATGGATGGATGGATAGATAGATGGATAGATAGATGGATGGATGGATGGATAGATGGATGGATGGATGGATAGATGGATGGATAGATGGATGGATGGATGGATGGATGGATGGATGGATAGATGGATGGATCATTTTATGAAATAAATAACTAATAACTTGTTCTTTTGTCTGCTGTAGTATGCACAACATGCCTGTGCTGTCGTCACAGTGCTGCTGAATGGAGAGGTATCAGACCCATACGATCCTGACAGGTAGGCAGCAGCACTACACTTGTAATGTGGCCGGTTTTATGAACTCTTCAGTGATTACCAAAAAATGCTGCGTTGTTTGACACCTGCACAGTGCTTTAAATATTAGCATTAGGACTACTGATGGCAGCAAGTTAATCATCAATAATACAATAATCTTTCAGAGTAGTATGTTAAGTTTCTCCCAGCTGTTGCTCTATGCTAGCACAGGGGTTTTAACATATACTCGTAGGATATACTTCTGCTATATGTATGTGTAACATGTTGCACATTCTTCTTCAAGAGGAGAAAGTGGTCGGTAGCTCATTTTCAGTGGTACACGACTTTCTGTTATCTCAGTGTCACTCACAGCTGCTGATCTATTCTGATTGGCTGAAGGGGTGTTTGTTATTCTGGTAAATTGAAAGATTGGAGTAGAAAAAGAACACCGATTTCAAAAGGCAGTGATAAATAAGATCTAAACAGAGTTATTTTAAAATATTATTGTCAAAAGTAATGTCTTCCCTCCAAGTTTTATGCGACCCCCTCCCCCAGCACCATGTGGACCACATTTGAAAAACACTGTTCTGGTATATTTTGTATTCACTGATTTTCTGTGGAGAGCACTTTATGTTACATTTGTATTGTATAAAAAGCTGTATACAAATAATTGAGATGATTGATTGAGATGAAAAAGCTGTGTTTTAAAATATCTCAGCCCTGTACTTTTAAATGCTGCCTGATGTAACGGCCCCTGTTAAGCTGACTTGTTGTTTTCTTTCTCAATGTTTCTCTTATCTTATTAGTTTCTTAGTACGTGATGAGGTACCATATCTTGAACATCCCAAAGTGAAGAAACTGGTTGTTATCCTGTCTGTTAAGGAGATAAAGTAAGATTTCATTTTTATTTCTTATACCAAGCTTTTGCCACATCGCTCTGAAACTAAATACGCCTAGTTTTTTTTGGCGGTAGTTGTCATCAGTTGACTTAAAATAAGTACAAAGACCAACTGGTAAACATAATTAACCAGTTGCTGTTCTGTGTCCTCCCTGCATTTTTTTTATTTAGGACGCAGTGCAACAATGAATCTCTCAAGAATTTACAAAATGTCCTCAAAGGAAAAAAAATCGATTATGTTTGCAAGGAAGTGCTCAAGTAAGTTGACTGAAGATCACGGTAACATCGTTCTGTGCTGAAGCTGTCACATAACAATCATGTTTATTCCTTTTGTGCTTTGAATAAGCTGTTATCTGTTTTTATAAGCTGTGAGCTCTTTTAGTATCATCACATCTTTGGTCCTTTTGCTCTCAGCTCGTGTTGCTGGGTTCTTGTGTTTCCTGGGTTCTTCTGGTGGGTTCTTATGATGGTCGGGTTAAATATGTTTGTTGGGTATTTTGTTGTGTGGGGTCTTTTTTGTTCTTCTGGTTATTTTTACGTTGTCTATATTCTTGCTGTTGTTTATGTTCGTCTGTGTTTGCTCTTCTGTGTTTGGTTTCTTTTCCTTGATTATTTTTTAATCTGTGTTTTTCAAGGTGTTATATTAATACAGATATTATTATCATTATTCTTTGCTTCATTGCAGATCTCAGCTGGAGAAGTGCGAACATGGAAAATCTGCTGGTGGAGTCTGTTCGTGTTAAGAGTTATTAAAAGTGTGACTTGATTGACTCAGTTGTGATCGCACAATAAAATCATTTGAGCAAAAATGGAAGCAGTCTCTGGTTTAATATGAAACGGTCAATACGCAATGATGTGATGTTTAGTTTAGAAATCTTGAAAGGTAATCCTAATGATACATTTATATTCTGTCTGAAATGATTCAATGAGTATTGTGGGCACTTATCTCAAACCACACAGCCTTACTAGCTCCTTGAGTTACTTCTATTCCATAATATGAGTTTCCAGACAAATGTGCTCAGTTTGTTATCTTAGTTAAGTGTCCAAAGTTTGAATACTTGTGGTTTTGTGTTTCCTTTTTGATCATTTGAAACTGGAAGCTGCTGCCTCAGGTTCGACGAGGGTGTATGCAGAATTTTGAAATGGAGCAGGGCGCAGTGGCACGCTCCGGAGACGGACCACAGCGCTCGCTGTGTGAACACAATGATTGACTAGAGTGGCAGCTAAGAACAGCGTAGTGCGGGGCTCTGACGGACCTCGGCGCGCACGGAGTATGTGTGAATTACTGACGCACAAGGACAATGTTAAACACAAACACAAAAAAAGAACACACAAAATTCGATATGAACTGAGGAGCCGCATGAGACCCGGCATAGAGCCGCATGCGGCTCGGGAGCAGCGGGTTGGCCACACCTGCACTATTTCTTTTTTCAGGGAAATTGTACCTGTGAATCCCTCGGGACTTTAAGGAAGGACCTGGATCAAAAAATAGGTTGTACCTGACAAGCAGTGACTCAGTACGTACGAAATATAAGACATTGTCCAATACTACTGGTGTCAAAAAAACATCATGTTATTTTGAGTATTCATTCAGTACGTCTCTTGTTTCACTGTAGAGCACATGTGGAGACGTGCATAGAGGACAACACGCCATGTGGAGCCTGCTGCTGACAGCCTATGTCTTCAATGTCAAACTACAATGTTAGCCAAAAACAACATGAAGCAGATTTAAAGAAATGTATTTAAATCTATTTTTGTATTCTACATAATTCATTTAAGTGATATATGTCTTGTTGATTCAGTTTTTGGGGTTCAGGATCCATGGATGTCTCAAAATCTTTTAATAATATGAATTTCTTGTAAAATCATTCTTGCTACCTGACTGTTCAACTGATGATCTCACTTCTGATTTTGTGGCAGTATTTGAAATATTTAAATAAAAGAGTCTTATTAAATTGATAGTCATTGATGAAAATGAGGAAAAAAGATCATTGTGTTGCCTTAGCTTCTGCGGCTGTTTGGCAGCATAAGTTCCCCCCATCAAGTCGCTTCAACTTCTTCACTTTGTCCAGTGGTCCAGCCTTGACAGTGGTCGTGGCAGAGCTCGCTGTCCCGTGGGAGGGAGGGTTAGAGGTAGCCTTTGTGTGATTGAAAGTAAAATACATGGAGCTAAAACTCCCTTTATAAGTCGACAGCAGAGGCTTCCTGGAATCATCCTTTTTGTGCTTCCTTAGGAGTGTCAGGTGCTACACACTCAAGAAGGCCACCAATAAGGCGCCGGTAGCCTGGTGGTTGGTTTGGTTTTATGCTGGTGCTTAAGGGCGACATCTACTGGATCAAAAAGTCCAAAATGAAAAATGCAAATCAAGTACAATCAAGAAAGGCTTGCCAATAAAAGCATGTTTTTAGAAAGGACTTAAAAGAGACCTATGACTCAGCTGACCTGATCTCCTCGGACAGATCATTCCACAGTTTCTGAGTCTTCACAGCAAACGCTCTGTCTCTTTAAGTTGTCCGTCTGGCATATGGAACCAGAAGACCTCTGCCCGAGGAGCTCAACGTACATGTCTCAAAGTACAGTAGTAACAGGTCTGAGATATACGCAGCTCCACAGAAAATGTGTGCTCAAAGGGCAGTAACCTCTTCTAGCAGGCCGCCTCATCCTGCTCAATTGGAAATCAACATCACCACCATCCCACAGGGTTAGGGCTCTCATGTATCATCTTAACCTGGAGAAGCTGAAGCACACCAAGTTCCTCAATTACTTTGAGAAAGAATTTGCCGCAAATAACCCAAGGTAGTCCCTTTACCTCGCTGCATCATCGGCGGCGTATGAATGGGATGAGTTACTTCTGATGGTCCCACTACATAGCAACCTCTGCCATCAGTGTGTGAATGGGTAAAAGCGCTTTGAGTAGTCAGAAGACAAGAAAAGTGCTCTACAACCTCGTGTCCATTTACCAAGCCCATTGACTCTCTCTCTCTCCCTGATTTCTGACTCTATCCACTGTCCTATCTCTAAATAAAGGCATAAAAAGCCCAAAAATAAATATAATACAAACACTGTAAGGTAACAATAAAGAAAGTATTTAAAAAGTGTAACATAAAACTTTTGACCTACTTTGCATTTAAGGAGTCATACGCATGCATACATGTCCTCCCACTGTCATTATCTAAAACAGTCACTACCTTAATAAGAAGATGACGTTAACAGCTGTATTACATTATGTTCAGGGACGATGACAATGATATCTCTTTTATTGTAGTTCAAGTTAAACTTTATCTGTCATGTAACTGCAGCTCGGCTCCTGACTATTTGAATATCAGTTGTGAGTTTTTATGGACATAAGAATGATGAGTGTGAAGTGTTCAAGTGATACATTTACACACACAGACCGTTTGTGTGTGACTAAGAAAAGCCACATTATTTGCATGTGTCCTTTTGAACTTTCTACTGTACCTGAGGTCACATGTCTCTCAGACAAAATGTATGTAGGACGTTACTCCCTGAGAACCAAACACATCCTTATGAGGAAAGAACCAATCTTGGGCAACATCGACACTCCTATATAAAACGCTCGGTGAGACGAAAACTTTCACAGAGCTTATTCTCAAGAAGAAGCTTGAAAATGGTGTCCAGAAAGGTCTTGTCCATCGATGGCGCTGTCACCTTCGTGGTTGTCGTGGTTTTCCTCGTTCCATCATCGGTACCTGTCTTTCAGGACTCTTCATGTTCAGACTGTGTCTGCGTGGGTTTTTTCTCCGGGCACTCCAGTTCATCCCACACAAAAACTTGGGAAACTAATAAATTCTCTATAAATCAATATTTTTGTCTGTATAGTTGTATTTCTGTAGAGCAATGTTAAGTGATTGTCTTACTGTTGTTTGCACACATTTCTTGGATATCTTTGATTTATCATTTTAAATATGAAGTCTGTTTTAAAAACTGATTTGACTCATTTTGATTTCTTGCTTATATTTGTTTGAATGTTCTTATAATACTGATGTAGGCTAAGTTAGCGGTAATGGGGCAGAAACTGTGGGTACATCTCAGTTCCCTTAATTGCATCCAAGTGTCCTCCACTTGCGTCTCAGTCCCTCCCACCAGAGATGCATGGAGAGATGCAAGGAAACGAAGCAGAGGAGAGAAGAACGAGGAAATCTGTTTTAAGAGACGTGAGACGTCCTTTCCTCTACAACGTCACGTGAAGCGACGTCTGTTTGTGATGATGACATCACAGCTTTAACAGCTGTTTATGTTTGCACAAACACACACTGTATTATTTCTAATCAAATACACACAGTAACAGTGTTCAGTCTGTGTACTTTACCACATGAAGAACAACCTGCAGTCTGCTTCAAACCATGAGGACACTTTCTACTGGCTAAACCATTTCAAATTGAACTGTTCATTTATTATTAGTACTTGTTTCCACTTCATTGGATCTGTATTTTATCAACACAGATATTTCATGATGTCTCAGGAAAACTGAAAATGATTTATTAGGTTGTAAATGATAGAGAAAGAAAACGGGACAATTTCCAAACACAAAGATCATTAATGATCAGTCATATATGAAACTTTATTGAGGTAAATAAGTGTGAATGTAAAACGTGTTTGTGACTGACTGACTCCCTCTGTGTCAGACTGTCATTCTCATCATCATGAATTCAAAAGGGCAAACAGTCTGAGTGATCATGAAAATAAAATGATAATGAAGGAATCATTTAGGATCTTTTGATTTGAACTCTTAAACTAACAGACTTTTTGTTTGATGCTGAATCAAAAAACTAATGGGGAGTGATCGGCCTACACTCCATTATATAGATTTTATAGAACGTGTGCTTCATATTTGGTTGTTAATCCTCATGTCAAACACTTAATCCCAGCTCATCACATCCTCTCTACAAACCCACAGAAGCTAACAGTCTGTTTAAATGTCCCATGTGTCCGTTTAGCGTCTTTTTAATGTCCGTCTTTTCTCCATTATTAAACTCCGCTCATGTTGATAAGTTTCACTGAAGTCTGAGCTGCTGCAGCGTCCAATCAATGAGTGATTCTGATAAGGGGGCGTGTCTGTCAGTGAAAAGACTTCCGTAAAGTCAGCTCTCGTGTATCCTCCGTCATCGCTCCTCAGATCTCCCTCCTCTCTCCTCCCTCCTCTCTCCTCCTTTTAGTTATAAGAGCTTTGGGACGATCCTTAACATGGCGGGTCTCGAACTACTTCCGGTTCGGCCGAGGGGCGAGGACCGAGGAGATAGCATTTAAGAGAACTGAGATGCAGGGCAAGTCAACAGCAACATTATATTGTGGACAGCTTGAATAGAGCAATAACAGATGGATGATGTATAATAATATGCTTTAGTGACCTTACACATTATTTTGACCTCTCCTCTCCAGTTGTAAATGTGTGTGTGTGTGTGTGTGTGTGTGTCTGCGTGTGTGCGTGTGTGTGTGTGTGTCGGATTGGACTCATTCAGCCTCCACCTCACTGATGGTATCTCTGCCTCTTTCATCCACTTTTCACTGTTATTGTTTGTTTACTTTTATGATTCTGCATCAACATAGTTGTTTTTTTAGGAACTTCTAATATACACAATGCCCTTTAAGACAGGGTGACTCAATATTATTGATATTCAGATTAAAGGCACAGTCTGTAGATCCCACCAACAGGGGGCTCTCAATCAAAACAATGACAAAAGATTGAGTCATTTTTTTGTGTACCTGGATCTTTTTAAGTCAGTTTGTTTGATCAGAATCTCAGCTTTGAAAGAGAAAATAATAATGATCTCATTGATTTCATACTTCAGAGTACATTTTTAATCCATTTAAGTTGAAACAACAAAATTCATTCTGCAAAAAGAAATCATTCTATAAATGTCATTTGAGATGTTTCTAAATCAAATGTACAAAGTGGTGAAAACATAATATCTACATGAAAGAAAAGGCCTGGTGCTTTCTCTCTTAAGACCCTTTATGTCATGATTTGGTCTTGTTTTAGTTTGTATTTTGGAGTTTAGATTTCTTGTATTGTTTTAGTTCTCTTCTTCCCTAGTGTGGCTTGTTTCCCTGTGTGTTAATGTTTCCTAGTGTTGATTGTTTAGTCTTTAGTGTTTCCTGTTTTATTTTGTAATTTCTTCTCCTTGTGTCTCTCTGTGTTTTGTCGTTACTCCTGTCTCTGTGGGTGCATTCGGATTGTCCCTCCTATATACTTTCACTATCCACTTTACCTTAACCCCGTGAAAACGTCACGGGGTTAAGGAAAGGTGTTAGGAGAATTCATAAAGGACTTAGGGAAAGGCGATCGCGTTGTTTTGGCAATCCGACCACATTTCCACTAGGCGACGTAATAATGCGACGGTGGCGGAGGTTAGTGACGTGGGTCTGCCGTGGTGAAACTACAATCTTACGAAAATGGACTACTAAAAGCTCACCTAAAAATCTTTTCCCTGTGCCTTCTTACCGGTGAAATAATCCTAATAACCACGAGGTTGGAATTAAAATAAAAGGAATAAAGGCTACCAGGATACTTCACTTTGATCGTTTTATAACATCAGCATCACTTTCATAGTTCACCTCTGGGCTTAAGATTGTTCAAAGTTGTTCAAGTCATATTGCAGTGGTAACTTCCATGATCTGCGTCCCTTTTCTTTTTTTATTAACAATGTTTTATATTCCAATTTCTCGTGTGAATCAACATCAAATATACTACATAATAGTATAGCAAAGCATCTCCACTAAACATTATTCACCTTCTTCACACACACATAATATAAATAAAGAAATAAAATAAATACAAAGGCTGTAACATATTATAAGTCAAATCAATATATAAACCAAATGCAGATTGTCTCCACATTTCTCCTCCAACAGATCGTTAGTTTTCGTGAACGGTCGGATGCGCGAGTCACTTTAAATGTTGCGGCCGCAAGGAGTTGTGGGGCGGCATTATCTCATCTCCTTTCGTAAAGGATGGTCCAGTGGTTCCTATGCTAAAGGAGGTTATAAAGGAAGCATTGACCCACCTTTCCTTAACTTTTAGAGAATTCGAACGGCTCTTATCATGGCCGCCTTAAATGCTTCCGGGGTTAAGGAAAAAAGAATAGTGAAAGGAGATAGGAGGGACAATCCGAACGCACCCTGTGTTTCCCCTCAGTCCTGATTTGCCCTGATTGTCCTCACCTGTGTCTTGTTGGTCTCACCTGTGTTTGATTACCCCTGTCTATTTAGTCACTGGGTGCATTCGGATTGTCCCTCCTATCTACTTTCACTATCCACTTTACCTTAACCCCGTGAAAACGTCATGGGGTTAAGGAAAGGTGTTAGGAGAATTTATAAAGGACTTAGGGAAAGGCGATCACGTTGTTTTGACAATCCGACCACATTTCCACTTAATGTAACGTAACTTAACAACGTAATAATGCGACGGCGGCGGAGGTTAGTGACGTGTGTCTGCCGTGGTGAAACTACAATCTTACGAAAATGAACTACTAAAAGCTCATCTAAAAACGTTCCCCTGTGCCTTCTTACCGCTGAAATAATCCTAATAACCACGAGGTTGGAATTAAAATAAAGGAATATAAGATACCAGGATACTTCACTTTGATGGTTTTACAACATCAGCATCACGTTCATAGTTCACCTCTTGGGTTAATTGTTCAAAGTTGTTCAAGGCATATCATTGCAGCTTGGTAACTTCCATGATCTGAGTCCCTTTTCCTTTTTCTTTTCTTTTTTATTAACGAGGTTTAATATTACAATTTCTCGTGTGAATCAACATTAACAGCAAAGCATCTCCACTAAACATTATTCACCTTCTTCACACACACATAATATAAATAAAGAAATAAAATAAATACAAAGGCAGTAACACATTTTAAGTCAAATAAATAAATAAACCAAATGCAGATTGTCTCCACATTTCTCCTCCAACAGATCGTTAGTTTTCGTGAACGTTCGGATGCGCGAGTCGCTTTAAACGTTGCGGCCGCAAGGAATTGTGGGGCGGCATTATCTCATCTCCTTTCGTAAAGGATGGTCCAGTGGTTCCTATGCTAAAGGAGGTTATAAAGGAAGCATTGACCCACCTTTCCTTAGCTTTTAGAGAATTCGAACGGCTCTTATCATGGCCGCCACTTAAACGCTTCCGGGGTTAAGGAAAAAAGAATAGTGAAAGGAGATAGGAGGGACAATCCGAACGCACCCTCTGTGTTTCTTCCCCTCTGTGTCAGATCATTGTTGTTTTGTCAAGTGTCGGTGTTGGATGTTCGTTCGTGTTTCCTTGTGGCTACCTGTTTTTTGACATTTTGATTTAGTAAGTTTTGCCTTTTTGCCTTTTAGTTTAAATAAATCTTTTTGTTCTGCACTTGGGTCCACCTCCTGTTTCCACCCATGACCCTTTAATGAGAACAAAAACAATCAGTACTCATTGTAAACACATTTAAAGTGAAGAAAAGTTGAAATGTTCATGCAGAGAAAACGTCAGTTCAGTTGAACAAAAATCCTCATGAGCAGTAAAGCCTCTGTGACTAAACAGAAACAGCTAAAGAGAGTTATTTAAAGAGACTCAAACATTTACAGAACAAGTGAGAAGATGTCAAAGTACCGCCCACAAAGTTTGATTGACAGGTGAACAATGTAACCACAATCAGCTCTCAGCAACAAACATGAATAATGATCAAGTTGAAGGATTAAAGTTTAACCCACTGTTCCTTTAAATGAATTCTGTCTATTTCACTTTACACAACTCAGCACTAGATCCAGAAAGGATCCAAAGTCCAGCATGTAGAGGCTGAGTGAATGTGGTCTGGACTCTGTGGAGGAGAGTCATGGTTTCAGAGATGCTGTAGAAGGACAGAATACCTGCTCTGTGATCCAGGTACACTCCTACTCTGGAGGACTGAGGACCTGAGACAGGAGTGAGGACATTGTTGTACCAAAAGTTATAATTGTTGATGTAGCAATCTAACGCCCAAGATTTGTCATTGAATCCAAATCCACTTTCAGTCATGCTTCCTGTTCTGTTGATATTCTTGTATGCGACTGCTACAAAAACTCTGATTCCTCTCCTCTCCACCTCCCAGTAACAACGTCCAGTCAGACTCTCTGGACTCAGGACCTGACACTCATCAGTGAATCTGTCTGGGTGACTAGAATAAGACTGTTGTTGACCCGTCCATGTTACTTTTCTGTTTCCATCAGTTAATAACAGCCATGTGTTTGCTGTGTTTGGATCCAGTGTGATGTCATATTGTAAGAAGTCAGCTCTGGTCTTGGGCTCTGGTTGTGGCAGTAAAACATCCACTTCAGTCACTCTCTGTGAGATGTTTGTCCATTTCTCTCTCAGGACGTCCTCTAGTTTATCTCTGACTTCTGACACAGCTGCTGTCACATCCTCAAAGTACCTCAGAGGACGGATATTGATGCTGGATGAGTGTGTAGATTCACAGAGTGGTGACAGTGAGGGGTAGTGGGGTAGAAACTGGTTGTGGTCCTGTGTGTGTGAGAGCTTCTCCAGTTCAGCGTCTCTCCTCTTCAGCTCAGTGATCTCCTGCTCCAGCTTCTCCTGAAGCTATTTGACTCGACTCATTTCAGTTTGCTGCTGGGATCTGACCTGCTGCTTCACATCAGAGCGTCTTTTCTTCACGAGACGGATCATCTCAGTGAAGATCTTCTCACTGCCCTCCACTGCTTTATCAGCGGAGCCATTGATAGCCTCCACCTCTTGTTGAAGCAGCTTCGCATCTTTCTCTCTGTCCTGGATCCTCTGCTGGATGTTTTGTCGACTCACCTCCAGCTCTCTCTGCTTCTCGGTCCTCTCTGCTGCAGCTGAGACTGTGTCGTGGCCTTTATGTTCCTCCACAGAGCAGAGATAACAGATAGACTGCTGATCAGTACGACAGAACATCTTCATCACCTCATCCTGACGAGAGCAGACGTTCTCCTGGAGCTTCTTGGAGGGCTCCACCAGCTTGTGTTTTTCAAATGTAGGTGAATCATAATGAGGCTGCAGGTGTTTCTCACAATAAGAAGCCAGACATTGTAGACAGGACCTTTGAGCTTTCAGTTTTCTCTCAGTGCAGAAATCACAGGCCACATCTTCGGGTCCAGCATAGCAGTGATCAGCAGGAGCAGCTTTAAGTCCAGTCTTCTTCAGCTCCTCCACTAAAACTGCTAACATGGTGTTTTTCAACAGGACAGGCCTCGCTGGGAAGGTCTGTCTACACTGAGGGCAGCTGTAGATTTTCTTCTCCTCCTCTTTATCCCAGTGGGTTTTAATACAGTTCAGGCAGTAGCTGTGTCCACATGAAACAGCCACCGGATCCTTCAGTAGATCCAGACAGATCGAACAAGAGAAGGTTTCCCGGTCCAGCTGAACTCCTTTATGGGCCATTTCTCCTCTCAGTGACAACGACTGTCTGAGTTTCACTTCCTACTACTTTCACCACTGATCTACAAATCATGTGTTTGTGCTGTGAATGTCAGCTCGTGTTGGTCACACCCATCTGCAAACTGTAGATCTAAAGGGGAGGGAACCAGGAACTACTCGGTCAGAGTGGAGCTGGCTGTGTTTGAGAGCAGGAGAGGGAGGGGTTATCAAGCTCTGGTTTGAACCAGGAAGAGGAGCAGCACTGTGAATGTTTAACTGTTTCCTCATTCCCAATGAAGCCTCGGTTAAATCCTGCTCCACATCTGAAACATTTGAAGCTTTAACTTGTTAAATACTTCTTGACTCTTCAGGTCTTTGGTGATGACTTCATATTTAGAAACAAAACAAGTGTGTGACATCCAAGCAAAATGCATCCAGGTGCAGGAAGAAAAAAAATTATGAACTGCAGAAAAAAGAGAGAGAGGTCTGCACACTGTTCAGCTCCCAATGAGCAACTAAGGATCCCTGCTCTTAATACAGTTGCTCATTGGCAGCTGAACAGCACTATAAAAAAGGAATTATGTGGGTAGTAAATAAAATCCATACAAATTGTTTAAATTATACTTAAAGAATACGAGTCAGCAAATGAACTGCATTATAATGGGTACATTTTACCCTCTTTACCTATTTTTTAACAGTAACAGTCTCTACACAAATAAACTAATTAATATCTACCCAAAGATATTGGGTGTGCTTTGAAGAGTGCGCATGCGTCATCCCTTCTTTGCTGAGGACAATTTCGGTTGGCGGCCTGGCGGGACTCTCCAGTCGTGGTTTGGCATCGTGGTGGAAGGTAGGATAATTGATATTGATCATAAAACTGTGTTATTCGATGAATGAAAGTGTGAACACATTTATTAGTCTGATATATCACAAGTTTAATCGGGAAGCCTGGTGTTTAAGAATAAATTTAAATTGTAGCCCTCTCGTCGACTCTCCTTAATGTTAGCACGGCTAATTGAGCACAAGCAAGTTTCGTTTCTGGAAAACAACAATATGTGAGTTGGTGGCCAGAATTTAGATTCATTAAAAGTAAATTAGCTACATAATGTGATATTTACTTGGGGGAAAAATTCACTACTGTAGGCTACTAGCTAACTTTCCAACTTTCTATGGTCATAATGTCACATGTGGCATTGTATGTTGTAGTGTCAAATTTAGGAGAGACCCATACTCAGGCCTGGGCCAGAAGTAGCCTAAGCTGGGACTCCAATATAAACACAACACTTTGTTGCTCTAAGTCTGAGTTGTCATTTAGGTAGAGTCAGAGTCTTTAAAGTTTGCAGAGTGTTCCTCAAAGTCAGGACCAGAAGACAGCAAAGTCTGTGATCATAAAAGCTTTATTCATCTTTACAGAGTCAAAAAGCAGTGAGTTGCCCAGCTGGAGAACTGACACAATCATCAAAAACATTGATATTTAAACCCTTTGATTGAGGGCGTAGAGACAAGTTTCCCCACGCCTTTTTCTTTCATTTCTGTTGGGTTGGCATAATTTTATTGGTGGTCGAAAGGTGTCACTCCCTTAGACCCTCCTAGGGGCAGTTGTTTTTCTCATAGTGTCTGTCTATAATTTATGGCCTTCATTATTTTCCCTTCTCATCCTACCTAGTCCGTCGTCGGATCCTTATCAGTCTTTTTGGCCAGATGCATGGCCCTAATTGCGTCATAGGCACTTTCAAGTTGGTCTGTCGTCCGTGCTCCGGCTTAAAGAGCTACGACTCTTCAGGCTGACCTGTTGTTATCTCGGCCTGTGAGTCTGCTTGATCGAGGCCCCAGCTTTGACATGCACATAGGTGCAGACTATATTTCTTAGCCTCAGAGGATCATGTTAACTGTCTATGATGTGCTGTACACACTGTTTTCGCTCTGTACTTTAGATGTGAAGTTTTATTAAGACATAGAGTTTACTGAGCAACATATAATTTCTTGTGAACACTCAAATACAAGTATTGATTATAGATATATATATATATGTCTACAGGACACATGTCTACAGGAAAAAGACACCACATGTCCCCCCTATCGTGATGTTTACACCACGACCGAATATGCTGGTTCTAAATACACGCAGCCAATTCAATATCTACGCGGATCCGTGCACACTCAACGGACTGTAGACTCTAGAATTGAGAGACTGTAGACAGTATGGTTAAGATTATTTCAGGTTTCACACAAAACTAAAATAATTTGAAAGAGGAGTTAGAAGTTTGTGAATAATATGTACCTCAGATGATAAAGCAGTAGGAAATCAATGAGTAACCATGTAGTAATTAACAGTTCATACCTTAATAAACAGTAATACATCAAACCAGTAATCTAATGACCATCAATCAGTCCTACATTTGGTATATCTGTTATCTAAAGATTAATATCCTTCAGTGAAATAGTAATTCAACCCATGCAAACAGTAGTATGTGAAAACAACCATACAGATGTAACACATGAGTATATTCAATCATGGCAACACTCCTTACTGGGTAAATTGTAATCAACAATGCTATTGCTGTTAATGATTTTTCTTTTAGCAAACACATAATTACAACATCCTGATTAAACTCCAGCATTTAAGAAGATTTATCCAAACATATTCATGTCACTGTAGTAATAAGGCATTGCTGATACATTGTGAAGGCTGACATCATATTTTTAGTATTTAACACATTGACCTTGTCATGACATAGAATGTTTTCAACGAGTCTCTCTGTAATTTTTTGGTGAGAGACCTCGCAAGGTGGCCTCACGTCTCCCAGCTACCTTGTAGTATTTTGGCAAGGTGTTCCCTACAGCAGACAAACTCTTTTAACAAATTCTTGTTTTCTGCTTTCAGAGCGAGCAACTGATTTTTACAGCGTAGACAGCACTTTCGTTTCATGATATTGTGACGCTTCCGGCGCATGAGCGTGCTGTCTTCCGGTGGAAGGCTCCAGCTCAGGGCAATAAACTCACGTCTGGTCATGTCAGCCAATTCGACATACGATAACCAATCATGTCCGACTGATTTTGATTCCTGTCTCTCTGATTCAGAGGAGTTTAACAAGGGTAGGGGTGGGATCCAGTAGATGTTACTGCCTGCATCAGGGGGTTGTTGGTCATTGTAAGGCACTAGCCGATCTCTTATGGCGTCCCGTGGTACTGCACTCAGATTTGGTGGAGATCTGGGGGATACGGCTAAACCCTCCTGCAGGTACACTGGGTTGTCTGAACTGGATGGGTTGCTCAACCATCGTTCTCCAGGGTATCTGGTCATATCTCACCATCTAGATAAAATAAACAGATCAAACAATCAACTCGGTCCCACTTGACTTTCCTACAACACATATAACCTTCTTATCTGTATACCATTTATATTTTTTAATTGAGTGTTGAGTGATAGCAGTTTTGCTCAGCCACAATAGGTTTTTTGTGCGCTGAATAACATGTCTTGTTTTTAAATGCACAGTTACAATTAAACCTGTGACCTCACATATGTGAGTCCTATTAGCTTGTTGTTGGGTACTTTCTTTTTTGCAACACTGCCATCACTCCTGCTGCTAACGTACACTCACTCAGTTGTTTTTGTTCCAAATTGTTTTGTTTCTGCTTCTACTTGTTGTCTTCCGTCTTTCACTACCATTATTATCCATATTAATATAGCTACTTCTAATATTCTTCCACCTACTGTTTTGCCTTTCTTACTCTGTACTGTCTTCCCACCAACGTGTGTTCTTATTCCAGAACTTAGTGGTATCTCATTCTGGTGGGAGTGTGTATGATGCGGTCCCTTCTGTTGGATCTGCAATACTCCCTTCATCTTCTGCGCCTACTTGATCTCCTGTGTCTTGTCTAGCTGCTGATACTTCACCACCTACAGGGTTTCTACTATTTCTACTGTGTCTGTCTGCCAGTCTTTGCGATCTCCTACTCCCTTTGGGGGCAGAGTCACTCTCCTCCTGACTGTCCCTCCGCGACCGGGTGTCTCCCTGCGGGGCGGCGTCTCTGTCCCCTGCCGGTCCGGGCTGTGGTCTCACAGGCTCGTTTGGATCTCTTGCTCTGCAGCAGTGGTTAAGATGAAACCAGACCGTCTTACCTTGGACCTTAAGTGCCGTTGGAGTGGCTAGAGTAACCTTATAGGGCCCTTCACGTCGTGGTTGGTCCCACTTTCTTTTGAACACTTTGACGTAGACCCAATCACCCGGTAAGACTTTCTGCAGCGGCTCTGGGATATCTGCTTGCCGATCCTCTGCTGCTTCCTTACTTTGACAAAAAATAACTTTATGTATTTGAGTTAAGTGCTGCAAGTATGCAGCCAATTCCTTCTCACATTGTTCAAGTGGAGGACCTTTATATGGTCCTCTAAGATATGGCACTGGCATTGGCCTTCCAGTCATCATTTCATGAGGTGTTAGGTGTGTTAGTCGGTTAGCTTGTGTTCTCATGCTCAGCAAGGCCAACGGCAGTGCCTGTAACCAATTTATCTTGTTATTACTGTCTGCCTTGATTTTTGCCATTTTAATTTTTAATGTTTCGTTAGCCCTTTCTACTTGGCCTTGCGACTGTGGCCTGTACACACAGCCAAACTTTTGCTTTATCCCTAGCATTTGTAGAGCTATCCTGAATAATTTTGCCGTAAATGCGGTCCCATTATCTGAACTAATGGTATCAGGAAAACCAAATCTAGGAAAAACCTCTTTGCACAGAAATTTAGCTGTTGATCTGGCATCTGGGTGTTTTGTTGGTGCTGCTTCTACCCATCTGCTGAATCTATCAACAACTACCAAAATGTATATATAGCCTTGTATAGGTACAGTCATGTCTATGTGGTCTATTACTAGATGTCTGAATGGACCGTCCGGCGCTGGTATATGTGCAATCGGTGCCGAGAAAGATTTCCTGACATTATGCTGTGCACAGACACTGCAGACATCCAAAGTTCTATCCACTGTTGCTGCTAAAAATGGTGACCACCAAGTATGTCTGAGGCGTCTTAGGATCTCCCCCCTTGCGCAATGGTCCTGACCATGCGCCTGAAGGATGGCAATGTGAAGCAGTGTGGTGGGCAACACAAAATGCCCATGGGGACCCCGCCATAAGTTTTTGGTTGGGCCGTCTGCAGTGAGCTTAATAGCTCCCTTTTTTAGCCATGCATTGTGTTCATAGACTCCTGCCTGATGCTGGGCTTCAATCAATGAGGCTAAATTAGTGAGTGGTTCACAATCTTCAGCTACTAATACTGGCCCAATACATTCAGCAGTGGCCGCACGCTTAGCTGCGTCGTCCGCAAGATTATTACCTTTGGCTACCAATGAATTGTTTTTCTGATGAGCTGGGCATTTTATGAGAGCTATGGCAGAGGGTTGGTGGATGGCATCTAACAGGGCTGCTATAGCTTCCCCGTGTGTAACTGGTGTGCCATCTGCCCTTTTGAACCCCCTCTGCTGCCAAATTCTGCCGTTTACATGACACACTCCATAGGCATATGCTGAGTCAGTGTACACGTTTAGACGTTTACCTTGAGCCAATTTACACGCTGCCGTTAATGCCTTAATTTCAGCTAGTTGAGCAGAACATGGTTGAGGTATTTTAAACGTCTGTACCTCTGTGAAGGTGTTATCTGAGTTTAACTGCACCACAGCATATCCAGCATGGTTACCTGTGGCATCTCTGAAACATGAGCCATCTACAAAGAAGGTAAGATCTGCTGCTATTGGCTGATTATACATATCTTCTCTTGGCTTCAGAAAAACTTCTGTTTCCTGGACACAATCATGAGTCGTACCTTCTTGAGGTAGAACCATGCGCGTTGCAGGATTAACTGTGTTGCAACGCTGAATAGTCAATTCTGGTGCTGACAGTATTACTTCATATCCTGTCCGTCTAGCTTGTGTTAGCACAAACCTTGGACTTGTTAACAGCGCATGTAACTGGTGTGATGTGTAGAGAATGACAGGATGACCCATGGTCACTGAAGAAGCTTTTTGAAAAGCAAACACTGCTGCTGCCAAACCTTGGTAACAAGGAGGCAGTCCAACCTCAATATTGTCTAATTTAGTGCTGTAATAGGCTAACGGTTGTTTTCCTATTGGAGAATCCTGCATTAATACTGCACATGCATAGCCTGACCTTTCTGCAACATATAGATGAAAAGGTTTGCTGTAGTTTGGGTTTCCCAGAGCAGGAGCAGTCTGTAGGTCGTGTTTTAGTGACTGAAAACTCTGTTCAGCCACGTCTGACCATTGAAGTGGAGCTGAGCTCTCTACTTGACCTGCGGCCCGAATTAGAGCACGCAGTGGTGCAGCTTTTATGGCATAATCTACACAATAACATCTGTCCTACTGTGTGTGGTTTAGGTATCTTGGTAACTGCTTCTATTTGTGAGGAAGCTATTAGCCTTTTGTTGCCGCATAGTCTCCTGCCTAGATATTCTACTTCTTGTTGGCAGAACTGCAACTTTTGCTTGCTAACTTTGTGTCCCCCATTAGCTAGCGCTGTCAAAACAGCAATTGAGTCTTGTTCACACTGAGTTTTAGTGGAACTGCAAATGAGCAGGTCATCCACATATTGGATAACTGTGCTTAAAACATCTAGGTGATGTAAATCATCCGCCAATACGCGGTTAAAGACAGAAGGCGAGTCCACAAATCCCTGGGCTAATCGCGTATAGGTGTACTGCTGTCCTTGAAAAGTAAATGCGAACAGATGTCGTGAATCCGGATGCAGTGGTACACTGAAAAAAGCTGAGCATAAATCTATGACCGTGTACCAACAAGCATTGGGTGGAATGTTTGATAGAAGTGTGTGTGGATCTGGGACTACAGGTGTCTCTGCATCAACAATGGAGTTAATAACACGCAGATCATGCACTAGGCGATAATCCTTAGAATGAGGTTTTTGGATGGGATAGATTGGCGTGTTGCAGGGGCTTTTAGTTGTTACCAGCACCCCTGCAGCTAACAAACCCTTGATTATGGGTTTGATGCCTTCTACTGCTTGTTGTTTCAGTGGATACTGCCTTTTGTATGGTAATCTAATATTGGGTTTAAGTGTGATACGCACAGGTTGTGCTGACTTCACTAGTCCTACGTCTGTTTTGTGTTGGGACCATACCTTTGGAGGCACCTGTCGTAGTAAAGCTTCGTGTTCGGTTGTGAGAGTTAATTGAGTGGTGTTTCTATTAGTTAATAGAACTCTCTCAGTCTTTCCCTCATCACATGTTTTAAGTGATATTTTACCATATTGTCCATCTGCAGAAACAGTAAAAGATGAGTCTTCTGTTGGCAGCCAGTTTTGGATGAGCAAGGCTTGTTTTACCATTGGACCTAGTTCATGTGACTCGTGTCCGTGAGCAACCAGCAGAGTTACGTGTGGGGCTGAGTCTGGGACAGCAAACCACTGTCGTAGTTCTGGTGGGAGTATTACCGCAGCTGCTGCTCCCTGTGGACCAATGTATATATCATGAGTTTTCAGATAATAGAGTTTGTTATTAATTACCTCATTCCAACATTCGTCATAGTCTAAATGTACCTGGTTTACATCATACATTAGAGTGCAATGCAGGGGTAATGGTGGCTCTTTTGCAGAAGACAGTCGAGCCCGCACCCTTTTTTTCCAAGGGACCCATGTGTTTTCTAGTTGGGAGTCCTGCATCCATCTGATCCAATATACAACTGGCTGAACAGTTTTTGTCTCTTCTGCTGCTAGGGCTGTCATCATTTTTTTAGAGGGGTCGGAGGGGTCCTCTGGAAATTCAATCAAAAGTCCGCCTGAAGTGCATATGATGTTAGCTTTTAGAGGACACAGAATGTCTCTTCCAAGTAGGTTGATGGGTGTGTGCTGTGAATATAGCAGAGGTGCCACCACGGTTTTTCCTCCAATTTGCATGGGGATTGGCTGTGTAAGGGGAATAATTTGTGTTTTCCCAGAGAAGCCTATAGTTTTAACAGATGAGCCTGAGAGGGGGAGAGTGGAGCCCATGCTTCCGATGCACGAATAGGTGGCTCCAGTGTCTACCATAAAGGTATGCTCCTGGTTTTGTATTGTAACAGTTATTGTTGGCTCGTCTTTTGGTTGTATTGACACTACAGGCGCCATGGTTTTCCCCTCAGGCTTCTCTGGGCCCCCCTATAGCCAGTTTTTCGCTGGTCCTGTCCACGGGTTGTCTGGGCAGTCTCTTTGTATGTGCCCTTGTTGGCCACATCCCCAACAAACACTATCTTCCCTGGGACTGGAATTTGGCTGTGAGTTGGGTTGTGACCGTCTGTCCTGTTGTAGTGGCCGTCCTCTCCATGCGGGGCGACAAAATTGGCCTCTTCTTTGACCTGGTGGTCCCCTGTACTGATTGGTGTATGATTCAGGCTGTCCCACATACACGTTGATTGGTGGTATCGATGCGATTGGCACCTGTTCTGTCACCTGTGGGACTGGTACTGGGGCTTGTGGTGATGGACTGACCGGACTTTGGGAGGCCACCATCACTTCTGGTTTCCCATGGACTTGTTCAATTGTTACCACCGGGGCTTGGGTCTTACCTTTTTCTTTCTTTTGCTTGGAGCTTAGTTCATTAAGCTGCAGCTGTGTCAGTTTGGTGACCAGATGTCGGTTTGCGTCTTCTTCTCTGTTTTTTTCTTTTCGGACACCTTCCACGTGATGGATCAAATGTTCTGCGAACAATGGCCACTCCATTTTCATAAGTCCAACCACGTTATCTAGCTGTCTTTGTACTTCAACTGGCATAGCCTTTTTTACCATTACCTTGAACAGGCTTTGGGTGGTGTTGTTGACGTTCCATGCACTGCCTGTTTCATCCCTCCATTTTCTTTGGAAGGCATGCAGAAATTTTGCTGGACATTCATCGTCTTTCATCATTTCTCCTTCCAGTTTTGACGGATCCATTTTCTCTGGATAGTGTTGTCGTAGTGCAGTCCATACGACATTGCGGTGTCCGTTGAATCCCACATGGTCTGTTGTGTTGCCTGTTATCAGTATGCTCAAGTGTGCAGTTTGAAGGACTTCTTCAGTGGCATGCTTTCCTGCTATATGCATCAACAGAGCTTTGATGTCTCCCAAAGCTAATGTCATTCCTGCTGTGTTCTCCTCCAGTGCCGTGATCCATTTATTGGCTCCTTCCGTGAGGTCCGGCAATCTTCCTGCCAGTCCAACCATGTCACAGAAGGACCATGGCACGTATTGTTGTTGGTTCAGGCCCTTTGTTACCAAGGGTAGCATGCCTGCGTGCCCCTCCTTTGTGGCATCCTCTTCCCACGCTCGCCTTTGAGACTCCCTTCCTTCCCTGATGGGGTCAGCCATTCGCAGATGCTGTGCTCCACTCCTCATGCGTCGCATGTCCAGGTCCAGGCCGGCCGCTTGATGCTCCGCCTGATCTATCAGGCTGTCTATAGTGTCTTGGAAGCTATTCAGCTGCTGTCGTACTTCTTCTACACAATTTCGCCTTTCTGGTGTTATGGTACCAGACAATTGTAACCTCATTGCCCGTAGTTCTCTAGACACTGATTGACTTTCCTGTCTTTCAGTCCTACTGTCTTTTTCCTTAATTGGAGCTTGTGGGTATTTTTTGTATGTCGGTGTCTCTGGCCTCAGGCAGCTTCTTTTTGGCTCGCTGAATGCGTCCCTTTCCATGTTTGAAGCGCTGTGGTTCCTGGGTGTAGGTAGACTTGTTCTTTTTTCCTCTTTTTGTCTTTGTTTTTCTTCCTCGGTCATTGTCTCCAGTATTTGTAGCAACCTTCTATCTCTTTCTTCCTGAGCCTCTGGACCTTCAGCATCGTTATACATTCTTTTGTTCATATCTGATTCAGTTTCTTGATGTTTCACCTTGGGTGTTCTCTTTTTAAACATTCTTTCTGCTTCAGTGCTTGCCCTGCTCTCAACTCTACTCTCACCTTCTGATTCACTTTCATCTTCACTCCCTGAGGTGTCTGTCTCCTCCTTATCGAGATGTTTTGACCAGGACATGGTAAATTTTCCTGTCAATTCCCCCTGTACCCCATCTTTAGCTATTACTGGATATATTCCTGATGTCAATTCTTCATTGTGAGGAGCACAAGGCGGGGGTTTACTACAACATTGTGGTGCAGTGGGTGATATTGGGTGTTTCTCTATGGCTCTGTCAGCTGTACCAGTCTGTGTGTTCTTTTCTTCAGGTTTCTCATTTCTCTGATCCCGTTTTCCCTTTACTTCAGGTAATTGTGTGGTATTGAGTATGTGTTTCCGTCCCTCTTGTCTGAACCATCTCAACACCTCCCTTTCTCTGGCTCGCTTTCCCTGTCTGCTACTGCTGGTGTCTCTTGCCTTGTGGTGTTTGATGTTTGCCTCCACTTCATCACAACATGCTGCCATGAAGGTTCCTCCTTTAGGCCACTGCAGCCTTCCAGAGGTTCGTTTGTGCCATTTTTTCATGCAGAGTCTAATCTGCTTCTCATAATCGGGCTGCTGTCTGATTACCAACTCCAGAGGTGTCGATGCACCGACTCCCTTTGTTACTGTTGCTCCCATGACTCCTTGTTTGGCACTACGTGTTGAAGGTCTGGGGACTTCTGTTTCGTTATCTTCCTTAGTTTTTATTAATTCAATAATCTTTCTAGTAGTTATACCAGGCTTGAGCTTGTTTTCCCTTGTGGGGTTGAATCTTAACTCCTCAGTCCCATCTTCTGCTGGGACCCTAGTTATGCAGCCAAGCGTACCTGTCTCCCACTGTACTTGTCTGGAAATGACTGTGATACAAGCCTCTAGACTTACTGCTCTCCTATTTATTCCCACCAATGCTAAACCTTCAGGAAATCCTGAAATTAGATTAAATGATACAGTTGCTGCTGCTCTGGGATCTTTACAAAGGAGCTTCAACAATTCCTTTTTTTAATATCTGTAAGGTTAATCATCTTGGTCATACTCCAAAATTTCAGACCAATTAGTTGATTGTTCTGCAAATGTTTATGCTGTCCTCGTCCTTGTAGGTTCGTTCTAACCAAAGGTGTGTCCTCACTCCCTTAGTTTCAGTGTTTCCTTTGTCTGTAAAAATGTGTTAATGATACTACTTCGTCCTCACTATTGTTCCTGTTGTCCATATACTTTGTTTTTTTGTACTTATTTTATTAAAATATTATTCAAATTCTAATTCAAAATCAAAACTTTATTTGTCCCTGTGGGGAATTCCAAAGCACACAGAACATTAAATGAACAATAGTGCAGGTAGACAAATATTTAAAACCTAAGATATAAAGTGTCAATTTAAATACCACTTAAAGTTTTAACTTAAAATACCAAATTAAGTTAAAAGTAGATCTAAATGGACAGTGATCGATCTAACTGATATAAACAGAACTATGTTTTATTAAATAGCTGTATTGGTTCAAATATTTATCTACTATTGCTTATTTCTATTAGCTATTATATTCAATAACTCTTCATATAACTCTACTTAGAAACAGTAGAAATGCCAGTAGTGTTACTATTCCACAAACAGTGTGTAAGGGACACACTGGACTGTTCCTCTATTTATTTAAACCATCAATCCTGTCTGTGGCTGCGCTACTCCTTCTTAACCCTGTTGTAAGCTCAAAGACTCGACTCACAATGCTGATTTCTATATAAACTAAAAAGTGAAAAAGATGACACACTAAGCTTTCTTAGCACTCAAAATCGTCTTTCTATGTAACTTTCCCAATTTTTACTGCACACAAACTCAAACTGCTGTTCAGCAAAAATAATTACAAGATTTTCACCAATGTGAACTCAAAACCAGCTATCGCTCACTCCTATCTGAGCAACAATATCCTCTTTTTTCTCTCAAACTTAAAGTAACCTTTCTCCCACTCTCACCCTGAGCACTTATCTCTATTCACCGTACACTCCTCTTCGTCTCCTTTCTTTTTCCTCACGGCCTCAAAGCGAACTATTTTTCACTCTCTCTTTGCAACAATGTCCACACACTCCTCTACGTGTAAACAGTTACGCCATTCTCATATATTTACATATATTTACACTTTCAAGATTATAATGATTATACAAGTTATATTTGAGTATTACGTTATTTACACTTATTTACACTGTTTGGCCAACAAAGATTCTGCAGTTTTAACGCTTCCCTAGCGTTGCTTGCAAGCTCTTCTCACTTTCCCTAAGTGAGTTAAAGGTCCAATACCTCACCTCAAATGGGTATCACCTAAGCACTGCCCGCGCAGCCTCCGACCCTCAATGGAGTCGGAGCGGTATCCGCAAGTGCTTTATTTACGTAACTTCTCACTTTCCCTAAGTGATAAAGGTCCAATACCTCACCTCAAATGGGTATGACCTAAGCACTGCCCGCGCAGCCTCCGACCCTCAATGGAGTCGGAGCGGTATCCGCAAGTGCTTTTTACGTAACTTCTCACTTTCCCTAAGTGAGTTAAAGGTCCAATACCTCACCTCAAATGGGTATGACCTAAGCACTGCCCGCGCAGCCTCCGACCCTCAATGGAGTCGGAGCGGTATCCGCAAGTGCTTTATTTATTTACAGTATATGATACACACACACCCACATAGTTTGTGTGTGTGCATCTATAGCTCCTGTGTGCGCATATGCAACAGCAACTGTGTGTGTGTGTATGTGTGTGCGTTTGTGTGTGTCACAGCAGCTCTGCACATAAATCAGCAACTCTGTGTGTCCGTTACCTCAGCTCTGAGCATCACTCAGCCGCTGTGTACGGGTATATGTGTGTCACAGCAGCTCTGCACATAAATCAGCAACTCTGTGTGTCCGTCACCTCAGCTCTGAGCATCACTCAGCCGCTGTGTACGGGTGTGTGTGTGTCACAGCAGCTCTGCACATAAATCAGCAACTCTGTGTGTCCGTCACCTCAGCTCTGAGCGTCACTCAGCCGCTGTGTACGGGTATGTGTGTGTGTGTGTGTGTGTATGTCACAACAGCTGTGTGTGTGTATGTTACACACACACACTGTATGTGTGTTTACAGCAGCTCCTGCACGCGTATCAGCAGCTCTGTGTGTGTGTGTGTGTCTGTATGTGTCAACTTCAATGGAATTCTGACCTGTTCCTACACAGATTTTATTTCTACTTTAGTAGCAAGCCAAATCCTTCCTCCAGCAAAAAATAGACATGCAACAATCCAACATGCAATTACAACATTTAACAGACACTCTTCCATTCTTGCATCCTCTTCATTCACTCCACACAACATGCAGTGATCCTCAGATTTGGCTGTCTCCAACACTCTGTTAATTTTTGTCAGTTACAGTTAATTATAATTTAATCTAGGTTCTTTTGGAGTGAGTTACGAGGTCTTTACCTGGGCGAGATTCCAACACGCTGCTTATCAATCCACATTAAATAAGGCAGATAAAAAGGCTCTGCTTACCGTAAATTTGGAGGCCAGTGGATATGAAAAAACAGGTGTTGAATCTGCATCCCCGGTCAAGTTGTCCTCGGTCCTCAAGGCTCCTGGCTGGCTCGCCAATGATGTAGTGTCAAATTTAGGAGAGACCCATACTCAGGCCTGGGCCAGAAGTAGCCTAAGCTGGGACTCCAATATAAACACAACACTTTGTTGCTCTAAGTCTGAGTTGTCATTTAGGTAGAGTCAGAGTCTTTAAAGTTTGCAGAGTGTTCCTCAAAGTCAGGACCAGAAGACAGCAAAGTCTGTGATCATAAAAGCTTTATTCATCTTTACAGAGTCAAAAAGCAGTGAGTTGCCCAGCTGGAGAACTGACACAATCATCAAAAACATTGATATTTAAACCCTTTGATTGAGGGCGTAGAGACAAGTTTCCCCACGCCTTTTTCTTTCATTTCTGTTGGGTTGGCATAATTTTATTGGTGGTCGAAAGGTGTCACTCCCTTAGACCCTCCTAGGGGCAGTTGTTTTTCTCATAGTGTCTGTCTATAATTTATGGCCTTCATTATTTTCCCTTCTCATCCTACCTAGTCCGTCGTCGGATCCTTATCAGTCTTTTTGGCCAGATGCATGGCCCTAATTGCGTCATAGGCACTTTCAAGTTGGTCTGTCGTCCGTGCTCCGGCTTAAAGAGCTACGACTCTTCAGGCTGACCTGTTGTTATCTCGGCCTGTGAGTCTGCTTGATCGAGGCCCCAGCTTTGACATGCACATAGGTGCAGACTATATTTCTTAGCCTCAGAGGATCATGTTAACTGTCTATGATGTGCTGTACACACTGTTTTCGCTCTGTACTTTAGATGTGAAGTTTTATTAAGACATAGAGTTTACTGAGCAACATATAATTTCTTGTGAACACTCAAATACAAGTATTGATTATAGATATATATATATATGTCTACAGGACACATGTCTACAGGAAAAAGACACCACAATGTCCCTCGTCGTCTACCGTTGCCACCGTTGCTATGGTGACGCTTTTTTTTCTCCACAGTCATAACATACAACACGGTGTTCTTGGGGGACATAAATACGGGATGCACACAAGCGATATTGACCTAGCGTTAGCGTTAAGCTCCGGTACATTTAGACAAACCAAGAAAGACGGGATAAACTTTAAAACAGGTATTTTGAGAGCTCTGCGCGTAGCTAACAGTAGGCGAGTGGCGGAGAGAGAGCGACAGTCTCGCTGAACGGACAGCTGTTCGACCGGAGCAGAAGTAAGATGTGAAGTAGTAGTAAATATGCAGTGTTGAATTCACGTTGTCAACCAAAATAGCACTACAGCTTCTTAAAACGCAGGTAAAGTCTGTGTGTGTTTTCTTCCTAACTGCTGGGTAAATGTTAGGTTTAATTATTTGAAGCTAAACTAAGAGTCTCCACTTTAAAGGCTTGATGTAAATACGCAGCACGTTTGTAATATCCGTGAGTTTTTGTCAACATGCTGCTGATCTGTTTTGCCAAACTGTCATTTGGCTATGTTATGTCCTGACTAAATCTTAAAGTTTAAACACAATCAAATGTTCTGTGTTTCTTTCTTTTATTTATACAGCAGGATCTATGAAAACCTGTGATGACCAATTTGAAATGCATTACTAAGGTATGTCAATTTTAACAAAAGATAGATACCCTTTAGATACATGAACTAAACGCTGAGCCTTCTACATTAAAGAAAATATACATGTGTGAACTTGTTTTGTAGGACATATAGCTTACAGCTTCTAAAACCAACTGTATCTCTTGATGATTGGTTTATTTTCCATTATATTTAGCCAGATTACTGCACTCTAATTTTAAATAACTGATGTAAATAAAAATCACTTTTTTTTATGATAAATAAGCACTTTTTAAATGTACAGTATAGTGTCTGACATTCTGTTTGTCTTTCACAGCTGGATCTATACTTAAACCATTGACGGGCTACTTGAACAACCTACAACCTATTTAAACACATTCAGGTATGTTTTCCAGACACATGGATCTAACTGACCATAACTGAACCCTGTTTGGACACATTCAACTCAGGAATATATGGGGAATACTACCTTAAGGGCCTTTCAGATAGGACGTGGTGCGTGCTGAGCTTGCCACGGAGTACGGCGTAGAGCAAAAGGGGAGAGCGCACACGAGCAAAAAGCCCTCCTATTGGTTGCGCGGAGGTGACTTCAGGGAGTGCTGCGCACAAGTTGAAAATGTTTTAACTTTTGCACAGCTCGCAAAAGCGGCAAGTGGGACCCTGCCCTGCGCTCAACTCGGCGGTGAAGAGATACGCTCTTGCGCGGAACAAAACAAAAGACAATGAATGGGCTTGACAGTGGTGCGCAGCGCCCACCGCGTCCTATCTGAAAGGCCCTTTGCTGTCAATGAATTGGTTGTGTAAAATATGTAGCTTTAGTAATTCAAAATGCAAAAATAACTGGAAAATATGTCAAAAACCTTTTCAGTCCGAAGAGTGGAGGTTGTGACCCTCAGCCCTGCTGTCAGTGCCTTCAAAGAGAGGTGGCCCGGACTGTTCAGTGAGGCTCAAGTAAGAAAGTTTTGTTTATTGTTTTTAAACCAGTAAATACTTGTATAAATAAAATGAATCTAATTTGTCTACTAAATACTACTTTCAGGCCCTTTGAAGTTGAGGTATAACCACTGTTCCCCTGGAAGAGACATTCCTGCTGAAGCTAGACGAGCACACACCAAGTCTTCTGCGGCTCATGCGTGCCAAAGGAGGAGCTGTCACGACAAGGATGCAGCATCTCCTGAACACTAAAAACACTGCCAGGTATGTAATTAATTAATAATTAACTCCTGATTAACCTAAGTGTCCTTCTTGTTTTTGAATAAATGACTTCACCAAAATACTTGAATGTAACTGTAACTTATTTTTTTATCAGGAAGGCGAGGACCACACAGACCAAACCATGAAGGTGCTTGTGATCCATGACCCCATAGCTGAGGTGTATTCAGCAGATGTTTCTATCAAGGGAGACAAGATACTGAACGGATGTGGAAATCGAACCAAGGCATGTATGCTGTTGATGGGATTGATTTACACTCTCAACCTTGAGTATTATTAGTATATATTTTATCAAACTATGTAACACTGTTTAGCTAAAAGTTTTGCTAAATACAATCTCCTTTGGGGTCTCATTAACATTTTCTATGCTACAGCACTTTGTTTTCCTGAATTGTATCTTAATTTCTAAAAGATGATTGACATACATGTTCTGCATATTGCTCAGGTAATACTTCAACTCATATTTTGAGAAAAAAAAGTTTTGTTTGTTTACATGTGACATATTTTGGGCTCAATGCTACTTGTCCTTAATGTTTAATTTGATAAACAATTGGTCATTAAAAAAAGTAATTGACAAGATCAATATTGTCTCTTGTGTCTGTCATTAACTTTTTGGGTTAAACAAACTTTCTTTAAACAAGTAATAATTAATTAGTTATTTTGGTTAATAAGTATTAAAAAATATTAGATATGGGAATGTTCCCTACTGCAAATACGCTATAATCATGAGTAAATAGTACTCATTTTTAAAAGGTATTTAGTTGTAAAATCTATTTCAAAAGGTTAAGTAGACTCTACCTAATTTATTTGAGTATATTATAGTTGATACATTTAGGTAATCTATACTCAAAAAAAATAGGGTATAATTTACACAATCAAACTGAGTGCAAATTGTTACATCAATTTTATTGAGTAGATTCTATAGGTTGCTTTTTATAGTGTGTGCAGACCTCCCTCTCTCTTTTTTCTGATGACTTCATATTTCTCAAATTCTTTATGAATTCTGCTCAAATTTATTTTAATGCTTAAAAACATCTGACTGAGAATAAAGTTATCAAAGTGAAGTCTCAAAATATGTACTTCATTCAATTATTTTGTGTCCTTTAAGTTTTTTCACAGGTGATCAAGAGATCAAACTAAATACTGAATCATTTCATCAAACCATTGAAATATTTGTTGAGAAAATTGTGGATGCTGAAGGTTCACCTGAAAATAAAATCTTCTCTAACCCTCTGAGGTCGACGCTGTCAACATAACGGGGCTGTGTTTACATCATCAGCTCTAAAAATGAAACGTTACCACAAAGCCACTGACTGTGAAATCCACTCTCTTGTCAGCTCGATGATAAACTCTGTGTGTTCAAGTACCGCCCATAAAGTTTGATTGACAGGTGAACAATGTAACCACAATCAGCTCTCAGCAACAAACATGAATAATGATCAAGTTGAAGGATTAAAGTTTAACCCACTGTTCCTTTAAATGACTTCTGTCTATTTCAGTTTACACAACTCAGCACTAGATCAAGAAAAAAAGTCCAGCATGAGGCTGAGTGAATGTGGTCTGGACTCTGTGGAGGAGAGTCATGGTTTCAGAGATGCTGTAGAAGGACAGAATACCTGCTCTGTGATCCAGGTACACTCCTACTCTGGAGGACTGAGGACCTGAGACAGGAGTGTAGACACTGTTGTAATAAAAGTTATAACTGTTGTCGTCACAATCTAACGCCCAAGATTTGTCATTTTGTCCAAATCCACTTTCCTTCCCGCTTCCTGCTCTGTTGATATTCTTGATTGATTGATTGATAATGCTTTATTCGTCACATAGTCAAAGACCAGTGAAATTATGCCATCTCCTCTCCATACATATACAGACATACATACAATGTAACAGGGGGTGAACAGGACAGGAGACAGAGCAGTTATGGAAAAAATACAGCATAACATGAGGAAGGTTAGGAGGGAAAAAAGCAACCCCCAAACTATGCTCCTGTAGAGCACAGTGTGGGAACATAAAAAAAACTCCTCAGCACATAAGCACATAAACAGTCCACGTTACAACATGAAAACACCCGACTGGCAACACGGTAGGGGAGGGGGGGGGGGGGTTGAGTAATCCAGCAAGGCATCAGGCATCTGGTCCTGCAGCCCTTGACGGCGCTGGTCGCAGACCCGTTCGTCTGACTGGAGGGTGCAAAGCGGCGAACTGCTACAGAAACTCTGATTCCTCTCCTCTCCACCTCCCAGTAACAACGTCCAGTCAGACTCTCTGGACTCAGGACCTGACACTCATCAGTGAATCTGTCTGGGTGACTAGAATAAGACTGTTGTTGACCTGTGTTTGTTACTTTTCTGTTTCCATCAGATAATAACAGCTGTGTGTGTGCTGTGTTTGGATCCAGTGTGATGTCACATGAATATTGTAAGAAGTCAATCTTTGTTTCCTCATTTCCCAGGGAAGCCTTAGTTAAATTCTCCTCCTCATCTGAAACATTTGAAGCTTTAAATTGTAATACTTTTCTTGACTCTTGAGGTCTTTGGTGATGACTTAATTCGAAGCTTGTGCTACGTTCCATTTGATCCCAGAAGTCGAAAATTTAGAGTTCCCACTGAAGTGTCAACTGGAACGCCCCCCAAAGTCGGAATTCCGACTCGGAAATTCGGAAGAACCGCACAACCCCGAGATCAAGAATCCTAGATGGCAGCACAGAGCTTCAGTAAAGCTATAGTAATATACTGTTTATTAGCAATTGTTTCTTATTTGTATGTTAAATCAGTCGTATACAAAGTACTGCCCATCTTCTATCTGTGGACATGTTGCTACAATGTTCGTGTACGCCAAATACCGCATAATGCGTGCTCTTTTTTTCACATATATCCTCTAACACTTCACTGTGGGCTGTAAATTCAATTACATTTATTTAGGTCAGAGGTGCTCAATCTTTTTCAACCAAGGACCCCTTGCAAGACCGGGGATCCCCTCATATTTTTACATATCTCTTTTACACATCTGTAGTCTTAGTTATATGAAAGCACAACAACAGAAATTTATTAGATTCTAAGAGTTATAGATTTGTTAGATTGGAAAATAATCCATGAGCTATTATAGATTTAAAATATTCATTTAACTTTGGTACAAACAAATTATGAAACTTATGAGTTCATACTTCTGTGAATTCATCAAATAACAAATAAGCAAAACTGAATGAAACAGTTATCTGAGGAAAATGATTCTTTACTGGTACACAGAAAGAAATCATAACAATTAAGAAATCAATAGCAGGGTACAGCATATAGCATAGCATTTTCTGAAAACTAAGCACTTAACAAGATAGTGGTCTACTCATTTTCATCGCCCTGCCTTGGGCAGCCATGTGGGTGTTCCTGACACATCTCTGAGGTACCAAAGCACATGTTGTGTAGAAAACAGGCTGCCATTACTATCATCACCATAGCATCAATCCGGGTGTTCTGCAGATCACGAAGACGCCTCCACTTGCACTTCATCCTGCCGAAGGCATTTTCAACAATCACCCTCCCACGGCTGATGTTGGCGTTCTGCTGTTGGTCTTCTTCCGTTAGAGCCCCATTGTCACGTTTCGGAGTGATGACAAATGGGAAGTCCTGTCCTATGTATGCGCTGTCTCCCAGCAAGCTGTACGCACCCATCTTCTCCTGCCATGTTGTGTAGAAGTTGGAGGACCTTAACATCCTGGCATCATGAACCCTGCCTGGTGGTCCAGCAAAAATGTCAATGAATCGCCCTCTCTCGTCTACAATCCCCTGAAGGAGAACGGAGTAGAATGATTTTCTGTTCATGTAGTCTCCTCCTCTTATGGCTGGCCTCTCCACCCTGATGTGGCACCCATCAATTGCACCAATGATTCCATTGAGGCCACAGAGGCGTTGGAAAGCAGCAGCAGATGCTGCTTTTTCACAACTATTTGGCCAGTAGATGAAGTGTTGTCCCATTGTACTCATGATATTGAGCACCTCCAGGATGACCCTGTGTGCTGAAGACTGTGAGACATCAAACTTAACTGACATCTCCCTAAAGCTGTTTTGGTTGGCCATGTACCACAGGAACATCAGCACCTTCTTTGTCACAGGGACAGGAGGTAGACCTTGACTGTGTTCCTTTGTTATGCCGTTCTCCTGCAACTTCATCAAGAGATAGTCAAACTGTGGCTTGGTGACTCGGAAATGGTGTGCAAAAGTGTAGTCATCCATGTCCAGCATGACCTCCCACTTTGTTCCAGTGTTCATGATGACTCGCTGTGTAGACCGCAGCATGGTGGCTATCAGTATCCTAAAAGAAAGAAAGAGAGAAAAATTGTATTCCAGTAAAGATTATCAGACGTTTAAATTAAATCTGATTTATTTAATTTGTTTGACAAAGAACTTAACTTAAGACAAAGATCGAACGGGATGAGTGCAGTTTTCTTATCTTATTTGAAATCTTAGGCACGTGTATAATTGCGTACTTTATACGTATCACATTTAGAAGACTATTATTATAAATTATATTGGAAAAAAAAAAGTTTGTTCAACGTGAACTATTCTGAACAGCCCTCGCCCTTTGTGGAACATTCACATTACTGGTTACGGATAGACCGATTAAAACACAGTGAAAAAGTTTTTTACAGAATACAATAAGATGAAAGACAAACGTACCTTCTGCGCCTTCTTTCTTCCTCTACGATGTAATTGTGTTTGACCTCATATTGGTTCAGTAGCTGTCTGTATTCCGAAATAGGGAGCACAACAAAGGTTTTCCTGGACGCGTCCATCTTGATATACTATTTGTGCAACTGGAACGCGGTCAACTCGAGTGTGACGTCATTCCCAGTCCGACTTCCCACTTCAGAGGTAAACGGAACGTACCATTGATCCAAAGGCAACTGGACTGGTTGAAGATAATCAAGACGATTCACCTCTCCTCCGAAAGGCTAGAAATTTAAGCCTCTGTGGATCATTAGCATGCTAATGATCAAGGATGACTCACATCAGAGTCATTAGCTGAGTCGTTACCACCCCCAGTCGTCTGTGGGTCGTTGGAGTCACATGTTCCAAGGTGGGACTGGGGCTTCAGTTGTTTGGGAGAGAATTCAAAACAGCATTGTAGGTTGGTGAAAGATGGTGTCTCAGACCACCACATCGGTTAAGAGATGGTTTTTCCACTTTGATGGCTTCTTTAACACCACTTTCAAACCAACACTCCACAGACACACAAACCCTCCAACACCTTGAGGCAGAAGTTGTTCCACCCCAAGGACAATAATAATAATAATAATGAATTGTATTTGTAATGCACTTTATACTGAGCGAACAATCTCAAAGTGCTACATAAGAAAGAAAAAATAAAAGGAAAAGTTAAAATTTATAGGTAGATCGTCTCTCCAAAGGAAACAACTAATCAAAGGCTTTTTTAAAAAGGTAGGTTTTTAGGCCTTTTTTAAAAGTGTCCAGGGTCAGTGGTGCTCTCAGGTGGTCAGGGAGAGCATTCCAAAGACAGGGAGCGGCGTGACAGAAAGCTCTGTCTCCCATGGTTCGGAGTTTGGTCCTTGGGATCTGCAGGAGGTTTGCCTGACCGGAGCGGAGGTGTCGTGAAGTGGGCTGAGGGGTGATTAGCTCCTTCAGGTAAATAGGAGCATTACCATGGAGGCACTGGTGGGTCAGTAGGGAAACCTTGTATTTAATCCTGAATGGGACAGGGAGCCAGTGGAGGGATTTGAGAATTGGTGTGATGTGGTCAAATTTTCGTGTCCTTGTAAGGATCCGGGCAGCACAGTTTTGAATGTATTGGAGTTTTTGGATGTTTTTGTTGGAGATCCCGGCAAGAAGAGCATTACAGTAGTCCAGCCTGGTGGAGACAAAGGCATGGACGAGTTTTTCTGCATCTGGGAGAGAGAGTGATGGACGGAGTTTTGCAATGTTTTTTAGGTGGAAAAAAGAGTTTTTGCAAAGCTGTTTGATGTGAAGTTCAAAGGTCAGGTGCGGGTCCATTATTACACCAAGGTTGGTGACTGATGGAGAAAGGTGGATGTCGTGGCCGGCGAAGGTGATACTGGTAATGGTAGATGACCGGGTCTGATGTGGGGTGCCAATGAGAATGGCTTCAGTTTTTGAACTGTTAAGCTGCAGAAAATTCTCCTTCATCCACGCCTTTGTCTCCCCCAGGCAGGTGGTGAGTGTGGAAGATGGCAGGGTGTCAGAGGATGCTGGGTTGATTTTGAAATAAAGTTGGGTGTCATCAGCATAGCAATGGAAAGATATTCCATGCCGGCTGATGACACGGCCAAGGGGAAGCATGTAGACAGTGAAAAGGGAGGGTCCGAGGACTGACCCTTGGGGGACACCACAGGAGACGGGGAGTGTGTCTGACTTGGCTTCTCCCAGGGAGACGTATTCAGTTCTGTTAGTGAGATAGGAGGTAAACCAGTTGAGAGTTGAGTCAGATAGTCCGATGGTGGAGTGTAGGCGATGGAGGAGAATGTGGTGGTCAACCGTATCAAAAGCTGCAGTGAGATCAAGGAGAATGAACAGGGATGGTGAGCCAGCATCAGCTGACATCAGTAGGTCGTTAGTGACCCTGGCCAGAGCAGTTTCCGTGCTGTGGCCAGGGCGGAAACCAGACTGAAATTTTTCAAACATGTTGTTTGTTTGAAGGTGGTCGTGAAGTTGGGCAGCAACTACCTTTTCCAGCACTTTTGAAAGGAACGGGAGATTTGAGATTGGTCTGTAGTTAGCAAGCACTTCCGGGTCAAGGCTGGGTTTTTTAAGGAGTGGCTTAATGACTGCAGTTTTCAGGACAGATGGGATGTGGCCAGTCTGGAGGGAGCAGTTTATGATTTTAGTAATCATGGGACTTATGGCAGAGGTGTGTGTTTTTATCAAAGCTGAAGGGAATGGGTCGAGGGCACAGGTAGAGGGTTTCATCTTCCTCATGATTTCCTCAGCCTCACGCTGTGTGATGTCCTGGAAGCAGCAGAGAGGTTGGGTCGTCCCAGGCTGAGGGCTGACAGTTGGGATTGTGGGGGCAGAGGGGGTGGAGAGGATAGCACGGATGTTATCTACCTTTGCCCTGAAGAAAAAGATGAAGTTATTGCACTGCTCCTGTGTGGTGTCTAGTTTCAGGGGGATTTGAGGTTTGAGAAGGTTAGTGACAGTGGAAAAAAGTATTTTGGAGTTTCCAGAGCTATTGTTGATGAGATTGGAGAAGAAGCGAGACCGTGTATCACTGAGGGATTTTGAGTAGGCCTTCTGATGTTCCCGATAGGCTGCTTTGTGCACTGTGAGACCTGAAACCTTGAAACGCCGTTCGAGGACACGTCCTGCTCTCTTCATTTCCCGCAGCTGGCTGGTATACCAGGGGGCTGAATGGGTGAAGGTAACTGTTCTGGTTTTGACAGGGGCATGGAGATCCAGGAGACTGCTGAGTGATGCGTTATAGAAATTCACAAAGTCAGTGGCTGTTTGAAAATTAACAGAAGAAAGATGCTGTAGGTCAGAGGTTAGGGAGTTCGGGTTGATATTTTTTAAATTCCTGAAGCTGATCTGACGTTTGGGTTTGTCAAGGGGGAACAGGATTGGAAGCTCCATTGAAATGGCCTTGTGATCAGACACGCCCAGGTCGAACACCAAAAGGTTGCTGATGAGAGTGGAGTTTGTGATGACTAGGTCAAGAGTGTGCCCCCTGGTGTGTGTTGGGGCAACAACATGTTGTGTCAGGTTGAGGCAGTCAAGGAGATGCAGAAACTCAGAAGCAGGGTGGCAGGAGGGAGTGTCAACATGAATGTTGAAGTCACCAAGTATTATAATATTAGCTGAGGTTGTGCAGAGTGTGGTGAGGAGGTCATGTATCTCTGGGAGGAAAGCTGAGTTAGGTTTGGGGGGCCTATAGACCAAGAGTATTGTAAATGAGCAAGGGGGTTTGCATTTAAATGCAAGGCATTCAAATGAAGCGTATGCAGGCAGGGGCAGGGGAGACAAATCGAAATTGCTTCGGTATACCACAGCTAAGCCACCACCACGGCCAGTGCAGCGGGCTTTTTCCAGGTAACTATAGCCAGGAGGACAAGCTTCATTCAAGGCAGAATAGACCTCAGGTTGTTGCCATGTCTCTGTGAGGCACATGAAGTCAATCTGTTTGTCAGCAATGTGGTCCTGAATGAAGGAGGATTTATTGTTCAGAGATTGTGTGTTAAAAAGTTCAAATTTGACTTTTGTTGAGGAGGTGGTGTGACGCTGAAGAGGGCGGAGTATACTGGAATCAGCTCCCCGTTTATTGTCCTGCTTGGTGTGTGACCGTCTCGCGGTGTTTCCTGCGAGACTACGGCACGGACTACAGCCCGAGGCGGCAGCGCTCTGATGACGTGTCAGATGTGCGACAGACGTCCAGATGGAAGGAATGTAACGATCATGCCGCCGGTGGTAAACAAACTTTTTCCGACAGCTTCTGTGGATATAGCGGGGGCGACTCAGGAGTCCGAGTTCCTTGATGGCGAGGGGGATTCCATATCCAGGGGAGATTGTGGATTTGATTCGGAGGAGTTGGGCGGTGGAATAAGTGAGTGTCATGCTGTCCAAGGGAAGATGTTGTGTAGCCTCACTAGCCGCTAGCCACAGCAACGCCAGCACAACCCACCTGCCTGCTAGTGTCGCTTTGCTGGTGGTCTTGGACCGGGGTCCCAGAGATGGAGAGCAGACGTGCAGAGGGGAGCAGTCCCGAGGATCAGCTCGCCGCGGACGCCGGGAAGAGGCTATCCGCCGGGGATGGTGCGATGTTCCCGGGCGCGGAACTCCCCCAGGGCGAGGACGGCAGCTCCAGGTAGCCGGTAGCAGGCTAGGTACACCATCGGTAGGCAGTGGATGGTCAAACGATGAGATCTAGAGATCCGAAAAAAGTTGGAATCCCAAGGTACCGCAATTAAAACATTCAAAAACACAAGGTAGATAGGATACAATCACAGAGTTTAAGTCACAGAAGGAGAAGCGGCGAACAGACAAACGCCAGCGTCCTCTCCTATGTCAACATGAACATGAACCTCATTGAACCACGACAAAACTCCCAGGCATAAACAAATTAATGCTGTTTATGCTATCCAGTGTGAAGAGGAGTGCAGTGATTTATACATTGGAGAGAGTAAACAACCACTACACAATCACCTTGCACAGTATAGGAGAGCCAGCTCTTCAGGACAGGATTCTGCGGTCCATTTACATCTGAAGGACAAAGGACACTCCTTTGAAGATGGTAAAGTACGTATCCTGGACAGGGAAGAACATTGGTTTGAAAAGGTGAGACAAAGACCCTGTCAGTATTTTCTTCAATAGTTTCAACATTTCTCTTCATAAATCAGCCGATTACTTGAACATTATAAACCTCGATTATTAGACATTATTAAACATGCTGCTGGTTCAAAAAAGGTGTCAAAAAAGTGTCATATTGTCTGTTTTGATGTTTTTGTCCTCTTTGGTCAAGTAAAGAAAATGTTTCTCTGAAAACACTTCTTGTTCAAGTTTGAAAGTTTTGTGTTTTGTATGCAACATTCATTTCCTTTGCAAGTCACAACCTGTTTAATGAATAAACTGAACTACTGGTGGTTGGTTTGAGTTTTAAAAGACATTTTATATATCATGCTACACTGATAAAAGTGAAACTGCAGTGTCGTTTATTTGAAGTGCATTTTTATATTGGACTAAGTGAAAATCATGCTTTCTGTTTCAAACCTGTTTTGTCTAGTTTGCCTTAAAGCAGATAATGAACCCCCTAGAACAAATTAAAAGAACAATTTTACTTAAATCATATTTTTACTTCAGACCAGAAAAAAAAAAAAAAAAAAAAAAAAGTTTTCATGTCATGTGACCACTCGACGTCACATCTGCTATCTCCCTGCTCGCGCCAGCCAGCGTTTTTACCGTCCGCCATTACCTCGCTTCGGATGTGAAGACTCCGTCACTCCGTGGCCCAGGAGGAGAAAATCTCTTTTTGATACGGTAAGCATTCGAAAACTGTGTTATTTTAACGAGAACAAGTGTTTTTCATTCACATTTGTGATTAGTGGTAAACTAAGCTACATTAGATAACTGTGTTTTTGCACACGTTGCCTACAGCTAGCTAAACCAGGCTATCGCAATGCACCTGTTGGTCAAATGCAAAGTTAAGTTCGTTGTTAATATTGTTTTACGGATATATTATGGTAGTGTTGTGTGATAATGCGCGTTTGTCTTTTGTGAATATGCTTTAGCAACCAACCTCAACCATCAATTTTGTACCGCATTTACCGCAACCATCAACTTTTTTTTTATGGAATCTTTCAACTTTTTTTTTTTCTTGTCTTGCCTGCGTTAACTAGACTAGACATTCGAGGTATCTGTATATGAGAAGGCAAATAAATGCCCGAATCAGTTGGAACGGGGTGCGTGTAATGTCCGATTGAGCCCGTGTGTGATTAGCGCCGTCCATTGAGTCGGCACAACTCAGAAAAGTAATTCAGGCGGCTGAAGAGGGGCCGTTCTGTCTCAGTGTTTTCCTGAGGGGGGGCTGCGCTGCCCACACACACACGGGGCTGGCTGCAGAGCAGAGCACAGAGTGAAACTGCGCGGACACAGTTAAAGAAGTGACAACTGAAATGCTCCCGACTGTAAGTGGCATAAACAACGGGAAAAAAACAACATCATTTATTACAACTTAATTTGACAAAGTTGGCGCTGGTTCTCCTGCCGTGTCTCTCCGCCATGGCCGATATGTGTAGAGTCACCGTTTGTTTACTGCATGTAAACATTCAGGTTAAAGCCATTTCAGACATGCACTCCTTTATTATGATCCGACACACTCCAAACAGTGAATCCGTTCAGATAAGCAATAGAGGGTGTGATTAATAGTTTTGTATTAATTAAATTCATTACATTATAGACAGAGTTCTGATTGAAGAGGAAGATATCATGTTCCATCTGTCAGTTTATAATGCAGTATAGTACAGTATTACCAGTATGATTTAGATCTAATTAATGATTTACAGCTTGTAGTGTGGATAGTGCTAACTGCCCCAACAAAAAAACAAGATGTGAAATCTCAGCTTTTCCTTTGTGTTTACAGGTTTGACGTTTCCTGGAAATTTTCCCGATTTTGGTCTTATTGCTGATTTGGTGAGTCCCAAAGTAATCAACGGTGAACATTATTTGCATACATGTTTAAATAGGAATGACTAACAATAGAGAATAGCTTCAAAATGACCACAGTTGTGTTTTTGCTAATATAATAGAAATTACATGAAAGTTTCAAAATCTAATTTTCATACTTCATGTCGTTATTAAAAATTTCAAATGTTTTATCACATTTACAGAATTTAAAATACAAATAACAACCAAATCAAAGCTAATACAAGAAGTTACCTACCCAATTTTAATGTAAGTTTTATATAACTAGACAGTATACATAGATAAATAAAATGGTAAGTAATTTCATGCAGCTTCAAATGTCCTTAAAAATTGAGTTGATCTAAAATATTAAAGTTGAAGAAAAGAATACCTTATGGATTTTGTGTAGCACACAGTTAAAAACCTATTCACGTACTTTAAATACTCTGTGAACTAGTAAAATGAAATTAATAACTTCTTGCTTTAAAAGGCGGTGCTTTCCTGCTTGAGAAATATTGGCAACAAACATAACTGTTTCTATAAATTTAATGCAAATCTACCATACTTTCCATGCTTTTTTTTCTTTCCTAGTCTTCCAATGAATGTGGAAATGCAAAGACTGTGGTACTTCTGTTTCACGAAGATCTGAGCTCCTTAAACATTATAAGCTTGAACACAGACATTATGGACGCCGCCATTCCTATTCGTGCATCTATTTCAACTGTCCTTGTACCTGCAAGACTTGGAAGGCACTTTTGAGCCATTTGTCAAGAAGTCATCAGCCCTCCTCACAAACTGAACTGACCACATTTAAATGTCTCTTATGCAATTGTAATCAACGTTCCAATTTGAAAGACTATTTTCAACATATTGCACTGCATCTGAAAAACAGTGAAACTGTTGATTGTGTGTTTCAGGGGTGTTCATACAAAACAAATATTTATGGTTCGTTTCGAACTCATAGAAGCAGAAATCATAAGGATTTTTCAGTTAATGATTTAAAACCTGGAATACTTGAGAGACAGGGGTCAAGCGCAGATATTTCTGCAGAAAGTCACATTTCTGACAGTATCCAGATTGATGGTCTTGGTACTGAGCTCTCGGAGACTTTAAGCACAGAAAACTTAACTGATTTTAGTTTGGATGATCAGGTTTTAAATGATTTGCCATGTAATATTGAGCTTAAAGTTGCCTCTCTCTTACTGAAGCTAGAACATATTTATCTTGTTTCTAGTGTGGCTGTTGATGAACTTTTGCAAGAGTTTGACTATTTAATTAGCACTGCTTCTGTCCCGCTTATCCATCAAACCATAGCTCAGCACTTACAGAATGTTAACTGTCAAGTAGATGAAACCGTTCTGCAAGAGCTATCATCTACTCTTTGCAAGTCAAATCCCTTTTCAGCTTCGTTTGGTGGTCGAGGCCCGCTTTCCACTGCTTGGAAGCGGAAGACGTACTACAAAAAACATTTTGATATTGTAGAACCTATAGAATATGTGCTAGACTCTCAAAACAGAAAATCATTTCAATACGTACCTATACTAAAATCTTTACAGCAGATTCTAAGTTGTCAAACATTTTTTGGAGAAAGCAATCAACTTGAAATCTCCCCATCAATCTGATGAAATTCAGTATAAATCCTTTTATGATGGTGTTATTTACAAAGAAAATTTGCAGTTCTCAAAAGAGTGTGCAATTTCACTTACTTTGTATGTAGATGATTTTGAAATCTGCAATCCCCTCGGCACCTCCAGAAAAAAACATAAAATCTGTGGAGTATATTGGACATTGGGGAACTTACCTGCTGGTTGTCACTCATCGCTGTCTAATATATATTTAGCTGCGCTTATTCGCACTGAAGATGTTAAGTGCTACGGTTATGACAGTGTATTAAAGCCCTTAGTAGATGATCTTATTACATTAGAACAAGAAGGACTGTTTATTGCTAAATTGGGAAAAAGCATTAAAGGGTTTGTTCATTGTATAGTAGCAGACAATCTCGGGGCCCACGGTATTGCAGGTTTCGTGGAAAGTTTTTCAGGTAAATATGTATGCAGATTTTGCACAGCAGAAAATGTAGACATTCAAACAAAAGAAGTCAAGTCAGGACTCTTTTGTGCAAGAAGCGAGGAGATTCATACTTCTCATCTTAAAGCTCTTGAAGAAAATTCATTTTCTAATCATTTTGGTGTAAAAAGGAAGTGTGTGCTGTCAGAAAAGCTATCATATTTCAGTGTGACACAAAGTTTTCCCCCAGATATAGCGCATGATATCTTTGAAGGAATTGTCCCTGTTGAGATTGCTCTTTGTCTAACTGTACTAATTTCTAAAAAATATTTTACGCTAGCCAATTTGAATGAAGCAATAACCACATTTCCATATAAGTGGACTGATAAGACAAACCGTCCGCATGTTGTGCCCCTCTCCTACACTACAAGGAAAACAATTGGAGGAAACGTACACGAGAATTGGAGCCTGTTGAGATATCTTCCTCTTCTGATCGGAACCAGAGTACCTTTGAATGAACCAGCATGGCAAGTCCTCTGTGAATTAAAGGACATTGTAGAACTTGTTGTTTCACCTTTTCACACTGAGGAATCCATTTCTTATCTTGACTTCAAAATATCTGAACACAGGACCGTGTTCAAAGAAGTTTTCCCCCATGAAAGAATTCTGCCTAAACATCATTATTTGGAACATTATCCATGGTTAATACGCCAGTTTGGACCCCTTGTTGCTCTGTGGACAATACGATTTGAAGCAAAACATAGCTTCTTTAAAAGAGTAATCCGTCATACAAACTGTTACAAAAATGTACTGTATTCGTTAGCCCAAAGGCACCAATTTCAGACTGCATATAATCTGCACATGTGTAGATTCTCTAAGCCACTTTTGGAGGTGGCTGATGTTTCAACACTTCCCGTTGAGGTTATCAATCAGGATATTGCACAGGCTGTGAAACAGAAGTACCCACATATGGACACTGTGGACCTAGCAAAGAATGTATCCTACAACGGCTTCAACTATAGGATTGGAATGGTGGTAGCCCATGGGTCGCTGGCTGGACTTCCAGATTTTTGTGAAATCGTTCACATGATTGTTCTACAAGAGACACTCATTTTCATTGTTAAAAAATTGGATGCCTGGTACCTGGAACATTATCGATCTTATGCTTTGGTCATGTCTACTACTAGACAACTAAGGCTTGTTGAGGCAAATGAGCTGACAGACTCCTACCCTCTGTCTCACTACATGGTTGGTGGACGCCGCCTCATCTCTCTGAAGAGATACATACACGTATAAGGTTGTATACATATGGGTGTGGTGTTACAAACGTGGGAGAAAATTTCATTATTTTATTTTTTTTTAAAGACTGAGTCAGCGATTCTGGAGAATACATTTTGTCAAAATCTGTGAATATCTCCTCATGATCCGCTACTTGTCAGTACTGTGTGCGCACTGAAAAAAATCCAGTATTATTACACAAACTAGGCTCTGTAATCACCCCTTTGTTTACATGCCAGTTTCCAGAGCCTAGGCTGTGTATTGACAGAATTCTTTTTCAGCTCTCACACAGTATGGACAGGTAGCAGATTCACTGATTTTGAAAACATGCTCTCTCCAGAATCCACCTTTAATTGTCCGACAATGCTCCCTCTTTTCATGTCCCCTTAACCTTTAGTTTCTCCTTATGTAATTCTATTCCGATACAATGGGTTGATTTTTTATAGTAGGCCTATGTAATATCTGTGCAATACACAATTTGAAATGTAGTGGGCCTCAGAGATTTTGTTAAATGCCCTATTAAACTGTATAATAAGTTATAGAATCAAGTAATAATTGTTATTTGGATCTGTTTTCAAGGGAACATTTCAGTAAATTTCAGAACTGTTAACTCTGCAAAAAAAATAACAGTTTAATAGAACACCTTATAAATACCACAAATGTAAATGAAAAGTATCTTCTGCACTTAAACAAAGTAGTACTTCTGCATGTGAAACCAATCGTCAAAGGCCTGCCTGTATAGTATACAAAAGCTATGTGTTGCCATTTTAATTTCTGCTATGAATATCAATAATGGAAAAATACATTTGCTGTCCTTTTTTCTATGTAAAAAATTACTGCTAAGATAACATAGGGCCTTTGCAGTTTGACTTAAACAAATATTAAGTATATATTTCCTACATTTAGTATTGACTTTAATTTCTTCTTCCCCAGAAAAGCAGAATAGTTTATCAATTAATTTGTGAATATGCATTTATTGTAAGTTATTTTGTAACTAACAATTTTGTACTACAACTAATACTGCTGTTTCTTTTCTTGTTTTGACTAGATCCTTTTGGATGGGAAAGCATGGCAGGCAAAAGGCCAGCCAAGTTGCGGGTTATGCTGAACCCTGATGACACCTGGAAGCTTATTCTGCCTGATGGAATTCCAGAGTCAATGGAGCAGCTTATGGATGAAATCAGGAAAGTGTCTGGGCTAAATGGAAATTTAAGATTGCAGTACCAAGACAGAGACTTTGGAGATGCATTTGTGAACTTGACATCTACTGCAGAGCTTGAGGATTTGGCAACTGTCAAGGTCATCCCAATAACTGATGATAGCCAAGTAATTACTCTCTCTCTCTATGATGATATAGTGTCTACTCAATCAGATGACACTGAGCTCCTGTCATCACCCTCCAGTTCTGTCTCTACAAGAACTCAGATGTGGCCACGTGCATTTCCGGTACCAACATTCTCCTGTCACACTGAACTGCAGCTAGAAAAGGGAAATGCTGTGTTTAGGTCAAACAACACAAGGTTGACACTAAGTTGGAAAGCAAAGTCAGATATTTTGGAAAAGTTAGCAGAAGAGATATTCAAGTTCAAAGCCTACCCAATAGATGCTGACTTTAGTGACGTTGCTGAAGCACTAATCCAGAAACACCCCTGCCTCTCTGAACCTGGCTCATACAACGGATGCTACGGGTGGAAGCAGCGGCTAAAGACAAAAATGGGTAACTACCGAACTCAGCTGAAGGGCCTTGGGTGTTCTGAAATACTTGCAAATTCACTTAAATCTAAAGCTCCAGAGGATGCACTCCCAGCAAAAAAAGTCAAGAGACCGAAGAGAGGAGAGGCCAACCACATACCTGACATTCCAACTGGAGAGACCCCGGACAAATTGGAAAATGAGAGACTGTCACTTTTAACTGAAGTGAAGAAGCGAGACAATCGTGCAGTGATAAAGGCCAAAATGGACAAGACTTTTTCACTGCGAAGACAGGACATTGTGGCAAAGGAATCAGAAGTGGAAGAGTTGAAAGAGAGGTGGCCTGCATTGTTCACACCGGATGAGGCAAGTTACTTTTTTTTTATTGCAATAGGTCAGTGATGACCTGTAAAGTAATATATTATCCTGACCTGTAAAGTAATATATTATCCTAAAAATTTAGCCAAAAAGCATGTTTTGGCACCTGATGTCAAACCCAAGCTATCAAACACCACAAAGTTTAAATGTATTTACGTTCACCTTTGCTATTCTTTTTTTTTTTTTTTTTAAGATCAATGCTGAATTTATGAGAATTACAACCGTTCCACTTCAACTGCGATTCCTGGCTTCCTTGGACAAGCACCACAACAAGCTGATAGAGATCATCAGAAACAAGGGAGGAGTTGTCAGAGAGAAGACCCGAAGAATACTGAATCTTCTTGATCAGGTATGTACTTGCTCAATGCATCAAAATGTATTACTCATAGTTGCAGCCTGAAACTCGGGTGCACGCTGGAAGGTCGTTTCACTTGTCTTTACTTTATTTAAGCGTTAAACAAAGATCCAGTACCTGCGTACAAGTCTCTTCAGCCTCTGAATAATTACTACATCGTTCTTGCTAACTCCGGAGCATCTTCACAACAACAACTCTTCTTCTCTGAACACCTGCATAACACGGTTTCTCACTCACAGACAGCACCTTGTGGCGTAAATTATGCAGCGCATCTAATTAATAACATGTCAACATCAACTGTTTGAATAATGCTGCAGTTCAGACAAATACATTAACATTAGCAACTTTGAAAATGTAGTAAAATTGTATACAAAATAAAGAAGGAATAATACAACAAAAATTAGTTTGTGGGGTCCCTGATAACCAAACAATAAACATCAGTGTTCTCGATTGACCCGTCACACATATCACATAAAGAGTAACATTGTAAATAGAAGAAATGGTGTTCATTTTGTCAACAAGTTTGATTGTGGAGTTAGAGTAGGCCTTTTAACTGTTTGAGCACGAGTGTGTGTGAATGGTGTATTGTTTGCATAAGTGGAAGTTGCAAAATTGGACTGCAGAGTAATGCATTATGGGTGTGTTTGTGCTATGACCTAGAGCATCGAGGTGAATCACAAAAGGGAGTGTCTGCTAAAATGCCTCATTGTGTACCTTGGAGAAGATGTGGACAAACTCATCAAGGAGTATCAGGTAAGTAGTTCTGCATTAATCACTTAAGTTTTAGATAAGATGAAACTTTGCAAAAAAAATTAACTTTTAAGCTCATAAACATGGTCTCAGATCCTATCAAAATACTTGTGCATATTTTGTAAGTTTTATTTTGTAAAACACTGTATATTGTATCTTAATTTTAGAATCTTTTGTGCACATATAGGCACACCAGACACGGATTTCATCAAAATAACTTAGTAATACATGTCTTGTCTCTTTCTTTTATCAGGTTGTTCAGAAGGAGGAAGCTGAAACAGAGCTTGAGAGATGTACAATGGCTGTGTATGTCATCAAGGAAGAGGAGGATCCTCTCCAGCCACCACATGACATTGGGATTGTTATTGAAGGTGTGCAGGTCCTCAGTAAGTTGCCCTCAGTCCCACATGCCTGTGCCATGTTATTTGGCCTCATCTATGCTCTTAACTTGAGCTATCCAAGTGAGCTCAAATACACATTTGATGCATTGCAGAAACTATTCATGGAGATAGAACCCAAGAAAATGACACGCAGAGTGTGCAGTCTGAGTGTCAAGCTCTAAATATTGGATTCATCAAAGAGACATTGGATACAGGATGTTTTATTCTGTGTTATTGCTTGTATTCAAATATATTCTATGATAAAGGAAGGGGCCACTGTTAAATGTTAAGAGAAACAGACTTTAATTAAAAACTGGCCTTCAATTCTGATTTTCTGTGTTCACAGAACAGTTTCTGTGGTCTTAAGACCAACCTTTTGTTTATGGATTGCATCCACAGCAATTAAACTGGGGGTACCCCTTAGTTTAAAAGAAAAAATGTGTTCTCTCAATTTCCAATGGGGAGGTTTCCATACATCCTGGTCATTTTGTGGAAGGAAAGCCAAGTTTTGTGGCAGTTTAACACTTTTGTGCACTTTTTATTTGCTATTTTATACCACTTTAAGCTTTTCATACCACATTAATGTGGTCATAGATACGGAAATGTTGATATTGCATTTGTAATGGTTCAAAATAATGTGACATTCATACATCTTGGTCATTTTGTCCCAAGGATGGTAAGTTTTGAGGCTGTTAGACTTAATGGTTATTACATTACATATCTCAAGTTTTAATGGAGGCGTACAAAAAAGTTTTACATTAATGTGGTTAATGTTACAGAAAGGTTACATAAGATTTTGAAAAAAGTATTGAAAAGACCATGATTTTCTTTAATTTATTCTTGTTTTTTCTCAAATGTGCTGTAATGTGTAAAGTACATACCGGCTAGCCTAACAGCCAGCAAAATTGAGGGTTTTATTTATTTTTTTGTTTGTTTTTGTGACAACAGAAAATGTGATGATTTATTGTTGTTTTTTTAAACAAAGACATCATAATAAACATCAAGGTCTTTAATAGTAAGGAAAATGACGCATTTATTGATAATTCTTCTTTAAATTAAAGAAAATGTAGCTTTTGTTCATGGTAAAAGTGAAGTTGTATTGAAGCAAAACATTTTATTATATTGACCTACATTAAGTTAAGTTTAGTATTGTGACCAAAGAAAATGTATTGATATGGTATAACTTAAAATCATAGTTTGTACTGAATCATAAATTTAACTTGAGTAAAAGTAATAAAATTGCCTGTAACAAATTACAGCATTTGAATTACTTTAGTTCAATGTAAAAATTATACTTGGATTTTATGAAAAAAGTAGGTTTTTCCAACATACAAATGTAAGTTTTACTAAAGTAAAAAAAATGATTTATGGTCTCTATAATAAACAATATTTTTACTTTGCTTGAATGTAATTTTTTTTTCTAGGATTGAAGGATTATTTTGATTTAAACAAAATTAAACTTTTCAGTTTCAGTCAAGTCATAAATATACTTGGACAAAAACTAATAAAATTAGCTGTAACAAATTACAGTAATTTTTTTAGGTTAGTTCAAAGTATCATTTTTTTCAGTGTACAAGTTTTTGTCTTGTGTTACAAAACTATCATCCTTTGTAGCAGCAGCGCTATGAGCACAAAAAGTGAACGTACAGCCCTGGCCTCAATCAAAAACTAAAGAAACAAATGACACATAATACTTCCCTACGGGTTTGAAATGTTGTGTGTCCATGTGTTTTATTTTGTTAATGCACTTTAATTTGTAGAGACTTGCCTTTAGTTCAAAACTACTTTGAGTTTGAAATCCTCGTGTCCTTTTTGCACTACACAGGAGAGATCTGTTGATAAAAAAAGGAACTACCTAACTTTGACTTCAAGTGAATTTTAAACCAGCTACTTTTTACTTTGACTAGAGTCCATTTTTAAAATGCTCATTTTACTTTGACTTCAGTAACATTTCATCAAAGTAGTAGTACTTTAACTTGAGTAGAATATTTGAGTATATGTCTCAAAGGCTCTTGGTTCATCCATGCTTTTACAACACTTTGGATGAACGAGAGCAGAGTGCTGAATTTGCCTTGTGGGTTTTTAGCTTTGTAAATGACAAAAGCATTGAAGAAACTGATCTCCACAGACATGGGTTTTCAGAGCAAGTAGGCGCTCACACAAGTCTACAGAATTGTAAAAGTTATCCATAAACAATCTGTATGGTCAGAGGTCGTTCTTTCCTTCATACACTAAAATCTGGAATGAGATCCAACAATATATCAGGAAAACAACCTTAGTGATGCATAGCCGGCATCTGATGAATGGACAAACTTGTAATCTCTGATTGAACTAATATAATGTTAACTTCAGTCATCCCCCCTCTGATTGTGTGAGTATAGCTGTTTAGCCTGATGTTGGTTGTGTCTTGTGTCTGATGTGATCTTTGACTGTATGTGCTGCAGAACAGGAACCTGCTGTAAACCAGTTTCAACCGAGTCAGGCCCGTTTAACTGAACCTTTTGTAAAAAGAAAAAGCTTTACATGTACAGCAACGGTAACCTAGGTAACCAAGGCCTAACAGCATGATTCAAAAAATGCCTTTACATTGTGACATCATAGATCAAAGAACTTGATGATGTCATCAGATTCTGTGTACATGTCTTAAAGGCATTAACTGAACAGAGACAAACTGAGAGACAGAGACGGACTCAACACGGACTCAGGCAACATCAGCGTAAAAAAACACAAGGCAAGATTTATTGAAGAATACTGAGAGTAATATTGTCAAAACTTTTAGACAAAGTCAACAACATGCCTGAACCAACAGAAGTTGTTTTGACCAAGGTTGACTGGGAAAGAATCCAGTCTTCATTAAATCAGCCCATGGGAAAACAGTGCACAATGCAAGAAGGGGTTCAGAAAGTGTGCAAGTTTCCCAAAGGGAGGACTCGATTGGAAATAGCCGAAATGGAGGCTGCAATGGCAGATGCTAAGCGTAGGGAACAAGAAAGACAGGACTATTTCAATAGGATTGCTGCAGAAGAGGAGGAACAGAAGAAAAAGGACATTCAGCAAGCCCTCGACAAAGCCAATTATCAGAGGTTTTTGACGAGAGACTCTGTCAGAAAATTCAACAGTGACGTAATGAACACTTACGTGCAGGAGGAGAACGAGGAACTGTTGAAATTTAAGAGAGAACGACAGAGACTTGCTGAAGAACAAAAAAGACAGTATGAAGAGGAATTGAAGCTGAAAGTGGAGGAGGAGCTGAGAAAAGAGAAGGATACATCTGTTCAGGTACAGAAACTCATCAAACAGACTCACGATAACTTTGAGAAAATGAAGCAGAAAAGAATGTTGAGGCTAAAAGAAATACAGTCTGATAAAGATGAGGGAGAGAAACTTCGTGCTCTTGATGATTTACATAGGCAGGAGCTAAAACATCAGGCCATAAAAACAGCAGAGTTAAAGATAATTGATCGCAAAGAGCGACTTGAGGATATCTCTCAGAAAAAACTGTACAGAGGAAGGGAGGAACAGAAGTCAGATCTGCAGGATTTGAAAACAGCACATAATCAGCTTGAAATAAAAGTGAAGCAGCTGCATAGACAAGCTGACAAAATAGAAAAGTTTGAACAGAGACAGGTGATAGTAGATATCACAAAAGATAAATTGGCAGTCATAAAAGACCGGCAGGCCACCTCCTTGACCATGAAAGAGGAGGCGCAACTGTATAAGAAAGTGGCTGAACAAAAAGCAGAAGCAGCTAAGAAACAAAAAGAGAAGGTGAGAAAGAAGGCAGAAGAGCTCGCATCTATTACTGCTCACAGGGAAACAAAGATCCGTCAGAAAGAGCAGATCAAGAGGGCTGAGAAAGAGAGAGAACTGGCCTTGCAACAGGCCCTGAAGGAATCAGAAAGGTTGTTTCTTGAGGAAGAAAAACGAAAGGCTGACGCAATCAAGACAAATAACATCAAGTTTAGAGACCTGAATGTTCAATTAATGGCTGAAAGAAATGCCCGTCTGGAAAAACAGAAAGAGGAGGACCAGGATGCTGAAAAGAAGATTGCTAAACATTTTGCTGATAGGGAGAAAGAGTACGAGGATTATGTTCAGTGTGAACTTAACAAAGCTGCAGGCACTGGACGGTTTGCCATACTCAATGCCAAAAATGGTAACCATGATCTGCGGCAGTCCTGCATCCCACCTATTTCCAGAAAGCAGCCTCAGGAACCTGCAGGAATAAGGTGCCCTGCTACTGGAGTGGAGCATTCCTCACACTGTGCCACTGATACCGGAGAAAAACTGCCGAGATTTTGGAATGAGAAAACCCGCTCCACCAAACAAAAGCTAGAACACGACAAACTGCAATTGACCTACAAGGAAAACCTGGACCTTCGGCAGCAACCCTGCCTCCCGCCCATTAACAGAGAAAAAACTGCAGGAAAACGTTGCCCCCCTCCTGGGTTAGAGCGAGACTTGTACTGTACTAAAGACACAGGGGAACCTTTGCCTAGATTGGATACTCGGAAAACACGATCCATCAAACAGCATTTAGAAAGGGACAAACTCAAATTAACTTACGAAGATGATAGCAATATAGAATTTACTTACAAAGAGGAAGTTCTGCGTCGTACCCCCCTTCCCCCCATTGCCAACAAAGGAACACCTGCAGGAATACGCTACCCCCCTGCTGGGGTTGAGAGATCCTTATACTGTGCTACAGATACAGGGGAGACCTTACCTAGATTTTCAACTGAAAAAAAGCAGCTCAACCAAGCAGAAATTACAACATTGCAATCTCGAACTAACTTACGTTGAGAATCAGAGAATCCCGCCCATAGCCATGAAGAAAACACCTGTGTAGTGCACTCCATCTGGTAAGTTTGGACGACGAATCAGAGTTCCAACACAACAGAACGGCAGCTTTTTTTGACCGAAGCCCTTTTCATAATGCCTTTTCTGGAAAGTGCTGTAGCTAGGCTCAGCCATCCTTTTGTCTTTGTACAGTGGCATAACAAGGACTCACGATGTTGCCAAAGCACGGTACAGTGGGAGCTCCACATACACACAGTCAGACATGACCCCCGTCAACTCAGCTGATCCAGCTCACCCCTGTAACACCTCTGTTCCTACCTCTGAAGACAGTAAGGCAGGATCACTTCTTCCCCCCATTATGCCTCTGCGACAATCATATTGAAGGCGAAACGTCACAGGGACGTACATATTGTGACTTAAAGTGGCAGACTGAATAGGGCTCTAAAAGGCCAATCCTAAACAAGATTAGGGGTTTTCTCCTGGTGCTCAGGTTATCCCTTAATACAACACACATATATATGTATGTCTTTGAAGTAAAACAGAAATCAAAATGAAACCAAAAATGAAAAAATGAAACTTAATAAATAAAAATTATGTGAAAAAATAATACCTATACGAAATGTACTTAAAGAGCTTTTCAAGTCTTCTGACTCCTCACAACACTTCACACTTCACACTCACTCTTTCACACCAGCTTGTTTGTGTTATTATCACATTGACCCACTTTTAAGGATGTGTTTGCTCTGCCCTTTGCTTTCTTTTTGGAATATTATTGTTATTGACATATTTTAATGTGGGAGTGACACACACACACGCACGCACACACACACACACACACACACACACACACACACACACACACACACACACACACACACAAACACACACACACTCCAAAACACATGCTCACACACACTCAGTCCCAGAGTCCCAGGGGTCGGGCATGGAGGTGCTGCTGCTCCCTGTGAGTGGATGAGTTGGAGCAGCGTGGATGGAGCGCTGCGTGCTGTTGGATGGATTGACAAGCTTTGATTTTCACTGACGGGAAAAACTCTGCAGACCATTTAAACATGGAGTTAGGAAGACTTTGGTCCAGACATCAGAGGACGCTGCTGCTCACCATGATGATGTTCAAACTGGGTAAGAGAGCAACATGTGCACTTTACTACCACAGAAACACATAACCTTTATTTATAGACTCATGCCAAACATCACAGGAGAAACCTGTATGAACTTTATCAGGTAGAAAAATGTTCACAATTGTATTAACAGTGGGTGCTTGTGTGTTAGGAGTGTGTGTGTAACCCTGCTTGTTTACAATATGTGTGCGTGCATCATGATCACGTCTTGATATGTCTGTTTAGAAGCACTACGGATCAACACAGTGGCACTGAATGATTTTTACTTTTGGAGTCATTTACAATGAATTGCTAAGACATTTCCTGGAGAGAAAACAAGCTTTTTTTGTAATGTTTAAGCAAAAAATAGAAAAGTGTACCTAAGAATACACAGATGTCTTTATTTTGCTCTGTGAGAAGTTTTTGTCAGTGCATCGAAAATAAGCCAAACATGCATTAAAATGACTTCATGAGCAACCACATGATGGAACATTTGGTGAATTGTACGTGATACATGTGGCACCCAATCATAAATGAACAATGACATATTAATTCAACGTGTTATCAGATCAAATCACAAAGTAACACCCATCATTTTAGGTAAAGTGTCACTGATTTATAAATGAAAAGCAGCAAAGGCATCTTCCCTCTCTCTTCCATTTGTCTTCTACTCTGTTAGAGTCATGATAGTTTCAGTAACTTTGATCAAAGTCAAATGTATTTATTATTTATCTGTTTTTATGTGCAAGTCACCAGCTCATTTAATAATCTGACTTTAGTTTGTACGTCTCCCCGGTGCCCATCAGATAATGAACTAATTAAACAGGATTTAAGTAGCTGGTTGAACTCGCTCATGTACTGCACCAGTCCTGGTGTGTGTGTGTGTGTGTGTGTGTGTGTGTAACTGCAGAGAAAACCAGAGAACATCACCATCTGGTGCTCTGCTCTGTGAGTTGCAGCCTGGTGAGCCCCTGCTCCTTCAGCGCCCTCTAGTGGATTGGACAGAGAAAGCAGCTGCAGCCTGTCCCTCGTGGGTTTACTGAGCCCCCTTCAGACTGACAGAGGAGGGTCAGGTCTCTGTGCTTTGTACCTGATGGGAGGAGAGCTCAAACATCTGGAACCTTCTCTCTCGACTCACTGAGATCAGATACTGTGAGTCAGGGGACTTTGTCATGTGAGGATTTTATTAGTGTATCTATGTTGTGGAACATACTTTTCTCTATTATTCATTTTTAGAGAAATAATCTGTTTTTTTATTACCATTTATTTTATTTGACATACTTTATTCATCCCTGAGGGAAATTCTAGTTTACACTCTGTTATTGAGAGACATGCTTCTCACACACATAGGCCTGAATCACACACATGCACAAACAGGACCTGTGGACATGCATTAGTGGAGAGATGTCAGAGTGGGGCTGCTACAAACTGCTACACAGGGAGCGCACCAGAGCTGTCTGGGGTCCATTGCCTTGCACAAGGGCTCCTCTGCAGTACTCGGGATGTGACCTGGCACCTCTCCAGCCACCAGACCAACTTCAACTTTTCCATCCGCACCGGGACTTGAACTGGAGACCCTCCGGTTCCCAACGTGAGTCCCTACAGACTGAGCTACTGCCGCCCATTTCATGTTTGATAAAAGTAAAGAACTACATTTGTGATGTAATAAAGTCAATACATCCTACTGGACACTTTCTGTGAGTTCATATTTAGCCACATTAAAGTTTTCACTTCAAGTTCTTCATGTGTATTAAGAGTTTTATTGATGTCAATGCTGATATAACTACACAGACAATGTCTAGATAAGTATGTATAGGTTTTGTATTTCTATATAAAAATCAGAAAGTGACAGGATGAGTAATGAATAACGGAGAAGAGGTGGGATTAAATAAGTTTCTACTTCCACTCCTTTTCAAAAGTTTCTTCTGTGTGATATCTGTCATTGTTTGTACATATGACTTTTTAGATCTGCTTATTTGTTAGTTTTCTTTTCTTCTCTTTTTTTACATGTTCAAAATAAAAACTTCAATTCAGTCCAATCAAACAATCCATGATTTATGTCAGAGTCCTTTTCATATCAGTCCTGAAACAGATTTCTTACACTGCAGGCTTTGCAAATGAGTTTAGCTTCTGAGTTTACAAATGTGTGCTAACACAGAATCTCCTCAGTGTCCTTCAGTGTTTTATTATTATCTATTCAAAAGTGTCTGACCCTGTTTACAGTCTGAATGTGGAGGAATGAAGGAGATATGACATGAACATGAAGGAGATGGAAATCATTGTCTTTCTTCACAAGGATGTGTTTGCTCTGCCCTTTGCTTTCTTTTTGGAAGATTATTGTTATTGACATATTTTAATGACAATATCCAAAGAAACATCAAAACCCATAATAATGTAATTTCTCCATGTGGATGACTCAAACCAGTTGATGCAACCAGTTTCTGAAGCATGATGCTTTTAGAATCAGTGTTTTTGCTAACACCAAGCTCAGAGCTGTTTGAATGTGTGAAGGGAGCAATGAGGAGTCCTCTGGGGCTCTTTGCTTTCTTTCAAACACATTTAAGTCATTGACTCATCAACTTATGCTGCAGGATTTAATTTTGTAAACAAATAAACAAAAACAAAACATTAAAGCAGCCGTGAGGAACTTTCTGTCACATTGTGTTCTCATTTGGCGCCCCCTTGTGGACAAAAGGTGTTTGGTAAGATAGATTTACTTTACTGATCCCAAACTTGGAAATTGTGGTGTTACAGCAGCAGGTAGTCAAAGCAAATAAAACAATATGAGAATAAATACAAGTGAATAAGCATTGAAAATATATCTAAATAACATTCATAAGAAATAAATACACCCAGGATTAAACCTCACATTACTTCAAAAGTCTAATATGAAAAATTAAATACACAACTGTGTCAGTCATGTCTAACTGAATGTAAACTATGCTGGAGGTGAAGAGATGTAAATGTGCAACAACAGTGATGACAGTTGTAAATGTGCAGTAACGTTATAGAGAACTGGTTCATCCAGAGCCGTGAACATTCAGAGCTGTGCAATCACTGACACATTTCCATTCGTTGTGGAACGAATAAAAGAAAGTCACAACTTGTGTTAATACCAGTATACCTGTAAAACCAATCCTGGAAAAAGTAATCAAAGACACAAAGACTGTTTTTATTCTCTCACACATTTATTTAATTTCTTTATTCAACTCAGCCACTCCCTCTCTACCACTCCCTCCGTCTCCCTGCTCTGGTGATCAGATGATTTGGGGTGTTTGACTCTTTAAGTACACAACCTCTCTCAGCCAATCATCCTGCAGCTGTCAAATTTTAAAACTTGTGCTCCCTCTTTCACAGTCAGTCTGTCATTTCAGTGCCAACGCTGCGACCCTCCTCCGCCCCGGTCACCTCCACTCCAGCTCAGCAGAGTTCAGATACAGCCTCAGAAACCCACTCCTCATCACATCCTGCATACCTCTCTCACCTCCACCACCTCCAGTGTCTAGACTCCATAGGGGGGTATCCTATCCTGCTGTCGACCTCACTACCCCTCCAGGTACATGATGTAGTCATGATGGAGTCTAATCCCCAAAGACTTTGCACATTTATTTCCTCAATTGTTAAATAAATAATTGTTCATTCTTAATGAAGTCTCTCCTGATTTAAATGTTCATGGTCATGAATGCAAGGGAAGCAGACGTCTATGATTCCATCTTCTGGTTTGCTGCAGTGTTTTCTGTCGGCCATTTTGTTCTTCTACACTTTTTTGTTGATATTATGAAAGTGTTGAACTTCAAGTTTGATTGATATGAAGTCAAAATCTCTCCTAGTTCTGGAGTATGTGACGTCTTAGCCACTTCTGTGTCATTCTTGTCACAGCGGGAGACAAACCCAGGTCTCATGTCGCGTGTGTAAATGTGAACAAGCAGCGCATGAATATATGAGAGGCAGTCTGCCTGAAACTTTCCAGACATTCATAAGTGGTATAAACAGCTTCTGTTATCATGTTTGGGCTCAAAGTAAAAAGATTTATAAGTACATATGTACTGTACATGAAACCTGTACTCAAGTAAAGTTTAAAAAAAGTATTTCTGCTTTGTTGTTCTCTGTCTTTACATGAGAGGGGTCTAAAACATATTCCCTTATATTCAGGGCGTTATGAAACACATGTTCATATATTCAGAGCATTATGAAACAGCAAACTGCCGCAGCAGAACAAGAAAAACACGTCTGTCTGCTCCGTCCTCCCCTGCTGTGAACTCCTCTCGGTAAAGTCAGAGCTAAGCTGACGGACAGACACAGTCTCCACAGTGAGATGGAATGCATTGTTTTACCTTTGCATTTACTTTCAAATATGACTGGAGGAAGTTTGCTTTGGTCCCTCTCAGCTTTGTTCAAATCTCTTTCATTACTGGAGCATTTGAGCTGACATACTTCAGACCAGGTTTCGGGGGATGAAGGGTTAATGGGGGATGTTTTGGAAGGTCGAGGGGGGGCCCACTGGGGAGCCACTGCTGGGAGCCTCTGTCTCTCTCAGCTTATTAGCCCCTCATCAAGATTAGAGCAGACAGGAGGCCACAGGACAGGACGACAGATTGAGGCCTGACAATCTCTTCATGCCATACAGAGAAAATATCATTAGAGACGAGGTCAGCTGTTTTCTGAACTGCAGACTCGCTCATATCAAACTCTATTTCCACCCAGGTTATTGGGAACAAAGAAGCACACTACAGCTGCCATCTCAACAAAGAACCACACACAGGAAGCCAGAAAAGACCCCAGTTGGCCATAAATCACTTGATTGTACTAATCAGGTATTAGAAACAGTCGGAGTAATTAGTGAAGTCACAGCACAGATTTGTTTTGACAAGGCAACGTCAGGCAACAACAGTGAGAAACCTCAGGGATCTGGTCATGTATTGACTGCCGCTGCTCTTAAGGGGCTTCAACACACCAGAATCCTCTTGATGGGACTCCCACTGCTATGGATTGCCAACTTTTTCAGTAAGAAATTAGGGACAAAAGATTTAGTTTGGAGCTCAGTGCCACAGCAGTGTATGATGTGTGAATGTAGTGTATGACCACCAGGATGCTGCTGTGCTGACGTTAGCGTTACTTTGTCTTGTTGTCGGCTGTTTCACATGAAGTAATGAGTAACGAGTGCTTTTAAATGTCAGTAATTTTAACAGCGTTTTTGAATCTGGAAAGTTACTAATTCATTACTAGTTCCCACAAATAGTAGTGGTGTTACAGCAACAAACAGTGATAAGCACAAACTGTGTATTTGATCTGTATAGTTTTACTAAAACTGTACTATTTAGAGTTTTTTTCTTCCTCCTTAACTTACAAATGATACCACAGATCTCCTCTGAGAATACTTTAGGACATTTTATCACAGAGCGTGAAGTGTGAAGAGTGTATGTTGCACATTCTGTCATTTAAAGATGAAATGATTGATGTGGAAATAAATGATTCCACTTTTAACTCAGGTTAGAACAGATTGTAGCCGCATACTGATGGCGTCCAAACTGCTCCAACATGCATTCAGTGTGCTTATGTCTGCACATCCGCTGGTCACCCTCACTGCTCTGTTTATTAAAAATGATGAACTTTAACAACAAGGAAAAGCATGCACACTAAGAAACCAATCTAAGTGGACTGAGCTAGAAATGTAAGCCTCTGTTGATAATTAGCATGCTATTGATCAAGGATGACTCACATCAGAGTCGTTAGCTGAGTCGTTACCACCCCCAGTCGTCTGTGGGTCGTTGGAGTCACATGTTCCAAGGTGGGACTGGGGCTTCAGTTGTTTTGGGAGAGAATTCAAACAGCATTGTAGGTTGGTGAAAAATGGTGTCTCAGACCACCACCTCGGTTAAGAGATGGTTTTTCCACCTTGACATAGATGGCTTCTTTAACACCACTATTTAAACCAATGTTCTTCCCTGTCCAGGATACATACCTTGCCATCTTCAAAGTAGTGTCCATTGTCCTTCAGATGTAAATGGACTGCAGAATCCTGTCCTGAAGAGCTGGCTCTCCTATACTGTGCAATGTGATTGTGTAGTGGTTGTTTACTCTCTCCAATGTATAAATCCCTGCACTCCTCTTCACACTGGATATCATAAACAGCATTACTTTGTTTATGCCTGGGAGTTTTGTCCTTGGGGTGGACCAACTTCTGCCTCAAGGTGTTGGAGGGTTTGTGTGTCTGTGGAGTGTTGTGTTGGTTTCAAAGTGGTGTTAAAGAAGCCACCTATGTCAAGGTGGAAAAACATCTCTTAACCGAGTTATTGCTTTGTTAAAGTAACTATAGTGACTTGGGAGATCTTCAATCTTAATGCTAATGTTCACAATGTTGCTGAGACAGAATTGAGCTGTGACAACTCGCACACTTCAAATAACGTCATTTTCAATTCCACCAATTCTCTAAAGGCAACAGACTCAACAGTTCATATGAAGCACGTCGCCATCAACATACCTGTCTCATAAATGTCTACCTTTTCTCCTTTACACCTTCCTTCACATAAACATTCGAAGAATCAGAGGAAATAAAGAAGAACTAATCAATCTACTCAATGATAAAAACATCTCTGTTGCAGATGTTGCCTCTGTTTATTTCTAAAAAGGTAGCAAGAGAGGTTGAAAGGGACTTATCACAGTTCATTTGGCAAAAGAAAAAACCCAGGTTGAGTATGAAAACTTTACAGCTCCCAAGAGACAGGGGAGGTCTAGCATTCCCTTATATTATATTATACAATTGGGCCTGTCATAGCAGATTCATTTATGAATGGGTTCACTGCTATTTAAAGGGAATAGAGGACCCACCTGAATCTTGGGCTTGTGTCCCTTTTAGATTACTTGGGGAACTCATTAGTAAAAAAAACTGCCCTTCCCAAAGTAAGGGACAATCCAATACTTATAGGCTCTATTAAGATCTGGCATGACATGCATAGGTTTGTAGGCAGAAAGGGTGTCTTTTCCTATTTGACCCCACTTATGGGTAACAGGGACTTCCTACCTGGTGTTGAAAATGTTGTATTCTGCTCTTGGCGGGAAAGGGGAGTGAGAGTGATTGGAGATTTGTTTGATGATAGTAATGTCCTCATGTCCTTTCAACAAGCACAGAACAGATTTGGACTTCCACAAAAAGATTTTTTTGCTTATCTTCAAGTCTGTCACTATATCACTACAAATTTCAAGCCAACTCAAACAGAAACACTGAAGGGACTAATTGATAAGTTCATAATTAATTTTAAATTGAATAAAGGTCTTATCACACACTTTTATAGTAGTCTTCAGAGTTGTAACCAACACAATGTTGATGGGCTGGTGAAACGATGGGAGGAGGACCTTCAAAGTGTATATGATGAAGATGCTTGGGAGGGATGTATTCGGACCACTCACTCTCTGTTTCTCAGCAATAAATTTAAGGAAATACAATATAGAATACTTCATAGACAGCACAGGACACCTAATGTTATGAACAAAATTGACCCTAGTAGATCACCATTGTGCCTCAAATGTAAGTTAACAAGGGGGACATATATACACTGCTTCTGGAGCTGTCCAAGAATATCAAAGTTCTGGTCATGTGTATCTAAGGAAGTGACAGCAATATTTAAACACAGCATATGTAAAGATCCGGGCCAGTTTCTATTGGGGCTGCCACCTTTGAATAGAGTTATGGATGTGAAAAGATCAAAATTACTCAATAAACTCTTATTTTTGGCCAGAAAATGTATATTATTTAATTGGATTAGTGAGAAACCTCCCACTGTAACTCAGTGGTACAAAGACATTTTTAGAGTTTTTCCTATGGAAAGACTAAGTGCCAAATTAAAGGGAAATGATGACATTTTTATGGACATATGGCGGCCTCTAATGGATTACCTGCCTAAGGATCTAAGTGAAATAATCCAGAGGGGTAACATTGGTTTAGAAGGTGCCAGACTGAGCTGCCCGGTGATAAGAAATATTTCTCAACGGGTACAGGGACACATATTTGTTGTTTTGTTGATACGTTATTTGTTTTTGTTTTTTGGTTTGTGGGGTTTTTTTTTTCTTTTTTTTTTTTTTCTTTATGTTTTATTCTTTTCTTTTCATTTTCTACATTATTTGAATTTTGCTTTTTTATTTTCTCTCCTAGCTCAGACCACTGCTTAAAGATGTATGCTTATATGCATTGTTGATATGTAAAGTTTGAAAATAAAATAAAATCTAATTATTAAAAAAAACAAAAAACATCTCTGTTGCCTCCATAAACGAAACACTCCTATCCAACAAATCTCACATCAGAATTCCAGGTTACAACATCATCAGAAAAGAACGCCAAACAGGACATGGAGGAGGAGTCGCCATCTTAATCAAAAATCCCATTGAATACAAACAGATTTTGGACTCTCATCACAAGAACTCAACGGAAATGAATATGTTGCAATAAAAATCAAAATCCATTCACATCATCCCATCACAGTCACTAGCATCTACTGTCCCCCTGGAATAAAACCATCAGCTCCTCTGCTCAAAGCCACCTCCAACCCCAGGTGGTGGTGGTCTGAGACACCATCTTTCACCAAACTACAATGCTGTTTTGAATTCTCTCCCAAAACAACTGAAGCCCCAGTCCCACCTTGGAACATGTGACTCCAACGACCCACAGACGACTGGGGGTGGTAACGACTCAGCTAACGACTCTGATGTGAGTCATCCTTGACCATTAGCATGCTAATGATTCACAGAGGCTTAAATTTCTAGCTCCGTCCACCAGATAGTTTAGAACTGAAGAAGCCTTTCGGAGGAGAGGTGAAACGTCTTGAAGATCTTCAACCAGTCCAGTTGCCTTTGGAACAAGCTTTGAATTAAGTCATCACCAAAGACCTCAAGAGTCAATAAAAAAATAACAATTTAAAGCTTCAAATGTGGAGCAGGATTTAACTAAGGCTCAACTTTAACTTCAGTTCTCAGGAAGTGAAACTCAGACAGTCGTTGTCACTGAGAGGAGAAATGGCGCAGAAAGGAGTTCAGCTGGACCGGGAAATCTTCTCTTGTTCGATCTGTCTGGATCTACTGAAGGATCCGGTGACTGTTCCCTGTGGACACAGCTACTGCATGAACTGTATTAAAACCCACTGGGATAAAGAGGAGAAGAAAATCTACAGCTGCCCTCAGTGTAGGCAGACCTTCCCAGCGAGGCCTGTCCTGTTGAAAAACACCATGTTGGCAGTTTTAGTGGAGGAGCTGAAGAAGACTGGACTTAAAGCTGCTCCTGCTGATCACTGCTATGCTGGACCTGAAGATGTGGCCTGTGATTTCTGCATCAAGAGAAAACTGAAAGCTCAAAGGTTCTGTCTGCAATGTCTGGCTTCTTACTGTGAGAAACACCTGCAGCCTCATTACAAATCACCTACATTTAAAAAACACAAGCTGGTGGAGCCCTCCAAGAAGCTCCAGGAGAACATCTGCTCTCGTCATGATGAGGTGATGAAGATGTTCTGCCGCACTGATCAGCAGTCTATCTGTTATCTCTGCTCTGTGGAGGAACATAAAGGTCACGACACAGTCTCAGCTGCAGCAGAGAGGACCGAGAAGCAGAGAGAGCTGGAGGTGAGTCGACAAAACATCCAGCAGAGGATCCAGGACAGAGAGAAAGATGTGAAGCTGCTTCAACAGGAGGTGAAGGCTATCAATGGCTCTGCTGATAAAGCAGTAGAGGGCAGTGAGAAGACCTTCACTGAGCTGATCCGTCTTGTGGAGAAAAGACGCTCTGATGTGAAGCAGCAGGTCGGATCCCAGCAGCAAACTGAAGTGAGTCGAGTCAAAGAGCTTCAGGAGAAGCTGGAGCAGGAGATCACTGAGCTGAAGAGGAGAGACGCTGAACTGGAGAAGCTCTCACACACAAAGGACCACAACCAGTTTCTACACGACTACCCCTCACTGTCACCACTCTGTGAATCTACACACTCATCCAGCATCAATATCCGTCCTCTGAGGTTCTTTGAGGATGTGACAGCAGCTGTGTCAGAAGTCAGAGATAAACTAGAGGATGTCCTGAGAGAGAAATGGACAAACATCTCACAGAGAGTGACTGAAGTGGATGTTTTACTGTCACAACCAGAGCCCAAGACCAGAGCTGACTTCTTACAATATTCATGTGACATCACACTGGATCCAAACACAGCAAACACACGGCTGTTATTATCTGATGGAAACAGAAAAGTAACAAACACTGATCAACAACAGTCTTATTCTAGTCACCCAGACAGATTCATTGAATATGAACAGGTCCTGAGTCCAGAGAGTCTGACTGGACGTTGTTACTGGGAGGTAAAGTGGAGAGGAATAGGAATTAGTGCAGCAGTCGCATACAAGAATATCAGCAGATCAGGAGCCGGTATAACTGGATTTGGATTCAATGACAAATCTTGGACGTTAGATTGTGACAAAAACAGTTATAACTTTTGGTACAACGATGTCCCCACTCCTGTCTCAGGTCCTCAGTCCTCCAGAGTAGGAGTGTACCTGGATCACAGAGCAGGTATTCTGTCCTTCTACAGCATCTCTGAAACCATGACTCTCCTCCACAGAGTCCAGACCACATTCACTCAGCCTCTACATGCTGGACTTTGGATTTATCCTGGATGTAGTGCTGAGTTGTGTAAAGTGAAATAGACAGAAGTCATTTAAAGGAACAGTGGGTTAAACTTGAATCCTTCAACTTGATCATTATTCATGTTTGTTGCTGAGAGCTGATTGTGGTTACATTGTTCACCTGTCAATCAAACTTTGTGGGCGGTACTTTGACATCTTCTCACTTGTCCTGTAAATGTTTGAGTCTCTTTAAATAACTCTCTTTAGCTGTTTCTGTTTAGTCACAGAGGCTTTACTGCTCATGAGGATTTTTGTTCAGCTGAACTGACGTTTTCTCTGCATGAACATTTCAACTTTTCTTCACTTTAAATGTGTTTACAATGAGTACTGATTGTTTTTGTTCTCATTAAAGGGTCTGAAGAGAGAAAGCACCAGGCCTTTTCTTTCATGTAGATATTATGTTTTCACCACTTTGTACATTTGATTTAGAAACATCTCAAATGACATTTATAGAATGATTTCTTCTTGCAGAATGAATTTTGTTGTTTCAACTTAAATGGATTAAAAATGTACTCTGAAGTATGAAATCAATGAGATCATTATTATTTTCTCTTTCAAAGCTGAGATTCTGATCAAACAAACTGATTGTGTGGATGAAGTGAATCTGTTCATGAAATCATTAATGACAGACATTTTACAGACTTTACTGCTCTGATGTTTGAAACTTTTACATCCTGAATAAACAAACAGAAACAGGAAGTGTTTTCTTCTCATCATTTTGACTTTTATTTCATTATTTGACTGTTAACTGAAGTTATTACGAGTAGAAGTAGTAAGTATTAGGGCCACATTGAGGTGATTTTTTAAATTGATTTTGTGATTAAAGGCACATTTAAGAGAATAAACTCGTACATTTATGAGAAAAAGTTGTCAGAGAATAAAGTCATACATTTATGAGATGAATGTTGTTATTTTAGTCAATAGTTATTTCAGAAGAGCAGCAGCCGTCTGTTCAAAAATGACAAACGTGTGAAGTTATACTTCAGTTAATGTTTCACAAAGAAGGAAATACTTCCTGGTGTATTCTGTAACACAGATTGAGTATTAACTGACCTGCTCTAAAACAACAGTTTGACGAGGTCTCAACATATCAGATGAGTTGAAGTATCAGTATCAGGACCCTGAAAAGATACTGTAAGAAACTGGGGCTTTTCTGAACAAAGAACCACACTGACTTGGAGGAAATTGTCTCTTTATAGGCAGAGGAAATGTCTTTGAGGTTTCCTCTTTCATCCTTTTCACTCAGGAGGATGGCTGCTCTTCTGATACAACCTTTCACAATAATCATTTCAACCATAGCTTCCTTTAATTGATTTACGAATTTCATACCGTTAAATAATGAGTTTATTTTTGTAAATGTACGTCTTGAATCTCTAACATTTAGAAAAAACATTTTTTAAAGTGTTCCTAATAATCCGTCTTAAACGTGCAGTATGTAAAATCCGCCGCTAGGGGGCTGTCAATTAAAACAATAACAAAAGATGACGTCGAGGCTCGCGTTGTGACATGGGAGTGAAAACGAGCGAATCAATATGAACGGGCGAAACCGACCTGAGAAAGACAATATGTGTACTGACGATGTATCCAAGTATAGATAGATAGATAGATAGATAGATAGATAGATAGATAGATAGATAGATAGATAGATAGATAGATAGATAGATAGATAGATAGATAGATAGATAGATAGATAGATAGATAGATAGATAGATAGATGTACTTTATTGATCCCAAAGTGGGAAATTGTGGCGTTACAGCAGCAGGTTATCAAACACATAATGTTAGTAACTAAAACAATATAATATTAAATACAAAGTGAATAAGCACTAGAATCTAAGAATAACAAAAAATAGGATTCAGAAGAAATATATACATCCAGGATTTAACTAAACATTACAACTAGTCTAGAATGTGAAAAATTAGATGCAACATTTGTAAGTCATGTTTAGCTGAATGTAAACATACTGTAGTGAAACAATGTGGGGGAATGGTCATTAACTGCCTGTGGACATTTGTGGGGATCTGAGAACTATTGAACTGATGAGCTGATGACTCTCACCTGTGTGGGGAGTTGGGAAGCGCAACGCGTGTTTTGAAGAAGGGGATTGAATGGCCGGCACGGGAGCAGAACGGACGGAACGGCTGTTGCTCGGGGCTGTGGCTGTGGCATTATAAACGAAAAGGGGATACGTGTGCTGTCCGCGACTTCTAGTGTTGCGGCAGTGAAGATAGTTAGATAGGAGAGTTGTTCCTGCGCCAGGAGGGGGGGGACTGGAAGCCTCCTTTAGGTAGCGAGGGACTGGGGGGATTAGGTGCCTTTGCCGAACCCGCTAGACTGTTCTGATTACAGCTCACACATCACTGACGCTGCATGCAGCTTCCTATCGCCGCGACTGTGTGGCAGGCTGACTCTACGGTACTTCCGGATTCTACGGGAGGTTCTATGCTCGTGCCCCACGGGGGGGTCTCGTCGCCAGACCGGGCGAGTTAAGTCAATTATCTTTTTCATGTTTATGTTGTATTTTGTTTTGTTTTGTTTTGTTTTGTGTTGTCTCAATTAAGTTTTGCGTACATGTTATTTAGTCCTAAATTTAATAATTGATGAGCTAACACCTGGTCTGACTGGGTCTTAATTGAGGGTGACGCTGTGGCCAAGGCCGCCCTCTGCCTCCCCCTATGGTTTGAAGTGGTTTTGACCTCCTGATAGTGTGAAGTGGTTCTTAGTGGTGGGCGTGCATGCAGCCACCCCTTTCCGTTGTTGTGCTGTGCAATGATTGCTGTGTGTTAGTGTGCAGTGTCTCTTAAGGGTGTGTTTATTCTCAGTGCTGTGGTTTTAGGGTTGCAGGGTGGCCCCCTTGGGGTTGGGTTACTTCAGCGGGCCCCTTTTTTTATCCCAGGATTTGTAGCCATCGTTTTAATGAAATAATATTGTTAAATAAAGTCTACATTTCTATTACCCGAAGTGTGGTGTGAACTTCTCTTGCCTCTGACACCGGACCAGACCGGATTAACAAAGGTGGTGGCAGCTACAATCTAACCCTTATCTAAAATTATAACAATACTTTCCAGGAGGTAGATGAACATGTGTAATAAACAGTGATAACAGTAGTAAAAGAGCAGTATAGATATAAAGAGCTGTGCAAATTCTGAGCTGTGCAATCAATGATACCTATATTAAAGTGCAGGAGTGTAGACATATATCATCTGAAACTATTGACTATAATGATGAGTAGGCAAGACAAATGAAGTGAACTATAGTGCAGGGATCATTTGTTAACTTTACATGAGCAGAACAGGTTACAATATGAAGAGACAGAGATGATCATGATGACAGTTCTCTGCTTGCAAGAGGTGAGCTGTTGTACAGGGCTATGGCTTTCGGTAGGAAAGACTTCCTGTACCTGTCCTTGTGACAGCGGAGTTGGATCAGTCTGTTAGAGAAGCTGCTCCGCTGTCTGTCCAGTAGGTGGTGCAGAGGGTGATCAGGATTATCCATAATGGATAACAGTTTGTTCAGAGTCCTCTTCTCTGTCACCACTACAAAAGAGTCCAGCTTGCAGCCTATCACAGAGCAGGCTTTCTTAATGAGTTTGTCCAGTCTCTTAATGTCACCGGCTCCAGAACTGCTCCCCCAACAGACCACAGCAGAGTACAGTGCACTGGCTACAACAGACTGATAGAAGATCTCCAACATCTTGCTGCACACGTTGAAGGATCTCAGCTTCCTCAGAAAGTAGAGTCTGCTCATCCCCTTCTTGTACACAGCCTGAGTGTTGGCTTTCCAGTTCAGTCTGTTGTCCATGTTGACACCCAGGTACTTGTACTCCTCAACCACAGTCACATCCTCTCCCAGGATACACAGCGTCTGTGGCACTGTCCTCTTCCTTCTAAAGTCAATCACCATCTCTCTGGTCTTGTCCAAGTTCAGAATCAGGTGATTTCTTCCTGTCCACTCCACAAAGTTGTCCACCAGCATCCTGTACTCCTGTTCCTGCCCATCACTTATACACCCTACCACTGCAGAATCATCCGAAAATTTCTGCAGATGGCATGACCTGGAGTTGTACTGAAAGTCAGAGGTGTACAAGGTGAAAAGGAAAGGAGACAGCACAGTCCCCTTTGGAGCTCCTGTACTACTCTCCACCATTCCAGACTGAACACTGCCAAGTCGGACAAACTGTGGTCTGTCTGTCAGGTAGTCAGTAATCCAGGAGGTGATGGACGAGTCCACACCCATCACCTGCAGCTTCTCTTCCAGCAGTTGTGGCTGGATGGTGTTGAATGCACTGGAGAAATCAAAGAAGGTGATTCTCACAGTGCAGCCATTTCCCTCCAGATGTGAGTGAGCACGCTGCAGCAGGTAGATGATGGCGTCGTCCACTCCCAGGTGTGGCTGGTAGGCAAACTGTAGAGGGTCAAGGGATGGTTTCACCTTTGGCCTGAGGTGGGTCAAGACAAGCCTCTCCAGCACCTTCATCACATGAGATGTAAGAGCATCTGGTCGATAGTCTTTGAGGTCAGATGGTGTCGTCTTCTTCGGGACCGGGACCAGGCAGGACGTTTTCCACAGCACAGGTATCCTCTCCTGACTCAGACTCAGGTTGAAGAGGTGTTGCAGAATCACAGACAGCTGGCTGGCGCAGGTCTTCAGAACCCTTGGGCTAATGCCGTCAGGGCCTGGAGCCTTGCCAAGGTGTAGTTTCTCCAGCTGTCTCTTTACCTGGCCAGTTGTTAGAGTCAGGCGGGAGATGGTGCCGTTCACCTCAGGGGGGGGAAGTGCCCCCCAGTGGTGCGGGGCCAGGGCCATAGTCCAAAGAGTTAACCATGGGGGGTTGAGGGGGGGGAGGGAGAAAGCAAGGATTCACATAATTCACATGACGTTTTTATATCAAGCTTCCTTTCAATTGATTTACGAATTTCAAACCGTTAAATAACGAGTTTATTCTCTTAAATGTACGTCTTTTATCTCCAACATGAAAAAACATGTTTTAAAGTGGTCCTAATAATCCGTCTTAAGTTACTTTGATCTGAAAACTTCAACTTTTAAAATCACAATTTTGACTTTGATCTCAATATTTTGACTTTTCATAAAATGAAGACATTTTAATCTCCTAATTTGACATTTTATCTCATTATTTAGATTTATTATCTCATAATTATGATTTGTAAAGTCATAATAACATTTTTATGTCATGTTTTTCCTCATAATAACTAGTTAAGAGAAGTATTTTTATCATCAATGCTTAGCTTTCATAGTGTTGTTATTTTGCTGGTGGAAACGTTTTTTCATAGATCGGCTAAGTGATGTTTATAACGCTTTTATTTTCCACATCACTGGTCAGCATGTTTCCCTTTTCTTCAAACATTTGTAACACCTGTTTTGGACCGTGGTGTTCAACTTGGCAACTCTCCTGAATGCATCAAAACAAACACTTACATTTGGACCAATACAAAGCTGAGCTGTGACATGTAAACATGATGTGAGTGATGGCGGCTTGGCTGTTAAATACACGTTAAAAGACTCTCCATCGGAGCTCGAGCGGCATTCTTTGTTGGCAGAGTTTAAAAAAAAAGGGGAGTGAGGGGGTGAAGTTAAGGGTCACAAGGCAATTGGGGCTCTTTTGAGATTCCATTGTTGTGGAGGGCCAGACAGGACTGGATGTTAAGATGTGCAGGGGAGGCAAATGTGTGTGTGTGTGTGTGTGTGTGTGTGTGTGTGAGTGTGTGTGTGTGTGTGTGTGTGTGTGTGTGTGTGTGTGTGTGTGTGTGTGCATGCGGGGGAGCGAGAGGGAGAGAGATCTGCCGTCTGAAACTTTATAAGGAAGCCCATAAATTATAAACAGCCCCCTCCTCTCTCCATGAGAGTTGGGAAACACTAGATGGGATTTCTCTTGAAGTAAACAAAGCGAGAAGCATTGCACTTTTCAAACACTCTCCTCAAAAAACCCTCTGAACCACTGACCTTTAACGCCAGGTGCATTAATGTCTGACTTTGCTTAAAAACGTTGCAGAGTGTTTTTCTGACTGTTGTGGTCTGAGTGTTAATGGATCCACCTCAGTGTGCAATGATGGACTGTTATAAACCTCCATTACCTTTCAATAGCAGGATTATCATTCACTGCCCATTAGCAGACAGCTGCAGCTTTTCTCACCGCTCGTAAAATACCACCAACAGTGTTTCCTCTTTTACTGCTCTGTGCCGGAAGAGATCTGAACAGACAGACACAGGAGCAAGTGCATTGTTCACCTCAGAGGTTACAGAGGCTTAACATTTTATTGTAGTGCAAAATGCCTTACCCTTTAATTTGACTTATTTATGATGAAATAAACGTTTTTTTACTGGTATATCTTACAACCCACAGATGTGTGCAGGTCATTCCCTTAAGGCCCAAAATAGGTCAGGTTAAAGTTTTGATTGTTGCTTACTCTAAATGGTCAGTTTGTGAATAATGTTCCTAACACAACTCTGTGTCTCTCACCGGCACGCTGATTGGTTCTCAAAGAAGCTGCAACTCTTTAACAAATAGCTCATGTGCATGTTCCTCTTTTTTAAGGATGCCTGTTGGCAGGGCGCTTTTCTGCTGAAATGAACGGTTACGAAATGATGTACAGTCGTGTTTTCTGATCTGTCACCTCTGTGATGAAAGTTGGTTAGGTTCATGTTTAAAAAGCATTGATGACTTATTCAATAATAAGATAGAAGTTGTGAAGTTTGTTCTGATTCAGATGATAACATTATTTTCCTTTGGTAGTTTAGTGTTTACATTAACGAACAGTATGTAGATTCTGACACCAGGGGGGTATTCCATCAACGTAGCTAAAGAAAGCCAGGCTCACCTGAAGAAGTCAGACTGAAACTAACACCATCTCCTAATTAAGTCTCGAGTCGTTCCATGAACGCAATCCAGCCTTAATTAGTCAGGGCTGACTCAAGACAGGCTTGCATAGTCTCGCTTTGTGCACGCACCCGAGGTTAACAATAAGCCCAAATGAATGGATGAATGAAAAGACGATCAAATGAGTCACGCAGAGGGGAGAGTTAGAGCGCCGTTTGTTTCAACAGCTGAACCAACGCTGCTGATTGAGCTGTTCCAAGAAGTTAAAGATTTTATTACTAAAAAAGTCAAACTGAAAATAATAATATACGACGGAGGAGTAGGGCCACCTTAAAGAAAAACTAAATCTACAATGTCGACATCAAACTAGTAAATGTATGACTTTATTCTCGTTAATGTACGAGTTTAATCTTTTTTTTATCTATTATTTTCTTTAAGGTGGCTCTAATACTCCGTCGTAATAATAATTCAGGGAGATGGCATGGTAGAAACATGACGACGGACTAAATGTGCGAGTTATGAAAGTTTCAGGTTCATGTTTGACTTTATTATTCTGTGCTCTTTATCTTTTATTGAAACTTCTTTGTCTGAACTTTCGTATTATAGACAGACGGACAGACGGACAGACAGACAGACAGACAGACAGACAGACAGACAGACAGACAGACAGACAGACAGACAGACAGACAGACAGACAGACAGACAGACAGACAGATAGATTCTTAATTTAATTATTTAAATACTTTATTTATCCTGAGGGAAATTGAAGCATCCAGTAGCACCTTATAAGTCCTAACAACACCTGCTGCCCCCCCTACTGTATGTGAAGAGCCCATTTACCTGCACAAACATTAAAAAGAAACCCCTACAGAGATCAACATCTAAGCATTTCCTACAATAAAAAACGGGAGAAAAAGAAAGGCATACAAGTACAAAAGGAAATCTTAAAGGTCACATACTCAGCAAAATACACTTTACCATGTTTATCTAACGCTAGTCTTTCTATAAACCTCACAATTATGAGAAAAATCCATCCTCTCCGTCTTTTGCCTGCTCCACTTTTCAGAAAATGTGTGCTCAAACAAGCCGTTTGGAGAGTTTCCCTTCATGACATCACAAAGGGCAGTAACCCCTCCCCCAGGTGAGTGACACTCCCACAGCTAGGTGTTTGTTCTGCCCTCTGAGTCTGCCTTCTGACTGTAAACAATCCTGCAGGGTGCAAAAAGCCCGAGCCACCCAAGCCCTTCCAGAGAGACGTGGTCAGACACAGCTCATTTACATTTAAAGCTACAGACACAGAAACAGCCTGTTCTGAGCAGGGCTGAAATAGAGGGGTTTATATGCATGATCAAATGAAGGATCAGAGGACATATGTGGCAAGAAACTTCACAGTCATGTTTTGAGGATCTCTGAGACTTCTTTAAACTGGTTGAAATGGAGTAAAATAATAATATGTGACCTTTAAGAAAAATAAGAATAGAGGTAAATTATTCCAATTTACCCTGGAATACATCAAATCAAATCCGACCTGTCCCCACTCTCTCTTTCTCTCTCTCTCTCTCTCTCTCTCTCTCTCTCGTTCTCACTGGTTCTATCAACTGTCCTGTCTCTCCAATAAAGGCATAAAAGCACAAAAATAAAATCTTAAATAAAAATATATAAATTTAAGCTGATTAGAGAATGAAACAGTTTGACAAATGTTAAGTTGTAAACTAAATCTTCCTGTTGCTCTCTGTATTTGCATACAGTGCAGGTGTGAAGGAGGACAGAGTTTTAGCATCCTGTAGAAATGCTGAAAATGTCCAGGTGTGAAGTTTATAGTTACCTGTGACTGTATTGTGTACTGTTAGCATGCTTGTTTACTCACTGCTCTGTGTGGAGGACAGAGCTTCAAAGGATGACACAGAGAGACAGTCAGTTCATTTTATACAGTTTCATGTGATGATGATCCTCTGTCATTGTTTGCCTGCTCCCCGGATGAAGCTGAATTCATCCATCCAAGCGCTCTGAGAGAAACACAGCAAGCATACAGTAGATCTGTCATGCACGAGGTGAATTGATAAGAATACCAAACTTGATGGATTATCCTCTTTATAACTGTGATCAACTGTGACCTGTATCTTAAACACTACTCTGCTTTTAAATGCCCCTTTCTTATGTTTACTCTCTTAAGTCAGATGTTGTAAAAAGTTTCTGTCGATAAAGTTGTGAGCTAAACAATCTAAACTAAAGAAAACCTTTTCACACGATGCAATGACACAACTTAGATCTTTGCTCCATTTTGGGGCAACACAACTCACCTGACCACTAACGTATATTTTCACGAGAGAAGCAGTTGTTGATTTGGTGTCACTGTAGTGATATAAAGACAAGATGTTTTAAGATGTCTTCCATACATAAAGTTAGAGTTTCCTTTGTCTCCGTGGTGAATTCCAGTGTTTCTGTATTGTGCTGCTGTGTCGTCTGTGTGTGGCTCCTCACTATAAATCCCCTCTGCACACACAGAGAGCTTGGCTAGTTTTCACCTTCCATAAACTGCACAATAATGTTGAGAACTAAGAGAAGCAGGGCATGAATGGGAGTGCAGAGGGAGGAAACTAACATGAAGCCTTGCCTCCTTATCATTTCACTTTAGCTCTTCCAGTTTTCACTTTGTGGTTCTTTCATAGATGTATTAAGCCCCGTTTCCAACATGTGGTCCAGTTTGATTCAGTACAGTTTGGTACGGTCTGGTGTGGTAAACACTGATGTTGCTTGCGTTTCCACAGCCCACCGTAGCCTTACTTTGTAAGCGGAGTTTAAGCCGATGGCTACCTAATAGCGTGACATCATGGCAGGGTGACACAGTTTATTAGCCAGCTAATAAATTCACAGAAGAAGAAGAACACGACACAGTAAACAAAGGGCAACAATGGAGGACCCCCACCCCAATACTATAATTGGTTATTAACCTTGTCAGAGGCGGGACATATGTTAACATCATCTATTCAAACTGTGTTGCAACAGACAGCTCATATTTTTCAGTGTGTAGAAGTTTGTTTTAAATTTTAAAATTACATTGTGACTTTGGACATACTTTGTTTCCCTCAAAGATGAAGATGTAAATATGTTTCACATTTTTCAAAAGTTGACGTGATTTGTGTAAGGGTAAATAAAAGCTCTTCATTCATGTGTGTGCACAAACTTCAGGCCACCCCTGCACAAGTCAGTGCCCCAGTTGAGCCAAAAGTCAGGACACGCCCCTGCACAAGAGGCCAAGATTTCTAATTATGAATATATTCTTGATCCACTTCCTAGTCCTCTGCACCGCCAGAGAATCTATGTAAAGAGTCCGGTCTCATACAGGGGGACTCTCCATGAAGTAAAAGCTTGTGTGTTGTGGATTCCCCGGTTAATGTTTGTCACGACCATCAGAGCAGCCGAGAACTCCACAGGCCAAATGTCCTTTACATTGTTGTCAAAGTAAAGTTACATAGAAGGTAACGGTGAAAGTAAAAAGTTCACTTCTTAGGACAGCTTGGAGTGTAACCCATAGATGTTGAGTGAGATGCAAAAGCAGTAATGGTGGCCTGATGAATTTCAATAATTCGTCCGATTCTTCTATACGACTGATTTTTCCTAATTTCTGTAAAAGCATCATCACAGTATGGATCAAATAAATGTGTTTCTCATGTCTAATTGACAGACAGACCTACAGTACAGACAAACAGGACAGTCAGCATCCTCGGCTCTCTGTGAGGCCGGCTCGCCCGAGACGCGTTAACCTGTCGTCTTTCTCCTCTTTTGTGCTTCAGCTTTAATGAAAGCAGCAGCCTGTCACTGAGGAATGTGAGGCTGTGGAGCTGTGACTCTCTTCGTTACACATTTGCATGCTGCTTGTTGAGGGCGCTGAAGTGAGGAGGTCTGTCTCTCCTTAACGCCCCCTCCCCCTCCTCCTCGCACACTGCCTCCCTCGCCAAGTGTTTAATTAAACTTTTTTGTTGTCGTGAGCGCAGCAGGTTGGACTTAAGCCTGATACTGGGTGCAGGGCCGGGGGTTGGGTGTGTGTGTGTGTGTGTGTGTGTGTGTGTGGGAGTGGGGGTGAGTGAGGCATTCGTCTAGCTGCCACTGAGGCCTCCGCCAACCAGATAGGTGCTGGATAAGCTCCGCTCCCAAAGGTGGGGGTGGAAGTTGAGGGGACTGGGGGGGCAACAATCCATTGATCCAAAACCTCCACTAATCCTGGACTGGACTTCAGACAAAACAAAAACTGTCATGGGGGGGCCGCTGAGAGTTTATGATTTAGATTGCGAGTGTGTTTTTTTTCCACATAAACTTGTGTTTAGATGTTTTAACATTTTGGCCTAGTATTACAATACTTTGTCTTGTTTTATTTATTTGCCTGCTCTTTTCTTGAATTAAACATAGCATTGATTTACAGGCACAAATTCTCATTATAGCGTTGGACTCTGTCGCTTCCTCTACTACTTTCACATTGTCTTCATGTCAGGTGTTTTCTCCTGAGATCAACCTGAGCAACGACTGAAGCGCCTTGTGTGTGAACTTATTAAAAAGTGATGAAAACTTATTTTAATTTCCATCATTGTTCGGGGGGATTTTGGTCGACTCCCTTTAAAACAAGCACACAATCCCTGAGAAGTACTGGCTACTAATGCTATGGATCTGTCTAGAAGGTCAGAAAGGTGGTACAACACTATCTCTTATTGTTTATGTAAAAACACAATAGATGTTGTTTTTTCCGAGCACGTTCTAAATCTCAGAGTTGCATTTCTCCTCTGTTGTATGCTGGTTTAAGCTCAACAATGATAACTTTTTGCATGTCTTCTTAATGCTCTTTTGTTGTTGGTGGGTTGGTCATTTCCCGGAAAACATAAAAAATGTTGATGACTCATCCTTCTCTCTGGGACTTTTACTAAGCGTCCAGCATCCAATGAAATGCTTTCCCCCCTTCAGTCCTGTTTCCCCATCACCATGACAACAACTCTGTCCATTTATAGTCCTGAATAGAGGACGAAAAGAACTACTTAGCATCATTAGCATTGAGAATCTTTTTTGATCACAATCTGCCCATTCACTTTATCTAATAAAATCAACATAACTCTTTTTTTTATTGTGTTTGTCTAATTCAGAACTCATTCTGCATTTCTGTTAGCTGTGTCTAGCTAGACAAGCAGCTTTACACACAAACACACACAAACACACACGCTCAGTATGTTTACATGTTGTTAGGAAAAGTCTGAAAACATACTAGGTCAGATTCCTCAAAGTTGGACTAACACACTAAGATACAGTAACATTGTTGGAAGGTTGATTTACTCTTGCATGTGTAAACCTCAATCGAACTGGCCTATAGGCGTACTGAGCATGCGCCATAGTTCCTGTGCCTGAAAGTCAAACAGCATAAATACGCAGAAGACAGCCGGGAAAAAAACAAAACATAGCAAGTGCTAGATTGAGAACCAAATATTTTGGGACAGACGATTTAGAAATGTATTTCACAAAATCCAAGACCAAGAACAGACATTTAATCTGGAAAGGCAAGTTATTCAACTACACAATAGCACACAGATCAACAGGCTTAACAGGTGTCCGGTATGCTAACGTAATACATTAACAGTTATTCAGCTAAACAGTAGCATAAAGAACAGACCAACAATAGGCTAAATTAACATAAAAAGCCAGCGAGTCCACCAAACTCTCGATCTCATTCCACATCGCTGAATCCATTGAAGTCTTCATCTTCAGTGTCGCTTCTGAAAAGTTCCGAAAGCTAACTCCGCTAAATCCGGAGGAAATTGAAGCGCTGTCTCTTCTTCTGCGGGCTATATAGTTGTCACAAGCCTAGAGCGCCCCCCTCGTGGCTGTAGACAGTAATGTTTACTCCTTGGTTCATGTCAGTCAGTATACATGTAGCCTATTTTTTGATATATAAGTCGCACCTGACTATAAGTCGCAGGACCAGCCAAACTTTGAAAAAAAGTGCGACTTATAGTCCGGAAAATACGGTATGTGTATCTCACTTTTAACTGCCAATTCAGAAAAATGTTTTGTGGAGTAAAGACTTCCTAAAAAGAGAGTGAAGTCTGACTCCTTCTGGATTTGTTGTTCTTGGCTCTGTGCTCACACGGACTAGACGGAGCTTGTTTGTCTCCTTTAGCGGCTCGCGCATGTTTCAAGATGTGTTTTTTTCACGTGAACACCTCCCTGCTCAACTTTTTCCGTGGCTCTCGTTCTGGAAGTAAATTTCCCCCGTTCAAATCCTCCATTGACATTTCAAAAAATCCTCATATCAAGAGATTGACGCCTGGAACCAAGACAACCAGCTACACCAATACTCGTGACTATAGTACATTTGATTCAACGCCAAAACGGCCTTGAAAACCCTAAAAAAAGGCAAAGGTACATGACCGTGCACATAAATTGTGTGTGGACATGAGGGGAGTGGGTAGACTGGAAGAGATTGTTTGTTTTGATCTGAAAATCTGCTCTGAAAGTCTTATAGGAAGACTTTAAAGATAATGTCCAGAGGTTTGAAGAATTCTTGTCCTGTGTGTTAAACCGTTCAGGTGCTCTTGTGTTATTGTGTTTGACAGGGCTGGACTGGCCATATGGCATACCGGGCAAATGCCTGGTGGGCCAGTGGGCCGGGTTTTTTTTTTTTGCTCGTTTATATGGTGGTTTTTGGGTGGGATGGTGACTAATTTTACCATACAGATAGGAGCACCGAGGGCTGAGGCCCACCCTCCGCTCGTTGGACCCTCTGCTCTCAATCAATCAAAGAAAAGAAACAGTCATGTATCTGCTCTGCCTGTCAGGTCTTTTGGGCCGAACCAACTTTTCTTTTGGTACACTGACACTGATTGGCCAATGGTCAATAAAGCAGGTCTAGGGAGGGCCGAGGCCCACCCCTCCTCGTTGTGCCCCTCGGCTGTCAATCAACTTATCACTCGTATGATCACAGACTGTAAACAAGATGAAGAAGAAACGGAAAGGTGGTGCGGAGAAACTGCGGGGAAAAAAGAATAGCTCTTCAGGTTGATTCTTTAAAATATGCAAAGATTACTGACATATTTAGTGCAGCAGCATCCAGACCTTCCTCCTCAGCAGTCTGGGGCCGCACCCGGTGCAGCTAGCATCAGGTGCCGATGGAGTTGGCCGTGAGGGGGATGAGGAGAGGCTGGTGGTGGATACTGACAGCACCAGTGGCGAGCGAGGAGCGGTAAGAAGCGATGGATGGGCTGTCTGCCTGGTTAAAATATCAATATCACGTTTACGTTATGTTGATAACTTTATTTGGCTAACTTGCTAACTTTTAAAACAGCGTGTGTGTATGTTGTTTCACAGCTATTCCGCTAACGTTACAATGCACAATCTGCTAACCTTGCTAATTCATCAATATTAACGTGAGGTAACGTTAGCTGGCAGTGTTTTTATTTTCTCCATTTACTCTTTTGCTGGACCCGGTTACAGGACGATGTGTTCATTAGAATAATAAACATTACGTGCATTACAATAGTAACATTTTTTGACCTGGGTTAACTTATTTATTAAAGTGTGTCAGTTTTCTATGTTACTGTATATTTTAGAGTGAGGAGAGCAAGGAGGAGGAGAGAGAGGAGCATGAGAGTGGACACGATGAGCATGAGAAAGAGAGTGAGGAGCATGACCTCAGGATCTGGTCAAGGTTCCTCTTTGTTCAGCCACCCCTGAATACCAGGGAGTCAGCCTGGAGTGAGTGAGTTAACTGGTCCACTTGTCAAAAGCACTTATTACTCGCTCTGTAGTGGTTTGTAGGAATAGTACCATCATCTTTAAGGGGACCACAAGAATGGTGTACTGTAGGGTGGCGTTCAACCGATTGGGGGGCCGGTCTGAGCAAAAAAATGCCAGGGCCGATTTTTTGTCCCAGTCCAGCCCTGGTGTTTGACCATGACAACGTCAGGAATCACAAGCAGAAAAAGGTGGATCTGATCTAGCTATTAGAAGAGGAACCTTGAATTAGATTAAAGTTTTTCAAGAATGTCCAAAAAAAAAAGGTCCACATCGGGACCGGTTCCCAACCCAAGTCCCTACGGACTGAGCGACTGCCGCCCCAATTAATCAACATTAAAAACAATAAAAGCACAATAAACACTTTAGGGAATAATGCAGGGTAATGTCTATAATAGTTTTATTTCTCGTTTTGAAATTGAGCCTAAAACACGTTTGATTTGATTGTAAGGTGAGTAGCTGATTAACTCTTTGATCAAAACTTTTGATATCTCTAGTTAACTATGAAAATCTGAATTATCATTATTTTTTTGCCTTACTCTTCTGAACTCTGAGGATTACTTTCTAAATTATTTCTGTAATTATATAGACATAACAGAAAGGGGGGGCCTTTAATCTGAATATCAGTAATATTGAGTCACCCTGTCTTAAAGGGCATTGTGCATATTAGAAGTTCCTAAAAAAACAACTATGTTGATGCAAAATCATATAAGTAAACAAACAATAACAGTGAAAAGTGGATGAAAGAGGCAGAGATACCATCAGTGAGGTGGAGGCTGAATGAGTCCAATCCGGCTGCACTCCACCTCGTGTTTTCCCCCCCTCACTCTCTGCTGGGGTGATTACTCTGCTTTACTCAGTTTGGTCCCCAGAGAGCCTCACACACACACAAACACACACACTCCAAAACACATGCTCACACACACTCAGTCCCAGAGTCCCAGGGGTCGGGCATGGAGGTGCTGCTGCTCCCTGTGAGTGGATGAGTTGGAGCAGCGTGGATGGAGCGCTGCGTGCTGTTGGATGGATTGACAAGCTTTGATTTTCACTGACGGGAAAAACTCTGCAGACCATTTAAACATGGAGTTAGGAAGACTTTGGTCCAGACATCAGAGGACGCTGCTGCTCACCATGATGATGTTCAAACTGGGTAAGAGAGCAACATGTGCACTTTACTACCACAGAAACACATAACCTTTATTTATAGACTCATGCCAAACATCACAGGAGAAACCTGTATGAACTTTATCAGGTAGAAAAATGTTCACAATTGTATTAACAGTGGTTGCTTGTGTGTTAGGAGTGTGTGTGTGTAACCCTGCTTGTTTACAATATGTGTGTGTGCATCATGATCACGTCTTGATATGTCTGTTTAGAAGCACTACGGATCAACACAGTGGCACTGAATGATTTTTACTTTTGGAGTCATTTACAATGAATTGCTAAGACATTTCCTGGAGAGAAAACAAGCTTTTTTTGTCATGTTTAAGCAAAAAATAGAAAAGTGTACCTGAGAATACACAGATCTCTTTATTTTGCTCTGTGAGAAGTTTTTGTCAGTGCATCGAAAATAAGCCAAACATGCATTAAAATGACTTCATGAGCAACCACATGATGGAACATTTGGTGAATTGTACATGATACATGTGGCACCCAATCATAAATGAACAATGACATATTAATTCAACGTGTTATCAGATCAAATCACAAAGTAACACCCATCATTTTAGGTAAAGTGTCACTGATTTATAAATGAAAAGCAGCAAAGGCATCTTCCCTCTCTCTTCCATTTGTCTTCTACTCTGTTAGAGTCATGATAGTTTCAGTAACTTTGATCAAAGTCAAATGTATTTATTATTTATCTTTTTTTATGTGCAAGTTACCAGCTCATTTAATAATCTGACTTTAGTTTGTACGTCTCCCCGGTGCCCATCAGATAATCAACTAATTAAACAGGATTTAAGTAGCTGGTTGAACTCGCTCATGTGCTGCACCAGTCCTGGTGTGTGTGTGTGTGTGTGTGTGTGTGTGTGTGTGTGTGTGTGTGTGTGGGTGTGTGTGTTTCTTGGTCGACCCCTGCACCTTACAAAACCCAGTTGACCCATTTTTCCCGCGACCTTCGTTTGTGTGGAGCGTCTGAAGCTCGTTTAAACGGAGGCCGAGCGGAGGCAGGGATTGGCTGAGGTTGGCATTGTAAAGGGTCTCCATGGTAACAAGCTGAGCGTCCGGCTGCACTGCTGCACAGCTTTTTTTGTCTGAGCTTTGAATAGAGGTGGGGGGGGGGGGGGGGTGATGGGTATTAAGAAGGAGCATGGCAAGAGACCTGGCACACTGAGCTCTTGAGGGTTTAAAGAAAAAGACGGAGGACCAAAACACAAAATGAGAGCAGAGAGCATGTGATGATGAAGACAAATGTGACATCATTTAACTAATGTGAACACTTCCAAAAACTTTATTTGAAAGAAAAACCCCAAGACAGGACAATTTGTCATTTTACTCCTAATGTACTCCGAGGGAAAGCTTAAAATGTTGAGCAGGAAAGGGATTAAATTGGAAGGGGACCCAAAACGATGCAGACTGTTAGCTTCAGTTAAATGAAGCTGGAACAACAGCAGCTTCAGAAAAGAGAAAACATCCTCTGTAGAGCTCTAAAGGGCTGCCATCTCCAGATGATACACACAGGACACGAGTGAATGGGCTTTCAGTGTAAAGCTACCTCAGCCCAGGACGATTTGTTCTGAGAACAAGAAAAGTTGGAGGATTATTAGTGTCCACAATATGTAAAAGTTAACGCTGATAAATCACTACTTCAAATATTAAGTTTTAAAATCTCTGGATGCTCCAGCTTACTACATTTTCAGAAATGATTCCTAACTCTTAACCAATTTTAAACAATGTTTTTATTTCCCTGTAACAGGAATGACATGTCTTATGATTTTAACAAAGTTTAAAACAAGTGGAGCTACATCTTAGCTTCTTGCTTTTCGGGTTTTAGTAGCTGGAGGGACAAAAGTTTTGCCGGCAACATTTTTTCTACGTTCATATGTTTTTAATTCTTAAAACAACAGATTTTGTTTTGGCCTGACCTTAACAGCAGAAGTCATAGAAATCAGAATGATGATAGTTGTTGAACAATGATTTATAGTTTTGTATCTGCTGACACATTGTCCCCCTCGGTTTTCACAGAGGAAAAACAGTCACTCAGAAAAACAATCCAAGTAAACGTGCCATGTAAACAATGTCTTTACACCGGTTTTAGATATTATAAATAAAACGAAGGGAATAAAATCGTCTGGCTTCACTTTTCCACCTGTGTCTTAGTCATAAAGACAACAGAAAACTTGCTTGTTTGTTTCCTTCGCTTCTTGGGGCCTCCGTAAAGGGGGCTTTTTCATTCCTAAACAGAACTCTTTTTCTTTACCCCTGAACCAGTCAGACACTTGTTCCTGATGCGATGCAGCCTGTGCAGTGGCTCACACAGGAGACAAAAGGATGTGCGTCTTTGACTCAGTGTGTAACTGTGACTGATTCAGAGAGGATTTCTGCATTTTTTCGTATAAAGCCGAGCAGGCACCTGCTGTGGAGCCCTCGGAGCACAAAGCTGAACCCGGGTAGAGCTGCCAGACTCTCGTGGTGATTCAATAAAATTCCTCTGAGCTCGACTTGTGCTTTAGCCAGGGGCTTCCCTTTCTTCTGTGATTCATAGCTCTGCTGCTGCTTCCTCTGCCCTGCAGCGTGTCTCTGTGGTGACTCTGTGAGGCTGTTTGCGTGACTCAGAGTAAACACTTTGGTCTCACTCCCCTCGCAGCCTTTTGCACCTGCCAAGAGTGAAAAATACACTAAAGAGAGACACACTAGAGACTTTTATCAGTGTGTCATCTTTAAAATACACTCATCTGCAGCTGATTGGAAAACCAAACACTTCTAAACATTCGTCACAATATTTGCCACGGATAAAGATGAACTGATGGCTTGACTGAGTTAAATCATAAAATGACCTTACTATTATATCATCACACATGAAGGAAACATGCTATGTTGAAGTGCTGGCTTCTCTGACAACAACACAGCAGCCAGTATGTCCTCCTTCTAAGTTTAGATTCTGGTCCTGAATGGTCTGGATTTGTTTGTACCAGAGAAGTAGGCGGTTTTAAGGCACCCCCACACAGCCGTTTTGGACGCCCCTCGGTTTCCAGGCAAACAGCAAACCAACAGGTGTTGCAGCGATGAAAGCGGGCAAGCAAACTGGTTCAGACACTCGACCTAAAAAGCCTCTGCATGTTTCTAATAAGCTCCACGAGCAGAAACGTGCTCAAACTAGGATCAATATTGGAGATGCTTTTGAAAAATGGAGAGAGGTTAGAACACAGAAAGGTTTACAGACCGATGCAGAGCTGCAAACACTGAAGCTTCAGTGTCCACCACATGGTGACCTGTGTGAGCATCGACTAAAGACAGCTCACTTCAATGTTTTGAATTTGGACTGCAGTACCCATTTTAAACACTAGGTATCAGAGTTACATATTACTCCTTTAATAACGAATAAACTTTGAGGCAGCGCTCCTAAACATGGTTAACTGCTTGGTCTACTCAGTTAATGACAAAATGTTTTCCTAGCTTAACAGCAAAGGCAGCATTCTGGCGTTTCACTTTAATGTGAAAGTTATTGATAATAAATATGAAATGTTTGACGAGAGTGTTAAACCACAATAGTAAATTAAGTAAGTATGTAATGGGCGTTAAACAAAGCAGGGTAAACACTAATTAGATAATCAGGCTAATTTTGGGGCCTGATTCCCCCCTCAGGATAAAAGTCCAGATTTGTTGATGGTTATAAAGTTTATCTTGTCAGATCTGTACTTGTCGCGTGTGAGGTGTGTTAAGAAAGATCAGATGTGCTTGGATGAACATCAGGTCTTCTATTGAATAGAGATCCTGTGTGGCTCTGTCAGGGAGCATGATTTGACAAAAACCACCTGCAGCTCAACACTTCAAAAACCAAAGAGCTTATCATAGACTTTGGGAAGTCCAGGCCACACCCTCAAGCGGTGGACATTGAGGGGGCTCAGGTGGAGGTTGTAGGCACCTACAAGTACCTCGGGGTGTGGCTGGATGAGAAGCTGGACTGGGCAAGCAACACAGACCATCTGTACAGGAAGGGTCAAAGCAGACTGTACTTTCTGAGGAGGCTGCGATCGTTTAACATCTGCAGGAATATCCTGCGGATGTTCTACCAGTCAGTGGTCGCCAGTGTACTTTTCTACTCTGTAGTATGCTGGGGGGGCAGCACATCAAAGAGGGACTCCTCCAGACTGGACAAGCTGATCAGGCGGGCCGGCTCTGTGGTCGGCATGAAGCTGGACTCTCTGGTGACAGTGGCAGAGAAGAGATCCATGAACAAACTGCTGGCCATCCTGGATAACACCAGCCACCCTCTGCACACTGTCATCAGCAACCAGAGAAGCTTGTTCAGTGACAGACTGCTCCTCCCCAGATGCAGCACAAACAGACTCAAAAACTCCTTTGTCCCTCGTGCCATCAAACTCTACAACTCCTCACTTGGAGGGAGGAGGGGGGGCAGGAGGACTGAGGAGGGGGGGGGAGAGAAATAGGACTGACCACAACACAATCTCAACAGCTTGCATTATTTATTGTTATTGTTAATTATCTATTTATAAAGACAAGGACTAATACAAAACAACACACCTGCTGCTACTACAATCATTACTGCTGCTATTCCTTTAATAACCTGTAAATACATGTATACTGCTGCTATTATGTACAGTATCTTTATTTCTTGATATGCTGCTATTGTGTACAGTATTTTTATTTTATTCTATTTTATTTTTTGTACCTGAGTGCTTTTTTTCTGTCTTTTTTTGGTGCTACCTGCTGCTGGAATCTTAATTTCCCTGAGGGAACCTTCCCAAGGGATCAATAAAGTTCCTATCTATCTATCTATCTATCTTGATATGTCTATTGAGATATGCTTACTCTAAAATCTTAAATAACGGTTTGATTATAGAATATTAAAATATGCTTACTGTTTCCTGACAGTGCAAATGCAGCGAGTAATGGTGACTACAAGGGATTCTATAGGAGCATTATTTGACAGGAGATAATTGTCCGAAACTAGAGTACTAAAACTTGCTCCCCATACTCTGACAATGCATATGAAGAGAGTAGTGAATTGATATAAAGTTATTGTGTTCTGATACCATTAATTGATAGAGGGTACAGATTGGCTCTGCTACCGTTAAACGCTCTTTAACGACAAGGCAGCACATCTTGACAGAACGCCGGGCCACACTGATACTCTGTTGTGTTGGGGGAACCCTGAGTTCAGCCGAGCATGTATACTCTGCGGATTTTCACATGGAACAAAACAATGGCCGACTGAGGAGGGAGCTAACTGCAGAAAGATCCATTTTACTCACCTCCAGCTCGTACTGTAACATGTTTACATCATCTCCAAGACTTAATTCATAGTTGTTGTTTTTTTTTGTTTCTTTGTGAATTTTCAGTCTCAAGTAGTCCAAAAACTCTGCATCATAGCCAACTCTTCCTGCTCCCACGTCCACCATGAGTGTTTGCTCAAAAGTTGTCAGAGATTCTGCAAGATTTGGTTATATTTACAGTTTTCAGTCAGGACAGTTCTGGTTTGATCACAGCGTTGCTCACCACACACTTTAGGAACAACACATTCATTTGTCTTTTTCCACACCTGTTAAGATTTTAACTAATGTTTAGTGTGGGTCAGGCTTTAGCAGTGTCTGATCAGACTTTAACGTAAAGCTTGCCTTAAAGATTTCACATTTTCACAGTAGACATGCAACAATAATGGATTGGGTTTGAATAAAGACTTACATAAAAAAGTTCATCTCCAACTAAAGTACTGAAGCGTATCATGGTCTTCTGGATGAAGTCTGTTTGTATGACCCATCCACTGTCCTCGACTAACAACCTCAGTGAATTTGGGTGCTCTTCACACAATTTATGAACTCATCAGTGCGTCAAAGCGACATGATAGAGGGCAACATCCAGGAAGGTCACTCGTGGTGAACTAACAGTGGCATATTTGGGAGGATTGGGCCTCTGACAGAGCTGCTTTATATGACAACTTCAGTGTTTTCTTCATTGGCTGCAAGACACATGTGAGGCTTTGATTTTTGGAAAACTGGCAGAAAAATCATCTTAAAGTATCACAGAGCGACAAAAGAACAGCATGCACTCCCTGCTTCCCATCAGGGGGATCAGTGAATGTTTACTTGAAACCAAACCCCCTCTGAGGACCCCCGTGAGTTTGATCCTGACATCCCTCTACCTGCAACCAGTGATCAGCTCTGCTCAGTGTTACTGCTGGTACCAGGCGGTGCCAGGGTGTCCACTCTGTCAGGCCATAACCGTGATCTATGAAGTGCTCAGCGATGAGTAAGGGGGTGTGCTGTGTGTAGGAGGGGCTGTTATCAGCCCGCTGGAATGTGTGAGGGGTGGATTGGGTTTAGATGGAGGGGTGAGGAGTGAAGAGACCCCCGTCGTCTCTGTTCCCTCTCTTCTCCATGGAGTCAGATTGCATGTAGTGCTGGTTAACATGTACTGTTCTGACTGAGTGGGGCCCGTCCTGGGTAAGATCTCTTTCACAAGGGGGGGCAAATAAATAAAAAAAAGACAAAAAGGAAAAGATGATGTCAGCACATGTGAGAGCCAAGGGAGGGAGGGATGAAGACATGATACAAGATGGAGGAAATGACACCTCTGATGAGGAATCACAGCTGAGATAAGGAGGAAGAAACATAGAAAACATTCATTGTACCATCAAATGTGGGTTAATTAACACATTCTTCGACATTTGGCACACTGCATGAACATCCTACACGGAAGTATCTCCATCATCCCCCATGGTCCTTAGAAAAAAGCTCAGTAAGCAAAATAATTGTCAAATTCAGGAATTCACATTGAGTAGTCTGTAACCTTTTCTGTGGTGCAGAAGCATCAAAAGTACAGCTTTTAAATGGGTAAAAGATTTGTTTTTAAATATGAACATAGCAATTGCGATGCTGTGGCCACATGTTTGGACCTTTAATGATCGCTAACGTAGTAGAAGTGACGCTGATTGTTAACTTTTAGCGGCTTCACCTGCAGCGCTCACGGTGACGTGTTGTGGGAGTCACGGGCATGCAGGCTGGTCGTGAAAACTAAACATGACTTTGAACATTGTTAGAAATGGTTGATGACGTATAAGCCACACAATTGCAAGCAAAATTATTTGTCCGGTTTATTAAGGAACCTGTCGCTCCTCCTGCTCTCTCTCCACATGTTGTCTCTACTTCTGTGTGTGTGTGTGTGTGTGTGTGTGTGTGTGTGTGTGTGTGTGTGTGTGTGTGTGTGTGTGTGTGTGTGTGTGTGTGTGTATGTGCGTGCGTGCGTGTCAGAGCCGCTGTCAGAGGGCTGGACTCAGTGTGTGAAGAAGAAGAGAGGAGGAGGTTTAGACTTGAAATTAGAAAATGACTTAAAGACACACATGATAAAAGGATGATTGTTTGATTGACATTTTAATTGATGTACAGAAAAAGACGCTGCATTTATCTGTTACATTTTTTAATCACAATATATTTAGCAGAAAGAAAAGTATTGCAATGTCGTTTTTTTCCAACATCTTGCTCTTAATAATCTTTCCACCAGCTTGGCAACTTGGTCCCACAACAACAAAGAGAAGGGTGTAGTTTGATATGGTTAGTTATGACATTCAGGGCATACTTTCACTTTCATCACAAGGAGTGAGCCACATTTGGAAGAGACTTGGAATTCCTTTTTTAAAGCCTTGCTGGTTTCTCCTGAAAACAAAACTAATCTTGGCAAATTACGCCAGAAGTTCAGATCAGAAACTTTTCAGCATTCGAGAAAAAAATCTGTGCACATTTGCAATGGAAGGAACAGCTTCATAACAAATAGATTTTAATTTACTGAACATTTGGAAGGTAACTTGTTTAGTCCAATGGTCTTTAAAGTCAGTCCAAAGTGAGGAATATAGACAAAGGCCAAAAAGCAATAGAGATTTCCAGTCATTATAAATTCACTGACTCAGCTCCGACTGCACTTCATTGCACCTCACTCTGACAGTGTAAACATCACCCAGTGCACTGAGACTTGTTACCAGTGTTTAAATTTAAACAGAGGAACAACAAACAAAACAGCACCTCTCAGGATATCTCAGGTGTGGAGAGGTGGTGGGAGGAGGAGGAGGAGTGAGAGGCTGATGCTCTGTGTTAGAGCAGATAAAGGAAGTGATAGCTGCTTGTCAGAGGAACTGGAGGTGTTAAAGAGGATGCAGAGGGGAAATGAGGAGGTGTTATGGGCGAGAAATAAACACATTGTTGCTGAGATGATGTTGTTGATGATTTCCTGGCAGAGGAGTAACTTTTCCATATTCATGATATTATCCAAAGTCCCCAACAGTACAATGGTTCGATGCTTTTCCGGGTATGGATGCTCGGCACAGACTTTCTCTTAGAACCGCAAAGCTGAATGTGTAAGCCATGAAATGCATCCTTGCTTGAGTCGTAAATGTTACTACATAAAAAAAACAAGTGAAGCTAAAACCTGAAAAAACCTGAAAAAACATATATCAACTTAAATCAACTGCTGGCATTAAAGGCAATGTGCTTTTTCTCAGAACATAGTCACAGGAGCACAAAGAAAGAGGACAGGACACTTAAGCCATCTTATGAATTCCTGAAAGTTTCTTGAACATTTCAGGAGGTCTGCCTCTGAAATCCTCCTGATCTGTTGGACATGCACGTGACAGCGGGAGACTATCCTTGTCAGACGGGAGGAGGGGCGGGGGACTACTGAGGAAAGACATGATCTAAAAAGAATGACGCCAAAGTGGCGAACGAAGCAACAAAGTCCACCATATGATGCTATACTGAGAATATTTGCCTTTATATCAATGCTATGTGTAGTTCAAAAGAATCACAATATCGACAAAAGAGAAGAAAAGAACATACTGGAGAACAAAAAACAAAATGCAGCAGTTTAATTAAGTGCATGAAGTTCACCATAGTCGTTTGCATACAGTCTATGGACGTGCATCTAACGCAGGGACTAAACGTCACCACCCCCTCCCTTGCTCAGGGGGAGTTCTCCTCATCATATCTTGCTGTGTTCTCATTTCAGCCCACTAGGGGGCTTACAGGAGAAACTCTGGATAAAGTGTGTGAGAAAAATCCAGCTGTTTGTGTGACCAAGACTTTTGTGACCATAAACTAAGAGGTGGATCGACCCAGTGGTGTAGTGGTGCCTGAAGAGGTATGCTCTTCATTTTTACCCAAAATGTTTTTTTAAGTTTCCCATCCAGCAGACTATAAACGGCATGTGACATGTAAGACTACCCTTGCATAGTCTCTGTGTACTAGCCAAACAGAGACAGAGTAGAGAGGGTCATCCCTTCACCATCCAAGGAAGAAAATTGCAGCATCCTACTGAATATTGTCAATCAGTCAATGGTGTGAAACAGAGGGAATTAAGGAGTGGGTACACCCTATGGAGACTGTAAAATAAATGGGTATACTCTGTATACCTGCGTGTGTCCTGCACTACACCACTGGATCTAGCCATTGGGTTCAAAAGTGAAACCAATGTAGAAGTGTCTAAAAACGACATTCTGTCTATTTACAAGCAGGAACTCCATTAGGTACAGAAAGAAGTTTGGTTGCAAAAACATCTGTGAGAAATTAAGCCTACAACTCATTTGAATTCAATCCTCATATATACTTCTCGTCCAAAATGGTTAATTATGGCTCGTAGAAAACAAGATGAGGATGGACAGATCACCAACTTAAAGCTCCAAAAGAAAGCCCACACAGCAATGGGTAATACATTGTCTTTGGCATCACTATGGCTACCTGTGATTGACAAGTTACTGCCACAGAGACCAGCAACCAGGATACAGAGGTAATGATGTTATGCATGCACCCTCTTGTCAAAAGATGATACTTCTCACTAAAGAAAATCAAGATGTAAAGCAGTCCACAAGCCAATGGGTTACGTCAAAGTGACTACCTCATCTTCTCCTGTACAGTCTTTGGTTGTGTTTGACAAGACTTGACCAGAAAATGAATGGGGCTATACCTAAAAGTCTCTGTTTTGGCCCCGACACACCAAAGGACAAACAGATGTTTAAACCAGGGTCTGCAGCGCTTTCAAATGTCTCATAGGGGTTTGAAAACAGCAGAGTGTGGTGGACATTAGCCAAAGTTTTGAGTTTTGAAACAAAAGACATATTGGGTAAGTATCCTTAGTGTGATGGAGATGGTAATAATGAAGGTGTGTTGTAGGGAATTATGCTCTTTTGACCATAAGGACTTATCTCATTGGTATCTGGGGAACAAATTTGTCACTTTGGCGAGATGTTAGTTCAACAAGAAAGTTCAAAAGTTTGTACTAAGGTAATAACAAGAGATGTTGTAGACCAGAACACCCACAACATCTTTTTGACCATAAGACCAAAGGTTGCTAAACCGTCTTACTCTGACAGATTTACAGATTACATGGAATAAACTACGCTGTTCCTGTTTTCCATAATGTCATTACTGTTCCACGGAGCCCAGTCCCACTAAGTTACAAGCACTGCACTTTGTACAACCAGTGAGTGACACTTTCATTGACAACCCTGACAGCTGCTATAGCTTGGCCATGTAATAAGTTTACTTTTAACACCATCTGCTGTGACCTTATGTCCAGAGGGTCTTCATCTCCAGATTGCTTTCTAAGCACCTCTAAAGGTCAGAGTTATAGGAAGCCCACTGTACGACCCTGACGGTAATACAGCTAAAGCTTAGAGGGGAGAGACAGTGAACTGTGTTAGCCCACAGATATTCTCAACACCTCCAACCTTAAAAGGTGTTCTTTCACAGTTGTGTAGCTTCATTTGAGGCTTTTAGCACAAAACATAACCAGTGTACGCCCATATGGTAGGTTCATAGAGCTCAGGTGGACCTTGTGATGGCTCTTTGTGGGCTTGTGTACTTCTTTACAATCACTCATAGTTCTTATATTTATTAGCATATGAAAATATGCTTTGGACTGTTTAAAGTCTTCAATCTGCTTCAGATGTGCACCAACAGATGTTACTGGATGATATTGGATGAACTCCACCTTTGAGTTATTGGGGATTAAGGTGTTCTGTTGACCTAAAAAATCAACAGCACATACAATGCTGTGGGTAAGAATGAAAAGAAATGACGTTAAGCCATTTAAGCTGGCTGCCACAATGGTGGAAAGGTACGCAAGGGACCCTGCACTAATGAGAAATGAGGTATTCTTATGTCACAAAACCATTTTAGCTGATGGCTTGAACTTTTGGTACTTTAAAGTATAGTTACTGCAATCAGTCTTTGCATCGCCTGGGCTGGTTTCAGTAGCATTACTAAAGCAAATCGTGATAACCACATTTGGGGTCAATGGTGAAATCAGCATGATGGTTTTGAATTGGATAGAAAGATATATAAAAAACAAACTCAAAGTACATGAAAGTACATCTGCAATAGTCTGGGATAAAGTCAGAGAGAAGGGACGCTAATTCTGGCCAGCTAACCACATCTGTCACTCACACACATCATGGCTGGGAGATATTTTATCAAATGTTTGCAAGTCTCTTAATGCTCGGGTCATGATTACTAACCTTCTTCTCTTTAATGCCAGTCCCACCATCCTCCTCCCCCTGGATTAGTCCATCTCAAACAGATTTGTTTGGTAAGATGGGAAAAGACTTAAATCAGCCAGAAGGATCTTTAAGCAGACAACACTTCACTTCCAGTGGTCTGCCATGTTTTTGGCTTTTGTCTATATTGGATAGGACAGTGAAGAGTGATAAGAAATACAGGAAAGAGGCAGTGGGGGTTGACCAAGCAGCAATCTGCAAAAAACTGCAGTTCCTCTCTGGTCCACTTGAGGCTGGCTCCAAAATTCCTGGAAGTCCCATACACATCCCTTGACAATGTTCATTTTGACAGAAGAAATAAACATGTTTACAGCCTGGTACACAAACGATTTTGGTCTGATAAGTTAATGTATCTATCGGCACACACTGAACAGGGGTGGATTTTGTTGGTACCACATCTGTTTTGATTTTACAAAGGATATGTGTTGTGCAAAATTAGGGGCTTGACCGATCAAACTGCAAGCGGCTGTGTTTTAGCGCTTTTGTCAGTAGACTTAAAGCCTACCTCAGCTCGTTACCTGTCGTTAGGTTGACCAAATAGAGTGTATGGCGATGATGAGAAACCAATGGCTGAAGCAGGTTACGTTTTTTACAACTCAAATTCTTTAGAAAGTTATGGTTATTAATTATTGGACATGTGTTAATCAATCATCATGCTGGGGCTTTAAGTGAAAGACAACCACAAATGTACATCTTAGTTTGTTTGCTTGATGCTAACACACAATGGAAATCGCCATTAATGGGCTAACAGAATTAGCATCTATAGCTAAAATTTGATCTTGAAAAACAATCTATTTGAATTAACAATGTTCAGTAAAACAGATTGTTTCTTAAGTCAAGTTTTTATTATAGCATCTCTGCAGTCTGTGACGCTAAAGTTGTGTCATTGGTTAAAGTCAGTGTGGTGTGGGCTAAATTAATTAGGCTCAATTGATCAGCAAATAAAGGGGGGCAGGCCATGAAACCGGTCAGTCATTTACACTACAGAAGTGAATGGAAGAGGACGCTACACTGCTTAGGCTGTAAATAAAAACCTGTTTACATACAGTATATTGCATGTTTTTCTTGTAAGGTTTGTTTGATTTCTTTAGGTTCCACAAACAATTAATCCACCAGTTGTAAGTCATTTGAAGAAGTTTTATTAAATGATGAGAAAGGGAGGGTTAAGTCCTGCTAGCCCATTTACTGTTTACCAGCCATCCCTGTATTATCTTTTTGGATTCAACAATAAGATAAGCATATATAACCTCTTGGTATATTTATTAAAAATGTTCCTTCATGTATATTAAACAGCATTTTTGTGTTCCATTGCAGGCTTTCTGTGCACAGCAGCAGCAGATAAGTGTTTATCGTCTCCCTGCAACAATGGAGCCACCTGTATAGACCACATGGGCGACTATGTGTGCGTGTGCCCCAAAGGTCCAGTGTGGTTCATGGGCAATAACTGCAGTGAGCTGTATGACGCCTGCATCTTTTCAAATCCATGCAAAAACTGTACAAGCACACCAGGAACTGACAAGTTCACCTGCCACTGCCCCGACGGCTACACAGGACTCAACTGCACTCAGGATGTAGACGAATGTCAGAGCAACCCCTGCACAGGTGTCCGCTCCCTCTGTGTCAACAGAGTAAATGAATACTCCTGTCACTGCCCCCTTGGGTTGGGAGGAGAGAACTGTAGGGATAATGTCACTGTTTGTTCAGAGGACACGTGCCAGAACGGGGGCACCTGTATGGACATCCCTGACGTTGGGTACCGGTGTCAGTGCGCTGCTGGGTACCAGGGGACGAACTGTGAGGAGGACATCGATGAGTGTCAGTCTGAGCCGTGTCAGAATGGAGCCATCTGTAAAGACGGGGTGAACGCCTACCAGTGTTTCTGTGTGCCTGGATTTCAGGGCTACCACTGTGACCTGGACATCAACGAGTGTGCCTCTCGACCCTGTCAGAACAACGGCACCTGTCTGGATGAGGTGGACCACTACAGCTGTGACTGCGCTCCCGGCTTCAAAGGTGAGACACAGGAGATATGTCAGGGTTAAGACTGGATGAGTTTTTATAAAAAACAGAAATGTAGCATTTGTTCATGGAGAATCTGGGATTAAACGGCTGACATTTGATATGAATTTGACACCTTCTCATTTCAGGTAAAAAAAACCAACAAAAATAAATGATCAATAACGAGATAATAGCTTTTCACTCAACACTAAGAACTTTGCAGGAAAAAAATGTTTTGCTGTTGCCTGTTGCAAGTTAATTTTCAAATCTTTCATACCACTTGAATCTGTACAACTCAAGCTAAAATGTTATGTTAGTCAAGAGACCTTAATACATAGAAATATTGAAATTGTACAATATATTGTGATAATCACTGAATTTCAACAGTTAATCACATGTATGAAATTCCATTATTTTGCATTTTAAAACAGTTTTGGACATGCATGTCTGAAGCTCAGAGTACTATACTTCCTTTTTAAATACAAATCTTCTTTTATTTTGAAATTAAATAATGTACTTCCCAGGGATCAAATGTTACACCTTTTACTTAACCAGTGAGAAGGGAACTTGTTACAGCGCAACAAGTGAATTAAAACAGCTAAAAGGAACAGTTAAAAGTCAAATGTTTGATAGATAGATAGATAGGTAGGTAGGTAGGTAGGTAGGTAGGTAGGTAGGTAGGTAGGTAGGTAGGTAGGTAGGTAGGTAGGTAGGTAGGTAGGTAAATTGAATTTAAGTTGAATCTGTTAGTGAAATCCGGTATAACTGTGAACTTATTTCTGAAAGTATGTTTATGTGCTTCATATCTCTAAAATCTAAGCAAGGTTAGTTATGCTCCAACGTTGTTGACTTATTTTTTAGATAAAGGATTTGGAGGGGGGGGGGGGGGGGGGGGGGGTCTTAGTAACAAACAGGTGTGTAAAATGTTGACTTGCTAAGGAAGAATTAGTCAATGCAAAACAAATTGCTAAAATTGTAGACTACAGCTACCTCGTGGACTCAGTGGTAACATGGTGCATCCATGTAATTGCTCCTTAAAGCTCCTGAGGGGAAGCCAGGGTTTGTGTGGATCTTGGCGCCCTCATTATGGACAATACACACATTTGTTTCTATTTGCTGATCTTGTAGTTACAGAAGTGTATTGCATTTACATGATAAAGTAACATTTGCTCTGTTTTTTTCTGAATTAAGTTATGTTTTGATGAAAAAATAAAACCTGCTTTGTTTTTCTGAATGAATGAGATACTGGGACCTCTAAATCCCCACAGAAGCTCACATTTAGAGCTCTTAAAGTAGCAGACATTCCCAGACTGTGTAGCTTAATCCAGTTTTATTTTGGTTTGGGTTTGACCCATGTGGAGATACTCATGTCTTTAAGTGACATACTGTGTAGATGGTATTGTTATAAGTTTGTTGAGTTTGTGCAGTCAAATTGGATCTTTGCAGTTCAGACTTAAACCCTGCTCTGATCCGTTAAGCTGTGCCGATATAAGGCATGTTTCACTGATAGTGAAGCATCTGAAATGCATTCAGGCTGACTGCATGGTGGCTCAAGAGACAATAAGGAAATAGCGGAAACTTCTGGATCTCAAGGGAGCGCAACTGAGGTACAGAAGTTGTGCTGAGAAGCGTTAATGCAGAAAAAACAGAGCAGATCTTTACTTTCACATTTGAATGCAAAACGCTCCCATACAAAGTAAACATGTACGCCCAACTCACTGCATGGGCAAAGTGGGCAAGTACACTTGTCCTAAGAATTATTATTATACATATTTTTTTTAAGTATTTTTCTATTAAAATATTGGACTAAACATTCGTAGCCTTCTTGCTTTTTATGTTTTTTCAGTAAAGGGAAAGGACAGTTAATGAGAGAGAGAGAGAGAGAGAGAGAGAGAGAGAGAGAGAGAGAGAGAGAGAGAGAGAGAGAGAGAGCTGCAAACAGCTAATTCTACATGCTAACTGGAACTACAAACTATTTTATGTCTACAAAAGGAAGGAAGGAAGGAAGGGACAATAATTCATAATATAAGGAAGTTCCACATTTTGTTGACTGTTTTACCTGGTAAGATTGTTCAAGGACCATAGTTGGCAACAGAAAGTTAACGGTCCATCATTTAGTTTAACCATGCCAACAGGTTTATATTAAAAAATAAATGCAGTGTGAGTATAATATTTGCGTTCTGTAGGTAGGGGTCCAGGGCTAGTTTGTGTCCGGGGTCTGTAGTCATGATAATCTGTCCATGTGTAGGCCTTTAAGGATTGTTTCTAATGAAAAATCTCATCTAATGTATCACTCTCTGTGAATCTTAATATTAACAAAGGCTGTTTCTGCAGCCTGCTGTTAATCACCTCGTCTGACACCTTGCAGCAGTGATGTCAGACCTTAAAAGTAACAACATAGAAACCATCAATCTTTGTGCTGAAGGACTCGTTTCCCTTCATAAGTCATAAAGAGGCGTCAGTATACATTTTAGATCATTCAAAACCAGCTAATATCTCCTTAAAGAAGCCTTAATGAAGGAAAAAATCACAACACTGATGTGAAGGTGAAGCTCAAAAAGTTAAAACAAGCCCTTCTTAAACTTCTGATGTTCTTTACAGTAGGTTTGATTTTAAGGATCTTCTGACATTCAAGGATTTTAAATAGGATTAATCTCCACTATGGGATCTAATAAAAAAATACAAGATTTTTGAAGAGGTTTTCATTGAAGTATTAGATAATTGTGTGAGCACATATTGCTCTATTTGTGCCTCTTTATTTCATTAACTGTGTAAGAAGAGGCTGAGGGGCTGTGTTTAATTAGCTTTAGTCCGTGTTGCTGTTGTCCATTCACAGCTGAGCTCGTAGCAGCTGCGATGTTATAGGTTACATCCGTACGTGTGATAAGATAATTAGCTGTGTGGACAATCTAACAACTCGGCCCTCTGCCATCCTTTGTCCGTCTCCTGCAGGGATTAACTGTGAGGTGGAAATCGATGAGTGCGAGGTGCAGCCCTGTCAGAATGGCGCCACCTGTCGGGACCACGTAGCAGCATACACCTGTGAGTGCATGGCCGGCTTCCAGGGCCCAGACTGTGAGGTCAACATCGATGAATGTGCCAGCATGCCCTGTCTGAATGAGGGCAGGTGCATCGACGGGGTCAACAGGTAGGATTACACACGGAGACAGGAAAACACACCACACATACACACACACACACACACACACACACACACACACGCACGCACACACACACACACACACACACACACACACACACACACACACACACATCTTTATGCCAGCTAATCGAGGTTTAACATGCCAGATTTTTGGATGTGTTCACTTCTTTTTATGAAGTACTCTGACTGAACAAGGCCCTAAAATTTCAGTAGAGTTTTTCCAAAAGTGTCTGATGGAGGCAATAGGCACAATATCCCCCCCATCAAAACCTAACATTCTTTAGCATTATTTCATTCAAATGATCATGATTACGCAGAAAAAGTTACGTCTATATCTGAGTTTTGATAGTCAAAGTTTGTGAGGAAATGAAGAACATCATAAACTGTTCATAAGCGTCTGCAAATGTGGCTTAAAGTATAACACTCCGATCCTGTATTTTACGCCTCAGAAAAGGCCGTTTCTGTATCTTTGAATGCAAATGAGCTGTGTCTGACCACGCACGTCTGCAAAAGGGCTTAGGTGGCTCGGGCTTTCTCGCACCATGCCCTGTTGTTTACAATGAGAAGGCAGACTCAGTGGACAGAACAAACACCTAGCTGTGGGAGTGTCACCCACCTGGGGGAGGGGTTACTGCCCTTTGTGATGTCACGGCCTGTTTGAGCACACATTTACTGAAAAGTGGAGCAGGCAAAAAAAAGGAGAGGATGGACTTTATAATTTATACTTTATTTTGCAGAATATGTGACAGGCACATTCAGGCTTTTAAAGTGAATCTTTTCTTTATGTTGTTTCAAAATTAGGCTACATGTGACAGTGAAAAATGTAACATTTGTAATATGACTTGATAAAATCCTCTCAACAAGAGTGTCAAACTGAGGTTTAGCTAAATACACTATTTTGTCATTGTTTAAAATTAAATGGCTTCCATAAAACATTTTTGCATGAGTTCCATATCTGACCGTCAAAGTGTACCAAGCTTTATGCTAGCATGGAAAGTGAATTTAGTTATACATATCAACTGGACTCCACATGCAATATACAGTTACACTTGTTTTCTTTCTCCGGATTAAATACAACCTCACAAGTCACATACTGATATATTTGGAGTGACAAACACACCATTGCTGCAAAGAATGAAATATTTAAAGGTCCCATATTCTGCTTTTTCTGGTTTTATATGCTCTTTAGTGTGTTTTCCAGGTGTCTTGTGCGTGTTTAGGCACATCTATGTGCAAAAATTCAAAGTCTGCGGAAACGCAGCTTCTCCTACCTCCTCCTGTTAGCAGTAGTAGTAGCTGCATGTAACGCTCGGTTCTAGCCCCCCTCGTTGAAAATTGGCAGTGTGATATCACACTGCGATGATGTCACTGATCCAAGCCCATTGGCTCGTTGTAGCAAGCACAAGCTAATGCTGCACATTAGCTACATTCCCAATATGGTAAAAGGGGCGTGACATTTCTGAGAATTGTCCGAACGACTGACCAATTATAACAGAGCAGATCGGCCAACCAATCAGGTCAGACTTGGCACACGTGGGGACCCTGCTCGGGGGGGATTCAGAGCGTTGCAAACACAGGCAGATGAGACGGGCTGCATCGATCGGCAGTACATGAAAACAGACACTTTTTTCGAACATTAGCGATTGTGAACGTACTTTAGTAGGCACATACATTAGATATATGAACCCCAAAAAAGGCATAATATGGGATCTTTAACAGATGCAGTGTGGACAGCCATCATGCTCGATGTGACGAGACATTTAACGCGTGCTTGCTGTTAGGAAACGGTGTCAGTCATAATTAAGTGCTTATTTGTCCCTTATTCTACATGACCATAGTTTCTAGCTAACAGGTCATTAGCTAAGAGGTTGCCCTCAATACTTCCTAATTACTGCTTATTGATGGTAACTTAGGAAGGTGTTAAACATGAATTGTGATCTTAATATGCTTTTGCTTATAAGGGCCATACTTATTAAAGCATATTAAAGCAACAATATGTAACTTTTCCACCTATATTAAATGTCGTTTTATTATCGATCTAAGGGCGCAACAGATGTCAGCGGAGAGAATGCTGTCTCTCCTACGTCCGCATAGCGGTCCTCTCACCTGAAAACCACAGTATGTAAGATTCGACCGCGGGACGCGGTTATCTCGCGAGAAGTACGCACCGCTTTACGGCACTGTTGTAGTCAACAGAGTTCACGCAATGAAGCGGCGAGTTAGTTAGCCTGCTGTGCTGTTTGAAACAATGGCTGAGGCTAAGAGCAAAAGTACAGTGACTGATGAAGACAATAAGATAAAAAGTGAGCGTGACCGGACCAGAGGAAATATTGGACAGGCTTTTACACGTTGGAGAGAGCTTCAAGAAACAGTGGGCTGCAAGTCCGACGCTTGGCTTGTAACTGGTGAGTAGCTCGTTTCAAACTTTGTGTCTTGTTTCTTTGCATCATAGTTATAGAGTCGTTTCACCAAAAAACATTCAGTCTATGTCGACAGGTAGATGACATTATCATATAACGACCAGAATAGCAGAATAACGTTAGGGTCCTCTGATTTAGCTACGCTAGCATGCTAACCTATGTGTCGGAGTTATTAGTGCAGACTTTGACTGATGCACGGCGAGAAAAGATGTCGACCCGTTAGCGGTTGTTCGTATGCCAAGTCGGTCCATGTCAGCAGAAGTTCAGCCCGTAGCATGATAACACAAACAGTATATTGTTACGTTAGCTCCGGTTGCTATTTATCTGAGCAGCGCTAAGTGCAAACTTTCTCGCTGGTCAAAAGTTTCGCCCTCATGTTGCTATAGAAACTAGCGTTACTATACTCTGCACAGCTGTATAAACTAGCATACTGACTTCAAACTTTATTCCAGCTTTCTAAAGAGGAGCTCAGCATCATCTCCAGCAACAAATGCAACCTCCATCCCTGCCAGAGTCCAGAGTCAGACCGCGACAGGTGTGTTTTCATGGAGTAACGTTAGCTAATAATATATATACATATACAGTTTTGAAAATATGAAACAACTCTAATACTAAATGATATTATTGTCCAAGGTTCTGAAGTTGCTGCAATAAAAATCAAAGAGCTGGAGTGTGAACGCCTTGAAAGAGACCAGACTAGGACCAGTGATGAAAAGAGAGAATCTTCCTAGAAGACAGAGTCTGGTGCTGATGATGCACAGACACCACCCAGAGCTAAACTTTACTCACATTTCACAGGGACAAGCTGCTCCTAAACGTCCTACCTGCCTGTATCTACAGCTGTGCATCATCAGAGATCAGGTCCATCATAACAAAGCTCCAGGATGGTGTAGAACCCCCCCCTCCCTCAAGCAGCTGAATATGTAAATGAGTGCCAAAAAGTGCTTTGATTGTATTTATATGTAAAATCAGTGTTTTTCTAATAAATAACTATTTGATCTTGATCTCTGTAGCTTCTCCTTCATATTATATTCTCCTGTTTTCTTATTACCTTTGATGTATTCTGCATGACAACGCTCAGGGAGATCATTCTGCCCAATGTCAATCTCTTGAATCTTGAAACCTGGATAAAGTTTTTGTTATTATGTAAATATAAATAAGAAGACAGAACTAAAAATCAGTTGGCAATGCACACAGTTACTAATTGTTATAACCAGCTCAGAACAATTACAGTTTCTAAATGACATCATAACAAGAGAGTAAGGAAAAGATGTCTGTTTTATTTTGCAAACAATGGTCAAAACAAATAACTTTAGTGAACTCAACAAACTCAACTTGAAATTGCACAAAAATACGGAAAGCTACGCCAAAACAGGTATTTACGTCTATAAGACATTTTGACACTAGGCAGTGCACCCTGAAGCCAGGGTACTGTCCTCTTGACAAAGCTCTGATCTTCCAGACGCAGCAGCTTTGATTCATGACGATGCTCCCCCCCCGGCTCCTGCTCATCATGGATGGAGAAATGAAGTTGAGGTTGAATCCTGGAATAAAAGGAAAACTGATATTGAAAAACATAAACCTCGGACACAGTTAGCAACGCATAAACAGACCATTATAACTCAACTTATGACATATACATGGTTGCAAAGTAGTTATAATATTGCCCAACAAGTCAGTATTATGATCTGTTTCACTGCTAACAGGAAAGCTATTAGATGGCAGAATAAACATCCCTGCAGATAATATTTATAACAGACTGAGTCGTAACGTTAGGCTGCATCATTACCGGTGTCATCGTTGTCTCACGTTTAGCAGATTTACCGGGAGCAGAAAGTCAACACAAGTTATGTCTCCGGTTTGCAAACATATAAATAAATATATCCATCTTACGTTGTCTCATAAAAGTTTGTAACCTTACAAACCGATCTACAACTAGCATGTTGACATGTAGCCATTTAGCCACGGCTACAGATATCATGGTAACAGTTGAATACACATACACATAATAAACAACGGGCTGCAGGCGTTTAGGTTTGATCAAAATCTGGTAATGTTACTGTACCTTTTCAGCCGACATGGTTCTTAAACTTCCCTCAGCCTATTTACCGGCTTCCAACTCTGTTTGACAACAAGTGCACTTTGTGTCAGACGGGGAGACGTAACCGTTTTACGACAGTGCAGTTCGGTCAGAGACCTGCTGTTGGCGCCAAAGCGCACCAAAACTGAGAAGTTACATACAGGGGCTTTAATATAAGCCGCTGTAAAAACTGGCTTTTTTGAACGGGGTGTGTATGTGTATATGATCTTTTGGTGCTTCTGCAGATTTTTCACTTCCACATCAGCTTCATTTGTCAAAACTGGAGGTTGCTGCTTGCACAGAATACACAATTACCTCCTTTCTCTTCTTGACGATGTCAGTATTAATCATGTTTTTTTAATGATTTTTATTCTGTTCACTTTTTTTAAGCTATACGTGTGACTGTGAGGGGACAGGCTTCTTGGGCGACCACTGTGAGGAGGATATTCCTGAATGTGCCTCGGACCCCTGCCAGCATGGAGCCACTTGTTTGGATGGGATCAATGAGTACAAGTGTCTCTGTTGGCCAGGTACACCCCAACTCTGTTCACAAACTCCTCCTCAGCAATGCACAAAGATCACAAAAATCAATCTGTCACATATCTATAACACCTCATGAAAACACAATTCCAGTGTGATTAGTTACCACTTGGTCACTAAACAGAGGTCATAGAAGAAACAGAATGGTCATTGCTTTCCCACACATAAATCAAACTGAACAAAGGAGCTGGATGAAGTGACTCTCAGGTTTAGGGGACAAGGAGGGGGCTAAGGAGCGTATAGCTGAGCTTTGCGCCCTTCAACATTTGTGGTAAAGATATAAAACCAGCAGTGTTGCTCCGTTTAAATCCTTCAGGGCTGTAATGAATCATGAAAAGTGACGCGAGAGCACATTGCGACAGAAATGCAGACGTCAGCAGTCTGCTATGATTCATGGTGTCATAATCTCAATGACGTCATGTGTTTGTCATGGTGTGCAGTTTTGTGCAGATTTCATGGTTTTACAGACTTATTAGATGTGTTCAAAGTTCATCATGTCGAAGAACAACACTGACATGTTTGTATATATACTAAGTCACAGATACAATCCCTTCAATCCATTCAGACTAAAAGCATTTGAAAACTAGCCCTTGTAGGACAGAATACATTCTCCTTGCCAGTACTCACTCTCTGATTGTGGTTCCGTAACAGCGCCATAACAAAGTTCTGCAAATGACATTAATAAAGTCTGTGGTATAGTTATGGAAAAATCAAAAACTCCCAGAACGATAAATTAAACGTACCCTTCCACGGGTGCTGTGTTTCAGAAGAAAGGAAAGATGTGCACGCAAAGTCGTGTAACGTTAAAATGAGTTACAAAGCAATCTTCGATCGTCACCTCACACACAGTCTGAGCTGCTGTCTGTGTCGTTGGAATAAAACTGATTATCATTAAACATATCAACTTATTTTGCTACACATTTTACTTGGGAGATTTTGCAACAAACATCAGCGTGCCAAAACCCCACAGCACTGGATATCAGTCAGCTGCAGCGGGCTGGCGGGAGCTCGTGCTCACGTTAACTAGCAGTATACGTCAGCTGGGCTCGGTCCAGCATGGATCCAAAGACAGCAGAGACTGTTCAGAAGCAATTCAGGACAACTAGAAACAATTAATAAGGAGACAAAGTTTTGTTTAGGATGACATAATGTTAGCAGATGTGTTTTCTTGCTGCAAACCATGAGTGGTTTTCAATACTGGTGTTGTAGTCAAGACCACACTAATCAAAACCAAGATATTACCAGAGTGCTCCGAGCCCGAGACAAGGTCGAGACATTTAGGGATCGAGACCAAGACCAAAATTATCACTGAAAAATCATCACCTTGTGTGCAGTGGGCGTGTCATTCACTTAGACCAAAACACCGGGAAGGTTGCGGCCGTAACTAGGGGATAAAAATCTAATCATGAATGAATTGAAAATATTTGTTATTTTAGAGAGGGGCGTTTTCCTTCTATCACAGTAATGACTTGGAAAAATAGCCTGTCAGTGGTGTTCTTGATTTAAACCGAGACCTTCAAAAAGTGGCCTTGAGACCAAGACAGATTTCGAGTACTACGACACTATTGAGGGTTCTGACAGGCAGCTGCTCTTACCTCTTCCATTACTGCGTTCCTCCACTTACCGGCCTGCTTTGACCCCTTCATATAGACAAAGACATGATTAACGCGACCAACAACTCAAGTCCAACTCTTTTCTTAAAAAGTGTATATTTGTTCATTTCCACATGTTTGTGTTTATGTGTCCAGGTTACGAAGGAGAGAACTGCCAGGTGGATATAGACGAGTGTGAGCAGAACCCGTGTGAGAATGGAGGCGAATGTTTCCAGCGCTCAGATGTCCTGAACTACTGGAAGCTCCCTGAGCTCAGCAACGCCAATTTCAGCTATGAAGAGGCCGCTGGCTTCATCTGCCACTGTCTACCAGGATTCACCGGTGAGACAGTTACACCAAACCCTTTAAGTTTTTTGGATTATTGACTCACCGTAAAGTGATACGAATCTTGTTTTTCTGTTTTCTTCACAGGAGATAACTGCTCCATCAATGTGGACGAGTGTGAGTCTGCTCCGTGTCAGCATGGCGGGAGCTGTCAGGATCTGATCAATTCTTATCAATGTGTGTGTCCAGACGGCTTCACAGGTAGGCGAAACCTCTTATCTGCTTTTATCTCCTAACAAAACAAAACTCATCTGCTCTTCCTCCAGAGACACCTCACAGGTTATTGCTCATCAGACAGAACATAGCAGCCACTTCCTTTACTTCGACGGTTCTCACATGGGAAGCTGGAATAAACTTGCACTAAACTACTTCCATATGAGGTTGTTATCGTTAACGAAAACTAAAGCGGCTGTGGCTCAGTGGTAGAGTCGGTTGTCTCTCAACCCAAAGGTCAGGGACTCGATCCCCAGAACCCCTGACCTTCTGCAGTGCTGGGTTGTGGATTTTAAGTGACAAGTGAATAAAGCATGCTGCTCTAATGCTGCAAAAGTAAATATAATCTTGTTAATTCTCTTTTGGGTTGCCTCATTAAAAAAAAACACTTCTCTGTTGTGTAAAAAGATCTGAAGTGAACCGATCTGAACGTCCTCAGTAGAAACCAGTGAAGAGCGATAACTTTTACAGAGTGCCTCAGAATCTCCCCGACCAAACAATAAAGGGTTAATCTTCCTCCTGCTGATCATTCCTCATGGCCAGCCAAGGTATTAATTCCTCATTAGAGGAGATTTGTCACTGCATCACTCAAAACAGGAGGAAAGGCACCAAAAGCCGACCTCCAAACACACAATCTGGACTTAGAAGTGAGGAATTCAGCCAAACGCTCTCGTCAACAAAACGAGAGGCTAATTTGCCAACACTCAGCTTATTAAAGCCACAAAATGTGAAGACGCAGCAGAGCAAAGGATGGGGGGGCGATGAGAGGGCATATGGTTTGGAGGAGCATAGAAAACAACAAAGCCAATCAAAGGTGCCATATGTCAGGCGTCCACGGTGGGCATTAAACGGGGGTCTCCTAAGAAATTTATCAGGGGGAGGGGAGATTACAGCAAAGCTTCTTAGGGGCCTAATTAAAGCCTGATGAACGGAAAAAAAAAAAAGAGGATATAAAACACTTTAAGTAAAACAAAAACAAAAATCCCAAATAATCTGCTCGTTATTCTTCTAGTTTTACTTTGATGTAAACATATCACGCTGGAGTGAAAGAAACTCAAAAGAGGATATTCTTCTCCAAATATGATCCTATTACCTTCATATGGCACGTTTGACAGAGGATGACTTTGCACGTGCGAGAAGTGGTCATCAGTATATATCTGGGGGTTAATCCGATAGAGATGAACCCCTCCTCATTGCACTTAATCAGGCTGTGCTTATGGAGTTACAAAACAACCGTTTGAGTGTGTTTATAAAGGCTGATGCAAGTCATGTTTGGATTGAAAATGTCAAAATGTAAATCAACGGCGCAAGATGCTAGGTGACCGAAAAGATAGTCGGGAAAATAGCTCGGGAAAGTAGCTTCTGCCACAGCACAATGTATCCACGATTGATTAGCTTCTGCTGAGGAGGAGAAGACGTGAAGTAGAAGAAGAAGAGGATGCGTGTTCATGAAATCCTCAGGGCACGACAGGATTTGGGGGAGTTTAGGCTCCTCCAGGAGCTGCAGCTCTATAACGACCACCTCACGAGCATGACACACATTTCTGCTGCTTTTTTAAACACACCTGGTACGCCTAAACTGTTGGCCATTTCTTTTCAAACAGAGCTTTCTCTCCGACGTCCCGGTAGGTCTTTAAACTAGAGCTAAGGACAGTGGGACTCCCTTTGTTGTGATGTGATCTATCCTTCTGTCGGACTCACGGAGGTGCTGTCAATGAGCGCTGCGCCTAGGTTGAAAATGTTTTAACTTTCACGCATCGGGCAAGGACGACGCAAGAGCGTATCTCTCTTGCTCGGTGCAACACATAGACAATGAATGGGTTTGAGAGCGGCGCTCAACCCCACTGCATCCCATCTCAAAGGCCCTTTAGGGTTGTTATTTTAGTCAAATATCTGTGAGTCAACGATACATTTAAAAAAATGATCCAGAAGATTTTTCGTGAATAATTAATCTAAAGTGCTCTACTTGGTCTATGAATATACCGTATGTCAAAAGATTTGTCAAATAAGATGCATTATTAAAATTATTGTAACAACCAGTATACATCATGTACATTGTTAAGAACACAAGCACTTCACCTGGAGTAGTGGTGTACTCATGGGGTACTTCAGCCTCTTGTGGCCAAAATAAGGATTACACTGACTAACACATGGGGAAACAAGTCTGAAAACTTTAACCTGAAAGAACTGTTTCTCCACCTTTTTTAATAGATTTAAAAAAGTGGCTTTGAAAAAAATCCAAGCAAAAACGTTTGCAGCTGGCAAAACATCTTTTTGTCTCACCTGTTTTAAGGAGATACAAAAAAAAATTAAAACTAGCTATAATCAGGTCTATGTATATAAGATAAGATATACTTTATTGTCCCCAAAGGGGAATTTGTCTCAGACTCTGTCCTGCAGTTACAAGATCATTAAAACGTATAAAACAGAGATCATACAAAACATGTTACAGTACACATAAAAACACCTCCTGCAGCAGTGACATACTGACATATTGTGCGGCCCCTTGGCACAACATTACCTCTTATTCAGAATATTAACGCACATCGGCACAAATGAATGTTTATAGCTGAATCTTCTCCCAGAAATCTACAGTAGCTGAAACTGAGAGTGAAGAATGTGGGTCGTCGGATCAGACACTATTCTCTGTGCCTGTCCAACAACACACTGTTCATAGTGTTTGGAGAGATGGATGTTTTTTAACACCCATCATTTTTTATAGCAGTCTGCACAAGACGGGATACTGTTATCCCGTATCTGATAATGCTTTCACAAACAGCAGTGTAAAAACTCCATAGACTCTCAGTCTGCTTAAAAAACATGTCGCAGTGTGGAGCAGACTCCCAACATGGGTCCTCCAGCTGAGTGTGTCGTCTAAAATGTACACCAGATTTTTAATTTTCACATTTGACCTCTCAGGGCTTCTGTAAGGGTGTTTTCACACCTCGAACATTTGGGGGAAAAATGCTCTTAAAGAGTTGTTTCTCCTCTCGTTCATGTGCTGACTCGTGTTTCTGAACTTCTGTGTTTTTGTAAGTATTGGCCAACATCTGACAAATATGCTCACTTGCCTAAATGTTGATGAGATATTTGAACTCCTCACTGCTCCAAGTCAACCTACGACTCATTTTGTTGGGGTAACCAGCTAAAGAGCATCTTTGAGCTATCCCACAATTCAAAGTCTGACCAGTACGCATGGCATGTGTTAACCTGCACAGCGGGAAAAGGAGGCTGTGACATAATGGCGTACGTACAGCTCTGAGTTGGTGTTTGCTCTGGCCCGCTTTACGATATTTTATTGTGGACACTGAAAGAGACTAAAAGGAAACATGCAACAATGCATCATTTAATCACCTGAATCAGAACAAAGCCAATGAGATACAGGTTTGAAAACAGTCGAATACTTCCCCCCTCTAAAAGAACCAAAGTTGTATTTTATTATCGATGATACTTACAGAATAGTGATGCACAATGAAATCTGCTACACAGATGAAGAACATGTTTGGATTCTAAATAGAATTGTTAAACTAAAGACAATTACGTAGACAGTAGTATCTGTCATGCTTTTTTGGAAGTAGCTCTTCCTGACTGCAGGACATCATTACAGTAGAAAGATATCCAAATATTATAATATTTGACTCTAAAGAATAAAATATATTGTGACAAAAGGATGTAGACAAAATCATCTTTCATATTTACTACTATTTCCAGAGCAGACTGTGACATATTTCTAAATTTTCAAAGGCAATAAATGTAATGAAATATAATCTGGTACAGACTGAGAAGCAGATGTGCAAACTGCACAAAAAGATCCTCAAGGGATGCATAGATCAGAGGGGTCATGCTCAGGCCTGAACCTGCAGCACCTCCTGCAGGTTTACTGCAGCAGCTCCTGCCGCTAGTGGGCATCAACAGGCCAGCACAGGGAGCAGAGAGAGGACTGCAGCACTGCATTCCTCTTGTCAAACAGTGACAGGAGCCAGCTGGAGGCTGGAGGCTTACTGCTCTGTGAGGGCTGGGCTGCAGACACGAGAGGGGCAGAGGGGTGTGAGGGAGGGGGAGGGATTCTGGGAGGAATGGGAGGATAGGAGGGAGGAAGAGAAAAGGTGGGCAGGGCTGACTTGTAATCACTCCTGCCTGTCTGCCTGGTACAGGGTGGAGGAGTGAAGGCAACTGCTCTGTAGGCTAGAGAGAGAGAGAGAGTGAGAGAGAGAGGGGACCTGGTTGTGTCATCTGGCAGCGTGAGGAGTGTGTTGGCTGTTCACTTTGTGGATCATGAGGGGAAACATATTGATGCTGCTGCTGCTGTGCTGCTGCTGTGGGCCCTGGTGGCTGACAGGTACAGTATGGTTCAGCGCTTTAATTCTACATTTACTAAAAGTTGCTTGCTTGCGTACCAGGGTGGTGTCTTGGCACGGAAAGGACAAACAGCTTCTGGGTTCCTTGGGTGTAGAGTATTTTAAAGGACTTTGTTAATGCAGGTCGACTGCTGCTGTCAGGGCTTACTGACGACTGAAACCAGGCAGACAGAGTATAGTTCTGGCACGGTTTGTGTGTGTGTGGCACTACTTTGTCTGACTAGCGATATTTCAATGTCAACTTGATACAATCAATAAGACAGAAACAGGTTTAATTTTGTTAAGGGAAATCTGTTTGAAGCTAATCATCCTCTAATTTGTGGCTGATTAACTTCTAGTTTCCTGCAGTCATTTCCTCATTTGCAAATGACACTGATGGAACAATTCACCTGCAGGTTCATCTTTATGTGTGCAGGCTAAGCTTTGTGTTCCAGTGCAGGCAGCTAAACTATAAACAGATGTATGTATTAAAGTTAGTACATTAATTATGACTTCTTTTTTGATCCATGCAAGATATGTTTTGGTTATCTAGTGTCTTTTAAAGTTGTACTAAAAAAGAGTCTCTCTTCATTCAGGCGTACACTGTGAGGTGGACATCAATGAGTGTGACAGCAATCCCTGCAAGAATGGCGCCACGTGTGAAGATGCTGCCAACCACTATAGGTGTCACTGCCCTGCGCCAGAGCCCGGCCTTGAGCCCTGGGGTGGGCCAGACTGTGACGTCCGACTCGTTGGTTGCCAACAGCACCAGTGTCAACACGGAGCAGGCTGCGTACCCGTGCTGATGGATGATGGGAAGCACAACTACACCTGTTTGTGTCCGCCGGGCTGGTCAGGAGAACGCTGCAACACTTCTACCACATTCTCCTTCAACTCAGAGGGCTACGTCTTCGTTCAGCTGCCAGAGTCCAAAAAGAAGACCAAACGATCAACAAATGACTACAACCATGGACTCCAAATGCAGCTCCGGTTCAAGAGCACTTTGCCTGACATGTTGTTGTACTACAGAGGCACCATGGAGCGCTTTGTCTCACTGGAGCTTGTCGGAGGCTCCCTTCAGGCCAGGGTTAAGTCAGGGAAGTTACTACAGGCTATTCACCCTGGACCAGTCAATGATGGAGAATGGCGCCAGGTCACTGTGACCATGGACGAGAGGCTGGTTCTGGTTTTAAAAGGACCCGGATGTGAGGAGGAGTGTCAGGTGAAGAACGAGGACTACAACCATCTGATCTTCCTCCAGCCCAGTTCCTTTAAACAGCTATATATAGGAGGCGCACCGCAGGAATATTTAGCCCACACCTACAGTGGACGGGGGTTCATTGGCTGCATGGAAGATCTTCGGGTGGACCACAAACCTCTTCTGCCCCAGGACCTCATCAGAGAGGAGAACCAGGGCTTGGAAATAGGTTGCAGCAAAAAGGACTGGTGTCAGGAAGACCCATGCATGCAGCGTGGGCAGTGTGTGGACATGTGGGTTCGTGCCAGCTGTGACTGTCATCGGCCTTACTATGGAGAAAGCTGTGAGAGAGGTAAGAGTACTTAGAGGATAGCTTATACGCTTGCAGGAGTTTTCTCTACTTTTTCTGCACATTTATTTTTTATGGAGCAAATAAATCACTTTAAGGCTAAAAGAGCGTATTAAAAATAGAATCACCATGACTATATGAGGCGAAACTGCAGAAATGCTTCGCCTGGGGCTATGACCTACCAAAATGCATGATTGGAGGGCTCCCTGAAGTTTTCCAGAGAACTCAACCAACACTTTGTCAAAAAAATTGTTGAACTATAATGTATGTATCAAAGACCGATCTTCCTTGTGTCCTCGACCTAATGACTTTTGGTCTTGTGTCTTTGTACATTTGTTTGGGACCCCCTTGAAAACGAGGTGATACACCTCAAGGGGTTTATCCTAATATAATAAATTTATCTCTTACTGCTGTTTTGGTACCCCAACCCTACCATGCAAAAAGAGTTTAGTGCAGAAACAGACATAAAGATACCCCAAAAGTGATACCATCCATGATTAGGAAACTTTTTTTTTAATTGAATAGATCCCTTGAGATACATTGTGTTGGAGAGAAAGATTGACAAATTTGTACCTCCCACCCCCTCTTCAGAGTATCCATCCTGGACCTTTGGTCATGAGAACACCACCAGCTATGCTGCCTTCAACATCTCAGAAACCCACGGAGATAACTTCACCATCTCATTCTTAATGCGCTCCCTCAAACACAACGGCCTGCTCCTGCAGCTCCATCGAGAAGGAAAGCCTTACATGACGATCTATCTGAAGGAGGGCACTGTGGCTATTTACAGCCCTCACACCACCCTGCTGTCTGAGGCCCAGTTTGTCACTGATGGCATCAATAATTTGGTGACTGTAAAGGTGCGTTATGGCAATGTGGTGTTCCCCAAAGCGGGGAATCATCGTGCCTTAGGGAACGTGAGCGTAGAGGCAGGGGATGTTGCGTATGTTGGAGGGCTCCCTGCAGGCGAGAGCATGAACGCCTGGGGTGGAAACTTCAAGGGCTGCCTGCAGGACATTCGGCTGGACCACAAACATATGACTGCTGGGGATCATCCAGGTGGAGTGGAATTTTATCAGGAGAGCAACAAGGAGAATGTGCTTCAAGGATGCAAGAGTGATGATACATGCAAGGTAAAGATAGTTATATTGTCTGCTGTATCGTCCCTTTAACTACAGAATGGACAAAACCAAGGCAATCCTAGCACTGCTATCATTAGCCACACTTGACAAAACAAAATGCATCGGTTACACATAGACCATTTAAAATCAATTCTAGTCAATTTGGACTGTTTTCTGAGTGTTTTCCCACCTTTGGGCTATAATTTAGGAAATAATTTGCCAAGGAATAACCCTAGTGCTAATGTTGACACACATCTCACTGAACTTGTTTCATTTAAAAAATGTAGATGAACCACTTTAATTGTCACAAAAGAAACAACACAATGTGAGAATGAAAGAAATTCAATTTAATGAGGATAATTAACTTTATCTTTACATTTTTAATGGTATTAAAGTCTGTTCCAGTCTTTCCAAAGACCTGCAGAAACCCTACCCCATCAGATCAGACCATAGATCCAATATACAGTAGCTTCAGTCAGTCCGTGCAGTTGTAATGTAAACACTGCCGCTAACACTTTACCAGTGCTAATTGTGTTAGCACTCTGCAGTTCTTCCTGTACTGTTCTGCCTTAGTCTTGGTAACATTGATCTGGTTTTTAATCCCTGATTTGTAAATTACAACTCAATCTACCCTGCAGCTCGTACACCTGCAGTCGCTTCAGGTAAGGGATTTTTCAAACCGCTATCTAATCCTGCCATCTGTGTTTGTCTGCACAGGACGGGCCCTGCTTCAACGGAGGCCAGTGTGAGGTCACCTGGAATGACTTCAAGTGCATCTGCTCCATGAAGTACTCAGGCCGGCTCTGTGAGACGCGTTTGTGGTGTGTCGACAAGCCTTGTATTGACGGAGTGCACTGTGTGGACCTACAGGATGGTTACGAGTGTAAGTAGTCCATGGCGGTGATTATGATTATCATGATCTTTTTTTATCGAGGCAGTGGAAGTCAAGTCAGTTCAAGACAAGTTTATTTGTTTTGGTTTTAATTTCTTAATCAGATTTACTGTTCAGTCTTGGAAAGTTTCCTAAGAACTCTTTAACATGAGTTGGTGAGGACAACCTGCCAGATTTAAAACCCTCGCTGACATCTGAAAAAACCCCTCCTTAGAGCGAGAAAGGGAATAAAGACCAAGACTTTAAGATTCTTACTGCAGGACATGTTGAGAAGAAAGACTCAAAAATGTGATTCCACAACACAAAGTGAAATAAGATGGCACCAGTCATAATAACCATGCCTTAATTATTACCATTAATCACACAGAGGTAACACTGTTGAAGAGGTGACAGTAATTTATATATATGAAATTGTATTATATGTCATCAATCATTCTTTATGCAGACCCAGAGCTGCTCAGCGATGAAGCCTTACTGCATGCACTGCAGACGGTGCTGACAGTGTTGTGATGCTGCAGTGTTTGTTTCATTTCCCTGCAAATCAGAAATCAGATTGAACAACAACCAATACCATCAGAAAATATCGTCTGATAGTATTGGTCAAACAATATCTTAAAGGCACTATTCCTAGTGCCAGATCACCTCGCTGAAGGTTGGGGGAGCTTCCAGTAGTCTTAATAAATGGTCTATGCTGTTATTAGCCTTTATACTTGTGCTGTGTCGTGTTTCACACTGATCACGGTGGGGTTTGTTATGCCACTGCGTTTGTTCTGTTATCTGCCTCTACTTAAAAAATCTGGCCTCTAAAAGTGAGTGGAGTCATCCAAAAATGTAGAATCTGGGATTGGTCAGCTTTGTAGATCGTGCCAAAGCCTGCTGGCTCCCACATGAAGCTTTAACTCAGTCTTAATGTCTCAATGCTTGTTGTGACTGCCAATAGAGTGTGTTGCAGGGATTTCAGTCAAAGTAACTGTGTTAAGCAGGTATCTGCTGTAACTCCAACAAGACCCGCTTTCTTCACAATAATATCACAGTGTAGAAGCTCATCTACCAGCTTGCGTACAAATGAATATGCTCACAACATTTGATTAGTCTAAGATGCAGACTCTCAAGAAAATGTAAGAAGAAAAAGAAGAGCTAACCAATCATGTCTGGGAGCTTCATACCCTCCAAACCCAGGATGAGATATTCCTGACAGTAAAGGACCTTTAATATTGTAAAGAAAGCAATGTAGCTGTTCCATACCTGTGTTTTTATCTCACACCAGATGTGAACATGTGTCATGTAACGCCTCTTCTTCTTAAGGATTGCTGGCACGAGATATAAAATCCCTTATGAGGCTGAAATGAGTCAGGGTTGTTTGTTTCAGTGCAAAAAGGAAAGCCGTCATAATGAAGCCTTTTTAAAGGATTGTATAGACTTACTACGATGACCTGTAATGACAGAGAGATGACCGTGCTGACTTTAGCCTCAGTCTCATTTCTTGTGCTGTCAGAGTCTGACAGACGAGAAGAATAAATCCTGCTGTTATTCGTTGCTGCTTCACAGGGTGTGGCAGTCCAGATGTGGTGTATTATGAATATTCTGCTGACATTTTATATCCTTGGCTAACATTTTGTGTCAGCTGCAACAGCCGACTTGAACTTAGTCTGCAAAATCAACTGCACCAAAAGCAAGATGAAAACACTTCTATGCAAACTAAGCTATCTCCTCCTTGTTAGCTTGCTTAACCAACTTAGGTGGGGTCTTTTTATTCACGAACATGTATGTTTGATTTGATGGATTTTTAATGTGTGAGCTTTTTCTCACTGTTGTACATCTCACTTAAAAAAAGTCAGTCTACAATAAAAAAAACATATCTGACCCTGACACAAAGAAGATCTTTAAATAGATTTTTGACAAATGAAAAATCATCTGGCTCTACACGTCTTTGTCTCAGTATGTTTTCTGACGTCAGTACTTTCTCCTCACACAGGTTTAACTGAAGCCGTTTTCCAGGACAACGCTATCCAGTTTATTGCCAACAGCTCCTTGTTGAGCCCTGTAACTAGCATCACCCTTGAAATGCGGACACGTGACATTGATGGGATCCTACTGCGGGCAGAAAGCAGATCTGAAGTCTTCTGCTTGGGTCTGCTCAACTCCTCTCTGCTGGTTAAACTGGACAGCGGGGCGGATTCAGATTTGCTGGCCTTCACAAGTGACAGAGCCATTGCAGACGGAGCATGGCACCAAATCCAGCTTTCCATGGTGGACCCCACGCAGTCAGCATCCCGGTGG